>CM054057.1:780490880-781096945 GCA_028641055.1 Alopecurus myosuroides
GCCCGCTGGTCAGCCCCTTAGAGTAGATCCCCGCGGTGAGAAATATCCTGGCCGGCCCAGTTAGTAGATCTGGCCAGTTAAGTCTTTTTCCTTTTTATTTCTCACAGAATGTTGCATGTTTGCTTTTGGATCTAAAATGCTACCTAAAGGATGAATCTGACCAAACTAAAATTCACAGTGGTACCTCAACTAATTCTAAACCATCTCCAATTGGTAGATCTACTTTTGGATGAATGGATTTGAAATGAAAAATGATTTGGCAACAGGTACCAGAAACACCAAAATGAGAACCATTTTAATTTTACAACTCAGAATGAAGTGAGGCCAATTGCATTGGAAAGCCCTTGAAATTATCTAACAGGAGAAATTAACCTCGTTTCCAAATTCATTGTATTTTTGAAATGGCATGAAATTTGGTAAAACACCAGAGAGCACTTTGGTGATTTTTATAAAATAATTAAAAATGATTTTTGATGCAAACTCAATTGGATGGTCTTGTACATGTTTAGGACTCTCCAAAACTAGAAGGGTTTAATTTTTAGAGCATCCTAGAAAATTTGGTGGACAGAACTTTAAAATGCTTGTTTCTGCCATTTTGGCATTTTAGTTAATTAATTTGTGTGGTGATATTTTTGTGTTGCAATATTGTTTTCTAGCATGTATAAGTTGTGTGAAATTGCTTTATAAGTGTTACTTAACTATTTTTAGCATGTTAGAATGTGTGGACTTGAGTGGAGAAGAAATATGATATTTGTTAGTAGCATTTGATTATTCTCTAGTAATACTTGCATAACATTTTTGAGTGATGAATTCATGTGCAAAGCACTTGGATTTTTTGAGTGTATCCAGTACCATGTTGGTACTTAGTTTGTGTTGTTATCACCTCTGCTATGTTGCATTGGAATTGGTAGAAAAGCATTATTAGCTTTGTCATGACTATGAGAATGGTTATGGAAAAAGTCCCTCATGTGTGGAATTTTGACATAATCATTTGTGGTTTTGTGACCACATATTTTTGGGTTGTATCCATAGGTCCAGTAGAATTTTGATAAGGTTGTTATGAGTACTTGACACCTAAAGTTTTCACATGTGTGAAAACAATAGCATGAGTATCATTACCTTGCTTATTTTAGCACCCTGTTATCTTCTGCTAGTATTGTTATTGCACTACAAGCTTGTTTAGTCTTTTGTTAAATTTTTAGCAAGTGGACCAGAGGCATTGTGACCTCTTAATGCTTTGATATGCTAGTGGAACACCCACTGGTTCCATTGCATTTTTGGTGGAAACATTATTTCCCCCACACTAGATGTGTTTCTTCTATATATGTTTTGAGTAGATCTTTAAATGCTTTTTAGGCTTATTGCTAGATTAATTCTCATGAAACTAGTACCATTTAGGTACTGTTATTTTGGTTATAGAACCTCTAGATACTTGGTGCTTGTGTTTGAAATAGATTTAAATAGAAATGCTTAAAGTCTAAATTTCATACTAAGATATTCATGTATGCTTTTTGTCTTGTTTTCCCCTAGGGAAAAATATGAATCTTTGGTATGGAAACCAGAGGATGGAATGTCCTTGTGGCATTATTATCTTAGGGTTTTCACCTCTGATAGGTTTCCTCTTAAGTAGCATAAAAGCATGAGTAACACTTGGATGACTAGGAATTAATCTCCTCACATGTGTAGCATTTTAAGCATAGTTTTTCCTTGTTTCCTAGCTATGCTTTTTATGTTATTTTGTGGAATCCAGTAGCATTTATGGTACTAGTTAGAGGAGTATTTTTCCTCTGCTAGCTTGCACACTTGTGCATAAAATTAACTAGTGTAGCCTACACTACTCTAGTATTTTTCCTAAATTTTCTACTAGTATGAGTAGGAGTTTTTGGATGCTAGATTGTTTGTTTGGAGCACTTTTATAAAAGTGACCAGAGGCTTATTAACCTCTTGGTGAGCATATTTAATAGTGGGACACCCACTGGTATGTTTGCCTCATGGTGGAAAAATAGGTTTGACTTGTTGTCATGAGCTTATTTCACCACTTGAGTAATTTAGCAAATTATGTGTGCTAGCCATAGAGATTGTTGTGGGAATTCTTAGACATCAAAATGTGTTTTATGTGACACCCTACTGTCTAGTAACATGTGCTTTACCCCACTGGTCCATGGTGTTCTTAACTAAAAATCATTGAATTGGCCACACATAAACACTAGGAAAAAAGCAGACTTTTCAACTATAGTTTTTATGCCAATTTTTCTTAAGGGAAAAATTGAGAACTTGGGTGGTACTTCTTGATTGCTTGTTGTATGTATTACTTGTAGCCTTGTTTGTCTTGTTTGGTTCTGAATGTGTGTCCTTTATTCTCTTTTTACGACGTTAGAAAAACGAAGAGGAAGGAAGTGTCGGGAAGCTCTGTTTCAAGTTCCAGTCACTCCAACAACCAGGGACACAAGAGTTACCAGGCAAGCCATCCTGATGCTTGCTGATACAATACTTATCAATCTATCATGCATGTTTTACCTCTGAAGTTTTACCAAAAACTTGATTATCAAAACTATTTTGATGTGGAATTTACTACTATACTATTATAGGTTACTATCATGCCAGTAGTTAAACTTGGTAATACCAAGCCCATAAGCCACCATATGGTATTTAATACCATCAAATATACTAGTCCCTAAGTGGACACCCTAAAATTGTGATTCTACGAAACAAAGGCTTTACGGAAAAACCCGGAGAAAAGGCGGATCCTTGTTCTCCGGAGGAATGTGGAAGTGGTCATTTTTGAGAAGGTGGTGTTTTCAAAAAATGACACATAACCTAGTCTTCGCCGGACAACCTTTACCGTACTGCCACCCTACCCCAACATGGGCACGGGGCTTAACTTGAAGTTTGTTCTTATTAGTGTGTGCTATCTCACTTGCTATAAGGGGCGTCGTACCCTCGAACCGAATGTCGTCAAAACTCCCAATGTTGAGGCATATAAAGTGTGGGATTAATTTTCCCTCCGGATGCATTCATTGAGGCTCCTGGCTAGGCAGGTGGGACTTGATGCCGGGGAGAACAACCTCAATCGAGAGATAGGCATATTCTAGCTTGAACATAGTGGATGGTTATGATCAGATACCTGATGTTTACATACTGTTGTTACAGGCCGTGATTGTTCACGGGAGGTGTACTGGATCTGGTGGATGTGTACACCTCTGCAGAGTATAACTTTTTCGAAGAAGCCGCGTCCTCGGATATGGACAGTTGAATGGCCATGTAGCTAGCATTGTGTCAATGTTTTCAAAAGAAGTTTTTAAAAGGGAATTTTGGAAAGGAAGTGTTGAACTTGTGAAGTTCGGAAAGGAATGGAAACTTATACCGTGGAGGTATCGTCGATGATGAAAAGCCAGATGATGTTATACAAAACAAAATGTTTTGCAAAGAAAACCTTTTCTACTCTAAGCAAGAATTCTGGAAACTGATTCCAAGAAGTTTTGCAAAGAGAAAATATTCTTTAACAAAACTTTACAAAACCTCTTGTACATGTGAGATCTACAAGAGAAATAAAACTATATATATTTTTCTTCTGAAGTATCTTCTTCAACGAAGATACAGATAAACCTGACTGCAACTGTGGTGTCATCATATATGAACACCATTGATAGTGAACCATATTTATAGCCTACCTATTCCACCATATAAGCATACTTGCATGTTTAGTAAGTGACATGATGGATGTCTTGCTGAGTACATTCAAATGTACTCATTATGGTTTCGCCCCTGGTATCTACTTATCAGATTTGGAGAAGGAGCCTCAAAAGGATATTTATGAAGAGAAGTACGGAGTTGACGGCTTTGCGAACTAGGATCGTCTCCGGGTCAGCAGCCTGTAGGTTAAGGCGTGACTTGGGCTCAACTACGTTGTGTTTTTTTTGTCTTCCGCTGTGTTTGATAAGTTGCCTGCCCCATGTGGCAGTTGCGTTAAACTTGATCATGTGATATTTGTGTAATACCTTTATGTATTCGTGTAATGGATGATGTATTTCTGTGTGCCAACTGTGTATGTTGTTCACGACTGATCTTTCTGGGATCGTGAATGTATGCATACGTAGGGTTTCAGACTGCCGGTCTGGGGTCCTTACAGAGTTGGTATCAGAGCCATCCTGACCTTAGGAGACCTTAGTTAGCATGGACGTCAGATAGGAAAGAAAAGTAGTTTTGAGTACAAACCTATTTACTATCTACATTATTTTTATCTAAGGGAATTTTTGTATATTTTCCCCTCCTTTTTATCTTTCCAAAAGATTCTAAATGCATATCAAGGGCGTCCTTGAACAGTGGTTCGAAGGGCGGGCCTTACAGAGTTAGTATCTCTCTCGGTTAAGAGTTTATTTCTTACTTGTTTGCAACTGCTCCGCTCTGTTTTTGAAATATCTCTCGTCTTTGAAGTTTTCTGTCCAGAAAATAGTTGGATTTTCAAAAACAGATTGTTGCATAAAGTTTTATCAAAACTTTACTTCTATTTATCTTGTTTTCATACAAAACTTTTATACTTGCGATGTCCCGAGAGACCAAAATAATTGCCTAGCTCTACAGTAATGTTGGTCAGAAGTAGATAGTTCTTCAACCACTTCTAGGATTTTGGATCAGTCTAGTTTGGAGTAATTTAGCGATTACCCCATGAGTCGCCTTCCCCGACGTAGCCCCAATGGAGTCTTGTTTGTGTGTTTTGGCTTGTTTATGTGTGTCCGTAGGACTGTGTGCTATTGTGTGGTGTAGATTTTGGTTCATCTAGGCTTTTATATGTTTGTAGGGTGCTCAAATTTTGCAGATTTGTGCTTGCCCCGCTCTTGTTTTTGAATCGCCTCCTGTTAAATTTTTGCAAGCAAAAATGTTTGTAAAGCATTCAAAAAACAAGAATTTGTTGCTTAGACTTATACTTGTTTTCGCTTCATAATGCGACCCGTCGTGAACCACCACCATCTCCCCCACAATTGATGAAAGCACCGTTGTACCTAAAAATAGAGGACCATCAAGCCACACGAGCTGATAGCATTGCTACCAGTGATGCACTCCAACAGTTAAAACTCCAACAACGACAACCCTCATAGAAGAAAAGGCGTGAAGAAAACCAACAAATACTGACCAAAACCTCTATGTTTGTCTGTTTGCAAAAGACTCTTTTTACCATGTTGGCTAAATGTCGCACCTTTTTATGTTCCCTTTTAAAAGACCAAACAAGAGAAGTCCCCTTTTAAAGAGTTATATACCTCCCTCCTCTGGAGAAAGGTGCAAAAGAAGTGTTCACATGCCATGATGCGCAACCCCTAAAAAGCCAATCAAAAGAGCACAATTCAATATTCAACGTACGATGACGCTAGTCGTATCTTGTCGGACAAACATGATTATATAGAAAGTTAACAAGACTAACATGCTTGGTCTAATCTTAGGTTGACACCTAACCAAAGCATGCGAACTACTGACAACTCTTTCTAAACCAAGGAATTAAGTGACTTACGACACCTTTAATCTAGTGGTAAAAAGGAGAAGTCACGAGAAAATAAGACGATGACTTATTCGTTTACTACTCAATAGGATATCGGGTGTATCTACTTTGGAAATCAAAACTTGGTAGACATTGTAGGTACTATGAGATTCGGAGTTTAGAAATTAAGTGAACGATGAAATGAAATGGTTATCAAGAAAACAACAGTTTTCCTGTTTTTGTTTCTTTGTGTGCTCTTGATTGAAATAAATTTGTGTTTTATTCAATCTTGCTTCCTAACTTATATGGAGTTGGTAGGACTTGTTATTATGTTGTTTTATTACAATAAATCTACCCTAGAAAGTGTGTGCCTGATTGAAAACTCAAATAAAAATGAAATAGCATTTGTCACCTTCTAGTTAATTATTTGGAAATTTTGTGAGAGCTAGATCTGTGTTACTTTCGTAGTAGATTTTTGTGCTATGTTTTCTTTGAGTCAAGTAACATTCAGGTACTGATATTTTGATGCTTGTACCTATGTTAGCTTGCATGTCTCTTAATAGTAAAGCATGTGTAAGCATTACTATCAGTATGCACTAGTATTGTTTCACTAGATTAAATAGCCTTATATTTTTATCTTGTGTGCAAAGTTTTTCATGAGTAACCAGAGGTTTAGTGCCTATTTTTACTTGGTATTAGTGGGCCATAGCCCACTGGTCCCATTGTATTTTGGCTTGAGGATGAAAATCCCCAACCATACACCTGTGTGAAAATAGCATGTTTCACTATGTGATTGATTTCTATTTTCCACCATGGAAAATATAATTGTTTCTTTTCACTTATGCAAATGAGAAGTTTATCTCTTATTAGTAAATACTAATATGTTTAGGTGTGATCCTTTTGTTAGCATAATATTCCTTAGGGGTATCATGTTAAGAAATGTTTCACTATCGTGTGCTGAAATTAAATTGTTCGCAAATAAAATAAATTCCTCTTGATTGGTAGATTGTTTGTGAATAATTTTAAATTGAGTGTATGGATTTTTGAAAAGGTTTAGATAACTTTTCATTAATTGCATAGCTACTGGTTGTGTGAGTTATACCTTGCTTGTTTGCTAGTAATTGTTTAAGAAAAACATAAATTGCTAGAATTAATTTATGCATGTTTAATAGTTGTATCATGGGATTGTTTTGATGTTTGTGCTTACTAACATGAGTAAGTTTTGTGTACTGTTATTAGGTACATTTATGTTCATGACTTGCTTGTTTAAGTTTAAACATCATGATAGCATTGTTTGCTTCTCTAGGGTGAAGCTAGTTTCACCACTAGAAAATGGTGATTTTTGCTCTAGTATTACCCTCTTGTTATATTATAAGTATATAGGTTGATATAGCATGTTTAGGAAGTTATTAATTCTGCTATCATGCCATGAATTATTTTAGTTTCATGTTCTATGGTTATAGGATATGATTATCTCTTATAGCATGCTAGTGTAGATTTTTCATACTAGTGTGTTATTTGTGCTGTCCTGTTTTGTTTTTATGCCTGTGAAAGAGGAGTTTTTATCTTGTATGAAGATGGTGTTTTAGAGTATCTTTATGATTGAATTCATTAGTTTTTAGCTACTGGTTGTTTGCTAATTGTTCATGATTGATGGATTCCAAAACCTCTAATAAACAATAACCTAGTGAATAAATAGTCTATTCATCTGTGGTGTTGTTTGCTTGCTTATTGGATTTTTGTTTAAATGTTTTACCTTAGCATGAGTTTATACCTGTGTGATTGTGCTTAAGAGTATCTTATGAAACTAAAACATCCAACTAAAATCATGAACACTTTAAGTGATAGTTGCTTGTGGTGAGTAATAACCACTGCCATGAGTATTGTTCTGTCTGTTTGTTTTACCTTAGCAACCTAACCTTTGCACCCACAAGCTATATTTTTAGCTTCTTATATACCTTGTTATGAGGGTGGTACACCACCCCATATGTGTTATGTAAGATGTGGGATATAGCTAAGAACTCATGAAATAATTGACGGTATTTTTCCAGGTAGTTCTGCACTAAAAGGAACTAGTTGGCAGTAGTGACGTTATCAGAAATTTTTAAAATTTGGTGGTTGACTAAATTGATGGCTAGAGAAATTTTTAAAAGTAAATTTTGCTAATTTAGGGATGTGCCCCACCTCCCAAGAAAAGTCAAAGGGGGGAAGCACCGGCACTCCAACACTAACATTGTGTTTGTTGGCCCTCCCTTAGTCCTCGCTTGTGAATCTCGGGGACGAGATTCTTTTTAAGGGGGGAAGACCTGTCACATCCCAATTTTGGAATACCTGATAACACAGTTGTTTTGCTAATTGCTTGACAATTAAACTTTGATTGTAGTTGTTTGAGTGCAACTAAACAAACTAATTATATAATCTTACATGGCTAAGAAATTGAAAACAAAATATTCAACATATTGTTCCAATGACCTTGGTAATATTTTCTAATGTAAATATTGATCATGGCCATATTTTCTAAAGTAAATATTGATCAAAGAGTTTTCCAAAAACATCTTATGAATCCAATACTTGTTGAATATTATTCCAAGACCTAAATTAAGAAAGAGGAAACACTTAATAAATTTCCCTAAAAAGATTATCAGAAAAAGAGGCATTCTTAAATGCTTCACCAAAATATTATCAAATGTTTTTCCAACCTTGCAAGATTAAAAACAAAGGTATTGGAGAGCATTGACTTGCTATCTCTATTCACATAAATTTTGGCAAAGCATTGATAAAGAAAAGCCTAGTGCTTTATTAAATAGAATTCCAATATTTCTAGAAACAGAAAACTAAAACAAGTTACTATTGGAAACTTTACTCAAATGATTTGAAATTCATACCATTGCTTCCTTATGTCAAATAAGGAACACACACAAGAGGAGACCAAAAATTGAATCCATTAAAGCCCTGAAAACATGATTTTTCTCCACAGCAACATTTGGGATTTTGAACAAGTGTTCTACAAACTTCTTCCAAATGACATGAAATAAATACCACATGCGCTATATCATGAATGAGGATGAAAACCAAAAGGAAACAAGTTTTTGAATTGTTTAAGTTCCCAAAAACCCCTGTTTTCTTCACAGCACCTTTTTGAAATTTGAACAAGTTTGTTCTATGAAGTAACTCAAAATGACTTGAATTTTCTACCACATAAGGAACACATCAAATAAGGAATGTGTGCCAAAAATTATCATTTTTGGAAACTCCTAAGTAGGTTAATAAATTCAATGTCCATTTATGTAAGAATTCAAATTTGAACAACTTTGAATTATAAAGTTTCACCAATTGATCCAATTTTCATATATGTTGTGTATCTCAACTAATTAGAATTTGGGGCAAAAGGATTTAAAATTTAAACTTTGTTTGCCTAGTGAAAACAACCATTTTCAGAGAGCAAAGGACCTACTTGTAAATTTTCCAGGGACTTAAATGTAATCCTAGTCACATGGTGTCCTTCTTCTTCCTGTAGATGACGCCATGGCTGCCCATGCTTCCTTAGCTTCGAGTAGAAGGCTCCTAGTTGCTTAAAAACCCCTCCCATGTGCTCTACCTGCTCCCTCTCTCCCCACTCGAAGCCTCTCTCTCTCACTGTACCAAAAAGGCCAAAAAAACGAAAACCGAACCCTAGCTTCTAAGCTCGCCGCCGATTAGGCCATTGCCGTGCTCGCCGCCGGCAGCCGCTAGCTCCATCGTCTTCGCCTGGTTGTGGTTGTGCTCGGTGCAAAACGAATCGGGCCGAAACGAACCGTAGACGCCGCGCCGTCCGGTTCCCTTCTCCGAGCCCGACGACTCCGGCGAGGGATTCCGGCCGCCTCGAGCCCCCTCCTTCCTCTCCGAGCACCTCTACGCGTTTAGGTAAGAAGGTGAGCCTCCCGTCGTTTTTTCCCCCTCCCTCTCGTTCGGAATCGCCGCCGTGCCGAGCTCCTGTCCGGCCGCCGCCGTGCCCTCGTCGCCGGCCGCGCTCCGGTCCTTCCCTGGAAACGGCGTTGGCCCTAGTTGGTAGCCCACGACGAGAGGAACCCGTATGTGTGCTTGATTCGTAAAATGGTAAACGTTTACGCTCGGATTCGTGCTCGCCGGAGCAGTCCCGCCGGCGGGTGACGCGAGCATGACGTCGTGGCGACGTCAGCCTCCCTTGACCCCGCGCAGAGAGTCAAACTGGCCGGTGGGGCTGCGCATCGCCTGCGTGGCAGCCCCGTGGCAGCATGGCCCGCTGGTCAGCCCCTTAGAGTAGATCCACCCGCGGTGAGAAATATCCTGGCCGGCCCAGTTAGTAGATCTGGCCCAGTTAAGTCTTTTTCCTTTTTATTTCTCACAGAATGTTGCATGTTTGCTTTTGGATCTAAAATGCTACCTAAAGGATGAATCTGACCAAACTAAAATTCACAGTGGTACCTCAACTAATTCTAAACCATCTCCAATTGGTAGATCTACTTTTGGATGAATGGATTTGAAATGAAAAATGATTTGGCAACAGGTACCAGAAACACCAAAATGAGAACCATTTTAATTTTACAACTCAGAATGAAGTGAGGCCAATTGCATTGGAAAGCCCTTGAAATTATCTAACAGGAGAAATTAACCTCGTTTCCAAATTCATTGTATTTTTGAAATGGCATGAAATTTGGTAAAACACCAGAGAGCACTTTGGTGATTTTTATAAAATAATTAAAAATGATTTTTGATGCAAACTCAATTGGATGGTCTTGTACATGTTTAGGACTCTCCAAAACTAGAAGGGTTTAATTTTTAGAGCATCCTAGAAAATTTGGTGGACAGAACTTTAAATGCTTGTTTCTGCCATTTTGGCATTTTAGTTAATTAATTTGTGTGGTGATATTTTTGTGTTGCAATATTGTTTTCTAGCATGTATAAGTTGTGTGAAATTGCTTTATAAGTGTTACTTAACTATTTTTAGCATGTTAGAATGTGTGGACTTGAGTGGAGAAGAAATATGATATTTGTTAGTAGCATTTGATTATTCTCTAGTAATACTTGCATAACATTTTTGAGTGATGAATTCATGTGCAAAGCACTTGGATTTTTTGAGTGTATCCAGTACCATGTTGGTACTTAGTTTGTGTTGTTATCACCTCTGCTATGTTGCATTGGAATTGGTAGAAAAGCATTATTAGCTTTGTCATGACTATGAGAATGGTTATGGAAAAAGTCCCTCATGTGTGGAATTTTGACATAATCATTTGTGGTTTTGTGACCACATATTTTTGGGTTGTATCCATAGGTCCAGTAGAATTTTGATAAGGTTGTTATGAGTACTTGACACCTAAAGTTTTCACATGTGTGAAAACAATAGCATGAGTATCATTACCTTGCTTATTTTAGCACCCTGTTATCTTCTGCTAGTATTGTTATTGCACTACAAGCTTGTTTAGTCTTTTGTTAAATTTTTAGCAAGTGGACCAGAGGCATTGTGACCTCTTAATGCTTTGATATGCTAGTGGAACACCCACTGGTTCCATTGCATTTTTGGTGGAAACATTATTTCCCCCACACTAGATGTGTTTCTTCTATATATGTTTTGAGTAGATCTTTAAATGCTTTTTAGGCTTATTGCTAGATTAATTCTCATGAAACTAGTACCATTTAGGTACTGTTATTTTGGTTATAGAACCTCTAGATACTTGGTGCTTGTGTTTGAAATAGATTTAAATAGAAATGCTTAAAGTCTAAATTTCATACTAAGATATTCATGTATGCTTTTTGTCTTGTTTTCCCCTAGGGAAAAATATGAATCTTTGGTATGGAAACCAGAGGATGGAATGTCCTTGTGGCATTATTATCTTAGGGTTTTCACCTCTGATAGGTTTCCTCTTAAGTAGCATAAAAGCATGAGTAACACTTGGATGACTAGGAATTAATCTCCTCACATGTGTAGCATTTTAAGCATAGTTTTTCCTTGTTTCCTAGCTATGCTTTTTATGTTATTTTGTGGAATCCAGTAGCATTTATGGTACTAGTTAGAGGAGTATTTTTCCTCTGCTAGCTTGCACACTTGTGCATAAAATTAACTAGTGTAGCCTACACTAGTCTAGTATTTTTCCTAAATTTTCTACTAGTATGAGTAGGAGTTTTTGGATGCTAGATTGTTTGTTTGGAGCACTTTTATAAAAGTGACCAGAGGCTTATTAACCTCTTGGTGAGCATATTTAATAGTGGGACACCCACTGGTATGTTTGCCTCATGGTGGAAAAATAGGTTTGACTTGTTGTCATGAGCTTATTTCACCACTTGAGTAATTTAGCAAATTATGTGTGCTAGCCATAGAGATTGTTGTGGGAATTCTTAGACATCAAAATGTGTTTTATGTGACACCCTACTGTCTAGTAACATGTGCTTTACCCCACTGGTCCATGGTGTTCTTAACTAAAAATCATTGAATTGGCCACACATAAACACTAGGAAAAAAGCAGACTTTTCAACTATAGTTTTTATGCCAATTTTTCTTAAGGGAAAAATTGAGAACTTGGGTGGTACTTCTTGATTGCTTGTTGTATGTATTACTTGTAGCCTTGTTTGTCTTGTTTGGTTCTGAATGTGTGTCCTTTATTCTCTTTTTACGACGTTAGAAAAACGAAGAGGAAGGAAGTGTCGGGAAGCTCTGTTTCAAGTTCCAGTCACTCCAACAACCAGGGACACAAGAGTTACCAGGCAAGCCATCCTGATGCTTGCTGATACAATACTTATCATTATCTATCATGCATGTTTTACCTCTGAAGTTTTACCAAAAACTTGATTATCAAAACTATTTTTGATGTGGAATTTACTACTATACTATATTATAGGTTACTATCATGCCAGTAGTTAAACTTGGTAATACCAAGCCCATAAGCCACCATATGGTATTTAATACCATCAAATATACTAGTCCCTAAGTGGACACCCTAAAATTGTGATTCTACGAAACAAAGGCTTTACGGAAAAACCCGGAGAAAAGGCGGATCCTTGTTCTCCGGAGGAATGTGGAAGTGGTCATTTTTGAGAAGGTGGTGTTTTCAAAAAATGACACATAACCTAGTCTTCGCCGGACAACCTTTACCGTACTGCCACCCTACCCCAACATGGGCACGGGGCTTAACTTGAAGTTTGTTCTTATTAGTGTGTGCTATCTCACTTGCTATAAGGGGCGTCGTACCCTCGAACCGAATGTCGTCAAAACTCCCAATGTTGAGGCATATAAAGTGTGGGATTAATTTTCCCTCCGGATGCATTCATTGAGGCTCCTGGCTAGGCAGGGTGGGACTTGATGCCGGGGAGAACAACCTCAATCGAGAGATAGGCATATTCTAGCTTGAACATAGTGGATGGTTATGATCAGATACCTGATTTTACATACTGTTGTTACAGGCCGTGATTGTTCACGGGAGGTGTACTGGATCTGGTGGATGTGTACACCTCTGCAGAGTATAACTTTTTCGAAGAAGCCGCGTCCTCGGATATGGACAGTTGAATGGCCATGTAGCTAGCATTGTGTCAATGTTTTCAAAAAGAAGTTTTTAAAAGGGAATTTTGGAAAGGAAGTGTTGAACTTGTGAAGTTCGGAAAGGAATGGAAACTTATACCGTGGAGGTATCGTCGATGATGAAAAGCCAGATGATGTTATACAAAACAAAATGTTTTGCAAAGAAAACCTTTTCTACTCTAAGCAAGAATTCTGGAAACTGATTCCAAGAAGTTTTGCAAAGAGAAAATATTCTTTAACAAAACTTTACAAAACCTCTTGTACATGTGAGATCTACAAGAGAAATAAAACTATATATTTTTTTCTTCTGAAGTATCTTCTTCAACGAAGATACAGATAAACCTGACTGCAACTGTGGTGTCATCATATATGAACACCATTGATAGTGAACCATATTTATAGCCTACCTATTCCACCATATAAGCATACTTGCATGTTTAGTAAGTGACATGATGGATGTCTTGCTGAGTACATTCAAATGTACTCATTATGGTTTCGCCCCTGGTATCTACTTATCAGATTTGGAGAAGGAGCCTCAAAAGGATATTTATGAAGAGAAGTACGGAGTTGACGGCTTTGCGAACTAGGATTGTCTCCGGGTCAGCAGCCTGTAGGTTAAGGCGTGACTTGGGCTCAACTACGTTGTGTTTTTTTTGTCTTCCGCTGTGTTTGATAAGTTGCCTGCCCCATGTGGCAGTTGCGTTAAACTTGATCATGTGATATTTGTGTAATACCTTTATGTATTCGTGTAATGGATGATGTATTTCTGTGTGCCAACTGTGTATGTTGTTCACGACTGATCTTTCTGGGATCGTGAATGTATGCATACGTAGGGTTTCAGACTGCCGGTCTGGGGTCCTTACAGTTTCACTCATGGTGTTTCCTCCTGAGTGTACCTTCATGTCCTCTAGTCTGACCAATATCTTGCCTCGTTCATGTATCATATGAACCCCTCTTCTTGGAGTGTTCTGATAAGGTGTTGTTGAACCCAACGACGACATCCTTGTTTTCTCCATGCTTAATGAGGTTCATGTTGAACAGTTGGCATTAATATTGGAAACTTTTGAGAACCATCTTTGTGTCATCACGAAGTTGTGTTCTGGATGTTCGAAGTAACTTTCTCCGGTTCATGTGCTTATGGTAAAAGTTGTCGCCATGGAGCTGAGTAAAGTTTCCTTGTTCCTTTGGGAATAATCCCAAGTTGGTCATGCATGTCTGGAGTGTTCTTGAGATGATATGTTGTTACCTCCATTTCTTCCAGAAGTTTGCATCCACACCAAGCCACTGACTGATTCTTCATAAAAGGGAAGAAGTCCAAGAACTTACTTACCTTCATAATCATCTCCCCAACCAGTACTCTGATGTGTTTTGTTGTAAGTAATTCATGTAGGTGCAACCGTCTTTCGTAAGTTGCTAATACATGAGTTCTGCAACCTCGCTCATCTTCTTGAGCATGGAATCACAGTCCATATCTTGAGAATCTATTAGATGTGTCCTGTTGGTAACCGGTGCAAGCTTTTCAATCAAACACGTTGAGTCTCAGTTATTCAACCCACTAACCAGAGCTGAATCTCAAGCAGCAACGATGGTTGGTGTTTCCTCAAGGGTATTGAATCAGGTCTTTCCAGAATTCGGCATGGTTGATGTTGTGGTTGACACAATTAGCCGGAAGGCCTAATGTCATATCCCCTTGAATCTGTAATAACAGCCACTCTCCGTGAGAATTCTTGTGTGGCTTATTCTAACAAGTTTTCCTCCCCGTTCTTCCAAACCGAAGTTCATCTTTCACTTGATGACCTATAAAAGGTTCGTCATGAGCCTGCTATCGGTATCTATAACATCAGGAGAACGTGGAAGTTTATCTTTCCAATATCTCTCTGCTGAACCTCAAAAATCTTTGCTCTAGTGGAAACAAGTTCCTTTTGAGAGTCATCTCGTGGTGTTTTGTAACCGCCATTGATCAGTTCCCTTTTCAAGTTGTTTATACTTGAATTTCTGTTCATCTCACACATTGTGTGAATTTGTCAGTCACTTCAACCGTGGGATCTTAAACTATGTGGTAGATGTATTGCTACGTCCAACCCAAAATAGGAATGAGATTCCCTATTCCTTCTGGTGTTTCAATCCTCGTTGGTTATCCATTCTTATGGTGTGACCAAGAATACCTCCTTCATTGCGGTGTTCCAACATCCTTTGGTTACTCATATTCTGCCATGAAGTAACATCTCGATCCTTGATAAGGATTTCAAGAAAACTGTTATGGAATGGTTGAAAGTTCCGTTATCCTTCGTGTCCACTCCGAAGAGTGAACATGATCCTGTATCAAATCTTCTCCAACGCACAACTACAGTGTTTTCTTGTGTTTTCCCTCGTCTACGGATATTATGTTTTGGTATCCAAGACCATCCTCGCGAACTTGGTATTCTGTTTGAGGAAACCTCGATGTCAAAAGTTGTCCAACCTTTCCTTTCCAAAAGGATTTAAAGTCTTATGCAAAGCTCATATTCTAAATCCTTTCAGGAACCATCGTCCAAAACCTTGAAACCTTCCCCTATTCCCTCTGTTATCTTGATGTGTTTCATGCCGATAACTCAAAAGTTCTTTATGAACATCCCTATCATGAGTTACCCATGAGATACTCAATCTTCGTGAAGATCAAATCTTAAGAGTTTTCCCTCTCACCTAAGGTGTAGCCGCTGAAGAATCTTCACAAGTGCTATGGATCAACCTCTTCAAGAAGAGAACCGCAAGATTCGAGAAGATCGTTCAAAACCGGTGTTCCTTCTTTCTTCTCCTTCAGGAATCTCGGGACGAGATTCTTGTAAGGGGGGTAGATTTGTAACATCCCAATTTTTGCTACAATAGGGTGTGTGGTGTTGTGTTCATCTCATACATGCATGAAACAACATTTTAAACCATGTTTTAACCAATTTAAATTGTGAATTTAAATGGTTTGAGAAAAATACCACAAATTGTACTTAATTTGGTTTCCAAAATTTTGTTATGAAAAATATTTCAATTTCACCAAAGAACAACATGGTGAGGTTGGAAATTTTGTGAGGTTTCCAAAAAGTTTTTTTGCCAAATTTTTTGTTCACAAAAAGGCCCAGAAAACATCATTCTCTTGGCAGTTTTAAAAAGAAAATGACCATTTTGCAAATTCCTAAAATTACAGGGGGTTACCAAAAAGTCCCCTTTTCTTTTCCTTCTTCTTCCTTTGGCCAGAAGGACCACCTGCGTGGCCGATCTGCCGAGAACGTTGCTGCCACCTCCTGCTGGACACTTCGACGACGAGGAGAAGTCCAGGACTCTCCCCTCTCTTCCATCCAACCCTTCGCTTTCCAGTTCCCCTCTCTCTCGCTCTGATTTTCTCTCTGCCGGCCGAAACCCTAGTCCCCGGCCGCCCTCGATTGCTGCCGACTCCGGCCACCCTGGGCCAAATTGGAGCTACCCCCCAGAACCTCCATGGCCTCCTCTTTGCCGGGACGCTGTGGAGCACGGGTTTTTCGCCATCTCTGTCACCTCCGGCCGCCGGCCCTCGCTGCTCGCCGGCGCAGACTACGGCCACCTCCGGCCTCCCCGACCACTTCTTTGCAACCGCGGTGAGACAAGGGTCGTTGTGGTACATTTATTTTTGCGTTTGGCCGCCGTTTCAATACCCGTCGTCATCTCCCATGGCCGCGGCCGTTGTTCATGCGTTCCGGCGAACTTCCGCCGACCGTGAGACAGTGGCGTCGGGTTCCCTAGGTTCCCCACGACCAACTCCACGTGATGCCTCAATCTATTCCACGAGTAAACCATTTAAAATAGAGAAAATAAGTTTTTAATCAATAAAATTAGAAAATTAAAAGTTATATGTCAAAATGCTCAAAATGACAAATGCAATCTGTTTGTGATGTTTTCAAACCCATTTGAGCTTTTAAAATTGTAATTACTTTCATCATCGCCCGAAACCCCCTCCGGGGCCTATTTCGGACTAATTTCAGTGAAATTTAATAATTGTCATACGAACCCTAGCAACCATATCTTCATGTCTAGGGCTTTATTTTAGTGCATTAACTTGCTCATGCATACATATTGCGCATTGCATCGATGCCATGTTTGATTGTTGTTCTTCTTTTCGGTGTTGTTTCCCCCTCGGTAGAATGCGACTCCGAAGTGAAGGCCGAAAACTCCAATGGCGAATACTTGATCTTAACCGACAAGTCAAGCACTTATTCCTGAAGACTTTCTCTGGTTTTCTTGAAGCAAGGCAAGCATAACCTCTTATCTGCCCATATATGATTTCGAAAGACTTTTCATTCTCGTACAAATGCATTCGATTCCAATGTATCTTGTGTCACTAGATAGATTTATCCTATTTATTTGCATAACCCAGATATCATGATTCAATGCTCCTAGCATACATAGGATTTGTTTGTGTGTATCGCCAGAGCCTCAAAAATGCCATGCTTAGTCATACATACTTGCTTTCTCTGCTCCATCCGGTTGATGAATCAGAGCCGCGAATGAATCTAGCATGATAGTATGTTGTGGAAAGTTAAGATACCTTGTTTAACATGACTTAAAGGTGTGGATGACGAGACCACAAAGGGTCTGTGGTGGTTGTCCCGTTCATGCCCCTAGGAGCGAGTTCTCGTCTTCGAGCCAAGACTGAGCGTGCATCCACACGGGGCTTGGATTCCCCTCGATCTCAACTTGCCTAGTTTGTTCCATGAGTTGCCTAGTTCGGGAGTTCCATTTGGATTTGGGGATGTTAAAAATGTTTGCAAAACTAGGACATGGCGGTGCAACAGCCTGTGGCGAGACAGTAGTAGTTGAAGCACCGCTCACAACGATAGAGACCCGGCAGGAGATGGCCACTCCCTATTGGCGGACCATCTCTACTCGGAGCGACTCATGGAATAGGCGAAGTAAGGGAAAGGTCGTGGTCAACCACCCTCTGCCGGCACTTCCCGGACTAGTGCTAACCCGGTGGCACTAAGAGTCGGTTGATACGTGTGGTTAAAGTTGTACACCCCTGCAGGGTTAAATCTTTTCGAAAAGCCGTGTCCGCGGTTAAGGACGACTTGGTGACGGATTCTGTGATCATAGACAACTTAAACGGAATGATAAAAACTTGCTGATAACGAATGAAGGATGCCTCCTCGGAGATGCCGAGAGGGGTTACCTTGTAGCATGAGTTACCGGAACAGCTTGAGGTGGTGATCTCTGGAGCACGAGGTGCTGATATGATATTGGTGGATTAAAAAGATGATGGTATCAGTAGTTGAGTAGCTTTCTCATCCGTTTTCAGAATACTCCATGAGACATGCTATTCCTCCCTCAACTGGGAAAACAAAGATGGCTTTACGCAAAATAACCTTCATAACTCTTTCTAAAAGAAGCAGATATATAATAGGTTAACTAAGTCTTGTTGAGTACCTCCCGTACTCATGTTTGCTTCAACTTGGTTCAGGTGGAGTTCCTCAGTTCGGTGGTGTTTCGATGTGGACATCGACGAGTAGTTTGGGGTTCCCAGGTAGCAGCCTGGAATCTATGGGCCGGGACGTCGCCTTATGTTGCGGCCTCTTAGGCCTTTTTGGTTCTTGTTGATTAGCAACATAATTTGCCTTCCGTTGTCTGATGTAATGTTGGGTCGTGTGACCTCTGTTTGTAAGCTATACTCTAGTAACACCTGTTTAATAAAGCTTCATGTTTAGAGTACTGCTTTGATCGGTTGTTGGTTTCGAGCTCATTGTTATACAGTTTTGGCTATGCCTGCATAGTTGTCGCAGTCGAGGGGTTGTGGAGCCGATGATCCATGTCCGAGCCCGCCTGTCGATGTGATCGGCCTGGGGCGAGGTAACCCCAGTAACCCTCGATTGTTGTTGCACTTTCTGGACACATAACAACTCTGTATAACTTTGGTCCCGTTCCTTCAGTTTCATCCAACTCGTGGACGCTTGGGTATGCATATTTGGTTATGACTAGCATGGATACAAGGAGTAGTAGACCGGGGATCTGGACTACGTGCCGATGAATCCGGTCTGCCTGCCGTTGTTTGTTGCGGCCGGGGCTGGTAACCCTGAAGCCCTTGTGAGTCCATGGCTAGGAGCACATAACAGTGTGTATACCTCTGGGTCCGGGGTCCGACAGAGACCTCCATGGCGGCGGCCGTTGAAGACCGCGAGAGGAAGCCGGTAAGTCCACATCCCCTCCGTTGTTCCCACTTTATCTACTCCATTCGTAACCTCCACGAACCATCACCTCCTCCCCGCACTCATCTGATACGGCCTCCCGAATCTCACCTTGTCGTGTTGATTGATGTGCTTCACAGATTCATACATCTGACGGCAGGGACGCGCCGTGAGAACCCAAGGTCGTCATCCCCAACAAGGAGCTCTGTAGATCTGAATCTAGGCTGGCCGGCGAATCCGTGAACGGGAGCCAACCTGGAGCTTCTCCTGTGCTGGATCCCATGGATCCACTTGCTGCCAAGGATACATGAGACCAGGAGATGAAGGATTGCTCTGACACTGCCATTGAGGAGGCCAAGACTGCCTCTGTTGATCCTACGAGCAGCAAGCCGAACCGTTCGGGACGACCTAGCTAGGCAGCGTGACCACCTCCCGAGAACTGCTGTTGGTGACTCCCAGCGACCATGTCCCCAAGAACTGCCACTCCTACCGCCGGCGACCACAACGACATGTTGCTTCTGGTCACATCCTCAACCCCTAGTGAGCTCTCTTTTCTCTACTCCATCTAATCATGCAAAAATTATTTTTATTTTCTGTTGAATTGTATATGTAGGTAGTACATGTATAGAATGACCAGTACCTGTTTTAGGTGAATTCTCTGCAATCCTAGATGACCTAAAATCTAGTAAAATTTCAATTGGAGTTTATGAATTTTTTAGATGACCTAAAATATTTAGTTAGTGAAGAGAATGGATAAGTTTCTTTATGGTACCCCAGACTTCTATGCTCTTTGTGTATAATCTGAGCCACATAGTTGTTTAAAGATAAAGAAAGAAAGTTACAATGTACGTATTTTACTACTTGGGCAAGTCAAATGATTCGCTATCCTATACACTTTGTGCCTGACATGTGTTTGACATTTCAGAGGATTCAGATTATGCTCATGCTCTTTTAGATGATTTTTCTTCAGTTCTCGGTCACTTTGATTTTTTTTTCACATATTGCCAATGCTATAATTACACTGCCAATGCTCTTATATTGCTCTTATGTTGTTTAATTTGTGTAACACTATAATTACACTGCCAATGCTCTTATATTCACTAGTGGAAACAACCCCTCTCGTCCAGGGGGCCAGGGGGCAGCTGTCCCGGCTGCAACCGAATCCGGGACAAATGCCATGCTTTGGTCCCGGTTCGTGCGCCCGGGGCAACAAGAATCGCCTGGGGGCATTGGTCCCGGTTCGCGGGGGACATATCGGTCCCGGCTCGTGCCACGGACCGGGATCAATGCCTAGCCACATGCCACGTGGCACGCGCATGAACATTTGTCCCGGTTCAGTCCACGAACCGGGACCAATGCCCCCCTTCCCCTATATATACTGCCCCAGCCCCTCCCCCCTTCCATCTTTTTTTTTGCTTGGAGGTGTGAGAGAGTGTGGTGTTAGTGTGTTTTATTTTACTATGCACACGAGGTGTTCGACGAAATTCCCGAGCCGCACATAAGCTCACTGAAAATGGTATCTTCGACCGAGGTTAACAAACTTATCTTTTTCATCTGTAACTGATACATAAAAAAGTAGTATTTGTCGTATTAATATGTTATTGTAATGTATTTTGATAAACTTAATTATACGATGCAGCTGGATGCACGGCAGCGATGGATGTATGGTGACCGACGCACTTCCGAGTATATGGCAGGCCTGAATGCATTTCTTGCTGTAGCTCAGGCGAACAAAGATAATGGCTTCATGTGTTGCCCATGTGTTGATTGTCGGAACGTCAGAGAGCACTCTTCCGAAAGAATCATTCACGGCCATCTACTTCGGAGAGGTTTCATGCCCAGCTATAATTGCTGGACGAAGCATGGAGAAAGAGGGGTTGTGATGGAAGACGATGAAGAAGAAGAAGAAGATCCTTTGTTCCCTGAATACGACGATACTGCAATGGAAGAGAATGGAGAAGAAGGAGGTGATCAAGAACATGCATCAGAAGAGCCCGATGATGATCTTGGCCGAGTTATTGCTGATGCAAGGGAAGACTGTGAAAACAAATTGGAGAGGTTGAAGCTGGACAACATGTTACAGGATCACAAAAAATTGTTGTACCCACATTGCGAAGATGGTAGCACAAAGCTCGGTACCACACTGGAGTTGCTGAAATGGAAGGCACATAACGGTGTGACTGACAAGGCATTTGAGAGTTTACTTCAACTAATGAAGCCAAAACTTCCAAAGGATAACGAATTGCCTGAGAGTACGTAGGAAGCAAAGAAATCTCTCTGTCCTCTAGGATTAGATGTGCAGAAGATACATGCATGCATTAATGACTGCATCCTCTTCCGCGGTGAGAAGTACGAGAATTTGGATGAATGACCGATATGCACTGCACTTCGGTATAAGATCAGAGCAGATGACCCTGGTGATGTTGACGGCGAGCCCCCGCGTAAGAGGGTTCCTGCTAAGGTGATGTGGTATGCTCCTATAATACCACGGCTGAAACGTCTGTTTAGAAACAAAGAGCATGCTAGGTTGTTGCGATGGCACAAAGAAGACCGTAAGAAAGACGGAAAGTTAAGGCAGCCCGCCGATGGATCGCACTGGAGCTTATGAATGATGTTTTCTCCCAATCCTCCTTCTTGAGCTTGATTTGATGATACCCGGAATATGCATCCAGGAAACATAATAGGTCGCTTCCAGCTACTGCGTCTATGATCTGATCTATCCTTGGTAGTGCAAACGGATCCTTTGGGCAATGCTTGTTGAGACTCGTGTAATCAATGCACATCCTCCACTCATTGGTTTTTTTCATCACGAAAGCCGGCTGTAAGCAGTCGTGCAATTTCTTCTCCTATAGCTTTTCTTCTTTCCTCATTCATCTTTCTCAAGCCCTGCTTCACAGGCCTGGACTTGGGATCAACGTGCAAACTGTGCTCTGCCAACTCTGTGGGGATACCCGGCATGTCGCTAGGCGTCCAGGCGAACACATCCTGATTTGAACGAATAAACTCCACAAGTGCTTTCTCCTGTTCGCTATCCAAGTTAGATCCTATAGCAAATTGCTTAGAGGGATCACCCTCGACAAAAGCTACCATCTTAGTGTCCTATGCTGCCTTGAACTTTGCTCTTTCATCCTCAGTATTAGGTCTTTTCAACGTTGTTCTGTCATCCGGGTCTACTTGAGACCGGTAATACTTTAGTTCCTCTTTTCTGCAAGCTTGCTCTGCCATGGCTGCGTCTCCTTCATCGCACTCAGCTTCTATATCCCGGCTCCCATGTATGGTGATGGTCTACTTGGGACCCGGGATTTTTAGCTGTAGATACACATAACACGGCCTGGCCATGAACTTAGCATAAGCCGGCCTTCCGAATAGCGCGTGATAAGGACTGCGCAACTTGACCACCTCGAAAGTAAGCCACTCTACTCGATAATTATCCTTCGATTCTCCAAAAGCTACCTCCAATGTGATCTTTCCCTCGGGGCATGCTGAGTGACCCGGCACAATCCCATGAAAAACCGTCGAACTTTTCTGTAGCTGAGACTCCTTGAGGCCCATGCGTAGAAAGGTTTCCCAATACAAGATATTGATGCTACTTCCACCGTCCATTAGGACCTTTTTCAGCTCATAACCATTGACTTGTGGTGCCACTACCAATGCTAAGACTCCCGGATGTTCTATCCTTTCCGGGTGATCTCTTCTGCTCCACGTCACATCCTGCTTTGACCATCTCAGGTATCTCAGAACAGCCAAGGAAACCGAGTTTACCGCTTGTTTCAGTATCTTTTTATCCTTGTTAGAAGTTCCTGTGGTATGCACGTGATACTGTCCCAATTGCTTGGGGTTAGCTTGGAAACCTCCGGCTCCCCCTTGGTTGTTACCCGGATTTCCGCCTGCCGGGTTACCGGCTGGGGGTGGGCCGTTGCCCGGGTTTCCACCCGGACCCGGTCCTCCTCCCCGACCTGCACCTCGCATGGCTCTGTTCACTTCCTCGTTCTTCCATCTTTGTAGGTCCGCGCACTGCTCCAGTGAGTGGTTAGCCGGCCTAGCGTTCCTGCTGTGCTTTGGGCACGCCATTATGAAGATATCCCAGTTGTTACCCGGCCTCGGTGGCCCTTGATAATTTCCTCCATTGTGGTTTCCAGCATTAAAATTTCCTTCTGCCCTGGGTCTCGAAGACCCGGCTTCTGTGCTAGCGACAAACTCGGAGCCTCCCTCGAACGGGCGCTTGTTCTGGTTGTTCCCATTGTTACCTCCATTGTTACCCGGCGTTGATCCATTGCCGGTTCTTCCACTATTATTCGTATTTGCTTTTGCGTGTTTGTTGCATGCATCCATTAGCTCTCCCATCGTAACCTCTGAAGTATTTCGACTAGATTTCATGCGAGTTAACTTTTGCACTAAAGGTATGTACTTGCACGTCTTTGCCATAGCTTGTAGCGCATCTTTGGGCTGAATATCCGTAGATGAGTGAAGTATCTCCATAACCCGGCGCACCCAGCTGCGCGCCGATTCTCCCTTCTTTTGGACACATCGCTCTAGGTCATCAATAGTAAATAGCTTTCTGCACGTCCCATGGAAGTGCTTGATAAACGCAGTTTTCAACTCCTCCCATGACTTGATAGATCCTTCCGGTAGATTAGTGAACCATAACTTTGCCGCTCCTTCTGACATCATCAAATACATGAATTTGGCTTGAAGATTTTTGGATGCATTGCGAATCGACATAGCCATCTCGTAACTGCTCAACCATGTTTCTGGATCCATAGTCGGTTCATAATTCACAACTTTACCCGGTTCCTTGAATTTATCCGGGTAAGGCTCAGCCCTGATGTCAGCCGACAGACACTTAGGCCCAGCGAGATTAGTCGGGACTGGCCTCACTCGGGAAACATGTGATCCTGCGGGGGGCGCGGTGCTGCTGGTGGTCCATGCACCGCAGACCCGGCCGCGGCTCTCCTGGCTCTGGAACTATCCACGATAGCTTGCGCCGATACTGCTGGCTGGTACTGCCTGAACGCGGGGAGGAGGCGGCATTTTGCTGCTGCTCTTCCCTCCGCCGCGTTGAACTTGTCTGGATATTGCCGGTATTACCTCGTTGCTGGCTGATATATGGTGTCCCATGCATCCCACTTCTGTGATCCGGGTAATTAACTTGTTGCGCTACCGCAGTGCGTAATAGATCTATCGCCCGCCGGGTCTCCTCTGCGTGGGGTGACTCTCTCACGGGGATTTGATTCAATGCAAGTGTTGCTGCGTACACGTTATCCATGGGGTTGTTGTAATGACCTGCTGGTGTGCGAAATCGTGATGGTGGCGGTGGTGGTAATGTATTGCCGGTAGTGACTCCGGTTTGTAATATGGGTAACCCGGCTTGTATGTTCGCCGGTTGCGCTCCTCCAGTTGCAGGTTGCTGTACAGTTCCTTGGTTTGCCGCTGGGATCGGTTGATCCTGAGGCGTGATGAATAGCGTGGCCGGTTTATAACTCCACCCGTTGCCGGTAATCTGGTTTGGTGCCTTTGACGTACTCTAGTTGTTTCTTCTCGGAGCCGGGTTTCCAATGCATCCAGCTCACGTTGGCGCGTGGCCATCCCCTGCCTTTCTGCTTCTACTTGCCTTCTCTGTTGCTCCAATGCTCGACGGGCTACGTCCAGATCTCTAACACATTTCGCCGCGTTTTTCGGAGTTATGACTGTGGCTAGAACGGTTGGGTCCAGAATCAAGTTGTTGTTGAATAGGGCCGGGTGTTGCGGGTTTGAAGGACCCGCCCCCGGCGTCCGATTTGCCAAATATCCAAACATGTTTGCCTGCAACTCGGTATCCGCCGCATGACTGGTAACTGACGCCGATTCTCCGTCAACCCGGGCGAGAACCGGATTTCCGTCAACCGGACCTTGCTGCTGGGCCAATGCTTGCGCTGCTCCGACTGCTGCCGCGGTCGCGTTCCCCTGATCGAGATTGATAGCCGGGGCCGTGTAAACCGCAACCTGCCGCGCAATGCTTGGCGCAGATTCGTACTCTTCCTCTTCGCTGCTATTTTCCTCGTACCGGTCCTCCAGCAGATGCAAGATAGACTCGGTATCATCTTATCTCGTAACCCGGCCACGCGGGGTCCATACCGGCTCCTCCGGCTGTTCCCTCTTCGTGGTGGGCTCTTCTGTCGGATCTACCGTCCCGACCGATTCTTCCCCATCTGACTGAACGCAGGTGGCCTCCCCTGACACAGAATCAAATCCGAAATCGTCAGGGATTGAACCGGACGTACGTACCATGCCGATGAAGACGTTGATTTGGCCGATTGTCACAACAGATCCGGATTCGAGCAGATCCGACTCTGGTCCCCAGCCGGAATCGTCCACCATCTTCTCTCCTTCGGGGTCGGTGTAGATCTCGCCTATGACAAGGTTCTCCATGTTCTTCCGAGCTTCTCCCGCGATGTAAATACCCTTGGACGTAGGCCCCACGGTGGGCGCCAACTGTAGTGGGATAATCACGGCAGACGTTACCGAGGGTAACTTATCTTGGGGAAATTCGACTCTGGTGTTTGGGAGAGGGTTTAGCTCAAGGGAAAACATGATAATATGCGATCTGGTAGCCGGCAATCAAGTCGCCGAGTCTCCGATCTCAATATATTAACTCAACTCTCGTGTTACACTGGATACTCGATACCTAGCGATATTGCTCGAACTCTTAGATCTCTCTTACTCTAGCCCTAGGGGTCGGCTTATATAATATCCGGACCCCCTGGCCTACTATTCAAGGCGCACTCTGAATCCTACCCGGACACTGCTTACAAACCCTAAACTTCCTTATCCGAACCCACAATCCGAGTTACAAGGCCTACGTTCCTGGGCCTTCTAGAAACTCCTTTATCCTAAGCCGGATCTTGCGCAACGTCCTTTGGGCCGAGTTACTCCTTGGCGTTGGCCTACCGGGTTATCATCCCTCCATCAGAACTTTTCGGCGATTTTTTGATCAGGTGCTTAGGGTTTTCCATCCGGGGGATTAAATAGGCAAAAGGGCAAAGGAGGTGGAGCTCCAGGGTCCCCACAGCTATAGGTGGCGCGGCCAGGGGGACGCGTGCCACCCTATGGTGTGGCCCCCTGTTGCCCATCTTCGACTCCTCTTCGGTGTTCTGGATGCTTCGGGGGAAAATAGGAACTTCGGGCTTTGTGGGGTCCAGTTCCGAGAATGTTTCCAAAACAACGTTTCTTAAACAAAAAAACGGCAGAAAACAGGGAACTGACACTTGGCATATTGTTAATAGGTTAGTCCTAGAAAACGTATAACAATGCTATAAATAAGGGAGAAAACAAGTAGCAATTGACCTAATATGATCATGGAGCATCATAAATTATAGATACGTTGGAGACGTATCATTCCCCTATCCTTTACTTGTGCTTATATTGTATTTGTTGTTGTTCTTATCATATAGGTAAATTCACCTTAGTTTCATTATCTAGAGAATTTACCTTTATGTCAAGCCTAATCTTGAAGAAAAACTAAAATTAGTCGTAACACCTATTCACCCCCCTCTAGGTGCCCATACTATCCGTTCACTCTTCGCCTATAAATTGTTTTTAACCCTTAAAACATTGAGGATGGACTTATTTTCCGTGAAACATACAAAGAGGCGCCGTCACCTCAAAAGTACAATCTAGGGTTTCTGCAGCCCTATTCTGAAACCCTACCAATCGTCATTGGAGACCTCTACATCGCCATGATCGCCTTTGGACAGATGCGTCAGTAGTTCATCTCGGGACTACGGGTCTATAGCAATAGCTAGATGGTTGTTTTCACTAGTAGAAAATGGGGATTTTGTCCTGGGCTTTAGTCCCCGTTACCTAATGAACCGGGACCAGAGGGGGGCGGGCCAACCGTTCGCCTCGCCTCCAACCCTTTTAGTCCCGGGTTGTAAGACGGCCTAGGACTAAAAGTGGTCTGGCAACCTTTCGCCTGGCCTGAGACCTTTTAGTCCCGGGTTGTAATACGTCTCGGGACTAAATGCGCAGAGCGTTTGCCTCCTTCGCGCTTTGGAAGTTGTTCCATCGGGATAGGCTTCAAAAACAGAGAGATCACCCTAATTGTTAAAGTAAACCACATCTCACTTCTTCTTCCTTTTTCTCTCCTCTGTTCTTCCCCATTCTCCACCATGGCTCAATATGGTATTCGGTTTTTGGAAGTGCCCAACCATTGTTGGACTCTCGATGTCGCCTACACGAACGGGAGCACCCGGGTCCCGGGTCTTCTTGCCGATTTGAAGCAATAGCTTCACGAGGATGATGGCAACTTTCTTGGCCTTGATCTTGAGTACACGACCAATCAATAAGAGGTGGACATCATCCAAATTTCTCACAAGAAGCATGTCCTTGTCTTCCAATGGGCAAGGTAACACAAACTTATCCTCTTGCTCTCCTCTCTTCTTTGCCGATTCTCCTCTCTTCTTTTTATTCTATATATAGGATAGGAAAATGGCATAGGATAGAAACATGTGTGGCCATTTGAATTATATTGGAAAAGAGAGCTTCTTTTGATTCATATATAGGATAGAAAAAATTGCATAGCATAGCAACATGTGGTCTTTGAATCCTATTGGAAAGAGAGAGCTTCTTTTGATTCATATAGCAACACGTGTATGATCCATTTGAATCCTATATGTATCCCTTTGAATCCTATTTTGTTCTATTTGTTGTTGCATTGCAAGAATAAACTTGTTGCAGCAGTGTTTAACATTTGTTCCATTTGTTCCATTTTTTGGTGCATTGAAACAATATATTTGTTACATCAGTATTTAACATTTGTTCCATTTTTTTTTGTTGCAGTAGTGACAAATATTGTCCAGAACTCCTGGATTTCCTTGTCAATAGTGGCATACGTTTTGCTAGTTTTGATACAACGGATGACAAGTTGAAGATGATGCGCACATGGAATATTGAGATACCATCTCACTACCATATTGATATCTAGGACCTGTTCCAGTTTTAGTATGCCAAGACTTCGATGGCTGATATGGCCGCCACCTTGATCGACGAGGCATATGGTGATATGAAAAAAAAATCCCAAGTAGGCAGCACAAGTTGTGGGAGAAGAGCCCACTTGACAGAATCAACGTTGATTATGCAGCCATAGATGGATACGTTTCCTCCGAGTTGTACCTTATTATTAGTATCTTCAGCTATGGGGAGCGTCACCTAGTGCCCTGGTCTCCTACAGTTTGGGGTTCTTCGAAGGACGAGCTCGTGTAGATGGGTACTGCTGTGTCTCTATATTATGTACTGCTTGGAAGCCTCTCGTGAGGCGATGTTTTGTATCTCTATATATGTTGCCTAAAAGACTTTATGTAGTACTATTATATCTATTAATTAATTATGTCCATGTTTAATTATATATGATGTGAGCAAGATTTATGAAGCAATTATGATGTATACGTGATGAAATTTTGAAAATTCAATTTGACACACAAGCTCTTCTACTCCTGCTTGTTTCTGAAATTCAAAGAAAATAGAAAAAACTGTTCCAAAAAATATGGAAAAAAATTCATTGCAGTATTTACATAGATATGCATATTTTGACTAGCAAAATGGAAAGTCTTGATTTATGTAATTACTGCGGAGTAAGAGAAAAAAAATATCTATCTGAAGATATGTTGAAATTCCTAACCATTTGGTGTATATTGTTTTACATCTATATATTAAAATTATAATAGTAATGCCATGTGGTGAATCACTAGCTAGTTATGAATTAAGTAATTAATAGTTCTATATATACATGATGAAAAATATGATATGAAAGTCGATCATATACATTTGCACTTCTCTCATTTTCCTAATCAATTTAGACAATATTATTTGCCAATATTAAATGGAAAAAGCAACAAAATTAATTTTTTATTTAAATTTACGATTATTAGAATTCAAGATTATTATTACTTATTTATTTTTGTTTAACATTTTTTTTGGATTCACAAAATAAAGACGTGCGACATCATAGTTCAAAGGTTAACATGATTTACATCATATTATTGTGAGTAAAACATGTTTTGTTTCTTGGAAGCCGAGAGGGAAGGAACTAAGAAGTTAAGTGTGCTTAGAGTGGAGTAGTTTGAGGATGGGTGACCTGCTGGGAAGTATTAATTCAGAATGAAAGAAGAGTGAATAGAGTTAAAAATAATTGATACCAAGAGAGAATGATTAGAGTTAGAAATAATAGAGACTAAATGAAAAGGAAAATCCAAAAATAAATAAAAATAAAAATTATTTAGTCCCGGTTTGAATTACCACACGAGACTAAAAGTCGTCCAGCCGTCGCGGTCATTTGGAGGGCCTCTAGTTCTGGTTCGTGGCCACCCGGACAAGAAGGGGGCGCTCTAGTCCCGATTCAGCAGTCCCGGATAGAAATCCGGGACTATAGCCCGTTACGGCCCGGGAACATAGGCCTGTTTTCTACTAGTGTTTCTCCTGTATGCCTCCATGTTTAGAGTATTGTGAGACGCCTCACATGATCGAGACCACCATTATGTAATTGTGCATGTTGTGTTTGGTGGGATCCGATGAACCTTGAGATTATGATTATTTTGTTCATATCAACCTGAGATGCTTCACTTATATTCGTACAGAGTTTTAATCTTTTCTTGCAATGCCCTGCAGTGTTTATGATTACCTTGACCACATAGTTGCTTTCACCTCCAAGAGAGCTTTTATAAGCTAGATAGTGGGTTCATATCTCCCTTACATCTGTGCTCGAGTGACATAAATGCGACGGATGGGGATGTGTTATTGCTACTAGGGAGAAAACAATGACGCTCGTGTCTACGGATGAGGAAAATGCACTTCATCCACTACAGTTGACATGAGCGTAAATACAATCCTACAAAGTAATCTCCATTTAAGTGATAAAAATCATACGACCCGTAGTAATTCTGAATCATCAACATTGACGTGTAGCAACTCCTGAAATAAATGACCCGCTTATTTTGCAGCAACGAAAACAATTATAATAGCAGAGTGTGCGTGTATTCTCACTCCGTGCATCAAAAGTTGTGCACATAAAGGGTCAAAACTAAAATTAATTGGTCTTGCCATGTCTTTTTGTCTGAACTAAGTGAAGGATTACCAAAGGTTGTGATTCACTAAAAAATAGTATGCCATTCATTTGAAAACAGGATAATGGAGGTGACTTCTTTTCTAACTATAGAATCACTAATTCTACACAGGAAAGGGATTCATAAAGAACCACATGGTCTATACAGCAAGAGTGAATTATCAGGACAAAATATTTTACTTTGTAAGTATAGCCAATACCATAAAGTTATATGTATCATAGACCACAAGACATGGCTTTGACTCCTACAAATAATGCGTATTATAAGAGGATCGTAACAAAACATGACCTGTTACCATGCCACAATCATTGATGCCTTATGCATCCCATTACCAGTTATGCACTTCCATTTTACAAAAAAGTTAATAATGATTAAGAACATTTAACACTGGATGAATAACAATCAACAATGGGAAAGATTTTCCGCCTAAAAATACATCACCATCTCTCAACAAAAATTCAAAGTAAAAGTCACTATTATAGATCATGAACATCTAAAAATGCTTGTGTGCTCTCTTAAATCAGCTACAGACAGCAACCGACAAACTGGACCGTTGTGGTACTTGGTTCACGAAAATAAAAAGGGAAAATATGTACCAAACAGAGTTCTGACATGTGCCTTTCAACTAAGCTAATTATAGTAATGCTCTCTCATATGTATGCAAACACATAGGAAGAATGTCAAACTATTTATATTCATAGAAAACAAATTCATCATATATATGTGTCACCTGTCAAAATAGTAAGTCATGTTTTTGTACCAATTTCTCCAAGGATGGATATAAAGAAATATATGTTGGTTGCCCTATATAATGGTTTAAACAGCAATAAATGTAATTCTTGTGGAGAAACCCACTTATAATGCAAAGAAAGACAATTCAAAGAGGACAAAAGCTAAAATTGTAGACATACCAATAAAAAAAGAGCGCTCTGATACGTCTCAAATGCATCTATAATATTTGATGCTCCATGCTTGTTTTCAACCGATTTCCACATGTTTTATTTACACTTCATTGCATTTTTATGCATTTTCTGAGACTAACCTATTAGCAAGATGTGACATTGCTAGTTCCTGTTTTCTGCTGTTTTTCTATTCCAGGTAATTACTTAAGGAAATATCCTCGGAGTCAGACAAAACAACGACCTAACCTTTTATTTTTCCCGACACGTCAACGGAGTCCAAAGCAGAGACAGAGGAGGGCACCGAGGTGGCTGATGCGTCTGAACACACGTTCGTTGGGAGACCCCAAAAGTAAGGTATGATGAGTACAGCAGAAAGTTTTCCCTCAAAAAGAAACAAAGGTTTAATCGACCAGTAGAAGAAATAAATCACTTTTGAAGGTTGATGACAGCTGATGTTGGAAGGGCACACTACCAGGCTCAGCAGCAACGTGGAATCTGCACACAACACAACCAAGATACTTTGACCCAACGAAACAGTGAGGTTGTCAATCTCACCGGTTTTGCTGAACGCAAAGGATTAGACGTATAGTGTGGAAAATATGTATGACTATAGTGAATGAAAGGAAAACAGTGTTTGAAGTAGAAAGAACAGAGCTTGTATTATTATTGTAAAGGAATTGACTCGGGTCCATAGTTCACTAGTGGTGTCTCTCCATAACAGATAAATAACATGCTGGGTAAACAAATTACAGCTGGGCAATTGACATAGATAGAGGTTGCACCGTAGTGCATATGCAAGACACAATCATTACACTGAGATTTATTTGGGCATTACAACATGTTACAGGGACCGCAATCCAACTGCATCTATGACTAATAATCTACCCTCAAAACATAATCCAAGTAGACTTTGGGTATTAAGTTGCAAGCAACAAATTATTGCATTAAGTAAAGTGCGTAATGTAAACAATATAATTATCCTTAGACAAGGCATTGTTGTTTTCTCCCTAGTGGCAACAACACATCCACAATCTTAGAAGTTGTTGTCACTCTCCCAGATAACTGGAGGCATGAACCCACCATTGAGCATAAAGACCCCCTCTTGGAGTTACAAGCAACAACTTGGCCAGAGCATCTACTAGTAACAGAGAGCATGCAAGATCACAAATAGCATATAAAAGAATGATCTATAATCAACTTCACATAGCATTTAATATTCATCGGATCCCAGCAAACACAACATGTAGCATTACAATAAGATGATATTGATCATGTTAGGCAGCTCACAAGATTTAAACATGATGGCACAAAAGGAGAAGAAGACAACCATCTAGCTACTGCTATGGACCTTTAATCAAAGGATGGACTACTCACGCATCACTTCGGAGGCAGACATGGTGATGTAGAGCCCTCCGGTGATGATTTTCCCTCCCAGCAGGGTGCCGGGGAGAGCTTCAGAACCCTCCCAAATTAAGGTTGACGATGACGGCAGCTACAGAACTTTTCGTGGATGGAGGCACGGGTCTTTAGGGTTTTCTCGAGAATATCAATTTATTGGCGAAAGGGCGATGTCGGTGGGTGGCTAGGGGGACCACACCACCTGGTGGCACGACGAAGGGGGGGCACCCTATGGCGTGGTTGCTCCCTTGCCCCTCCAGGTCTCCTCCGGACTCCGGGTACGTGATAGAAAAATAGGACCCTAGGATTTTGTTTCGTCCAATTCCGAGAATATTTCCAGAACAACTTTTCTGAAACCAAAAACAACAGAAAACGGGAACTAGCGTTGTGGCATCTTGTTAATAAGTTAGTCCCTAGAAATCCATAAAAATGATATAAAGTGTATAGAAAATATGTAGGAAATGTCATAATATCAATCATGGAACATCAGAATTTATAGATACGTTGGAGACGTATCAAGCATCCCCAAGCTTAGTTCTACTCGTCCTCGAGTAGGTAAAATGATAAAAACAAAATAATTTCTGAGGTGCATGCTACCAACACAATCTTGATCATCATTATTGTAAAAGCATTGTAAGCTGAGATCATAGTACTCTAAACATAGGCATGATAGATATAATTCTAACGGTGAAACTTAGCAACTACGTTGCAACATGAAAAGTAACACAAACAAAAGGTCATGAATAATAATACACTTAAAGTTATATGTTTTTTTTTGAGCATAAAGACAACATAGAAAATTGGTAGTCCGCTTGTCCTTAAAGTGATAGAAAAATATAAATGCCAGGACACCTTCAAAGTTCAAGTGGTGACTAGATACAAAAAATTTGAGAACAAGTAATAACATAATCCCGAATCAATCAATAATAATTTTTTGGGACTGATGCACATTATACTCAGAATGAAAACCATGCTCTCTTAATTGGTGCACAAAGTTCGAAGATGAAGACTCAAAATAAAACTAAAAGAAAGCCCATTAGCCGAGGGAAGCAGGGATTAACTCATGTGCTAGAGCTTTTTATTTGATTAAAACAGAGGTATTGAAAACAGTTTTTAGAAAGGTGTATGTCTATGTCAACGAATGGTAAAGAAACAATACATTAAGTCACAACTTAACTCGACTTTACAAGAGCGGCTTCCGTTGAAGGATGTTCTTTCTACTGGGGTCAGTAGATCATCCCTTTTCTCTTTTGTTTACACAATTATGCTTTAACTGATAAATCAGGGGGAAAAAGAGTGCAGAGAATTGTGAAGTAACCAAATTTTAGGCAGGACACTCCGTTGCCAGCTCTTCTAGCGAATTGGTTAAGCAGATGTGCCACTAGTCAAGATGTGTAAAGTCCAATTAACAAGTGAAATAAAGATCGTCTACTTACGTACTCATGAGCTAAACCAGAGCGGAAAACATGTATAATTTTGAAGGTTTTAAAGGTAGCAAATGAGAAATTTAACTTGGACTGGCGGTTAAATACCACATATAGGTAGGTATGGTGTACACATTTGGCAAAATTTTGTTTTGGGAGTTGAATGCATGAATAGAGCTCATACTCAGTATAGGTGAAGGATAGCAAGAGACTGAGAGCGACAAATTAAAAGGGCAATAATGACCATAATCATGCATAGTGAAAAAAATATTATTAATCAAAGCATAAATGATATTGCAAGTAAAAAACTAAATGATCATAGAGCCTAGAGGTGACTGGTTTGTAGTCATTACATGGTGTAAGCATGCGGCAAGTCAACCAAATAAAGCATTCGAAGGAGAATACCACAATATTATGCTTCGATATGATAAAAAACAACTCATGATTTCTTTCAATGGCATATTAAGCACTCTCAGATATTTGAGACAAATCATGCTACATAAACAACTACTAAGCATAGACTTAAAATAATATCTAACATGACATGTTAAAGTCTAAGCCATAGTCTAAACAAGATTCACTTGCACCGTTATAAGCATGAAATATTATATTGCTTCCCAACACCAATCAATTTATTTCAACAAAAACTATCCAAATGATTTATCAATGGAACAATATAGTACTACTCTATAAGAACTAACAGCTCTGAATAAGATATGCATGAAAAACAATAGCTAAAAGGATTACGGATGCTAGATGGTAAATGAAGAATACGAGTATGATAATGAAGAAAACACGTATTCATATGAAAAAGCGGAGCGTGTATCTCTCCACACAAGAATTCTAGGACCCAACAAAGTTTATTATAGAATGTAAAAGAAAATAAAAACAAACAGACGCTCTAAGTAAAATGCATATGATGTGACCGATAAAATATAGTTTCACTAGAAGTGACCTGATATGTTGCTGATGAAGAAGGGGATGCCTCTTGGGCATCCCCAAGCTTAGATGCTTGAGTATTCTTGGAATTTGCTCGGATGATCCACGGGGGCATCCCCAAGCTTAGGATTTTCACTCTTCTTGATCACATTATATCATCCTCTTCTTTTGACCCTTGAAAACTTCCTTCAATCCAAACTCGAAGTAATTCTCATTAGAGGGTTAGTGCATAATCAAAAACTCACATGTTCTCCATGGACACAAGCATTACTAATACTTTCTAAACATTAACTACAACCACTGATGTTTTTGTGGAGCAAAGAAATCCACTCAATATAGTAAAAGAGCGAATGCAAGTAAAAGGAAGAATTTATCAAAACCAGAACATTCTGTAAAGACGATTTTTTTTAGGCACTTACGTTGCTCAGATCAGAAAACTCCGAACTAAGAAAAGTTGCGTAAATATATAGGGACCACGCACAAAAAAATTCAGGATGTTTCGATTTTTCTGGAAATTATGGCGAATTAAATGGTGGACAGCAAAAATAAGTTCCTGTGGAGAAATCCAATTCTAGCACCAACTTTGCAATAGAGACTTTACTTGGCACAAAAATTCAAAAAAGTAAAGATACAAAGGAGTTTCTACAGAAGTAAACAACACTTTGACTCAAAGAAAACAGAAGAAACATTTAAAAATAAAACATGAGTTATCTCCCAAGAAGTGATTTTCTTTAACGCCTTTCAGCTAAGCACAAAAAGAAAGAATCAAGTATTTTCAAATGAAGAAGCATCCAAAACAAAACCACGAGCCTTAAGTTTACCTTTCTTACCCTTACTCTTACTTTTAGGGAACACATGATTGCAGTGGTCTAGAGGTGAAATTCATGGTGCGTTTTCCCATATTTATCGTTGCTCCCAAGAGTTTTAGCACAGACCTTCCAAGAGTAATTTGTCCTTTTCCTACACATTCGATAACAAGATACTTAGTGGATACCGTTCTTCCTAGGAGTTTTGTAAACACTCCTTCAGCTATCCCAATGGGAAATATAATGACATTATTAGTAAGAGGCATTCCTTCTCCACCCTCAAAAAGTTCCCAAAGATTCAAAGATTCGTAAATATCTTTAGGCATAAGACAAAATTCAGACATAATATCACAACGAGCATGAAAGGTTTCACCATTTATAGCAAATTTTATTGTAGGGATCCAATTTGAGGTTTCAAAATTTACTGGGACATTATCAAAATGTTCACGAATCTGATTATAACCTTCTTTTAAGCAAGATATATGTGCCTCAAGAGTGCTTAATATAGCATGTACGCTCACAACACTACTAGAGAAATGCTTATAGCAGCATTCACTACCGCAGGCGCACTGAATATATGGTGCGCCGGTGCTAACTAACGCAGACACACCTTATATTTGTTGCGTGTGTGATATTTTACTACCGCAGGCGCACCACCTCTTTATACGCCGGCGGTAACGTGTGAGAGGGACTAGCTGGAGAGGCACGGGCTACCGCATGCGCATGTGTATGCCATGCGACGGGGTTATTTTCTTACCGCAGGCGCTTGTGTATGCGTGTGCGCTAGCGGTGTTCTGTGGATTGAGGCACCGGCCCGGCCTCGGTCATCCCGTAACTCTATGTATATGCACTAGGCATTATTGCGGAACACACCAACCACTCGTTCTTCTCGGCCACTCGTCCTCTATCCGTCGGCGAAGTAGCACCCCAAACCCTATCCGGAGACTGTAACATCCCAATTTTTGCTACAATAGGGTGTGTGGTGTTGTGTTCATCTCATACATGCATGAAACAACATTTTAAACCATGTTTTAACCAATTTAAATTGTGAATTTAAATGGTTTGAGAATAATACCACAATTAGTACTTAATTTGGTTTCCAAAATTTTGTTCTGAAAAATATTTCAATTTCACCAAAGAAAAACATGGTGAGGTTTCCAAAAAGTATTTTTGCCAAATTTTCTGTTCACAAAAAGGCCCAGAAAACATCATTCTCTTGGCAGTTTTAAAAAGAAAAGGACCATTTTGCAAATTCCTAAAATTACAGGGGGTTACCAGAAAGTCCCCTTTTCTTTTCCTTCTTCTTCCTTTGGCCAGAAGGACCACCTGCGTGGCCGATCTGCCGAGAACGTTGCTGCCACCTCCTGCTGGACACTTCGACGACGAGGAGAAGTCCAGGACTCTCCCCTCTCTTCCATCCAATCCTTCGCTTTCCAGTTCCCCTCTCTCTCGCTCTGATTTTCTCTCTGCCGGCCGAAACCCTAGTCGCCGGCCACCCTCGATTGCCGCTGACTCCGGCCACCCTGGGCCAAATTGGAGCTACCCCCGGAACCTCCATGGCCTCCTCTACCTCCCTGCCAAGCCACGTTTGCCGGGACGCTGTGGAGCACGGGTTTTTCGCCATCTCTGTCACCTCCGGCCGCCGGCCCTCGCTGCTCGTCGGCGCAGACTACAGCCACCTTCGGCCTCCCCGACCACTTATCTGCAACCGCGGTGAGACAAGGGTTTACGTTTGGCCGCCGTTTCCATACCCGTCGTCATCTCCCATGGCCGCGGCCGTTGTTCATGCGTTCCGACTAACTTCCGGCGACCGTGAGACAATGGCGTCGGGTTCCCTAGGTTCCCCACGACCAACTCCACGTGATGCCTCAATCTATTTCACGAGTAAACCATCGAGTCCTTCGAATTTGTTTGAAACAGAGAAGATCTCCTCTGGATGATGCAAGGGTGACCTCACAGTGACATCATAACTACCCTTTTTGGTAATTCCAGGATTTCCAGAAAATGGTTAAATTTTGATAATTGAATATCTATTGAAATATTAATCAGAAAAATAAAATGAAAGTATGGTTTTGATCATAAAATTATTCTCTATCCAAATATGTAATTTTAACACATGTTTGAGAAAGTCAAAAAATGAGCATTATTTCATTTGTTTAATTCATTTAAAATAGAGAAAATAAGTTTTTAATCATAAAATTAGAAAATTAAAAGTTATGTGTCAAAATGCTCAAAATGACAAATGTAATCTGTTTGTGATGTTTTCAAACCCATTTGAGCTTTTAAAATTGTACTTACTTTCATCATCGCCCGAAACCCCCTCCGGGGCCTATTTCGGACTAATTTCAGTGAAATTTAATAATTGTCATACGAACCCTAGCAACCATATCTTCATGTCTAGGGCTTTATTTCAGTGCATTAACTTGCTCATGCATACATATTGCGCATTGCATCGATGCCATGTTTGATTGTTGTTCTTCTTTTCGGTGTTGTTTCCCCCTCAGTAGAATGCGACTCCGAAGTGAAGGCCGAAAACTCCAATGGCGAATACTTGATCTTAACCGACAAGTCAAGCACTTATTCCTGAAGACTTTCTCTGGTTTTCTTGAAGCAAGGCAAGTATAACCTCTTATCTGCCCATATATGATTTCGAAAGACTTTTCATTCTCGTACAAATGCATTCGATTCCAATGTATCTTGTGTCTGTAGATAGAGTTATCCTATTTATTTGCATAACCCAGATATCATGATTCAATGCTCCTAGCATACATAGGATTTGTTTGTGTGTATCGCCAGAGCCTCAAATATGCCATGCTTAGTCATACATACTTGCTTTCTCTGCTCCATCCGGTTGATGAATCAGAGCCACAAATGAATCTAGCATGATAGTATGTTGTGGAAAGTTAAGATACCTTGCTTAACATGACTTAAAGGTGTGGATGACGAGACCACAGAGGGTCTGTGGTGGTTGTCCCGTTCATGCCCCTAGGAGCGAGTTCTCGTCTTCGAGCCAAGACTGAGCGTGCATCCACACGGGGCTTAGATTCCCCTCGATCTCAACTTGCCTAGTTTGTTCAATGAGTTGCCTAGTTCGGGAGTTCCATTTGGATTTGCGGGGATGTTAAAAATGTGTGCAAAACTAGGACGTGGCGGTGCAACAGCCTGTGGCGAGACAGTAGTTGAAGCACCGCTCACAACGATAGAGACCCGGCAGGAGATGACCAATCCCTATTGACGGACCATCTCTACTCGGAGCGACTCATGGAATAGGGGAAGTAAGGGAAAGTTTGTGGTCAACCACCCTCTGCCGGCACTTCCCGGACTAGTGCTAACCCGGTGGCACTAAGAGTCGGTTGATACGTGTGGTTAAAGTTGTACACCCCTGCAGGGTTAAATCTTTTCGAAAAGCCGTGTCCGCGGTTAAGGACGACTTTGTGACGGATTCTGTGATCATAGACAACTAAAATGGAATGATTAAAACTTGCTGATAACGAATGAAGGATGCCTCCTCGGAGATGCCGAGAGGGGTTACCTTGTAGCATGAGTTACTGGAACAGCTTGAGGTGGTGATCTTTGGAGCACGAGGTGCTGATATGATATTGGTGGATTAAAAAGATGATGGTATCAGTAGTTGAGTAGCTTTCTCATCCGTTTTCAGAATACTCCATGAGACATGCTATTCCTCCCTCAACTGGGAAAACAAAGATGGCTTTATGCAAAATAACCTTCATAACTCTTTCTAAAAGAAGCATATATATAATAGGTTAACTAAGTCTTGTTGAGTACCTCCCGTACTCATGTTTGCTTCAACTTGGTTCAGGTGGAGTTCCTCAGTTCGGTGGTGTTTCGATGTGGACATCGACGAGTAGTTTGGGGTTCCCAGGTAGCAGCCTGGAATCTATTGGCTGGGACGTCGCCTTATGTTGCGGCCTCTTAGGCCTTTTTGGTTCTTGTTGATTAGCAACATAATTTGCCTTCCGTTGTCTGATGTAATGTTGGGTCGTGTGACCTCTGTTTGTAAGCTATACTCTAGTAACACCTGTTTAATAAAGCTTCATGTTTAGAGTACTGCTTTGATCGGTTGTTGGTTTCGAGCTCATTGTTATACAGTTTTGGCTATGCCTGCATAGTTGTCGCAGTCGAGGGGTTGTGGAGCCGATGATCCATGTCCGAGCCCGCCTGTCGATGTGATCGGCCTGGGGCGAGGTAACCCGAGTAACCCTCGATTGTTGTTGCACTTTCTGGACACATAGCAGCTCTGTATAACTTTGGTCCGTTCCTTCAGTTTCATCCAACTCGTGGACGCTTGGGTATGCATATTTGGTTATGACTAGCATGGATACAAGGAGTAGTAGACCGGGGATCCGGACTACGTGCCGATGAATCCGGTCTGCCTGTCGTTGTTAGTTGCGGCCTGGGCTGGTAACCCTGAAGCCCTTGTGAGTCCATGGCTAGGAGCACATAACATTGTGTATATCTCTGGGTCCGGGGTCCGACAAAAGTTGGTATCGGAGCAGGACTGCCTGTAGGAAAACCTTACTGCTTGGTCGATGTTGAGTCTAGTGTTTGCAAAAACTATTTTGAAACTTCAAAGGATTGTGAAAAACCTTCTTAGGATTCTTTTTACTCCTTATCTGGTATCGCTCTAAATCTGGGTCCCCTTACCTGTTTTGATTTGAAAAGGTTTTGCTATCTCTTCTAGCCATTCAAAACTTAGGTGCCTTCTTTGGCAAGGACGTTGTTACCCAAAGTTGACCTAGTGTTAAAAGTTTCTAGAGTCGTGTGTGTTCCTTACTCCGTTGTTATCTCTTAAACTGAGAGGTTTCCCTTCCATCCACGATCTCTCAAAGTTGTATGGATTCCACATTCTCATGTTCTAAAGTCTCAAAATTCTGAACCTCGAGATTTCCTTTTCATCTCGAATGTGTCCGCTATCCTCTGCCCAAATTCTTCCGGAGTTATGTTTTCTTTTTAAGAATACTTCATGGTTGCTATTATAGTGTTCTTTAAGACACTAAGAGAGTAACTACTCCTTTATTTTGGTTTTTAAATCCTTGGACTTGAACCGAAGGTCCCGGAATGTGCTGAATGGTGGTGGGTTGAATCATGTGGTTTTATAACCATGTGATGCTCACTCTATCAGTACAGGATGCTGACCTTTAACCCAAGTTCTGTTTCTTTGGATCCTGAGGAATATGTTCTACCTCAGGATGGTAAGGAAATTCCAACTCTCATAGCCGTAGGCTTTCCTTTGGAATCAAAAGGGATCATGACAAGAGTGATCATCATGGTCCTCACATCTTTGTTTTTAACTCAGCTGTATCAATCTTTTAGCATGGGTTCTACAAATGAGTATTACCCTGTGCATTCGACGTGATCTTAGGAATTCTCCTGAGCATGTTCCTACTTTCCAGTTGCTCTCAAATCCCCATCCGTTGTTTTGGACACCAAGTTGCATATGTGTGTTGGATAATCTAATGCATGTGCTCTTGTTTTCTGTCAAACATTCCACCTTGGAATGTCAGGAGAAACAAACTCCAGTACCTCATTCATCTCTAGGACTAGGTCAAAGTTTTATAATTCGCGAATCCAAGAAGTTCCGTTAGCTTATGTTCTGCTCCACTTTTCGAGTATCACACTCTTATATATCAAGAGGTCGTGTTGAGTTTTTCACGGCCTTGTCGATGAAGTGATTCTCTTACACGTCTTCACTCTCCCACCCTCCAAGCTAAAATGCCCGAGAATGTTGTGGGTGTGTATCGATGTGTGCAACAGATATTCTAGCAATTCTTATTGCTTTGAAAATCTAAGAAAACATGTGTATACCAAATCCGTTCATTCTGGTGCACATTCTTGGTCAAAGAGTTAGCTTCATGCCGAAGCTCTCAAGGCCATATCGGTTGCTTTGAAAAGCAAGACTCCTTTCCAAGTCCTGAGACATACTGGTAGGTTGTGATATTCTGGCTGTCTTTCTAGAAGTATCACCAGGTTTGTCTCCCGACCGTGATGTTTAAATAATGGGTAATTTGAACTACTCCGTTCTCCAAGGAACCCTGCGGGATATCTTGGACTAGTTGGTTGAGCTTAAACAACATCTTGGAGAGTTGAAAGGCAAAAGCTCCGCCTAACTTGATCCTTCATTAAGGGATGTCTAGTTTTCCTCATGTTGAAGCAGGATAGTATCTCCGTGGTGGACATGCTATCATCCCAACCTTGATTTGATTTGGGCTATCGTCAAATCAAGCTCAGATTCAAGGACTTTCTTATGGTGTTTCACTCATGGTGTTTCCTCCTGAGTGTACCTTCATGTCCTCTAGTCTGACCAATATCTTGCCTCGTTCATGTATCATATGAACCCCTCTTCTTGGAGTGTTCTGATAAGGTGTTGTTGAACCCAACGACGACATCCTTGTTTTCTCCATGCTTAATGAGGTTCATGTTGAACAGTTGGCATTAATATTGGAAACTTTTGAGAACCATCTTTGTGTCATCACGAAGTTGTGTTCTGGATGTTCGAAGTAACTTTCTCCGGTTCATGTGCTTATGGTAAAAGTTGTCGCCATGGAGCTGAGTAAAGTTTCCTTGTTCCTTTGGGAATAATCCCAAGTTGGTCATGCATGTCTGGAGTGTTCTTGAGATGATATGTTGTTACCTCCATTTCTTCCAGAAGTTTGCATCCACGCCAAGCCACTGACTGATTCTTCATAAAAGGGAAGAAGTCCAAGAACTTACTTACCTTCATAATCATCTCCCCAACCAGTACTCTGATGTGTTTTGTTGTAAGTAATTCATGTAGGCGCAACCGTCTTTCGTAAGTTGCTAATACATGAGTTCTGCAACCTCTCATCTTCTTGAGCATGGAATCACAGTCCATATCTTGAGAATCTATTAGATGTGTCCTGTTGGTAACCGGTGCAAGCTTTTCAATCAAACACGTTGAGTCTCAGTTATTCAACCCACTAACCAGAGCTGAATCTCAAGCAGCAACGATGGTTGGTGTTTCCTCAAGGGTATTGAATCAGGTCTTTCCAGAATTCGGCATGGTTGATGTTGTGGTTGACACAATTAGCCGGAAGGCCTAATGTCATATCCCTTGAATCTGTAATAACAGCCACTCTCCGTGAGAATTCTTGTGTGGCTTATTCTAAACAAGTTTTCCTCCCCGTTCTTTCAAACCGAAGTTCATCTTTCACTTGATGACCTATAAAAGGTTCGTCATGAGCCTGCTATTGGTATCTAACATCAGGAGAACGTGGAAGTTATCTTTCCAATATCTCTCTGCTGAACCTCAAAATCTTTGTTCTAGTGGAAACAAGTTCCTTTTGAGAGTCATCTCGTGGTGTTTTGTAACGCCATTGATCAGTTCCCTTTTCAAGTTGTTTATACTTGAATTTCTGTTCATCTCACACATTGTGTGAATTTGTCAGTCACTTCAACCGTGGGATCTTAAAACTATGTGGTAGATGTATTGCTACGTCCAACCCAAAATAGGAATGAGATTCCCTATTCCTTCTGGTGTTTCAATCCTCGTTGGTTATCCATTCTTATGGTGTGACCAAGAATACCTCCTTCATTGCGGTGTTCCAACATCCTTTGGTTACTCATATTCTGCCATGAAGTAACATCTCGATCCTTCATAAGGATTTCAAGAAAACTGTTATGGAATGGTTGAAAGTTCCGTTATCCTTCGTGTCCACTCCGAAGAGTGAACATGATCCTGTATCAAATCTTCTCCAACGCACAACTACAGTGTTTTCTTGTGTTTTCCCTCAACGGATATTATGTTTTGGTATCCAAGACCATCCTCGCGAACTTGGTATTCTTTTTTGAAGAAACCTCGATGTCAAAAGTTGTCCAACCTTTCCTTTCCAAAAGGATTTAAAGTCTTATGCAAAGCTCATATTCTAAATCCTTTCAGGAACCATCGTCCAAAACCTTGAAACCTTCCCCCATTCCCTCTGTTATCTTGATGTGTTTCATGTCGATAACTCAAAAGTTCTTTATCAACATCCCTATCATGAGTTACCCATGAGATACTCGATCTTCGTGAAGATCAAATCTTAAGAGTTTTCCCTCTCGCCTAAGGTGTAGCCGCTGAAGAATCTTCGCAAGTGCTATGGATCAACCTCTTCAAGAAGAGAACCGCAAGATTCGAGAAGATCGTTCAAAACCGGTGTTCCTTCTTTCTTCTCCTTCGGGAATCTCGGGACGAGATTCTTGTAAGGGGGGTAGATTTGTAACATCCCAATTTTTGCTACAATAGGGTGTGTGGTGTTGTGTTCATCTCATACATGCATGAAACAACATTTTAAACCATGTTTTAACCAATTTAAATTGTGAATTTAAATGGTTTGAGAAAAATACCACAAATTGTACTTAATTTGGTTTCCAAAATTTTGTTATGAAAAATATTTCAATTTCACCAAAGAACAACATGGTGAGGTTGGAAATTTTGTGAGGTTTCCAAAAAGTATTTTTGCCAAATTTTTTGTTCACAAAAAGGCCCAGAAAACATCATTCTCTTGGCAGTTTTAAAAAGAAAATGACCATTTTGCAAATTCCTAAAATTACAGGGGGTTACCAAAAAGTCCCCTTTTCTTTTCCTTCTTCTTCCTTTGGCCAGAAGGACCACCTGCGTGGCCGATCTGCCGAGAACGTTGCTGCCACCTCCTGCTGGACACTTCGACGACGAGGAGAAGTCCAGGACTCTCCCCTCTCTTCCATCCAACCCTTCGCTTTCCAGTTCCCCTCTCTCTCGCTCTGATTTTCTCTCTGCCGGCCGAAACCCTAGTCGCCGGCCGCCCTCGATTGCTGCCGACTCCGGCCACCCTGGGCCAAATTGGAGCTACCCCCGGAACCTCCATGGCCTCCTCTTTGCCGAGACGCTGTGGAGCACGGGTTTTTCGCCATCTCTGTCACCTCCGGCCGCCGGCCCTCGCTGCTCGCCGGCGCAGACTGCGGCCACCTCCGGCCTCCCCGACCACTTCTCTGCAACCGCGGTGAGACAAGGGTTGTTGTGGTACATTTATTTTTGCGTTTGGTCGCCGTTTCAATACCCGTCGTCATCTCCCATGGCCGCGGCCGTTGTTCATGCGTTCCGGCAAACTTCCGGCGACCGTGAGACAGTGGCGTCGGGTTCCCTAGGTTCCCCACGACCAACTCCACGTGATGCCTCAATCTATTCCACGAATAAACCATTTAAAATAGAGAAAATAAGTTTTTAATCAATAAAATTAGAAAATTAAAAGTTATATGTCAAAATGCTCAAAATGACAAATGCAATCTGTTTGTGATGTTTTCAAACCCATTTGAGCTTTTAAAATTGTACTTACTTTCATCATCGCCCGAAACCCCCTCCGGGGCCTATTTCGGACTAATTTCAGTGAAATTTAATAATTGTCATACGAACCCTAGCAACCATATCTTCATTTCTAGGGCTTTATTTTAGTGCATTAACTTGCTCATGCATACATATTGCGCATTGCATCGATGCCATGTTTGATTGTTGTTCTTCTTTTCGGTGTTGTTTCCGCCTCGGTAGAATGCGACTCCGAAGTGAAGGCCGAAAACTCCAATGGCGAATACTTGATCTTAACCGACAAGTCAAGCACTTATTCCTGAAGACTTTCTCTGGTTTTCTTGAAGCAAGGCAAGCATAACCTCTTATCTGCCCATATATGATTTCGAAAGACTTTTCATTCTCGTACAAATGCATTCGATTCCAATGTATCTTGTGTCACTAGATAGAGTTATCCTATTTATTTGCATAACCCAGATATCATGATTCAATGCTCCTAGCATACATAGGATTTGTTTGTGTGTATCGCCAGAGCCTCAAATATGCCATGCTTAGTCATACATACTTGCTTTCTCTGCTCCATCCGGTTGATGAATCAGAGCCGCGAATGAATCTAGCATGATAGTATGTTGTGGAAAGTTAAGATACCTTGTTTAACATGACTTAAAGGTGTGGATGACGACACCACAAAGGGTCTGTGGTGGTTGTCCCGTTCATGCCCCTAGGAGCGAGTTCTCGTCTTCGAGCCAAGACTGAGCGTGCATCCACACGGGGCTTAGATTCCCCTCGAGCTCAACTTGCCTAGTTTGTTCCATGAGTTGCCTAGTTCGGGAGTTCCATTTGGATTTGCGGGGATGTTAAAAATGTTTGCAAAACTAGGACGTGGCGGTGCAACAGCCTGTGGCGAGACAGTAGTTGAAGCACCGCTCACAACGATAGAGACCCGGCAGGAGATGGCCACTCCCTATTGGCGGACCATCTCTACTCAGAGCGACTCATGGAATAGGCGAAGTAAGGGAAAGGTCGTGGTCAACCACCCTCTGCCGGCACTTCCCGGACTAGTGCTAACCCGGTGGCACTAAGAGTCGGTTGATACGTGTGGTTAAAGTTGTACACCCCTGCAGGGTTAAATCTTTTCGAAAAGCCGTGTCCGCGGTTAAGGACGACTTGGTGAAGGATTCGTGATCATAGACAACTTAAACGGAATGATAAAAACTTGCTGATAACGAATGAAGGATGCCTCCTCGGAGATGCCGAGAGGGGTTACCTTGTAGCATGAGTTACCGGAACAGCTTGAGGTGGTGATCTTTGGAGCACAAGGTGCTGATATGATATTGGTGGATTAAAAAGATGATGGTATCAGTAGTTGAGTAGCTTTCTCATCCGTTTTCAGAATACTCCATGAGACATGCTATTCCTCCCTCAACTGGGAAAACAAAGATGGCTTTACGCAAAATAACCTTCGTAACTCTTTCTAAAAGAAGCAGATATATAATAGGTTAACTAAGTCTTGTTGAGTACCTCCCGTACTCATGGTTGCTTCAACTTGGTTCAGGTGGAGTTCCTCAGTTCGGTGGTGTTTCGATGTGGACATCGACGAGTAGTTTGGGTTTCCCAGGTAGCAGCCTGGAATCTATGGGCTGGGACGTCGCCTTATGTTGCGGCCTCTTAGGCCTTTTTGGTTCTTGTTGATTAGCAACATAATTTGCCTTCCATTGTCTGATGTAATGTTGGGTCGTGTGACCTCTGTTTGTAAGCTATACTCTAGTAACACTTGTTTAATAAAGCTTCATGTTTAGAGTACTGCTTTGATCGGTTGTTGGTTTTGAGCTCATTGTTATACAGTTTTGGCTATGCCTGCATAGTTGTCGCAGTCGAGGGGTTGTGGAGCCGATGATCCATGTCCGAGCCCGCCTGTCGATGTGATCGGCCTGGGGCGAGGTAACCCCAGTAACCCTCGATTGTTGTTGCACTTTCTAGACACATAGCAGCTCTGTATAACTTTGGTCCCGTTCCTTCAGTTTCATCCAACTCGTGGGACTTGGGTATGCATATTTGGTTATGACTAGCATGGATACAAGGAGTAGTAGACCGGGATCTGGACTACGTGCCGATGAATCCGGTCTGCCTGCCGTTGTTTGTTGCGGCCGGGGCTGGTAACCCTGAAGCCCTTGTGAGTCCATGGCTAGGAGCACATAACAGTGTGTATACCTCTGGGTCCGGGGTCCGACAGAGACCTCCATGGCGGCGGCCGTTGAAGACCGCGAGAGGAAGCCGGTAAGTCCACATCCCCTCCGCTGTTCCCACTTTATCTACTCCATTCGTAACCTCCACGAACCATCACATCCTCCCCGCACTCATCTGATACGGCCTCCCGAATCTCACCTTGTCGTGTTGATTGATGTGCTTCACAGATTCATACATCTGACGGCAAGGACGCGCCGTGAGAACCCAAGGTCGTCATCCCCAACAAGGAGCTCTGTAGATCTGAATCTTGGCTGGCCGGCGAATCCGTGAACGGGAGCCAACCTGGAGCTTCTCCTGTGCTGGATCCCATGGATCCACTTGCTGCCAAGGATACAGGAGACCAGGAGATGAAGGATTGCTCTGACACTGCCATTGAGGAGGCCAAGACTGCCTCTGTTGATCCCACGAGCAGCAAGCCGAACCGTTCGGGACGACCTAGCTAGGCAGCGTGACCACCTCCCGAGAACTGCTGTTGGTGACTCCCAGCGACCATCTCCCCAAGAACTGCCACTCCTGCCGCCGGCGACCACAACGACATGTTGCTTCTGGTCACATCCTCAACCCCTAGTGAGCTCTCTTTTCCCTGCTCCATCTAATCATGCAAAAATTATTTTTATTTTCTGTTGAATTGTATATGTAGGTAGTACATGTATACAATGACCAGTACCTGTTTTAGGTGAATTCTCTGCAATCCTAGATGACCTAAAATCTAGTAAAATTTCAATTGGACTTTATGAATTTTTTAGATGACCTAAAATATTTAGTTAGTGAAGAGAATGGATAAGTTTCTTTATGGTACCCCAGACTTCTATGCTCTTTGTGTATAATCTGAGCCACATAGTTGTTTAAAGATAAAGAAAGAAAGTTACAATGTACGTATTTTACTACCTGGGCAAGTCAAATGATTCGCTATCCTATACACTTTGTGCCTGACCTGTGTTTGACATTTCAGAGGATTCAGATTATGCTCATGCTCTTTTAGATGATTTTTCTTCATTTCTCGGTCACTTTGATTTTTTTTTCACATATTGCCAATGCTATAATTACACTGCCAATGCTCTTATAATGCTCTTATGTTGTTTAATTTTTTCTAACACTATAATTACACTGCCAATGCTCTTATATTCACTAGTGGAAACAACCCCTCTCGTCCAGGGGGCCAGGGGGCAGCTGTCCCGGTTGCAACCGAATCCTGGACAAATGCCATGCTTTGGTCCCGGTTCGTGCGCCCGGGGCAACAGGAATCGCCTGGGGGCATTGGTCCCGGTTCGTGGGGGACATATCGGTCCCGGCTCGTGCCACGGACCGGGATCAATGCCTAGCCACATGCCACGTGGCACGCGCATGAACATTTGTCCCGGTTCAGTCCACGAACCGGGACCAATGCCCCCCTTCCCCTATATATACTGCCCCAGCCCCTCCCCCCTTCGATCTTTTTTTTTGCTTGGAGGTGTGAGAGAGTGTGGTGTTAGTGTGTTTTATTTTACTATGCACACGAGGTGTTCGACGAAATTCCCGAGCCGCACATAAGCTCACTGAAAATGGTATCTTCGACCGAGGTTAACAAACTTATCTTTTTCATCTGTAACTGATACATAAAAAAGTAGTATTTGTCGTATTAATATGTTATTGTAATGTATTTTGATAAACTTAATTATACGATGAAGCTGGATGCACGGCAGCGATGGATGTATGGTGACCGACGCACTTCCGAGTATATGGCAGGCCTGAATGCATTTCTTACTGTAGCTCAGGCGAACAAAGATAATGGCTTCATGTGTTGCCCATGTGTTGATTGTCGGAACGTCAGAGAGCACTCTTCCGAAAGAATCATTCACGGCCATCTACTTCGGAGAGGTTTCATGCCAGCTATAATTGCTGGACGAAGCATGGAGAAAGAGGGGTTGTGATGGAAGACGATGAAGAAGAAGAAGAAGATCCTTTATTCCCTGAATACGACGATACTGCAATGGAAGAGAATGGAGAAGAAGGAGGTGATCAAGAACATGCATCAGAAGAGCCCGATGATGATCTTGGCCGAGTTATTGCTGATGCAAGGGAAGACTGTGAAAACAAATTGGAGAGGTTGAAGCTGGACAACATGTTACAGGATCACAAAAAATTGTTGTACCCACATTGCGAAGATGGTAGCACAAAGCTCGGTACCACACTGGAGTTGCTGAAATGGAAGGCACATAACGGTGTGACTGACAAGGCATTTGAGAGTTTACTTCAACTAATGAAGCCAAAACTTCCAAAGGATAACGAATTGCCTGAGAGTACGTAGGAAGCAAAGAAAGCTCTCTGTCCTCTAGGATTAGATGTGCAGAAGATACATGCATGCATTAATGACTGCATCCTCTTCCGCGGTGAGAAGTACGAGAATTTGGATGAATGTCCGATATGCACTGCACTTCGGTACAAGATCAGAGCAGATGACCCTGGTGATGTTGACGGCGAGCCCCCGCGTAAGAGGGTTCCTGCTAAGGTGATGTGGTATGCTCCTATAATACCACGGCTGAAACGTCTGTTTAGAAACAAAGAGCATGCTAGGTTGTTGCGATGGAACAAAGAAGACCGTAAGAAAGACGGAAAGTTAAGGCACCCCGCCGATGGATCGCACTGGAGAAAGATCGAGAGAGACATCCCAGACTTTGCAGGAGAGGCGAGAAACTTATGGTTTGGTCTAAGTACAGATGGCTTTAAGGGGAGTAGAGCTCCAGTCATAGCACTTGGCCTGTAACTCTATGTATGTACAACCTTCCTCCTTGGTTGTGCATGAAGCGCAAGTTCATTATGATGCCAGTTCTCATCCAAGGCCCGAGGCAACCTGGCAACGACATTGATGTGTATCTAAGGCCATTAGTGGAAGAACTCTTACAATTGTGGGGCAAACCAGGTGTACGTGTGTGGGATGAGAACGAACAAAAGCCATTTGACCTACGGGCGTTGCTTTTCGTAACCATCAATGATTTGCCTGCTCTTAGTAACATTTCCGGACATACAAACAAGGGATACAATGCATGCACACACTGTTTAGATAATACTGACAGTGTTTTTTTGGATAAATGTAAAAAGGTTGTATACCTGGGGCATCGTAGATTTCTTCCGATCAAGCATCCCATAAGAAAGAAAGGAGGGAAGCATTTCAGAGGTGAGGCAGATAACCGGAAGAAGCCTGAGCTGCGTAGTGGTAATGATATATTCGATATGGTCAAGGAACACCCACCCACTTTTCTGTTTCTCTCTCCTACGTCTGTTGGTGATGTGTAATAATAAGCGTGGAATACATGATCATATAGTTCTGTTTGATCAGTATTTTGTATTGACCGGTAAAAAGCTGACAACTATGACCAGCCTGACTTCATTATTATTCCAACCAGCGGCACATCCACCCGAGTATGAGATAACTGTAGGCAGATATTGCAGGCACACTTCGAAGTGATAGTACGGATACCATCCTGACAGATATCCTTAAAATAGAAATAGATCTTCGGTACTACCTTGGAGTTCAAATGACGCAAAGGGTTGCACCTCTGCGGTTACTTTGGCAAGCTGCTAATGCATACACTCCTGCACTGTTTGAGATTCGACTCATCAGAATACATTTGTAGCTGCAAGAAGTTTGAAAATGTAGGTCTTTCTGTTGTAGACGAAGATCTAAAATTAACCGTGTCAATAAGGTACAACTCGCTTTGTCGAACTTTATATAAATCACCCGGGATGCCTTGTATGCTCTGGACTAACTCGGAAGATCACGAGAGAAAACAAAAATTGTAACATTTTTATATTCAATAGTTAGAATAATTATTTAGTTAAACGAAAAATGAATTTAAATTAGTTATGCAAATTCTAGCATTTTTCATGTTGGAATTTTTGTCAAATTCGAAAGTATATAGAAGTTGTTAATGTGCAAACTTAACCATTTTCAAATTTTGGCGCTAAATTTTTTTGGGCGCGCAGGGTGCCACCGAAATTCGAAATTAGTTTTTGGTCCCGGCCCGTGGTACCAACCGGGATGAAAGGGGCTCTAGTCCCGGTTGGTGGCACGGGCCGGGACTAGAGGCCCAGGTGTATAAATATCTCGGCCCTCTCTCCAGGCCGAGCGACCACCCAGGACAGCGGACATGGCTTGGCGAAGCCCTGCCGGCGGCGGGAACGAGTAGGAAGATCCCGCCGGCGCTGGTTCCGCCGGCGGGGTTGGGTTAGGGACACGTTGGACTAGGGACACGAATATATATTAAAAAAAGGCCCAGGGGCCTTGCTTACATATAGGGGGGCGGCGCGGCCACAGGCGGCCGGCCGTGCTTACATATAGGGGGGCGGCGCGGTCACAGGAGACCGGCCGTGCTTGCATATAGGGGGCGGCGGCGCGGCCACAGGCGGCCGGCCGTTTTCTTGGGGGGTGGTGGGTAGCTTAGTCTAGGGGGGGCGCACCGGCGTCGTCCTACTCCTCCTCGTCGGAGGAGATGCAGTGGTAGGGGGGTGGCTGCCACAGGTGGGCAGGCGGCTGGGGCGGGCCCGTCGGTGGCTGCGGAGGCATCGGGGGCGCGTACGGCGGTGTCGGGGGCAGCACCTCCTGCTGCGGTGGTGGTGGCGGGGGCAGCTCCTCCGGCGACCATACGCCGCCGGTCCAGGCCCAGGTCATCCCGTACTCTAGGCCGGGGGGCAGCGGCTGCGGCGGAGGCTGGTCCTCGGAGGCCTCCATGTCGGCGTACATGGTCTGCCACCAAGGGGCAGGCGCCGAAGGGGGCGGGGGCGGCGGCATGGCGTTGGCGTCGGCGGCAGCGGCGGCCAGGACCGCCTCCCACCGCTTGACCTCGTCCTCGACGAGGGAGCGGCGGAAGGCCTCTAAGGCCTCCTCCATGTTGTCCCGGAGCTCGGGGTCGTCTTCCTCGTCGACGTGGTCGGCGATGTCGTCCACCAGGAGCCAAAGCTCCGGCTCCCTCCCCGGCGGTGGCGCGGGGTAGTCTGCGGTGCTCACCTGCTCGGCTGTGGGGATGTAGGAGCGGCGACGCTGCTCGTGCTCCTGCTGGAGCCAGGTGGCCCAGTAGGGGGAGCTCCGCGCGTACGCGCGGTCCCTGAGGAGGCGGGCCGGCAGGAGTGCGCGCCGGCGGTCGATCTCCTCGCCCAGGGCCTCTCTGCTGGACGGGGCCGGCGGCACGGGAATGCGTTGTGGGTTCAGGTGCCAGTCGTCCGGAAGGTGGACGTCCGGCCAGAACACCGGCGTGGCGCGTTCCCAGTGCCACTCGGCCTCCTCCTTCCGGACATACCGGCGGAAGCGCTTGCCCTTGGGCGCGGCGCGGGGCGGAGCGCGTGACGCCGGAGGTGGAGCGGGGACGCGCGGATGCCCGCCGATGCGGACGCCTCCCGGGCCGAAGCCGAAGTGATGGGGGGATAGTAACCCGGTAGGCCAACTCCAAGGTGTAACCCGGCCCAAAGGACGCTGCGCGGAATCCGGCTAAGGATAAAGAAACTTCTGGAAGGCCCAAAGTTTGTAGGCCTCGTAACCCGGATTGTGGGTTGCGGTAAGGAAAGCTAGGGTTTGTAAGCAGAATTCGGATAGGACTCAAGCTGCGCCTTGGAGGGCAAACCAGGGGGGGGGGGTACGGGTACTTTATAAACCGGCCCCTAGGCTTAGTTTTACAGAGATTCACGACATAATCATATCACCTGTTATCAAGTGTCCAGTATACATCGAGAGCCATATTCGAGACTCGGCGAGTTGAGTGCCGATTCCTAGATCGCTTATCACCATGTTCTCTTTCGAGCTAAACCCTCTCCCAAATACCTGTGTCGACTTGCCCCAAGATCAGTTACCTCAGGTAACATCTGCCGTGATTATCCCACGACAGTTGGCGCCCACCGTGGGGCCTGCGTCCAAAGGTGTTTACATCACGGGAGAAGCTCGGAAAAGCATGAGGAACCTCGTCGTCGGAGAGATCTACGACGACCACAAAGGAGAGAAGATGGTGGACGACTTCGGCTGGGGGCCAGAGTCGGATCGCCTCGAATCCGGATCTGTCGTTACAATCGGCCGGATCAGCGTCTTCATCGGTATGGTATGTTCCTCTGGCTCGGCTCCTGACTATGTTGGATCTGATTCTGTGTCAGGGGAGGATGCTTGCGCCCAGTCAGATAGAGAAGAATCAGTTGGAGCAACAGACCAGATGGAAGAATCCATCGTGCAGTGGGAACAGCCGGAGGAGCCGGCATGGGCCCCGCATGACCCGGACGATGGAAAGGATGATACTGAATCTATCAGGGACCTGCTGGAAGACCGTTACGGAGAAGACAACAGCGGAGAAGAACAACATGAACTCACAACAGGCGCAATACGCCGAGCGGCGGTCTACACGGCTCCAGCAGCTAACCTCAATCAAGGAAACATGACCACGGCTCCGGTCGGGGCGGCTCAGACATTGGCACAGCGACAGGACGCGGCTAACGGAAACCCGATCCTGGCCCGGGTCGACGGAGAGTCGGCATCAGTGACTAGCCGTGCGGCGGATGAGGAGCTGCACGCGAATACGTTCGGATTCCTGGGGAACCGGACACCGGGGGCGGGTCCGTCAAACCCGCGCCACCCGGCCTTGTTCGACAATAATCTAATCCTAGACCCCACGGTCCTCGCTACGGTTATCACTCCAGAAAACGCAGCTGAACGTGTCAGGGACCTGGATGTGGCTCGCCGCGCGTTGGAACAGCAAAGAAGGCAAGTGGAAGCAGAGAAACAAGGGATGGCTACGCGTCAACGCGAGCTGGATGCATTGGAAACCCGGCTCCGAGAGGAAACATCTAGAATACACCAGAGAACTCAAACTAGACTACCGGCCACGGGTGGGGTCCTTAACCCGGCGGCTTTGTTTATTACGCCTCAGGACCAACCGATCCCAGCTGTAAACCAGGGAACTGCGCCTCAGCCGGCGAACGTGCAGGCCGGGTTACCCCCACCACGAACCGGAGTCACAACCGGCATCGAGTTGCCACCGCATCCGCCGTCACGGTTTCGCACACCAGCAGGCCACTACAACAATCCTATGGACAACGTGTATGCAGCAACGCTTGCATTGAACCAAATCCCGGTAGGAGAATCGCCCCATGCAGAAAGGACCCGGCAAGCGATCGATCTACTGCACACTGCGGTGGCGCAGCAGGCCAATTACCCGGACCACAGAAGCGGGATGCATGGGACGCCATACGCCAGTCAACAACAAGGGAATATTCAAGCAAACTCGGCGCGGCGGAGGGAAGAGCAGCAGCAAATGCCGCCTCCTCCCCGTGTTCCAGCAGCATCGGTGGCGCAGGCCGTGGTGGATAGCTCTAGGGCTCGGAGAGCTGGGGCCGGGTCTGCTGCACATGGGTTGCCTGCAGCACCGCGCCCTGCTACGCCCCCGGCTGGATCGCACACTCCCCGAGTAAGGCCAGCCTCAACCGTCCTCGCAGGGCCCAAGTGTCTCTCGGATGACATCAGAGCTGAACCTTACCCGGAAAAATTCAAAGAGCCGGGAAAAGTAGTGAACTATGAACCCACCATGGATCCGGAAACCTGGTTGAGTAGTTATGAGATGGCAATGTCAATCCGCAATGCATCCGAGAATCTTCAAGCCAAGTTCATGTACTTGATGATGTCAGAAGGAGCAGCAAAGTTATGGTTCACCAACCTGCCAGAAAGATCGATCAAGTCCTGGGAAGAACTGAAGACCGCGTTCGTCAAGCACTTTCATGGAACGTGCAGAAAGCTATTCACTATTGATGATTTAGAGCGATGCGTTCAGAAAAAGGGAGAATCAGCACGCAGTTGGGTACGCCGGGTTATGGAAATACTTCACTCATCCACAGAAATTCAGCCCAAAGATGCGCTACAAGCTATGGCAAAAACATGCAAGTATATCCCTTTAGTGCAAAAGTTAACTCGCATGAAGTCCAGTAGGAATGCATCGGAGGTTACAATGGGAGAATTAATGGATGCGTGCAACAAACACGCTGCAACAGACACTACAGAGGAAGAAATTGATGACAAGAAAGCGAAGGTGAACACCAGTAATAGTGGAAGAACCGGCAATGGATCAGCACCGAGCAATAACGGAAATAGTCAGAACAAGCGCCCATTTGAAGGAGGTTCCGAGTTTGTAGCTAATACTGAAGCCGGGTCTTCGAGACCCAGGTCTTAAGGGAATTTTAATACCGGAAATCATAATGGAGGACATTATCAGGGACCTCCGAGGCCGGGCAACAGTTGGGATATATTCAGGATGGCGTGCCCGAAGCACAGCAGGAACGACAAGCCGGCTAGTCACTCTTTGGAGCAATGCGCCGACTTACAGAGATGGAAGAATGAAGAAGTAAACAGAGCCATGCGAGGAGCGGGTCGGGGAGGAGGCCCGGGTCCAGGTGGAAATTTGGGAAACGGTCCACCCCCAGCCGGTAACCCGGCAGCAGGAAATCCGGGCAATAATCAAGGGGGAGCATGAGGTTTTCAGGCTAACCCCAAACAGTTGGGTCAATATCATGTGCACACTACTGGAGGCTCTAACAAGGATAAAAAGATACTGAAACAAGCGGTCAATTCAGTCTCTTCCGCTGTTCCGAGGTATTTGAGGTGGTCAGAACAGGAGGTAACTTGGAGCAGAAGGGATCATCCGGACAGAGTTGATCACCCGGGAGTTTAAGCCTTGGTAGTGGCACCACAGGTCAATGGGTATGAGCTGAAAAAAGTCTTGATGGATGGAGGAAGTAGCATCAATATACTGTACTGGGAAACTTTCCTGCGCATGGGCCTCAAAGAATCTCAACTGCAAAAGAGTACAACAGTTTTTCATGGGATAGTGCCGGGTCATTCAGCGTGCCCTGAAGGAAAAATGGCGTTGGAGGTAGCTTTTGGGGAATCAAAGGACAATTATCGGGTTGAGTGGCTTACTTTTGAGGTGGTTAAGTTGCGCAGTCCCTACCACGCATTGTTTGGAAGGCCGGCTTATGCCAAGTTCATGGCAAGACCGTGTTATGTGTATCTACAACTGAAAATCCCGGGTCCTAAGAAGACCATTACCATACACGGAAATCGAGACATAGCAGCTGAATGCGATGAAGGAGATGCAGCAATGGCTGAGCAAGCCTGTAGGAAAGAGGAGCTCATGCATTACCGATCGCAGGCAAACCTGGAGGAAAGGGCAGCGTCAAAAAGGCCGACAACTGAAGGGGATAAAGCAAAAACTAGGACAGAACAAGATCCTAAGATGGTGGCCGTCGTCAGGAGCGGTCCTTCCAAGCTCCCTGGCGTAGAAGAGGAAAGCACACCGCTATCTGCAACTAGCCGCGCTACAAGAACGACATACCCGGATTGGCTAACAAACCCGGTACTCATTATGAAAGGCACTAGCAAATGGAGAATGTGCATCGGCCGTGCCAGCCTGGGGCCGATTCTCGAGAAGAATTAAAGCAGTGTAACGGACAGCAGGTTTCATACGCGCTCTCTTCCTACCCAGGGTACCTAAGGGGACTGGGAGGTTTTTAATGAGGCGGCCTGCTGGCACAAACTTTTTCGTATCAATAAAAGAGATGGTTTTCAAGTCTTATCATGGTCTTTGCTTCAAGTACAAGTAAGTGATATTTGTTATTATCAATACATCAGTATCATTAAAATGCGTTGCACGTACACGAGTCTTTGGGAATTGAACTGCTTAAATAGTAGTCACAACCCAGAGACCTGGCCTTGATGCCTATGAGTTATGAGGGCCGATTACTTGCAAGATGAGTACGGCTGCAATCTTATAACCGGACGAAGGAGCCAAATTTCTTGGTTATTCTTACTTAAGCTCGATGTGAATCGCACCAAAGTGGCATGATCTGTTCGCTTACGATTACAATCAAACCATGCAGCCCAATGGGACTTACTTGACCCTGTTTTTCGTATAGATGTAACAATATGGTATCCACGCGAAAGCCGGCTTACAGTACAAGATAATCAAAAGGGTCATCTAAACCACAAGTCTATGCAGAGTACAAGGCTAAATAGCCGGAAACTCAACAAGTATCAAGCATGACTTCAGTATTTACGTGAATGGCTATTGGTTTTCGGCTTAGTAAAGAGCAGTTTGTCATCTGAGAAAGGCCACACCCCCTGGCTCGTACTTTGGGTCATGGGGACTGGGGACTTCGAAACAGAAACAAGCTATTTATCTATTAAAGCTCGAAAAACCTTGGCTTCCGAGTCTTGGGGACTTAAAGAAAAGTCCGCCTATCAAAGCCCACGATACTCGGTTAACCGAGCCTCGAAAAGGGAATCAAAAGCAATTGGGTATCGAGAATAAGCTTAAGAATAAAACAAGGATCGAGGTTATCAAAAGCCGGGAAAGGCACAAAGTTATCACGAGTTAAAAGTACAAAGTGACAGTACCAGTATCAATGGCGCAACAAGCGCATCATCAAAATCATACCAGTTTTTTACAAGACATTATCCTACTCGGCATCTTGGGAATGGTCTTCCGGGTCTTGGTCTTGGACCTGCTCCTTAGCCTTTCCAGCAGCATTACCCGGACTTTCCACATCAGGACGGACAGGCGGAGGAACAGCCGGCGTAGAGGTAGACGGCCTTAAGCCTGACTCGGCCTCTCTCCTAGCAGCTTCTTCTTTCCTCCTGGCCAGGTCAGTCGCCCATTTCTCCAGCATGTCGAAGGGAGGGGGTGCCTCTACCAAAATGGTTTTGCCTTCCGCGTCATACGAGCTCATGATTGTGTCCAGTTCCATCTTATCGGCCAAGGCAGTAGCCGAGTGGCGTACGGCGGATTGTATAACTTGGAAATCCTTGGGCGTAAACTTGGAGCCGTCAGCCTTGAATTCTGGAAACCCGGATATTACCTTTGCCGGGTCAAGCTTAGGAATATAAGCTTTCGCCAGCGTAAAGGCCCGGGTCATACCGACTCGGCAAGACGAGCGCTTCCATATTTCAATCCATCCAGGCACCGTCGAAAAAGCTTGCGTAAGGTTTTCTTCGCCTGGGTACACCTCGGAAGGCCATTTCACGGCATCCAATAAAAGCTTTGTGCCGGCAAAAAATGTTCGGAGCACAGTCTTTAGCGCTTTAGTCATAGCAACGGCATCGTCCTCTGGAGCAGCAAGGTTAGAACCTGCAATTGAAATACAAAGAAAGCATATCAGTAATCTTGATTATTATAACGATAAGATAGAGGCATGTAAAGTTAATCGCGAACAAAAACTTACTTAGCAAGATGCGATAAGTGTCCGCAACCTGGTTCGACAAGTTTTTCAGCGTAGATTGGGCCGCATCATATTTCTTCTTGTATCTGGAGACATCTTTTTTCAAAGTCTTCACCTCCACCTCAAGGGTTTCTCTGCGCTTTACTTCAGCAAGCAGGAGCTGCTCGGTCTTGAGTAATACCTCGTCGGACCGAGTAATTTCCGCCTGCAAGGAACGAGTAAAGCTGTAAGTCAGATATCATGACAAGCCGAATATTGTATGAAGTACCGAGCACAACTTCAGCAAGTTATCTTCTGAACTTGGGGACTGGGTGTGTAGTAAGGAATATCAAATAATGTTACCTGATGTGCTGCGGCCATACGCTCCAAGATATTTCCCTCTGAAGCCTTCATGGACAGGAGAGCACTCATCAACTGGTTAAAATCATTGTTATCCGAGTTAGAAGGCTCGGGGGCGTGGAAATTTGGAGAAGAAGTTTTCTTCGTAACAGGAGACGGCACCCGGGTCATCCGAATATCGGAGTTTGGCCCTCCTCCCGCGCCCGCAGCTGCGCCTTTTTCCTTCTCGCTTGCGTGCGAGGCTATTGGATACCCGGCTTCTTGCCTAGCCGGGTTCGTTGGTGACGCTTGCTCATCACCAGCTGTGGTGAATGCATCGTCAGTCGGTTTATTCTTACCCCGGTCCTCGACTTCCATGTCTTCCTGGTCGCTAACAACGACCGTGGCTCTATAGAAAGTGCAAGGGTGCAGTTAGCGCATAAGTCATGAAAAGGGCGATTAAAGCTCGGCATAGCATCAGGAAAAGAACTTTACCCGGGGTTCACCGCGAAGTCCGAGGGAAAGCCGCTGCTGCACCCGGAAGATACTGAAAAATGCCAAGCAAGGTGTGAGATTACTTTGTGAGGGAATGTTTGGGAAAGATTCTTGTGTATGGTGAATACCAGTATGTCGAGCTGGAGGCGATGAAGTACCCGGGTTAAGGGTCTCGTTACCCGGATGGTTCCGGGTCACTCTACGCTTGGATGCAGGTGGCTCCTTCAGTATGGCCAAAGGGGTGATGACAGGGTTAGCTCATGAATGATATCACGGGAACGCAAATTAAACACAAGGAGATGAAATGAAACCTAGAAAACAATTCCTTGGGGTTTTCTTTTGGATCCGGCTTTAATTGCTGGCTCCGGTTCATCCTCATCACTGGCAGACTCCACCTTGCCGTCTGTTTCTTCCTCCTCGTCTTGATCTTCTTGCTCTGGGAGTAATCAAGATTATAGTATGGAAATGAGAAATAGGGCATGACGTATTTAAGGGGACTAAGTATGTACCTTCGTCCGAGTTAACGGCATCCCCTTCCTCTTCCGGGTTTCCGGAGTTAGGAGGAGTATCCGCCTTCCAGAAGTCACTGTCGGCCTGAGGTGGAGACACCAGAGCAAGGATTAACAGTTGTACCAAGAGGAACGAATAAAATTGAACTTGTTAGAGTTAGGTCCTTACCGCGGGGGCCGGGTTCTCGAGGGTAAAAGGTTCTAATCCGGCTATGTTCCGGATCACCTCGAGCTTTTCCGTCAGAAAGCCCTTGATTGTTTTGTTGGCATCGCTAGGAGCGAAATTGCTGGTGGAGTACCGGATCGGGTCCGTGGTTTGTCCCGAGTATTCGCACATCAGTTTTGTGCGAATGGAGTTGGCCGGTTGGATGCGGAAATCGACCCAAGTCTTCACCAGGTTAAGCCCGATGAGGCCTTGGGCAGAAAGGATGGAGATTTTGGCCAATAGAGGCAGAATTTCTTACCTTTCCGGGTCAGGGGCAAACCTATTGAAGGCTTCAGAAATGTCAAGTTGACCCTCCGAGTAACCCGGCAACTTCTTTTCGCCGGGTGGGGAGGTGTCCTGGCAGTAAAAGTAAGAGAGCTGCCAGTGCTTTACGTGGGAGTTAAGGGTGAGAGGAGGCATTAAGGAGTTCTTGCGGCGTTGGATGGAAACCCCGCCGCAAGTAAGAAGTGCACCGTCGCCGCTTTCGCGGCACGGTTTGCACTGGAAGAGTTCGACGAAGAGGGCCAGACTTGGCGGCGTGCACAAGTAAGACTCGGAAAGAACGATAAAATGAGTGATGTTTAAAACGGAGTTGGGTCCTATGTCGAAAATGCGAAGGCCATAATGGCTTAAAACGTCGCGAAAGAAAGGATGACCCGGAGGCCGGAAGCCCCGGGTCACATGTTCAACAAAGCATATTACCTCGTTTTCTGCCGGAGTAGGCCGAGTTTCATTACCCGGCACCCTCCAGTGGATAATTTCTTGAGGGGGGAGAACCCCTAGCTCGACCAATTCTTCTAATTTGGCCTTGGTGACCGAAGATCGCGCCCAGTTGGCGGATATGGAGTTTGTGGTTGTCGCACCCTGATTTCTAGGGGATACTCACCGTACGAACTGGATAGCAGATGCTTGGATTATGGGGCATAACTGCTCCCACGTCCCAGCTTCCTGGTAGGCCTGCGCTTATGCGCGACAACACAAGCCCTGCTATTCCATCGTCGATGTAAACTATCCACTAGAGATCAAAGGCACTTCCGTCGACGTACTTCAAACCATACACACATGGTACGTCAACGGTGTTTAACAAGTGATATCACAACAGATCTCTACGACACAAAAGATTGAAATAAGTTGCAAATAGCTCTCATTAGAGCAGAGATAGCAAATACAATCATCCAGAGGACACATGTCCCAACAATTCATCATTACATCACAGCGGAAGCATCCAAAATGTCTGAGTACAGACAAGAACCAAATAGGCCTAAGAGGCCGGAAACAAACAGACGGAGCCCATCCACGAAGTCTCGGATCCTGCCCGGGTCCGCTATCTACTCGTCAGCAGTCTCGTCAAACTTCACGTAGTAGCCACCATGTAGATCCTCAGAATCGTCGTCTGCGTAAACCACAGCCCCAAAGGGGTCAGTACACCAACGTACTGGCAAGCAAGACTCACAGTTCACCAAAGTGTAACCCGTCAACACCAAGCACAGATGCTTTGGGTTCAACGGAAAGAAGGGGATATAAAAGATGCTGCAACTGGCTGCGCTAACCAACTACAGAGATTCTACCACTTCCGGCTATCAGAAAGGAGATAAGATCGAGGATTGTAACCAACTGAAAGATAACTTCAAACAAACCCATCCTGTATCTCGCCCCTTATCCAAAGAAGCAATCCGAGGATAACTCACACAGTTGTAATAATGATGGTTCAAATTATTGTGTCAATAAGCCTATACTAGTCAAGTTATTAATCATGGGGTGTAACATGTTTGATCATTATGTTTAAGTTGTCCTGAGTACTTGTTAGCCAGTACTTTCACCAAGTAATCCATAACCGCGGAAAACACGGCTTCTCGAGAAGATTATCCCTGCAGGGTTGCACCAATTTGGCCGTACACTCAAGAATAACCCGCCAGACGGGAATCAACCCACCAAGCGAGGTACTCTACACAACCAACCATTCTTCGCATCAAGCCCAAAGAACCTTGGGCGCACGGCTAATCAAGCCCAGAAGAAAATGGACCATCATAGCACTCTAAGACCGTGTCCCCCTATATGCCGACTACAAAAGTTCCACACTGGCCTGGGCTCGCAAAAACATGCATGCGGCAAATGGAAAACGAACTAAATGAGGCGATTTGGACGAGATGCGAATCAGGTCAAGTTGAGGGGGGCGCCCATACTCGCTTCCCAAATGCGGGTAGTGCGCTCATCATGGATCAGTAGACAAGACCCTTTTCCTATTAGGGTCGACACTAGCAGGCCTCAAAACCACACAGGGCCTCCTGCCGGTGCCTTATCATCAAATTTATTATTAATAGTAACATTAGCATGATTGATTGATTAAACATCGAGCCCCCACAACGTAATGGAAATAGTAACAGAAAGTAACGGGTAACAGTCTCGAGCAAAACAACCTAAGCATGCTAGTAGGACACGGGCTCAAACAATGGTTATAGGTAGGGAGGTGAGGCAATATCAGGGTTAAGGGGTTCATGTGATAGGTTCGTAACAGAAACAACTACTACTAAGGCTAGCAGAAAAGAACAACGGGAAGTATCGGTAACCAATGTTGAAAGGAACACAGTGGTTCATGTGAGTGATAACTTGCCTGCAAAACCCAGTAGCCTGGTACTGAGCTAACTCCTTAGAGGGGTGTCGTAAGTATCGTCGGTCTCAACGTCGTCGTGTATCCGAGAAGAAGCAAACAAACATTGCAGAAAGATAAGCAATCATTATCATGGCATAGGTGCGCAAACATGGGATGATGCATGTCATGTTAATAGATGCATCAGAGTAACCTACTTGACAAGTAACACAATTTAATTGGATCCATATGCAATGAGAATTGCATATGGATGCAAATGGTTAAGGTGGAAGCAATGATCTACATTTGATTAACAAGTGTAAGTGGTTAAACATGATGCTTGCATGATGATGACAAGATAACAACAAAATAACAATGATAGATGCAAAGGAAAAGGAATAAAACAAGTTTGGAAAATGATTTGTTAATTTTGGAAAGTTTTGGTTACTTAGACATGTCACACAAACAATTATTGTTTTCATCAAGTTAAATTGTTCAAAATAGATAACAAAGTTTATATTTGAAAAGAAAACAAGATTTTAGTTGGATTACATGTTTCAAATATTGAAATTGGAATTAGGATGAATTTATTATGAATTAAACAAGTTTAAGCAAGAATTAAATGAATTTAATTCAAACATGAACTTATTTGAATTTTTATTTGTTCAAAACATTAAGTGAGATTCATATTTGAAAAGTTTATACTTTTATGGTTTGAAAACATATTTTATATGTCCCAAAAGAATTTGTTTTGATCAAGTTATAAATTTAGCAATATTAAATGATTTAAACAAGGTTTAAATCATTTAACCAATTTTAATTATTCAAAACATGAAACAAATTTTATATTTGGAAAGAGGGTTTAATTTTGCATGGAAACATATTTCATTTGTGGAAATTGGATTTAAAATGAGCAAGTTATGATTTTGGCAATTTTAAATGCAATAAACAAGAAACAGTTGTTTTAAGCAATTTAAATTATTCAAAACAGCAAACAAAATTTATATTTGGAAAGTACATGAAAAATTGATTGGAAAACATATTTGGTTTGTGAAATTTGGAATTTTTATGAGCAAGTTATGAATTTTGCAAATTTAAGTGAATTTGACAAGTTTTCAAATTTTGCACCAATTTAAAATATTCAAAACAGTGAACAAATTTTATATTTGGATAGAACATTTAATTTGGTATTGAAAACATATAAAAAATGTTGGATTTGGAATTAAAATGAATTATTTATGCAATTTCCAATTTTAGGGTGCAATCTGCCATTTTTTATCACAACTAGGGACTTAGAAAATTTTTCCAGGGGCTAGAATTATTGTGCAAGGGCATAGCTGTGATTTCCAGGTTGTTATGGATCTGGAGCACCGAACTAAAAAAAGATGGGGTATTATGCAGGGGGTGGGATTCGAACCCACCCCCTCTGGCTTGTGCGCGTGGGGCTTGAACCAGTGGGGTGTTGATGCTTGGTTGTAACAGGAAGGGGCAACAGGGGGTAAAGGCTTCGGCTGCGGAATTTTCTGAACTTACTGAACACACGAACAGGTACAGAGCTCGATCAGGCAGCGATGCAGCGGCCCTCGTGGTTCATGGCCGCGGTGGCCGGAGGGGCGGCGCGGTGTGGGGTGGAGCCAAGGGAGAGGGAGGAGGCGAGCGAGGGGGGAGGAGGAGGCCTCGATCGGGCTGCTCACCTGGGTGTCCTCCACGGACAGAAGGAGGAGGAGGCGGGCAGGAGCAGGTGGCGACCGGCGGACTTCTCCGGCACGGCGCGGTCGCCTCGGTCGATCCCAGCTCGAGGCGAGGGGACGGGGCGACTCCCGGGAATGCGCCGTTTCCATTCCCGGGGAGCGGAGCCCCTCGAGGTGGATGGCGACCGGATGGTGACGGTGGGTACTGACGGCGACGAGGGGTGTCGAGGTTCAGACAACGAAGAAAATAGCAACTTGGAGATGAGATCGAGGGGGAGAGAGGGATGGCGGCGGTGGGGAAGAACTAGGGTAGCTAGGGTTCGAGGGAGTAGGTTAGATATAGCGGTCTCCGGGCTCGTACGGCGACGCATCCAGTGGAGGAGGAGGGATCGAGCGGTGGCTGTTTCTCTGTTCGTACAGAGTTGACGTCACCGAGGAAGAAGACAACGTTGAAGGGGGTATCGGGCCAAAAACAGGGAACTGGGCTGGGCTTCGGGGTAAAGAAAGGGTGGGCTGGCTGGTGCCTCTCCTCTCCTTTTATTTATTTTTGATCTGCAGTTTTTTTTTTGTAACAAAAGAGAAAGGGAAAGTTGGAGGGGGTGTTAGCAATTTCATAGAAAATATTAGGGTGAGATTAACATGTCAAATACCACCAACTACCAAGTTTGGACTTCAAAATTATTTGAGTTTTTGTGGTTTGGAAATAAACCAAATTTAGATGATTTTTAAGAGTTGAAATGATTAATGAAATCACCCTCTTAATAAAGTGACCCAAAAGAATTAATTGGAAAGCAAGGGATGAGAGAAAGTTTTGGTTATTATTTTTATAATTTCAAATTGGTTTTGTTTGAAAAATATTTGACTTGAATTGGAATATGTTGTTAATTGATAGAAACAACCATTTAATAGGGTGAACCCTACTATTAGTTGGATTAGAATTATTGGAATGGTTTGATATTTGACAATTTCCAAATGAGGTGTTGATGATGATTTTGCTTTGAATTTGAAAACCAATTTGGAATTAATTAATTGAAATAAAAGCACCATTATTATTAGTTGATCAAACATGGAAATAAAATGGAACAATTTGGTTGTTTTCATTTGAAATAACATTTTGGAAATTGTAACATCACAAGGATGAAACAAAAGGTTTGAATTTTGGTTTGGAATTCAAATAGAAAACAAAGGAAAACAACTGAAAACAGTTGGAAAACAAATGGAAAACAAACAAAACAAATGCAACCAACATGATGCCATGATGCAAAACATAAAATAACAGAGAGCAAACATTCTAAAGGCTATTTTTCAGACTTGGGATGTTACAAAACGCCCCCCCTTGAAGGAATCGCGCCCCGAGATTCCTACTGAGAAAAGAAAAGGTCCGGATACTTCTTGGGTAGATGTCAGGGAATTTGCAAACCACCGGAACATTTTTAAGTAAAGGGGAGAGATTTTGCACCAAGGGTGTATAGCTGGATAGAATTTGATTCATTTGGGAGAATAGATTATCTGGCTAGAATGGTGGAGCAGAATTATTGACATTAATGCAACACCAAGAATAACATCAATGTCAGAATCATCAACATGAGAGTAACGAGGAATATGTGGCCTCTCATTAGAATTGGATTGTTTTACTTATCTTGGAAGTCAACATTTGAGATCCCGGGGAGTGAACAGAGTTTTGATTGCTTAGTGGAACCAGAATTTGGGTGGTATGTTGTGGAAAAGATTGTTGACACAAAGGAATGTGATGCTCCGGTATCAAACAACACTTTAGCTGGAATAGAGTTTACGAGGAAGTTTTGATTAGACGCCGGTAGAAGATTTGAAGTGGAAAACAACAACAAGGTCTGAACGGGCGAAATGTCCTTTAGAGAAACATGATATTGAAGCAACACCGGGAAAAACGAGAACAAAACTCCTGAGGTACTACGGAAAACCCATCCGGGCTTCTAAAGGATCAATATCTACTGCTTAAGGAATAGAGGATTTGCTTCCGGGGCTTACACGCCTCCGTTCTCAATCATGAGTAGGCAACATGATAAATCATGTCACAACCACCTCCATTCCTATGGTCTAGTAGATATAACCATCCTAAAGAAACCAGAATTCGTGAAATCCTAACTTGAAAGTTTTAGGTGAGAAGGGAAAACAACGTTACACTTCCTTACCAGAAAAGGGAGGGTGGGTGGGGAAAGAAGAAAAAGAACAGAATTCCTACTCTCACGTTTCATTTTTCCTATATAGCTACAAAATAGTTTCTAGACTCAACTGCGACCAGTAAAAAGGGATCCTACAGGCAGACAGGCTCTGATACCATTTGTCGCACCTGATTTCTAGGGGATACTCACCGTACGAACTGGATAGCAGATGCTTGGATTATGGGGCATAACTGCTCCCACGTCCCAGCTTCCTGGTAGGCCTGCGCTTATGCGCGACAACACAAGCCCTGCTATTCCATCGTCGATGTAAACTATCCACTAGAGATCAAAGGCACTTCCGTCGACGTACTTCAAACCATACACACATGGTACGTCAACGGTGTTTAACAAGTGATATCACAACAGATCTCTACGACACAAAAGATTGAAATAAGTTGCAAATAGCTCTCATTAGAGCAGAGATAGCAAATACAATCATCCAGAGGACACATGTCCCAACAATTCATCATTACATCACAGCGGAAGCATCCAAAATGTCTGAGTACAGACAAGAACCAAATAGGCCTAAGAGGCCGGAAACAAACAGACGGAGCCATCCACGAAGTCTCGGATCCTGCCGGGTCCGCTATCTACTCGTCAGCAGTCTCGTCAAACTTCACGTAGTAGCCACCATGTAGATCCTCAGAATCGTCGTCTGCGTAAACCACAGCCCCAAAGGGGTCAGTACACCAACGTACTGGCAAGCAAGACTCACAGTTCACCAAAGTGTAACCCGTCAACACCAAGCACAGATGCTTTGGGTTCAACGGAAAGAAGGGGATATAAAAGATGCTGCAACTGGCTGCGCTAACCAACTACAGAGATTCTACCACTTCCGGCTATCAGAAAGGAGATAAGATCGAGGATTGTAACCAACTGAAAGATAACTTCAAACAAACCCATCCTGTATCTCGCCCCTTATCCAAAGAAGCAATCCGAGGATAACTCACACAGTTGTAATAATGATGGTTCAAATTATTGTGTCAATAAGCCTATTACTAGTCAAGTTATTAATCATGGGGTGTAACATGTTTGATCATTATGTTTAAGTTGTCCTGAGTACTTGTTAGCCAGTACTTTCACCAAGTAATCCATAACCGCGGAAAACACGGCTTCTCGAGAAGATTATCCCTGCAGGGTTGCACCAATTTGGCCGTACACTCAAGAATAACCCGCCAGCGGGAATCAAACCCACCAAGCGAGGTACTCTACACAACCAACCATTCTTCGCATCAAGCCCAAAGAACCTTGGGCGCACGGCTAATCAAGCCCAGAAGAAAATGGACCATCATAGCACTATAAGACCGTGTCCCCCTATATGCCGACTACAAAAGTTCCACCCTGGCCTGGGCTCGCAAAAACATGCATGCGGCAAATGGAAAACACGAACTAAATGAGGCGATTTGGACGAGATGCGAATCAGGTCAAGTTGAGGGGGGCGCCCATACTCGCTTCCCAAATGCGGGTAGTGCGCTCATCATGGATCAGTAGACAAGACCCTTTTCCTATTAGGGTCGACACTAGCAGGCCTCAAAACCACACAGGGCCTCCTGCCGGTGCCTTATCATCAAATTTATTATTAATAGTAACATTAGCATGATTGATTGATTAAACATCGAGCCCCCACAACGTAATGGAAATAGTAACAGAAAGTAACGGGTAACAGACTCGAGCAAACAACCTAAGCATGCTAGTAGGACACGGGCTCAAACAATGGTTATAGGTAGGGAGGTGAGGCAATATCAGGGTTAAGGGGTTCATGTGATAGGTTCGTAACAGAAACAACTACTACTAAGGCTAGCAGAAAAGAACAACGGGAAGTATCGGTAACCAATGTTGAAAGGAACACAGTGGTTCATGTGAGTGATAACTTGCCTGCAAAACCCAGTAGCCTGGTACTGAGCTAACTCCTTAGAGGGTCGTAAGTATCGTCGGTCTCAACGTCGTCGTGTATCCGAGAAGAAGCAAACAAACATTGCAGAAAGATAAGCAATCATTATCATGGCATAGGTGCGCAAACATGGGATGATGCATGTCATGTTAATAGATGCATCAGAGTAACCTACTTGACAAGTAACACAATTTAATTGGATCCATATGCAATGAGAATTGCATATGGATGCAAATGTTAAGGTGGAAGCAATGATCTACATTTGATTAACAAGTGTAAGTGGTTAAACATGATGCTTGCATGATGATGACAAGATAACAACAAAATAACAATGATAGATGCAAAGGAAAAGGAATAAACAAGTTTGGAAAATGATTTGTTAATTTTGGAAAGTTTTGGTTTACTTAGACATGTCACACAAACAATTATTGTTTTCATCAAGTTAAATTGTTCAAAATAGATAACAAAGTTTATATTTGAAAAGAAAACAAGATTTTAGTTGGATTACATGTTTCAAATATTGAAATTGGAATTAGGATGAATTTATTATGAATTAAACAAGTTTAAGCAAGAATTAAATGAATTTAATTCAAACATGAACTTATTTGAATTTTTATTTGTTCAAAACATTAAGTGAGATTCATATTTGAAAAGTTTATACTTTTATGGTTTGAAAACATATTTTATATGTCCCAAAAGAATTTGTTTTGATCAAGTTATAAATTTAGCAATATTAAATGATTTAAACAAGGTTTAAATCATTTAACCAATTTTAATTATTCAAAACATGAAACAAATTTTATATTTGGAAAGAGGGTTTAATTTTGCATGGAAACATATTTCATTTGTGGAAATTGGATTTAAAATGAGCAAGTTATGATTTTGGCAATTTTAAATGCAATAAACAAGAAACAGTTGTTTTCAGCAATTTAAATTATTCAAAACAGCAAACAAAATTTATATTTGGAAAGTACATGAAAAATTGATTGGAAAACATATTTGGTTTGTGAAATTTGGAATTTTTATGAGCAAGTTATGAATTTTGCAAATTTAAGTGAATTTGACAAGTTTTCAAATTTTGCACCAATTTAAAATATTCAAAACAGTGAACAAATTTTATATTTGGATAGAACATTTAATTTGGTATTGAAAACATATAAAAAATGTTGGATTTGGAATTAAAATGAATTATTTATGCAATTTCCAATTTTAGGGTGCAATCTGCCATTTTTTATCACAACTAGGGACTTAGAAAATTTTTCCAGGGGCTAGAATTATTGTGCAAGGGCATAGCTGTGATTTCCAGGTTGTTATGGATCTGGAGCACCGAACTAAAAAAAGATGGGGTATTATGCAGGGGGTGGGATTCGAACCCACCCCCTCTGGCTTGTGCGCGTGGGGCTTGAACCAGTGGGGTGTTGATGCTTGGTTGTAACAGGAAGGGCAACAGGGGGTAAAGGCTTCGGCTGCGGAATTTTCTGAACTTACTGAACACACGAACAGGTACAGAGCTCGATCAGGGCAGCGATGCAGCGGCCCTCGTGGTTCATGGCCGCGGTGGCCGGAGGGGGCGGCGCGGTGTGGGGTGGAGCCAAGGGAGAGGGAGGAGGCGAGCGAGGGGGGAGAGGAGGAGGCCTCGATCGGGCTGCTCACCTGGGTGTCCTCCACGGACAGAAGGGAGGAGGAGGCGGGCAGGAGCAGGTGGCGACCGGCGGACTTCTCCGGCACGGCGCGGTCGCCTCGGTCGATCCCAGCTCGAGGCGAGGGGACGGGGCGACTCCCGGGAATGCGCCGTTTCCATTCCCGGGGAGCGGAGCCCCTCGAGGTGGATGGCGACCGGATGGTGACGGTGGGTACTGACGGCGACGAGGGGTGTCGAGGTTCAGACAACGAAGAAAATAGCAACTTGGAGATGAGATCGAGGGGGAGAGAGGGATGGCGGCGGTGGGGAAGAACTAGGGTAGCTAGGGTTCGAGGGAGTAGGTTAGATATAGCGGTCTCCGGGCTCGTACGGCGACGCATCCAGTGGAGGAGGAGGGATCGAGCGGTGGCTGTTTCTCTGTTCGTACAGAGTTGACGTCACCGAGGAAGAAGACAACGTTGAAGGGGGTATCGGGCCAAAAAACAGGGAACTGGGCTGGGCTTCGGGGTAGGAAAGAAAGGTGGGCTGGCTGGTGCCTCTCCTCTCCTTTTATTTATTTTTGATCTGCAGTTTTTTTTTTGTAACAAAAGAGAAAGGGAAAGTTGGAGGGTTTTGGTGTTAGCAATTTCATAGAAAATATTAGGGTGAGATTAACATGTCAAATACCACCAACTACCAAGTTTGGACTTCAAAATTATTTGAGTTTTTGTGATGTTTGGAAATAAACCAAATTTAGATGATTTTTAAGAGTTGAAATGATTAATGAAATCACCCTCTTAATAAAGTGACCCAAAAGAATTAATTGGAAAGCAAGGGATGAGAGAAAGTTTTGGTTATTATTTTTATAATTTCAAATTGGTTTTGTTTGAAAAATATTTGACTTGAATTGGAATATGTTGTTAATTGATAGAAACAACCATTTAATAGGGTGAACCCTACTATTAGTTGGATTAGAATTATTGGAATGGTTTGATATTTGACAATTTCCAAATGAGGTGTTGATGATGATTTTGCTTTGAATTTGAAAACCAATTTGGAATTAATTAATTGAAATAAAAGCACCATTATTATTAGTTGATCAAACATGGAAATAAAATGGAACAATTTGGTTGTTTTCATTTGAAATAACATTTTGGAAATTGTAACATCACAAGGATGAAACAAAAGGTTTGAATTTTGGTTTGGAATTCAAATAGAAAACAAAGGAAAACAACTGAAAACAGTTGGAAAACAAATGGAAAACAAACAAAACAAATGCAACCAACATGATGCCATGATGCAAAACATAAAATAACAGAGAGCAAACATTCTAAAGGCTATTTTTCAGACTTGGGATGTTACAGTGGTCTTGGCTTTGACTGGCTGCTTTCCCTGCTTCTTGGGGGCCATGGGGTTAACCTGTAAAACATCAGGTAGAAAAACATGAGAAACGAGACTCGGAAACTGTCAGTTAGCCGAGTATTGATAAGAGGTATTGAGGCAACTTGGAAGTTAAATGTTATCCGGGTATTGTTTTGCGGAGCGCGGTACAAATTGTCCAGGTATCGTGCGTTCTTATAAAACATTATGGAGGTTAATGTATGGAAAGTGTTTAGGAGAAATAGATGGTTTTCCGTGCATCTATCGCGAGTAAATGAGCTGGAAAGGGAGGATTTTCCGGGTGACAGAAGCAAGGGCGGAAATCTTAGGCGGCTCGAGCCCAGATTGGGAATTCTATTTCTAGATTTACAGCGAAATTAATGATTACTGGTATTAGAGGAGTGAACTGAAGTCTATATCTTATCTATTGGATGGGTTAGGATGAATGCTAGCAACCTAATTCGGTGTGCCCCGAGAAATCGCCGGCGGGTCGATTTAGATCTAATTTGAGGCAAAACCAAGAAATTGCAAGGGCAGATTAATGAGTGTCGGAGACTTACCGGAGGAGGTTGAAATGAAGCCTTGCGGAGGCAAATAGCGCAGGTTTGGTGCCCTTTCGCGACTCTTGGCGGGCAGGTCGGGTGTCTGGCGGCGGATCTCGGCGGCGGGGCTGAGCGCGCTGTGGCGGAGCGCAGCCGGCGACCAATGGGATCCGGTGATGCGCGCGAAGTTCCCGTAATGATGCTCTGCGGGTTTGGGCACGGAGGAAGAGGAATGAGGAGAAGTGAGACGTTGGGGTTAGGGTTACCCCTAAGGACCTATTTATAATGGTTCGGGTGGAAAAACTAAGTCCAACGGGCGGGACCCGGAAATTGCGGGGTAACGGCTACCTATTCAAGGTTTACGGGAGGTGCATCGAGTGTTGAGCAAGAGATCCTGGCAAAAAGGAGAAAGGGATACTTTCCGTGGTATCGGGATTAATTATCGAGAAAAGTGTAGAGTCGTGGAGTTTTTTTTATTAAGACTTAGACCTGGAAAATTAGGAGAAGCATTCGGAGGAGAGCCGGGTTATTGCATGGTCACCGTGGAGTTGGGCCCAACCATTTATCAAAGCATTGTAACCCGGCCTCCATACGCTTGAGCGTTTGATATTTTTGCAGTGAATAGCCAGCGCTTCAAGGAAGAATCCAGGAAGCCCAAGCTATCCTGGGGACTACTGATGGGGGGATAGTAACCCGGTAGGCCAACTCCAAGGTGTAACCCGGCCCAAAGGACGCTGCGCGGAATCCGGCTAAGGATAAAGAAACTTCTGGAAGGCCCAAAGTTTGTAGGCCTCGTAACCCGGATTGTGGGTTGCGGTAAGGAAAGCTAGGGTTTGTAAGCAGAGTTCGGATAGGACTCAAGCTGCGCCTTGGAGGGAAAGCCAGGGGGGTACGGGTACTTTATAAACCGGCCCCTAGGCTTAGTTTTACAGAGATTCACGACATAATCATATCACCTGTTATCAAGTGTCCAGTATACATCGAGAGCCATATTCGAGACTCGGCGAGTTGAGTGCCGATTCCTAGATCGCTTATCACCATGTTCTCTTTCGAGCTAAACCCTCTCCCAAATACCTGTGTCGACTTGCCCCAAGATCAGTTACCTCAGGTAACATCTGCCGTGATTATCCCACGACACGAAGGCCTCCGCCGGCGGCGGTGGAACGCCGGAGCGCGCGCCGCTCGAGGACCCGGCCTCGTGGTCGTTCCTGGGGCGCTTGAACCAGCGGGACATGGTGACTAGGGTTGATTTGGCTGGGACGCGGCCGGAGTGAATGGGTTGTACGGGCGGCGGGGGCCCTTTAAAAAGGACCCGGGGGAGGCTGGCATGCCAACCGGCGGCCGGAACGTGGCGGCGGTTGCAGCTGGCCATGAATGCGGGGGGGGGGGAGCCGAGGCGTGGCGGCGGTTGCAGCTGGCCACGCGCGCGTCGGGAAGTGGAGGGGGGCGGGAAGACGAGACGGCCGTGGGCCCTTTGACCGTCCCTGTGGTCTTAATTTAAGGGACCGGGCGAGCCAGCCACTAGGTCGCTGGCCAGTGGCCCCTTTTGACCCCTGCGAACCGTTGACCGAATATAATAAAAGACGCGGGCCAGTGGGCCCTTTTGACCAAAAATATGGCCAGTGGGCTTAATTAAAGACGTGGGCCTGGACGCGGTTGGGGAAGGGGAGGCCGGTTGGGGATTGCGAGACAGGAGCCCAAAAAACGAAACGAAAAAAAACCTGGCGCGGCAGGGAAAAATTGGCGGAATATTTTTTTTTCAAAAAAGGTATCCATCCCGGTCCCTAAAACGAACCGGGACGAACTCCCTGGCCGTCCCTGGCCCAGGTTCGCCACGTGGGCCATCCTTACCATCCCGGGTCCTGGCACAACCGGGACCAATGGGGGAGGGCCATTTGTCCCGGCTAGCCCATCCCGGTTGCACAACCGGGACAACTGGCCCTTACGACCCGGGTCAAATGGCCCTGTTTCCACTAGTGATTGCTTAATTTCTTTGACTTGCTTGTAGCAGAAATATAATTACACCGCCAAATATCTTATATTTCTTTAATGTTATTTCCCAGCACCATATCTACTACTTCCGTAGTAGCAGGCCTCGTCTACGTCGTCGTCCGTGTCGGACACCAAGCCGCTGCGCCGCCTCCTTTGCCGTGGGCCGAAGCCACTAGAGCAGGAGTCATAGTTGCGTTTGTTGTTGTTTTTCGTAGAGCTATAATTGCAAAGTTGCAAAGTTGTAATACATGTTCATTTTAATATAATAAACACTCCACTCGGTGGTTCCGTGATTGCTTTTTTTAAAATCATGTACATACTAATGCTGGCGCACATGGTCTGTGCGCCGGTGGTACAAATACATATTCCTTGTGCAGCCCCTGTGTTTTTTTAATCCTAGAAGTCCTACTGCCGGCGTACATGCCCTATGTGCCTGAGCTATTTAGTGCTCGCGCACATGCCTTGTGCACCTGCGGTATTTAATGCTGGCGCACATGCCTTGTGCGCCTGGGGTATCTAAAAATACTGCCGGCGATCCTGGTTGTGCGCCTGCGGCACGCTAATACCACCGGCGTGTAAGTCGCCGGCGCATCGCTATGCGCGTGCGGTAGGCCTTTTTTGTTCGCCTGCGGTAAGCTTTTCTCTAGTAGTGCAAGGGTTGAATAAAATTTACTAGGTGAGCTACAGGTTGCAATCAACTTCTTTATGGCATTAAAAGCTTGATCCTCATCACAATGAAGGAAATCTCCTCCTACTACAGTATCCAAAGCACATCTATAGAAAAGAACAACACCAAAGTAAAAGCTACGGAGAAACATGCTTAGAGTCATTTTGGGCTCAGTTTTCCAATAGGAATACAAAACTCTAGACCAAGCTTCTTTAAAACTCTCCTCGCTCCCTTGTTTGAAAGTGAAGATCATTTCCTGAGGTGACATGTTAAAAGGGACATGACTAGACATAAAGGCAACTTTAAATAAGAACTAATATTTTGTGTTTTTGATATAAAGAAGCAAACAAGACAAAATAAAATAAACAAAACAATAACAAACTAAAAAGATTGGAGGTGAGAGACTTCCCTTGCAGAAATCATCTTCCTCCCCGGCAACGGCGCCAGAAAACTTGCTTGATGCGTGTGAACACACGTTCGTTCGGAGACCCCAAGAGTAAGGTATGATGAGTATAGCAGCAAGTTTTCCCTCAGAAAGAAACCAAGGTTTAATCAACCAGTAGGAGAAAGAAATCACTTCTGAAGGTTGATGAGAGCTGATGTTGGTAGGGCGCACAACCAGGCTCAGCAGCAACATGGAATCTGCACACAACACAACAAAGATACCTTGCCCCAACGAAATAGTGAGGTTGTCAATCTTACCGGTTTTGCTGAACACAAAGGATTAGAGGTATAGTGTGGAAAATGATGCAGGATTGCAGTGAATGAAAGGAAAACAGTGTTTGCAGTAGAAAGAATAGTGCTTGTAGTGATTGTATTATCAGTGTAAAATAATGGAACGGGGTCCATAGTTCACTAGTGGTTTCTCCCCATAACAAATAAATAACATGATCGGTAAACCAATTACAGCTGGGCAATTGACAGAGATAGATGTTACACCGTAGTGCATACGCAAGACACGATGATTAATATGAGATTTATTTTGGCATTACAATATGATACATAGACCGTAATCCAACTGCATCTATGACTAATAATTCACCCTCAGAACGTAATCCAATCAGACTTTGGGTATTAAGTTGCAAGCAACAGATTATTGAATTAAGTAAAGTGCGTAATGTAAACAATAGAATTATCCTTAGACAAAGCATTGTTGTTTTCTTCCTAGTGGCAACAACACATCCACAATCTTAGAAGTTACTGTCACCCTCCCAGATAACTGGAGGCATTAACCCACTATCGAGTATAAATACTCCCTCTTGGAGATACAAGCATCAACTTGGCCAGAGCATCTACTACTAACAGAGAGCATGCAAGATCACAAATAACATATAAAATATTTATATATAATCAACTTGACATAGCATTCAATATTCATCGGATCCTAGTAATTCTCATTAGAGGCTTAGTGCAAAATCAAAAACTCACATGTTCTCCATGGACACAAGAACTTCCAATACTTTACAAACATTAGCTACAACCACTGATGTTTTCGTGGAGCAAAGAAATCCACACAACATAGTAAAAGAGAGAATGCAAAGTAAATAGCTGAATCTGTCAAAAACAGAACAGTCTGTAAAGACGAATTTTTTTGAGGCACTTACGTTGTTCAGATGAGAAAACTCCGAACTAAGAAAAGTTGCGTACACACCTAAGTATCAAGCACAAAAAGTTTCAGGATGTTTCTATTTTTATGGAAATTATGGTGAATTAAATTATGGTCAGCAAAAATCTGTTCTTATACAGAAATCCAAATCTAGTATCAAGTTTTGCAATAGAGACTCTATTTGGCACAACAATTCGAAAAAGTAAAAGACACAAAGGAGTTGCTAAAGAAGTAAACAACACCTTGACTCGAAGAAAAAAGAAGAAAAATTGCGACAATAAAACATGGGTTATCTCCCAAGAAGTGTTTTTTTTAACGCCTTTCAGCTAGGCCCAAAAAACAAGAATCAAGTATTTTCAAGTGAAGAAGCATCCAAATCATAACTTTTTATAATAATAGAATCAAAAGGTAACTTCATTCTCTTCCTAGGAAAGTGTTCCATACCTTTCTTGATTGGGAATTGATATTTAATACTCCCCTCTTTCATATCAATAATAGCACCAATAGTTCTAAGAAAAGGTCTTCCCAAAACAATAGGACAAGAAGCATTGCATTCAATATTCATAAAAATAAAAATCAATAGGGACAAGGTTATCATTAACCATAATAAAAACATCATCAACTCTCTCCGAAGGTTTCTTCTTAGCATTATCAGCAAGACAAACATCCAAATAACAGTGTTCCAAAGGCGGTAAATCAAGCATATCATAAAGTTTCTTAGGCATAACAGAGATACTAGTACCAAGATGACATAAAGCATTACTATAAAAAACACTCACCTTCATTTTAATGATGGGCTCTCAACCATCTTCTAACTTCCTAGGGATACAGGCTTCACGTTTTAACTTTTCTTCTCTAATTTGCATGACAGCATTTGTAATATGTTTTGTGAAAGCCATATTTATAGCACTATAACATTAGGACTTCTAGCATGATTTTGTAGGAACATAATTACTTAAAAAATATTGCAATCATCAAAATGAACATCATTATTATCAAACGTAATGGGACCATTGTCTCCAATCTTTTAAAAAAATTCAACAGTTTTATCAGGAACAATTTAGTTGGTTTAAGACAATTTTAAACGTTTAACAGAAGAAGGGAGACATTGCCAACACCAATTACTTTACCATTAATAGTCAGAGGTTTACTAGTATTTGTAACAACATTACTAGTGGTGGTAATAGTACAAACTCTAGTTATATTATTCTTTCTAGCAATTTCATCTTCCCTTTCGCACCTAGCATGCAATTCAGCCAACATCCTAACATTGCCATCAATTCTAACTTGAATGGCATTAGTAGCAGAAAAGGGATGTTCATCCGTTGTTTCAGATTTAGCAGCCATTTTATTAATCAAAGAAGATTGTGCTTCACATGGATGAAATTCAGGTTTCGGCACGAGAAATTTTAACTTGCAAACCAGAAATTTCCCTATTCAAATTCTCAAATTTGATGACTAATATTTTCCAACATAGAAGATTGTTCCTCCATGGTTTTAGTGAATAATTTATTCTAATCATATTGCATTTGCATAAATTTCTTAGTGGCTCTTTCAACTTCTAAAATCCTTTCCCACTAGGCATTCCAGATCTACCATAAGAATAACTATTGCCACTATTAGAAGGATACGACCTATAATTGTTACTACCAAAATTATTTCTGTAGGCATTGTTGTTGAAATACTTATTTTTAATGAAGTTCACATCAAAATGCTCTTCTTGAGGAACCAAAGAGGATAAAGGAACATTATTTGTATCAACATAAGTTTTACCATTCACAAGCATAGACATACTAGTATCAAGTCTATCACTCAAGGAAGAGGTTTCTTGAACAGAATTTACCTTCTTACCTTGTGGAGCTCTCTCAATGTGCCACTCAGAATAATTTATCATCATATCGTCAAGAAGCTTTGTTGCAGCACCCAAAGTGATGGACATAAAGGTACCTATAGTAGCTGATCTAGAAGGTTTCTGGAAGAAAAATTTAGACCTGCATAAAAGGTTTGGATGATCATCCAAGTAGTCAATCCATGAGTGGGATAATTCTTTACCAAAGATTTCATTCTTTCCCAAGCTTTAGCAACATGCTCATTATGAATTTGCTTCAAATTTGTAATGCTACTTCTCAAAGATATAATATTAGTAGGAGGATAATATTTTCGAATAAAACCATCTTTACATTTTGTCCAAGAATCAATAATATTTTTAGGAAAAGATAGCAACCATTCTTTAGCTCTTCCTCTCAAAGAGAAAGGAAACAATTCCAGTTTAATAATATATCCATCTACACCCTTATACTTTTTGCATCTCACAAAGTTCAAGAAAATTATTAAGGTGAGTAGCAGCATCATCAGAACTAACACCAGAAAATTTCTCTCTCATAACAAGATTTAACATGGAAGGCTTAATTTCAATAAAATCTGTAGTAGAAGCAGGTGGATCAATAGGTGTAAAAATAAAATCATTGTTGTTTGTGATAGTAAAGTCACACAACTTAGTGTTCTCGGGGGTACTCATTTTAGCAATATTAAAAACAGGATGACAAAAATAGCAACTAGAATAGGAACTTTTTTGTGTGTGTTTTTGATAAAAAGAAGAAAACAAGACAAAATAGAATAAACTAAGAAAAACAATAACAAAGTAAAAAGATTGGAGGTGAGAGACTCCCCTTGCAGAGATCCTCTTCCTCCCCGGCAACGGCCCCAGAAAACAAGTTTATGGCGTGTAAACACACGTTCGTTGGGGGACCCCAAGAGGAAGGTATGAAGAGTACGACATAAATTTTTCCCCTAGAAAGAAACCAAGGTTTAATAGAACCAGTAATCTAGCTGAATAATTAAATGTTACTCCTCATCTATTATGCTACTCAAGTGGTTTTATTAACGTGACCTCCGGAGACACCTTTGCCCCAAGGTGTAAAGGTGACAATGTCTGCACCGTGTGTGGATCTTAGGCTAAAGATTACAGGAATACTTATCATGAGTTTTTATTTGTGTTGGATGTCTCTCTGAAATTGTGGTGTGATGGTGTGTAAACACACGTTCGTCGGGAGAGTACAACAGCAAGTTTTCACTCAGAAATAAACCAAGGTTTAATCGGACCAAGTTCTGAAGGTTGATGTCAACTGATGTTGGAAGGGGGCACTACCAGGCTCAGTAGCAAGATGGAATCTACACACAACACAACCCAGATACTTTGCCCCAACGAAACAGTGAGGTTGTCAATATCACCGGTTTTGCTGAACACAAAGGAATAGATGTACAGTGTGGAAAATAATGTATGCTTGCAGTGAATGAAAGGAAAACAGTCTTTGTAGTAAAAGAGAATAGTGCTTGCAGTAGGTTGTATTATAAGTGTAAAATAATGGACCGGGGTCCACAGTTCACTAGTGGTGTCTCTCCAAAACAACTAAATAACATGTTGGGTAAACAAATTACAACTGGGCAGTTCACTAGTGCATATGCAAGACACGATGATTACTATGAGATTTATTTGGGCATTACAACATGATACATAGACCGTAATATGCATCTATGACTAATAATCCACCCTCAGAACATAATCCAAGCAGACTTTGGGTATTAAGTTGCAAGCAACAGATTATTGCATTAAGTAAAGTGCGTAATGTAAACAATAGAATTATCCTTAGACAAAGCATTGTTGTTTTCTACCTAGTGGAAACAACACATCCATAATCTTAGAAGTTACTGTCACTCTCCCATATAACTGGAGGCATGAACCTACTATCGACCCTAAATACTCCCTCTTGGAGTTACAAGCATCAACTTGGCCAGAGCATCTAGTAGTAACAGAGAGCATGCAAGAACACAAAGAACATAAATATGATAGAGCTATAATCAACTTGATATATTATTCAATATTCATCGGATCCCAGCAAACACAACATGTAGCATTACAATAAGATGATCTTGATCATGTTAGGAAGCTCACAAGATCTAAGCATGATGTCACAAAAGAGGAGAAGACAACCATCTAGCTATTGCTATGGAGCCGTAGTCCAAGGATGAACTAGTCATGCATCACTCTGGAGGCAGGCATGGTGATGTAGAGCCCTCCGGTGATGATTTCCCTTCCCGGAAGGTGCCGGGAAGAGCTTTAGAACCCTCCCGAACTAGGGTTGATGATGACGTCGGCTACGGATTTTTTTCGTGGATGGAGGCTCGGGTCTCTAGGGTTTTCTCGAGAATATAAATTTATAGGCGAAAGGGCGATGTTGGTGGGTGGCCAGAGCACCCACACCACCTGGTGGCGCGACCAAGGAGGGGGCCGCGCCACACCATGGTGTGGTGGCTCCCCTGCCCCCCTCCGTGTCTCCTTCGGACTCCGGGAACGTGCCAGAAAAATAGGACCCTAGGATTTTGTTTCATCCAATTCCGGGAATATTTCCAGTACAACTTTTCTGAAACAAAAAACAACAGAAAACATGAACTGGCGCTGTGGCATCTTGTTAATAGGTTAGTCCTAGGAAATCCATAAAAAATGACATAAAGTGTATATTAAACATGTAGCAAATGTCATAAAATCAATCATGGAAAATCAGAAATTATAGATACATTGGAGACGTATCATGGTGTTTGTTAGTACTATCTTTGGATGCTCAAAGTGGCAGAGTGGGGTGTCCCTAGATGTGGAATGCAACTTTAAGGGGTGCTTTTGCAGCCCTAGGCAGTGAATTGATGTTCGTTATCCAACCGGAGAGTGGTTCAGAGTAGCATAGTGAAGAGAGAATATTTATGTATTCAATTATGATATCATTGTTGAGAGTGTCCACTAGTGAAAGTATGATCCCTAGACCTTGTTTCTACGCATTGAAACACCGTTTAAAACCAGTTCTGCTACATGTTTGCTTGCTGCTATTTTTATTTCAGATTGCAATTACCACTTATAATCATCCATATTACTTATATTTCACTATCTCTTCGCCGAACTAGTGCACCTATACAACTGACAATTGTATTAGGTGTGTTGGGGACACAAGATACTTCTTGTATCTTAATTGCAGTGTTGCTTGAGAGGGATATTTTTGACCTCTACCTCGCTGAGTTCGATAAACCTTGGGTGATCCACTTAAGGGAAACTTGCTGTCGTTCTACGAACCTCTACACTTGGAGGCCCAACATTGTCTACAAGAATAGAAGCGTGCATAGAAATCGAGCTCTTTTCTAGCGCCATTGCCGGGGAGGTAAAGTAAAAGGTACTCACATCCTCTCGCTACTAAGCTATTTTATAGTACTATTGCTGGTGTGTGAGTGCTCGAAGGTATTTTCTTTAGATTCTGCAATTATATCTTTTTGTTTCTTGTTTTTATTTTCACTAGTTAGGCTTAATGGAAAACAACAAAAATATGAGAGAGCTTTATAATATTTATCTTGAGTTAGGACATGAAGTGTTGGAAGAGAAAATTTCAAAACCTATGGAACTTTATTTGCATGCTAGTAGCAATGTTATTAGTATGGATTCTTTGAAAACCATTATTGCTAATTCTATGGAAAAAATGTAAGCTTGGGGAAGTTAGTTTTTGTGAAAATGATCTTTTTAGTCCCCAAGCACGGAGGAACAAATTTACTTTGATGATACTATGCCTCCAATATATGATGAATATGATATTTTCATTCCACCTACTATTAAGGAGAAAATTAATTATGATTATAATATTCCTCCTTTATTTTATGATTATGGTGATGAGAATAATAATGCTAGCTATTTTTTTGAATTTTCTCCCACTACTTTTAATGAGAATGACTATGCTTATGTGGAGAGTATTAATTCTTTTATGCATGTGGCTCATGATAAGAATGTTTTATGTGATAGTTCTATTGTTCATTTTATTCATGATGCTACTGAAAGTTATTATGACATAGGGAAACATAGTTTTATGCATCTCAACAATATTAAGTTTCCCCTCTTTATGTTGAAATTTTTGAAGTTGCACTTGTTTTGCTTTCCCATGCTTGTTGCTTTATGCTTTCATGTCTTATTTCTTTACAAGATTATTTTTCATAGGAAGTGGGTTATACTTAAAAGTGTTTCATATTTGATTCTTGATGTTCTCTTATTGTTCTTCAATTCATATTCTTATATGAGCATCTTAAAAAATTATCATGTCTAGCTAAAAGGCTTTAAAGAAAAGCGCTTATGAGAGACAACCCAGTGTTTTATTTCGGACAATTTTCCTTGATTTTTGAGTCTTGGAAGGTGTTACCTATGTAGAAACCTCTTCTTATCCTTTTTACTTTGTTTTTGTGCCAAGAGTAGCCTCTAATAGGGAGGAAGTAAGATTTGGGGAAGTTGTTGTCCTGAAACAGATTCTGTGCTGCAACCAAAATATCTATTTCTCTCAGCGAGAGCATTGAATTGATCTGAAATTTTTTGTGCACATGCCCCAGGTTACTATCTAACTTTCATTGGTTTTGCACTTTTTGATTTGATCAACAGAGGGATTTCTAAAAAAAATTATATTTACCTGTTGTTCTGTTTTGTCAGATTTCTGCCAATATTTGCATTTGCCTCTTAATCTCTTTCTATTGTTGTTCTTTTGAGCGGAAGAGCTTTAAAAGAAGTTGTGATAGTAGCTAATGTTTTACTGGGTGTTATACTTGTGTGTAAAATGAACCAATGTGGATTTATTATTTTGATTACACTAACGTTGCTAATGAAAATTGTGAGAAGTTTTGTATGGAGGAAGTTTTTAAGTGTAGGGAGAGAAGAATGATATGGTGAGATGAAGGATGGGAAAAATCTCAATCTTGGGGATGCCCATGTAACCTCAAGAAATATCCAAGAGTTAAAATCATCAAATCTTGGGGATGCCCAAGGCATCCCCTTCTTCATCAACCAAAATATCAGGTCCTCTTTCAAGACACTATATTTTTATTGCTTCATATATTATGTGTTATTCTTGGAGCGTAAATTATTTTTGCTTTCTGTTTGTTTTGTTTTCTATGCTGTAGTATATGGTCGGATCCTAGAATATTTTGTTTGGAGAGAGACATGCTCCATTTTCATTGCTTAGAACACTCTAGTTTTCACTCTTATTGTTCTGTGAGTGTTCACCTTTTGCTAGTACTGCGTTTAGCTCTTGTTTTCCACTCATATTTTGTTTGGAGCTTGTTGGTTTGCTTCAGTTATATATGATTAGCTCTCTGGTCTTCCATGATTATTATCTATGAGTGTTGTTTCAAAAAAGTTGATTGGTGTTGGAGAAGAGTAAAATATTTCATGCTTAAAGCGGTGCAATAGGAAGCTCGTCTAGAATGTGTCTTAGACTTTGGCATGTCATGTTAGATGTTATTTTAATTATATGCTTAGTATTTTATGATGTAGCATGACTTGTCTCAAATAGCTGAGAGTGCTTAATGTGCCATTGAAATAAATCATGTGTTGTTTTTATCATATCGAAGCATAGTATCATGGTATTATCCTTTGATGCTTTATTTGGTTGACTTGGAGCATGCTCACACCATGTTATGACTACAAACCAGTCATCTAAAGCCTCTATGATCACTTAGTTTTGACTTGTAATATCACTTTATGCTTTGATTAATAATGGTTTGTCGCTATGCATGATTATGGCCGTCATTGCTCTCTTAGTTGGTCGCTCCCAGTCTCTTGCTAGCCTCCACCTATACTGAGTATGATCTCTACTCGTGAATCCAACTCCCAAAAACCATGGTTTGCCAAATGTGTCCACCATACCTAACTATATGTGGTATTTCACCGCCACTCCAAAGTAAATTACTTGTGTGCTACCTTTAAAGCCTTCAAAAGTTATTACCCGTTTTAGCTCATGAGGAAGTAGTCTAAAGTTTATTGTGTCTTATGTCAAAAAAAGTTATTCCCCCTCTTTCACCCGATGAGTATGGAATCTGTGCTCATCATAATATTTCTGAGAGCTGGTGCCAAATAATATGAATTGAAATAATGAATAATAGGCACTTCCCCATGGACGGATGATTGTTGGTCGGCACCCGAGGATTCAGTTAGCCATGGTTTGTGTAAGAAAAGGTGGGGGGAAGTGCCAACAATAAGGAAAAGAGGAAAGTGCCAATAGAAACTGCTCTCAAAAGTCTGAAAACCTTGCTTGACATGAGTTATAATAAGTTCTTCATTACCATTCATTGACATAATATACACCTCTAGCACATGAGTAATCCCTGCTTCCCTCTGCGAAGGGCCTTTCTTTTACTTTTATGTTGAGTCTTCATTTGCTAACTTTATGCACCAGTTAAGAGAGCATAATTGTCATTTTGAGTATAATGTGCATATTCCCAAAATTTATTATTAATTGGTTCATGATTATGTTATTGCTTGTTCTCAAATTATTTGTATCTAGTCACCATTTGAACTTTGACGGTGTCCTGGCATTTATGCTTTGCTATTCCATGAAGGACAAGGTGAATACCACTTTGCTATGTTTTCTCTATGCTCGAAACAAACGTATAAATTTTAATACATTATTATTCATGATCTTTTGTTTGTGTTAATTTTCATGTTGCAACATAGTTTCTAAGTTACATCATTGAAATTACATCTATCATGCCTATGTTTAGAGTACTTTGATCTCAGCTTGCAATGCTTTTACATAACGTTGATCAAGATTGTGTTGGCTGCATGTCACCTCAAAAATTATTTTGTTATCACTTACCTACTTGAGGACGAGCATGATTTAAGCTTGGGGATGCTTGATACGTCTCAAATGTATCTATAATTTTTGATGATCCATGCTTGTTTTCTACCAACTGCCACATGTTTTATTTACACTTCATAGAATTTTTATGCATTTTCTGGGACTAACCTATTAACAAGATGCCATGGTGCCAGTTCCTGTTGTCTCCCGTTTTTCTATTCCAGATAATTACTTAAGGAAATATTCTTGGAGTCACACGAAACAAGGACACAACCTCAAACTTTTCCCGACACGTCAACGAAGTCCAAAGCAGAGACGGGGGAGGGCACCGAGGTGGCCACACCATGCCATGGCGCGGGCCCACTCCTGGCCGCGCCACCACCTGGTGTGGGCCCCTCACACGCCCACCGACATCGCCCTTTCGCCTATATATTTCCCCCGACGCGAAAACCCTAAATGAATCAGCCTCCATCTCGAAAAGATAAGTAGCTCTGCCGCCATTGAAGACAAGTTTCGGGGGACAGAAATATCTGTTTCGGCACCCTGCCGGGACGGGGAATTGCCCCCCGGAACCATGTCCATCGACTCCACCGCCATCTTCATCGCCGTTGCTGACTCCCACGATCAGGAGGGAGTAGTTCCCCCCCCCCCTCGAGGCTGAGGGCTCTACCGATAGCTATATGGTTTATCTCTCTCCCTCTCTCTCCCATGGTGTGATCTTTATGTGATCATGAGCTTTGTAATCTAGCTGAATAATTGGATGTTACTCTTCATCTATTATGCTACTCAAGTGATTTTATTAATGTGACTTCCGGAGACACTTTTGTCCCATGATGTGAAGGTGACAATGTGCGCACCGTGTGTGGCTCTTAGGCTAATGATTACAAGAATACTTATCATGAGTTATTATTTGTGTTGGACGTCTCTTTAAAATTGTGGTGTTTCTTAGTACTATATTTAGATGCTCAAAGTGACAGAGTGGGGTGTCCCTAGATGTGGAATACGACTTTAAGGGGTGCTGTTGCAACCCTACGCAGTGAAACACAGTTTACAACGAGTTCTGCTACATATTTGCTTGCTGCCATTTTTATTTCAGATTGCAGTTACTACTTATAATCATCCATATTACTTGTATTTCACTATCTCTTCGCCGAACTAGTGCACCTATACAACTGACAATTGCATTAGGTGTGTTGGGACACAAGTACTTGCATGTATCTTAGTTGCCTTTGACCTCTACCTCTCCGAGTTCGATAAATCTTGGGTGATCCACTTAAGGGAAACTTGCTGCTGTTCTACAAACCTCTTCTCTTCGAGTCCCAACATTGTCTACCAGAATAGAAGCGTGCATAGAAATCACACTCTCAGGTTATAAACTTGTACAACAAAATAGTCACAACAAGTGCATCACTATGATTAATAGTTGAGCGGCCAGCCTATACTTCAGAAGTCTCACACAGTTCACCAAAGATCTCAGCAAGTTGTTAAACAACGGTATAACTATCCAACTCAAATTACATGACACTAGTGTAGACATTATTTCAAGGTGAAACAGATCAAGTCACAGTACTAAACAGTAAATAGGAACAAGAACTAATAAGAAAAAAAATGTGCAATAGTAATATATCTTTGTAAAATTAGTCCACAAGTTCATTTGATAATTTTGATTTTTTATTGGGATGCACACAATCCGAAAACCTATTGAAGGGAAAGAAAGCCAACATGTTGTATTAGAAGTTCTTGCTTATAGTGTAAAATTAATCAAGCATTAGAGAAACTAGTTTCTGTTTAGACAGAACTTTAAGTGGAGCAGCTTAAGAAATTGAACAATTAAGAGCACATGAAAATTGGCCCTGGAAAGACTTTGTCTAATAAATTATGTACATATTAACTCTGGAATGATGATCCCTTGGACGAACAGATAGATAGGAAGTCGTATTCACACTTTCAACCGCAGACTAGGATTTCATCCAGGTGAGCAAAGAATAAGTCAAAAAAACAACATATAGACTTAAATGTGTGATAGTATATTCTTTAAGAAATGACAAAAACAACATGAAATCTTATTTATGAGGACACTCGCTGTATTATGCTTCTATATTTACCTTCCTGCACAAATACTTGTGTAATACAATACATAAAATCCGTGCACGAAAAAGGGACAGAGTAATTGTCGATGTTATAAATCAACGGTATCTTCCGAAGATGATTATGCGGGACAGTGTACCCGTGGAGATTGCGAGGTGGGTTAGCACACATATAGACAAGATTTATACAGCTTCAAGCCCTGGGAAATATCATCCGGTAAAGGCCATACGTGCCGTTTATGGCTCTAGTCTTATTCCGTATGCTCACGAGGGAGCCGCCTGTGTGTCGGTTCTCCTCTAGTTGTTCTCTAGATCATAGCGATCATATCTATGTCTCTCTTTGTCTGAGTCAATCAATGTTTATCTAAGTTCTAGCCCGTTCTTAGTATGTATCTAATTCTTCGTCTGCCCTCTTGGGGTGCCTTGCCCCTCCTTATATATGTGGAAGGGGCCGACTTACATGTAGAGTCCTAATTGGATACAAACTAGTCCAGGTTCTACTCCAAGTCAAATAAGAGTCCGGGTGCTACTCAGACTCCTTAAGCCGGCCTGCTGGGCCGGCTCTCATGACGGGTCACGGCCTACCTCCGTGTGGGTATCCGTTTCCCATATCCACGACAGTAGCCCCCCATCTTTAGGGTGACTCGAAGAGTAGGGCGGAAGATCTTGATTTGTGGATACCGAATTACGGATGAAGATTTTTCTGACTTGAAGAAGTAGAGTTTGCTGAGTCTTGGATGTTGTTGTTGCCGAGTCGCGAGCGTCGAGGTCGTTGAGTCCAATAGTGGCTGTCGGGTTATCGATGTAGAGGTTGCCAGTTTGTTGTCATGGTGGACATGTCGAGTCATGGATGATGACGATGCCGGGTCTTAGATGTTGACGACGCCGGCTCGTGTTGACGATGCTGGGTCATGGATGGTGACGATGTCGGCTCGTGTATGATGTCGGCCCATGAATGTTGACGACACCGGGTCATGGTTGTTTGACAATGCCGGGTCGTCGATGTCGAAGATGTAGCCCCCAAGCTCCGAGTTTATCACCTTTGATGACTTGGTGCTTGCATAGAGTAATACTTCCACTGTGTGTCCCCCAAGTGATGGGTTGCATGCCTGCAGCAGCTCGGGACATTGTTTCTTTTAGTCTTGAAGTGTCTAGCTTCAAAACGGTGTAGCCGCCAAGTGTCGGGTTGTCGTGCCTACAACAAAATGGGACTCTACCGAGTTTTTGCTTATAACTTCAAATAGTGGTGTTGAGTCAACTATGTACTGAAATCACTACTAGGGAAAAGGCTACCGCAGGCGCACCAAATTATCCTACCGCAGGCGAATTTTGGTTCGCCTGGGACCACATCGCCAGCGGTAATGAATTACCGCAGGCGAACATCAAAATGCGCCTGGGGGTAACATGCATACCCCAGGCGAACTGGCCTTGTGCGCCTGGGGTAAGCCTTTTACCTGAGGCGAACAGGCACTGTGCGCCTGAGGTATCATTTCCTATTCACCTGGGGTATGGTTTTGCTGTGTCAAAAAATAAAAGAAACGAAAATAAATGAATCACAGCAAATTGAAAGAAATAAGTATGAAAATGATAGGAAAATGACAAAACAAAGTTTCATAACAGAAATATTCTTGATCATCAACACTCGATCATCACCACATAGTTCAACAAATATTACATAGTCTCGAAAACAACCATACTACTAATAAATCTAGGAGTTAGTCAGATGGAAATGATTTTTTGTTCTAATTTGAACAAACTCGTCATCTATCTAGCGGGCTGATGTAGTTGATGACCATCATCATGTCCAAGTTGGGGATGTCACTGTTCCTCATGGTGATCAGAATAGCTCGGCCAGCCTGCATACCAACTCTTGCGGAATGGAACTGCCTCCATGCTTGAGAGTTGAGGATGACGCGACCATCAGCATTATCCCTGGTGATCGGAACTGCGGTGACATTTCCTGATTCTCCACGGCGTACTCCAATGGTACCTTTATGCTCCATGCCAGCACTGTCCGCTACCGCCATAGGTATTTTCTAGAACAGACAATTCCATGAATGAATAAAAGCACAATGTCACATACCGGCCACATTATAACATAAGCAACTATAGGAATAAGAAAGTGTTAAGAAACATACCATGACATGTCCATTGGAGATATTAGTGTTGGTGATACGATGCACGAAAGGGACCCCGATGTAGCTAACTATCTGGGCTAGTTTCTGAAGGACACGGTCCTTCTCAAGCTCGCTAAGATTGGCTCTTTGAGCAACCACCACATGTTTCCATGGGTCCTCCTCGTCCATATCATCCTCATTGTCCATATCATCCTCATTGTTCCCAATTTCCTCCTCACAACCGCCATCCTCGCTCGCAATCCCGCCCATATACAGAAGTACGATACGAGGTTGCGGTCCTGCCATAGAGAAGTGAATGTAATCACCTCCGCTTAAATTATAGGTGGCGATGATAGACCGCAATTGTTCCCCGTAGAAGTAGGTCTTCTTTCTTTCTTCACTCGAAGAATGTAAATGGTCCCGTGAACATCGAAATCCACGTTATTTGTTTACTAACTCGTTGAACTCTTCCCGAATATTGCATGGTACAATCTAAAAAAGAAATATAAAAGAATCTTTTGTTAAGAAACATACCAATCTAAGCTGGATAGTAAAACGAAAGAACACAAGTTGCAAGTTAACATAAAAATAATTGTTTGTTATATACCAAAGAATCAAGGTCACCGTCGTGGAGCTGAAGCATAAAAGAAGACCCGGTGAACCGTCCTTGGGCACATAGGGACCGACATACTTTGCAAGCCATGTTCTATTAAATTAAGAAAGTAGACATAGAGGTTAGAGGAGCATACCTATTATCCAGTGCATACATGTGTAGTGCAATTTGAGGTAACTAATCCAGTGCATAAATAAAGACATGAGTAAATTGCTTGTATTTTTATAACTTGTTGAGACATGGATCGTTGTCAAAGAGTTATAAAGAACAACTAGAATGGTTCATTACTGCATTTTAAAGCTTCAGTCTATGACAGTGTCGTGTTTTTGTCACATCTCCGTTTGTCTATTAAAATGTCTTGACTGTTAGCACTGATTTCTCGGGCATTTCATATATCATACTTTCGAGGAAAGATAAATGGCTACCTAGAGGACATCTTTGGTTGTATATTGTGTATTTCATATCCAATAATACCATTAAGTGAAGTGTTTACCGCGTGTTCATCTGAGGTTGTAAACAAGAACTCAACAACTAAGTATTTGTGGTTGAAATTATGCAAGTTTTAGCTGAATCAATAGCTAAAATAAAGAGAACAGAAACCAGAACAATTTGGCTCAGTGGTTAGTGGAACCCTTGTGTTCTTCACCGCAGCCACCAGGAGCAGGCGCATGGCGTTCAGGGCCTCGCGGCCGCCGCCCGTCCCTATCACCTCGTCCTCTTCCAGGCCACACTCCCCGACGGTGACGTCGCGGGTCAAAGGTGAAAGGGGAGACGACGGCGTGGATGGTAGGGAGGGTGGATGGGAGGGAGGGGGCTGACCTGGATCCACAACGACGACGACGACGGAGTGGGCGATCTGCTGCTCGACTACCTGCTCTGCTCCTCCTCGACACTGGCGTGGGGATGGGAGACGACGGCGGCGTGTGGGTGCGGGTGCGGGTGATGAAGTTTGATCTGGTGACCACTTAGAAAACAAAGAATTGAGCCAAGCACATTGGAACCGGTTTGTGATACAAACCGGTTCTAAAGGGTCTGCCCCTGGGCCCCCTCCCTGCAGCAAATGGACGCAAGGCCTTTAGGACCGGTTTGTGATACAAACCGGTTCTAAAGGGTCTGTCTCCTGGGCCCCCCTCCCTGCAGCAAATGGCCGCAAGGCCTTTAGGCCCTAAAGGCCTTGCGGCCATTTGCTGTAGGGAGGGGGGCCCAGGGGACAGACCCTTTAGAACCGGTTTGTATCCCAAACCGGTTCTAAAAGTTTTCTCATTTTTTGCAGTAACAGCGAGGGCTTACCCCAGGCGCTTCCGCAAAAATTCGCCTGGGGTATGTGTTATACCGGAGGAGAACAGGTACGTTATTCGCCTGGGGTAAAGGAAGAGTGCCAGTGGTGGTGATGGATGGCGCTGCCACACTTTACCCCAGGCGCTTCCGGAATTGGTTCGCCTGGGGTAACAGACTTACCCCAGGCGCATAGTTCTCCTGTTCGCCTGCGCTAAGTAGCCCAGACGCATCGACTTGCGTGTTCACCTGTGGTAGGATATGCTGCTATAAGCAAATCTTTAGTAGTGAATAAAACCATGTGCATATATTACACTGTTTCTTTTGATGTATGAAACAAAACTAAAATGAAGTTTGGATGCTTTCTTAAGTTGTGTTCAAGTTGTTAATCGTTCGACTCGACTAAGTAGGTTTTCGTGTGGATTTTTTTCATGCAATATGGTCAACAAAAACTTTTAGATGCATCAAAGTCAATTGACAATATCATACACACTACTTGGTCAATTGCGAGTCACATGACTTACTAAAGAGTGAACATAAAATTATCGTGCCGATAAGAAGGATACCCATGTTTGGACTGTGCATCGTGGCAACCAGTCCTCGTTGATAACCTTACGGCTCAAATAGATTTGGGACAGCCCCCGAGAATCACTCGAAAGTGCCGGCTTAATTTGATGCACTCAAACAAAAATATGAAAACTTTTAGATATAAAAGATGACTTAGATGTTATGTTGACGCGGCATAAGCCGGCGGACCGTCGAAATCGGTCTTGGAGAGACCGAAGATGGTCGGATAGGAGTCGCAAGTCGGTAACCCGACGAACGGCTCGAGACAGCGGCGGGAGCCGGGATTTTGAATACTTTGCAACCCGGAACCGTAGAACCGAACACGCCGTGGTACAAGTCGGCTTGACGGAGTCAGAGATGATGAGATGAGGTCCTCTTGACCCAGCAGCTGGTTCGATCCAGAATTATAAATACGTTCCAGCTCAAAACCGCAAATCCGTAGGTGACGTGATATTTTTTTTTTGATAATGGGCTTTATTACTTTAAAAAAGTATTACACCCGGCTTCTGCATAACATGATGCACACGACCGACAGAAAATAAAAGCAAAAAGCGTAACAGTAGCAACATGCCGATTACAAACAAGATGAAGAATCAGCTGCCGCCTATGGAGCCGTAATCCGTAAATCAGACGGCCATCCATGTGGGATAAAAATATCCCTCGCCACTCTTTCCAGCCGTACACATGCCTCCGTAAAATGGCCTCGATACTCCGCCCGTTGTAATGTGCACCACGAACGGAGAATATCTGTGCAGCGGAAAAGCACCTGCAAACGAGAGTAATTTTTATCATTAAAAATCTTGTCATTTCTATACAGCCAGAGCGACCATATAACGGCTAGCGCTCCTACCCTAAACATAGTTTTAAACCTATTATGGATTCCATTCAACCAGTTGCCAAATTTTTTTGCAATGGATGTTGGAGGATATAAGTTCGAAGCCATTTGGATAGCTGACCATATAGACCGCGCAAAAACGCACTCGAAGAATAAGTGTTTTATCGTCTCCTCCATGAGACACGAAACACACTTTGTTACTTCCATGCCAATTACGCTTGACAAGATTATCTTTAGTTAATATGACTCCTTTACGAAGGTACCATGAAAAGATTTTCATCTTAAGAGGTATCTTCATACGCCATACTTTCTTATTATTATCGACCGGCACTCCTGAATGTACCATCACCCTATACAAGGAGTCAACTGTGAACATACTATTCTTAGTTAAACTCCATCGAAATTCATCGGTGCCTTGTGATAGTTGGATCAAAGCCAATCTATCTAACAGAGCGTTCCAAGATTGAAGTCTTGGCCCGATAACATCTCGCCTGAACGTCACATTTGGTGGGTACGTTTGCATTACTGTAGCTAACGTATCGCCTTTGTGACGAACAATATTGTATAGGGTCGGATACTGTTCTCGGAGGGTGGCATTTCCTAGCCATTGATCCTCCCAAAACCGTATCTGAGATCCATCCTTGATGTTTAATACCCCATAGCGAAAGAAATCCTTCTTTGTCGCCATTAGGCCAGCCCAAAAGTGAGAATCACCCGGTTTCCAAAAAACCTGTGATAACGCTTTTGTACCGATGTATTTTCGCATTAGGAGGGTTTTCCAGACACCATTTTCTGTAAGTAGCTTAAATAGCCATTTACCTAGGAGAGCTGAGTTTTTGACCTTAAGGTCATGTATTCCCAGCCCTCCCTGATCTTTGGGTCTGCACACCACGTCCCATCTTGCCAGTCGATATTTCTTCTTTTCATTATCCCCTTGCCAAAAGAATCGTGATCTGAAGTAATCCAACTTCTTCAAGACTCCTTTGGGTAACTGGAAGAATGATATCATACACAGTACCATATTTGTCAGGACTGAGTTTATGAGTACCAATCTTCCACCTAGGGATAGTAATTTTCCTTTCCAACTCGCTAGCCTTTTTTGCAGATGATCTTCAATATATTTCCATTCAGCATTAGTCAGTCTCCTATAATGTATTGGGATACCCCAATACTGAATAGGGAACTGACCTTGCTCGCATCCAAAAAGTTAGGAATATTGAGCACTTGCCTCCTGGGCTTCGCCAAAGCAAAAAAATTCACTCTTATGAAAATTGATCTTTAGTCCAGATAATTGCTCGAATGCTGAAAGAATTAACTTTAGATTTGTTGCTTTCTGTAGATCATGTTCCATAAAAAGAATTGTATCGTCTGCATACTGAAGAATAGATAGTCCCCCATCCACAAGGTGAGGTACCACCCCTTCAATGAGGCCATTTTCTTTAGCTCGTGCAATCATGATCGCTAACATATCCGCCACAATATTAAAAAGTATGAGCGATAATGGATCACCTTGCCTTAATCCCTTTTTTGTCTGGAAGTATTTGCCTATATCATCATTGATTTTAACGGCAACACTACCCCCTGACACAAAATTATGGATCATGGCACACCACTCCTCCAAGAAACCTTTCATTCTCAGAGTTTGATGGAGGAACGACCAATTAACTTTATCATAGGCCTTTTCAAAGTCAATTTTGAAAATTACTCCATTTAGCTCTTTGGTGTGCATCTCATGAACAGTTTCGTGTAACACCATGACCCCGTCAAGGATATTCCTACCCTGCATAAAAGCAGTTTGTGTAGGCTTCACCACATGATCCGCCACCGCGTTCAGCCGCAAGGTAGCAACTTTCGTAAAGATTTTGAAGCTAACATTTAGTAGGCAGATTGGTCTATATTGTTGAATCCGTTCTGCTTCCAAAATCTTAGGCAACAAAATGATTTCCCCATAGTTAAGGCGAGACAGATCTAGTTGTCCTGCATGCAAGCAACCAAACAATTCCAGTAAATCATCCTTGATGATGTCCCAGAAATGCTGATAAAACTCTGCCGGAAAGCCATCCGGTCCTGGTGCCTTATTATGTTCCATCAAGAAGACTGCCTTTTTAATCTCCTCTTCCGTGAAGGGGGCATTAAGGAAGGTGTTCTCTTCGACAGATACTTGGGGAATATCATCTGTTCGCGACTCATCCATAGATACATTAGTATCCATCGGATCCCCAAACAAATCCTTATAGAACTTTGTGATATAGGCCTTGAGCTGGTCCTGTCCTTCGATCAGACCTTCATCCTATAGCAGAGAATGAAGCCGCTTTTTCCTGTGTCGCCCATTGGCTACATTATGAAAATAGCGTGTATTCGAATCTCCTTCTAAAATTAATTTAGCCTTTGATCTCTGGTACCATTTCATCTCTTCCTCACGCAACAAGGAGGCTACTTTAGCATTAGATTGGCTTTTTAGCTCAATTTCCTGCTGATTTAATAGCCTACTTTCTGCGATGAGGTCAAGCTCATTAATAATGGAACATAGGCGCTCCTTCTCTTTTTTTAGATTACCAGCAGTATGTCTAGCCCAACCGCGAAGATATCGGCGAACATTGTGCATCTTAATGTTCCATCTTCCAATCGGGGTATTCCCAGCCACTGGTATCGCCCATACCTTTTTAACCAGTTCATCAAAACCATCACGCAGCAACCATCCCAGTTCGAATTTGAACTGCGGTCGAGTAGTTGGTTTTAATGTACCAGTAGAAAGAAGGATGGGTGCATGATCCGATTGAGACTCAATACGTTCCAGAGCTCGTACTGTAACCAATGGGTATTTATCTTCCCAATCAGTGGTCATAAGTAATCGATCAAGTTTTTCGTATGTCGGCTCCGGAAGACTATTAGCCCAAGTGAACTGTCTCCCGAACATATGAACCTCTCTCAAATCCAAATTGTCAATGACAACATTGAACAAGAAAGGCCAATGTTTATCAAATCTTCCTTTTCTTTTTTCATGTTGGAATCTTAGCATATTAAAATCCCCACCTATAATCATAGGATACGGGTTCTCATTTGCCAAATTCACCAACTCGCGAAGGAATTCCGCTTTATACTCTTCTTGGGCAGCCCCATAGACGGCAACAAAACTCCATATGAAATTATCAGCTCTGTTCCGGATGTGTGCTTTAATATGAAAGTCACCATCCGAGACTGCCAATATATCCATAGAATCTTCTTTCACGCCTAGTAGGATGCCACCAGATCTTCCACGAGGAGGGATAGAATGCCAAGTGAAATCTACGCCGCCTGAAAGACGATCCAAAACACTCGGCGTAAAATCCCTTCTACCCGTTTCTGAAATAGCCAAAAACTCCAAACTATGATCCCTCACATACTGGGCAAAATTCAAATGTTTAGCCAAATCACCAAGTCCTCTGCTATTAGCGAATATGCCGTTCATTGGGAAACATATGGAGTTTTAGTTGACTGCTCTTTTTTACGAGCTAACTTGTTTCTTTTGTCCTTGGCAGATTTAGATTTTCGGCCTGAGGCATACAGATCATGCAATGATCCTTGCTCGTCCTCATCCAAACCCACTTCCGTCACCTCACCCACTAAATGTGATAGAAGCTGTCCATCAGACGTGGCATTCACTTCCTCATCATCTTGGGGTGAGATAATCGACTTAGTAGATCCACATGGAGCAACCCGAAGGCGATCATACTCCACATGTTTCAATACATTAGCCGAGACAGAAACTTCTTTCTCAGTTCTACCTAACTTAACTCCTATATCAGCTAAACAAGATGATAATTTAGAAGTCGAAAATGGTAAAAAAGAGCTAGAAGTGGCGGACGTACCCACAGCAGGAGGAAAAAAACATTGCCGCCTTGCGGCACATTGCCTTGGCGAGCGCATCTTCATCTGTAGACGAGGATCCATCCGCCGCCACGTGGTGTTGAGCACTACGGCGAAGCGTAGTAGTGTGCACCCCCGTGGCCGCCGTCACTGCGGAAGGGGGCGGCGGCGAAGAAGATGCCCCCTCGACCACATCGGTAGAAGCCGTCACCGCAGCTGAAACCACCGCAGCCCCGGTGGCCATCCGCCTAGGTCCACTCGCCGGAGAGCCCTGCCCCGACAACGGACCGGCTGGACCGACCTCCCGGGCGGAACCCAGGCTAGCAGAGTGCGGCGAGGTCGTACCGTCGGCGAAGATCCCACGCGCTGATGCGCTGACAGCGCTGCCCACCTCCAGGACCGCCTGCGCACCAACTGGGCCCGATGGTTGCTGGAGGCCCCGAGCGGAACTTAATCGCTCGACGCTCGGCGCAGCACCCAGCTCATCGGCCGCCTGGCTCACAGCACCCAGCCTGGTGGCTGCTGGGCTCGCAGGAGACCCCCGGGCGGAGCATAGCAGCTCGACGCTCGGCGTGGTGCTCTGGCTGGCAGCAAGCGGACCCGAGGCAGGCCGAGCCCCCCGAGCGGAGCCTAGCTGCTCGACGCTCGGCGTGGCGCTCTGGCTCGTAGCGACAGGGCCCGGTGCAGGCTGAGCCCCCCGAGCGGAGCCATGCTGCTCGACGCTCGGCGCGGCGCACATGCTCCTGGCCTCAGACCGGCCCAGACTCGGCGAGTGTAGCATCCTCTGCATCTCCACAGTACCGGCAGAAGCAACTTCACCCCCCTGAACGTCCACCGTGTCCGCTGCCTCCTCAAGACTCCTCAACAGACTGGTGCTGGTCACCCTCGACTTGAGCTGCCGTGGCGCCAAAAAAGAGTTCCACAACACCACATCCATCACAGACCTCCCCCCTGAAATATTAAATTGGCGAACGATCTCCTTTCCACGTGGAGTCTGCGGATTAGGATTCAAGGGCGTGACTGCGACATCTCTCAACAGAACAGCCAAAGATGTCCCCTGCTGCTGTGTCAAAACATCACCTGGCCTCGGATCAATCACCATACTGTCAACTCCAGAAGAGCCCTGCAAAGCTAGATCACCATTCCGCTGACCACCACCCTCGTCCATACCTTTATCCTCTGAGTCACCAAAGAAAAGGTACAAAATCTGTTCTGCACATAATATGTCGGCGCCTATACGTACGTAAAAGCAAACCCCTTCAGCAGCAACACCCCTGTCGTTGTAATATAAGGCCCCAGACTATCAGTTTTCTTGAAACAATCATCATCCACCATACCGAGGCGAATACGGACCAGACCGCGACGACGACGCGCAAGAAGATCCACATCGATGGTCGTGCCAATAAGCGAGCCCGCCGCCCACAAACCCATAAAGTGTCTCATCGGCGGCGGAACCCCTGTCACATGAACCCATTGCTGATGCAGCTCCATAATAGGCTCAATCTCCTCTGAGCTGAAAATCAATCTCGTAGACTGTGCTGGAATACCTAGGGCCATCCCATCAAACCTGAGTAACTCCTCGTTGGTAGGGAAGGCCACCGTGAAAGAGTTTTCCCCGTTCGGAATCGCCTCCCACACCCAAGACGGAGTAGGACACATCCTAGCCACCTGCGCCTCCACCTGCGAAGCTGTCGCCGCCGTACCCTCCATCGTAACCAGAGCTATCGGAGAGGAGGTAGTAGCCAACTCTGCCTTGTGGACGCTATCAGGAAACATGCTGCACATTGTCTCTCTATTACCTTGTCCTGCGACAATCACAGTAGGCCTCGGCAGCTTCAGAACTGGGCATTTCTTCGTCGGGTGCAAGTGATTATCGCAGACGTAACAATAGTGTTGCACCGTGCAGTCTTTGACAGCGTGAGAATCAACTCCACACTTCCAGCACCACACCTTCACTTTCTTTGCACCAAGATCTGTCCCTGTAGCACCTTGACCAGCAGCCACCGGCTCCCCCTGCACCACCTGCTGCGGTGCAACGGCTGCCGGAGTCACCACCGAGCCATCTTGCTCCTGCGTTGTCGTCTGAGCCCCACCAGTTGCTTTCTTCTTCTTCTTCTTGCGCTTCCGTCCCGGCGCCGGTGCCGGCGCTGCCGCAGTAGGCTGAGCCAACCCAAACGCAAAACCAGGCGCCCCAGGCAGCTGGCCAGCGCCACCGTTCGGCATCCCCATCCCGGTAGGGACAAGGGCAAACGTAGGCGGGCCAACACCCGGCGCATGCCCAGCCACATGATTCTGTTGGCCACCACCCGCATGCACAGCACCACACCCACTAGTGGAAACAACCCCTCTCGTCCAGGGGGCCAGGGGGCAGCTATCCCGGTTGCAACCAAATCAGGGACAAATGCTATGCATTGGTCCCGGTTGTGTGCCCGGGGCAACAGGAATCGCCTGGGGGCATTGGTCCCGGTTCGTGGGGGACATATCGGTCCCGGCTCGTGCCATAGACCGGGACCAATGCCTAGCCACAGGCCACGTGGCACGCGCATGAACATTTGTCCCGATGTTAGTGTGTTTTATTTTACTATGCACACGATGTGTTCGACGAAATTCCCGAGCCACACATAAGCTCACTGAAAATGGTATCTTCAACCGAGGTTAACAAACTTATCTTTTTTATCTGTAACTGATACATAAAAAAGTAGTATTTGTCGATGTACTGTGGTCATCTCTATATTAATATGTTATTGTAATGTATTTTGATAAACTTAATTATACGATGCAGATGGATGCACGACAGCGGTGGATGTATGGTGACCGACACACTTCCGAGTATATGGCAGGCCTGAATGCATTTCTTGCTGTAGCTCAGGCAAACAAAGATAATGGCTTCATGTGTTGCCCATGTGTTGATTGTCGGAACGTCAGAGAGCACTCTTCCGAAAGAATCCTTCACGGCCATCTACTTCGGAGAGGATTCATGCCGAGCTATAATTGCTGGACAAAGCATGGAGAAAGAGGGGTTGTGATGCAAGACGATGAAGAAGAAGAAGAAGATCCTTTGTTCCCTGAATACGACGATACTGCAATGGAAGAGAATGCAGAAGAAGGAGGTGATCAAGAACAGGCATCAGAAGAGCCCGATGATGATCTTGGCCGAGTTATTGCTGATGCAAGGGAAGACTGTGAAAATAAATTGGAGAGGTTGAAGCTGGACAACATGTTACAGGATCACAAAAAATTGTTGTACCCAAATTGCGAAGATGGTAGCACAAAGCTCGGTACCACACTGGAGTTGCTGAAATGGAAGGCACAGAACGGTGTGACTGACAAGGCATTTGAGAGTTTACTTCAACTAATGAAGCCAAAACTTCTAAAGGATAACGAATTGCCTGAGAGTACGTACGAAGCAAAGAAAGCTCTCTGCCCTCTAGGATTAGATGTGCAGAAGATACATGCATGCATTAATGACTGCATCCTCTTCCGCGGTGAGAAGTACGAGAATTTGGATGAATGTCCGATATGCACTGCACTGCGGTATAAGATCAGAGCAGGTGACCCTGGTGATGTTGACGCCGAGCCCCCCCGTAAGAGGGTTCTTGCTAAGGTAATGTGGTATGCTCTTATAATACCACGGCTGAAACGTCTTTTAGAAACAAAGAGCATGCTAGGTTGTTGCGATGGCACAAAGAAGACCGTAAGAAAGACGGAAAGTTGAGGCACCCCGCCGATGGATCGCAGTGGAGAAAGATCGAGAGAGAATTTCCAGACTTTGCAGGAGAGGCGAGAAACTTATGGTTTGGTCTAAGTACAGATGGCTTTAATCCTTTTGGGGAGCAGAGCTCCAGTCATAGCACTTGGCCTGTAACTCTATGTATGTACAACCTTCCTCCTTGGTTGTGCATGAAGCGCAAGTTCATTATGATGCCAGTTCTCATCCAAGGCCCGAGGCAACCTGGCAACGACATTGATGTGTATCTAAGGCCATTAGTGGAAGAACTCTTATAATTGTGGGGCAAACCAGGTGTACGTGTGTGGGATGAGAACGAACAAAAGCCATTTGACCTACGGGCGTTGCTTTTCGTAACCATCAATGATTGGCCTGCTCTTAGTAACATTTCCGGACATACAAACAAGGGATACAATGCATGCACACACTGTTTAGATAAGACTGACAGTGTTTTTTTGGATAAATGTAAAAAGGTTGTATACCTGGGGCATCGTAGATTTCTTCCGATCAAGCATCCCGTAAGAAAGAAAGGAGGGAAGCATTTCAGAGGTGAGGCAGATAACCGGAAGAAGCTTCAGCTCCGTAGTGGTAATGATATATTCGATATGGTCAAGGACCTAGAAGTAATCTTTGGTAAGGCTGCTGGCAGCCAACCAGTTCCGTAAGGCCCTGATAAGCGCGCACCCATGTGGAAGAAGAAATCTATATTTTGGGAGCTACCCTATTGGAAAGTTTTAGAGGTCCGGTCTTCGATCAACGTAATTTACGTGACAAAGAATCTCTGTGTCAATCTGCTATGCTTCCTGGGCGTGTATGGGAAGTCAAAACATACGCCAGAAGCACGGGAGGACCAACAACGTATGAAAGACCCAAGCAACAAGCACACAGATACAGGGCGCCATTACTTAAGCAGCTACGCTCTTACTAAAGCAGAGAAGGAAATATTCTTTGAAGTCCTTTACAGTATCAAGGTTCCGTCTGGCTTCTCGTCGAATATAAAGGGGATAATAAACATGACAGAGAAAAAATTCCAAAACCTGAAGTCTCATGACTGCCACGTGATTATGACGTAGTTGCTTCCGATTGCATTGAGGGGGCTTCTACCGGAAAATGTTCGAGTACCCATTGTGAAGCTATGTGCATTCATGAACGCAATATCCTAGAAGGTAATCGATCCAGAAATTCTGACAAGATTACAGAGGGATGTGGTCCAGTGTCTTGTTAGTTTTGAGTTGGTGTTCCCACCATCCTTCTTCAACATTATGACTCATCTCCTGGTTCACCTATGTGAAGAGATTCATTCTTTGGTCCGGTATTTCTACACAATATGTTCCCCTTTGAGAGGTTCATGGGAGTCTTGAAGAAATATGTTCATAACCGTGCTAGGCCAGAAGGAAGCATCTCGAAGGGCTATGGAACAGAGGAGGTCATTGGGTTCTATGTTGACTTTATTCCTGACCTTAAGACAATTAATGTTCCTGAATCGCGGCATGAGGGGATACTGAGGGGAAAAGGAACACTGGGAAAGAAAACAATGATACCTAAGGACGGGCATTCTTTCACCAAAGCACACTACACAGTTCTACAAAATTCTATGTTCATGGCTACGTATCTCGAGGAACACAAGAATATTGTACGGTCTGCAAACCCGGGGAAGGATGACTCATGGATTAAACACAAACACATGGAGACTTTCGGAAGTTGGTTGCAAACACATCTTATAAATGACACCACTGTTGAAGATTAGCTGTACATGTTGGCAGGGTCACCATCTTCGACTATTGGGAGTTTTCAAGGGTACGAGATAAATGGGAATACATTTTACACGAGCTCCCAAGATAAGAAGAGCACCAACCAAAACAGTGGTGTCCGCTTTGATACAACAAACGAGAATGGAGAAAATGACACATACTATGGTTACATAGAGGAGATATGGGAACTTGACTATGGACCTTCTTTTAAGGTCCCTTTGTTCAAGTGTCAACCTGAATGGAGAAGGGGTAACGGTAGACCCGCTTTTTGGAATGACAACAGTGGATCTCAACAATATTGGTTACAATGATGAACCATTCGTCCTAGCCAATGATGTGGCTCAGGTCTTCTATGTGAAGGACATGTCTTCCATACCGAAAAAAGAAAAAATAAGGAAACAAATTCATCATACGATGAGCCGAAGCGTCACATAGTTCTCTTAGGGAAAAGAAACATCGTGGGAATCGAGGACACGACAGACATGTCAGAAGATTATAATAAGTTTGTTGAAATTCCACCCTTCACAGTGAAAGCTGACCCCACCATCCCGTTAAATAATGAAGATGCTCCATGGTTACGGCCGAAGCGATCATAAGCAAGGGACAAGGGTTCATGGACCATCTCTACACGAAGAAATTTCAGAAGACTAACATGGATGTTGTTGGTGATGTGTAATAGTAAACGTGGAATACATGATCATAGTTCTGTTGAAAAAGTGTTCACAAATATTCTGTAATAATAAACGAGATTTTGTTAGCCAAAATGATATTTATACCTATTCTGTGATTATGAACGGAGTAGGTGCAAGTTTGACCAATAATTTGTATTGACCGGTCAAAAGCTGGCAAGCATTGAGTGCTTGACAACTATGACCAGCCTGACTTCATTATCTCAACCAGCGGCCACCCACGCACTTTTCTGTTTCTCTCTCCTCCGTATCGTCCATTGAGATGTGCTTTGCACACAGGGCCGCTGTAACCAGCCCTGTGTGCAGCCATATGGGCTTTGCCTTATGGGCGTCATATATTCTGCGCAGATATTGCAGGCACACTTCAAAGTGATAGTACCGATACCATCCTGGAACAAGTTGAGCTTATTTTGCAAGCAAAGCTGCATGACAAACCTTCGTTGAGCACTTTCTGGTTCAGAAAAATGTTACCAACAGTGAACCTCGCAGAGGAAGTAGTAAGAATAATAGAAATGCAGAGATTCTATGTGAAGGACATGTCCTCCAGACTTCGAAGTGATATTACGGATACCATATTGACAGATATCCTTAAAACAGAAATAGATCTTCGGTACTTCTTTAACAGTTATGATAAATTTTTGGAGGAGAAACGTCTAGCTGAACAACAAGCTAACTACCTTGGAGTTCAAATGACGCAAAGGGTTGCACCCGTGCGGTTACTTTGGCAAGCTGCTAATGCATACACTCCTACAATGTAGGTCTTCCGTGTTGCCAGGTACTGAAGGTTCTTGAGATCAGAAATATCAAAGAAATTCCACCACACTATGTTTTGAAAAGATGGCGAAAGAATGCTCAGAGTAAACCTTCGAAGGAAAACTATGATTTTTCTGTTGTAGACGAAGATCTCAAATTCACCGTGTCAATAAGGTACAACTCGCTTTGTCGAACTTTATATAAATCACCCGGATGCCTTGTATGCTCTGGACTCACTCGGAAGACCTCACCTAGACGCGGGCAGGCCACGAACAGGTGGTGGATGTCCTCGGTGACGCCGGGGCAGAAGGGACAGTCCGACAAGTGGATAATGTCAAGGCGACACAGGCGCTCTCGGGAGCGCGTGCGCCCGTGGCGGAGGATCCAGATGAAGACCTTGACCTTTACGGGGGCGAAGCCGCCCAATTCGAGTCATGAAGGGGGGGGGGGCGCACCCGGTACTGCGGGGGAGCCTGTATGTCCCCCGGGTGGTGAAACCGACACTGGTAGCACCGATCAGACGGCGCTCGTCCGGGGCGTGTTGCGGGACAAAGGACGCTAAGGCATCAGATAGCAGCGAAAGTTCTCGGCGAGCACCGGCCGTCATGCGGTCCCGCAGGGAGAGCGCGGCCAGGCCACCCCGTAGGACATCCGACACCGAGACCTGTGTGGAGAGGGAATGCGAGAACGCAGCGGGCAGAATGCGGGCCGCCGCTCCGGCCGAGGACCAATTGTCAAACCAGAAGGACGTTGTGCTCCCATCACCGACCCAGACATATGTGATCGAGCGCAGGAGGGGGGTTAGCTGCTCGAAGCACCGCCAAGCGGGGGTGGCGGGGTGCTCGTCCCCACCGAAATACCAGCGCCGGATCCACGATGTCCACGGCGTCATCACCCCGGTGAGGAGCTTGTAGAAGACTTTCAGGAGGAGGCACTTGTTCTGTGTGCCAAGATCGAGGAGGCCAAGGCCTCCTTCAGAACGCAGCCGACACGCAGTTTCCCAGGAGACCAGGCAGTCCCCCCTGGAGCATGCAGCAGAAGCTGTCCAGAACATGGCACGGCGCGGGCGGTCGATCAGGTTGATGACGCCCTGGGGAAGGGAGATCACCGACATGGCGAAGGATGGCAACGCCGACAGGACGGCAGAGGTGAGTGTCAGCCGGGCACCGGGGTCCAGAGCGTGCAAGCGCCAACCTGGGATCTTGCCAGCGACCTTATCCGCAATGTACTCGAGCGCGCTGGCGGGGAGTTTCTTGTCGGAGAGGGGGAGGCCAAGGTAGCTTTGCGGGAATGTCGAGATCGGGCACCCGAGCAAAGCTGCCAAGGCCGCGGCATCATCGGGGGGAAAGCAGATGGGCACGAACGTACTCTTATGGAAGTTGATAGACATCCCGGTAGCCGCGGTGAACGTGTCCAGGGCCCGGCGCAGCAACGCCACCTGGGCAGGCTCCGCGCGCACCAAGATTAGGGTGTCATCGGCGTATTGGACGACTGGGCATGGAAGGTCATCGACGAGGGAATGGAGAATGCGCCCATCGCCCAGGTCGGTGACAATAATCTGCCGGAGGAGCCCAGCGACGGCGAGGAAAAGGTAGGGGGACAGAGGGTCCCCTTGACGAAGCCCGTTCCTGCAGGTGATCGAACGCCCCGGCACTCTGTTGAGGAGGACAACAGTCTTGCCAGTACGCAGGATGTTCTGGATCCATGAACGGAAGGTCACGCCAAACCCCCGGGCGGAGAGGACCGCGTCGAGCGAGTCCCAGTTGACGGAGTCAAACGCCTTCTTGAAATCAAGCTTTCAGGGCGATGGTGGGAGCCTTCCGCAACCGACAGCATTGGGACAGTTCAGCGGCGTACAGGAAGCTGTCTGAGATGCTTCGACCCGAGATGAAGCCGGACTGCTCAGAACCCACCAACTGCTCAATGAACTGTTGCAGACGAGAGGTGAGTATGCGGGTCACAATCTTCATCACGCAGTTTTGGAGAGAGATGGGCCGGAACCCGCTCGCAGTAGTGACCGTTTCTGTCTTGGGCAGCAGAGCAATGTAGGCCTCGTTCACGCCGGAGAGATGAGCCCCTCCGCGATGAAATTCCTCAAGGAACGCGAGGAGATCACCCTTGGTCAGGTCCCAGAAGCTCTTGAAGAACGCCGGGCCGAACCCGTCAGGCCCGGGGCTGCTGTCGGAGCGCATCGACCAGACCGCCTTTTTCAGCTCAGGCTCAGAGAAGGGGGCCTCCAGCGCCTCGAGGCCGCGAAGAGGAGGCAACAGCGGTGCCAGCGCGGGATCCCAAGAGGCGGGCGTGACAGAGCCCAACAGAGCGGTGTAGAAGTCGTGGAGGACCCGAGCCTTGTCCTGGTGAGAGGACACCACGACATCCCCAACGTGGAGGTTCTTGATCTGGTTACGGCGGAGGCGCTAGCATGGAAGAAGGCGGTATTCTCATCCCCCAACTTGCATAGGCGAAAGGAGTACCGCTGTTTCCAGTATGCGTCAAGCCGTTTATACTCCTCGGAGAGCTGGACCTTGACAAGTCGTCGGAGGCAAGACTCGGGCGGAGTGAGAGTGCGGAACTCCTCGAAGAGGTCGAGCATGGAGATCGCAGCGCGGCGGTTCGAAACGACGACGCCGGGGGTCAAACGCGTACGGGCCCATTTCTTTGATTCAGCCCGAGCCCATTTCAGTTTCCTCGAGAGACGCCTCGCAGCCCCAGCGACCTGGTTTGCTGGCAAGCCCTAGACCTGCCCAATCAAGGCCCGAAACGCAGCGGATTGGGCCCAGAATTTTTCGTACCGAAAGACACCGGAGACGGGCGCGCGGGAGGAGGCATCGAGCACAATGGGCACGTGATCCGAGGTATTCCGGACCAAGGAACGCAGGGTGGAGTTGAACATGGAGGAGCACCATGGCTGGTTGACGAGTGCGCGGTCGAGACGAACAAGGGTAGGCACATCCCTGTTGTTGGTCCACGTGTACAGACGGTCGAGGAGGGGCAAGTCCTGGAGGAGGAGGTCATCCAGCAGCCCGTTGAATGCCGCCGCACCGTGACCGTCAAAACCTCCAATGTTCTTGTCCGCTCGGGCGAGCGTCTAGATGTTCCATATGATAAAAATAGGTCGTCAAATCAAAAGAAAGACGATAAGGTGTGTTTGTGGCATGCAATTTCTGTATGCGGACTGTTAGTTGTAGGCCAATTCATGTGTGTAATCTATCTCTACAACAACATATATCTTCGTATGTCTTAACTATCACAACCTATATATAATCCCTACACGAAGATTGCCTCTATGTCTCCATGATAGACCCTATCAAACCCAAAATTTCCCAATTCTAAGTACACAATATTTTCTATCTTGTGAGGTACATGAAAAATCTTCGATGTAGATTTTCCCAACAAGTACCTTAGTAATATATTTTTATTCAGAAAAACATTGTGTAGTTGATTTTTTAAATTCAAGAATTGCATAATATTTTTAAAAAAGTAATATGAATGTTTATTATGGGTCAGAAAGGTGATACATATTTCATTCAGGTAGAAAACAACTCTAATATGTTTTTTTTTTCTGTTAATGCTTCAACTCGAAGAGCTAAAGTTTTCTTATATTTCTAAACACAGTGAGCAATATTATTGTATTTACCAAACATTAATTATACCTCAATATTCAACTCGAAGATCTGAAGTTTGTTTTAAAAAAAATTCAAACATATAAGGTATATTTGCCTTTCTAAATTAAATATTTAACTAACATTTAATCAAATAACATGTGGGTTTATGTACGCTCCGATCAATATTAATTGTTGCCGATTTAGTGAACCGACAAAATAAAACATATATAAATATATACGATTCAGCGACAACCAATATTGATCGTAGGGCGTATAAACATATAGCGGACAATGTGGACCTAAATTCATGCACTTTAAGAGAAATGCATTCATCATGGAGGTAACATTGCCATGATCATGTTGGATGTCTAGATGATTGGTCTTAAACTATATTTATTAATTTGGTGCAACGGAAGTCATCATATTTTCATAATTATGTCTGAAAAATACTGTTAAGTTACTCCAACATAATGACATTGTTAATGGTAATGTAATCCTAAGTTAGCATCCTTACCTATGATTAGCATGGTGATGATGGATTAACGAGAAAACAACTGGAGGAGAAACTAAATGTATTAGTAAAGATTTTTTTGATGTTCGGTGGCCTTTTCGAATCTTGATCACCCAAAACTACTCCCTACGATGTGTATGTTTGGTCACTTTCTAGGTGCATACCTTTTTTTAATATGTTTATTGTAATTTTTTTATAGCTTTGACTTGTAATATGACCAATTTTTTTGCCATATAGAACAAAACTTGAGACCTTATGTATCATCATTATGTAGCGTTGGAATACCAAAGGGATATGAATCAAATTAATGTTACAGTTTAAATGTTTCTCTTGATTAAGGCATATGAATGAAATTATATTTACCTTCGATATTGACTCAGCGTAATTTTTTTATATCCTCATCATAAATAAAATCATGGAGTTTATTGTTGACCTTATAGATAGGAACATTATGATCTCCTAAATCCTTATGACACAATATTCAATAATTAGATGAAGCATGATGAAGAAGGTTAACATGTTTCATGGTTAAATTATAAGATAATGCTGAAAAAATTGTTTTATATTATTTATTTCTTATTACTTGAAAATTCAATCCTTTTCAAAATAAGCAAAGTTACACGTTTACAACTATATACACATTTAAAGCGCCATTATTTTTTAGTAATCATGAATAGAGTTTTTATATAAGATAAAATATAAAGATTTAACAATTTTAAAATACTAAAGGTGATGCCCTCGCATTTGCGAGGCCCCGTGCTAGTTATATACTAAAAGCAATATACGGGGTTTTAATAGAGCCACCAGGTTGATCCACATCATCACAATTAGTATAACCATTGGATACATAAATTTGTGGCTAAGATTTAACAATAGATACGTAAAGAAAAACGTACCTAACATGTACAATTATAGTGTAAAAAAAAAACATGTACAATTATATCTCAGGGTCACGTCACGTACATGCTCAAGGGATGCAAAAAAAAAAAAAAAAATAGAGTCCCGCATGGGCAGGCAATCTCAAATGGACGTGCACAGCTAGGATTTTGTTCCTATTTAAAACTGAATTTTCCTATCTGATCAGGCATGGGAGTGAACAACCAGAAACAATAACTAGCAGTAGCATCGGACGCAGCTGTCTAACGCGGACCGAAGCAGCTAATGGCGTTCTTGAGATTAGAGAAGACAACACCGTGCACCCATACATCACTAATCATAGAGGCTCTGGTCGGGGCCAGCAAGATATGCAACATAAAACCTGCATGTTCATGTCCGATGTGCTTCAGCAAAGGAAGATGAGCTCACGGCGGCTTGGTAGAGCTATCCCTATAGATGTACTCCACCCATGACAATATTTACACGGGGCTATCCATGACAAATCTGTTTGGCATAACTTAATTGAAACCAGGACAACTAATAATCGACCTGCCCGGTTAATTCAGATGCACGACATAGAAAGCCCATCGGCAAGACCGGCAACTAAATTTATCATATATATTTGATTAGCATTTTTACAAAAGATAGATGTTCTCTACCACATATTAGGTCCATTCGCTTAATGGACGACATACATCATCTCATGAGTAATTACGTCTGAATACAAGAGGGTATGCACTCAAACCGAATGCTAGATCAATGGACCGCTCCTTACCCGTAAATGCTAAGGAAAATGTAGAGTTTTAATTTTGACAACTAATATGGTACAAATATTTGCATTGGATATCTGAATCTCATACAGTTAAATTAGTTTGGAAAAATGTAATTTGTATATTGATTTTTTTTAAACATATATATGGGAGTCTGAAATGGAGCACCACGTAAATCTAAATCATCGGAGTTATTTTAATTATTATTTTTGTAATTCACGGCAATCAACTGCATAATTTTTTTTTTGGAGCATAACACATACAGTGAGCACAAATCATACTTTGTGTTCAACCAAAAAAAAAATATTGTCACGATTCCCTCGTGCCACGCACATATCTCCTGAGCAACAAGGATGCAACTTTCAGTTCACCACTACCGCTGGGCTATGCATACTGTCGCACCCGGACTTCTAAAGGATACTCGCCGTTCCGTTGAACAGTAGTAGATTGGATTACGGGGCTTACCGGCACCCGCGTCCTCTTACGAGTAGGCCAACACACGTATGTGTGACAACCAACCCCTATCTGTTCAGCGTCGACGTAAACTATCTCATAGAAATCAGGATACTTCCATTGACGTACTTCAAACCATACACACATGGTACGTCAACGGCGTTTGAACAAGTGATATCACAACAGATCTCTACGACACAAAAGATGGAAATAAGTTGCAAATAGCTCTCATTAGAGCAGAGATAGCAAATACAATCATTCAGAGGACACATGTCCCAAGATATCATCATTACATCACAGCGGAAGCATTCAACATGTCTGAGTACAGACAAGAACCAAATAGTCCTAAGAGGCCGGAAACAAAAAGACGGAGCCCATCCACGAAGTCTCGGATCCTGCCCGGGTCCGCTATCTACTCGTCAGCAGTCTCGTCATACTCCACGTAGTAGCCACCATGGGGATCCTTGGAAACGTCGTCTGCGGAAACCACAGCCCCAAAGGGGTCAGTACATAAACGTACTGGCAAGCAAGACTCACAGTTCACCAAAGTGTAACCCGTCAACACCAAGCACAGATGCTTTGGGTTCAACGGAAGAAAGGGGATATGAAAGATGCTGCAACTGGCTGCCCTAACCAACTACAGAGTTACTACCACTTCCGGCTAACAGAAAGGAGATAAGATCGCGTATCAGAACCAACTATAGCTAACCACCAAACAAACCCATCCTGGACCTCGCCCCTTATCCAAAGAAGCAATCTGAGGATAACTCACACAGTTGAAATTAATGATGGTTCAGATTATTGTGTCAATAAGCCTATTACTAGTCAAGTTGTTAAATCATTGGGTGTAAGGTTGTTAATCATTAGGTTTAAGTTGTCCTGAGTACTTGTTAGCCAGTACTTTCACCAAGTAGTCCATAACCGCGGAAAACACGGCTTCTCGAGAAGATTTTCCCTGCAGGGGGCACCAATTTGGCCGTACACGTAAGAATATCCCGCCAGACGGGAATCAAACCCACCAAGCGAGGTACTCAACACAACTCAACTCTTCTCCGCATCAAGCCCAAAGCACCTTGGGCGCACGGCTAATCGAGCCCCGAAGAAAGGGGACCCTCATAGCACTCTAAGAACGTGTCCCCCTATATGCCGACTACAAAAGTTCCACCCTGGCCTGGGCTCGCAAAAATATGCATGCGGCAAATGGAAAACACGAACTAAATGAGGCGATTTGGACGAGATGCGAATCGAATCAAATTGAGGGGGGCGCCCATACTCGCTTCCCACATGCGGTTAGTGCGCTCATCATGGATCGGTAGACAAGACCCTTTTCCTATTAGGGTCGACACTAGCAGGCCTCAAAACCACACAGGGCCTCCTGCCGGTGCCTTATCATCAAATTATTATTTAACGATAACATTAGCATGATTGATTGATTAAACATCGTGTTGGGGGAAAGATAACCTGGTACCCCTAAGGACGAAGAAAATATGACCAGCCAGAAGCGAGACCCGGCCAGGAGGCAAAGCCTGGTCTGGGGGTAACTCAGCTTTGGAAGATGCTATAGAAGGAAGATTCTGGAAGACCCGGAAACCTTGTACAAGTTGGACCTCAAGACTTGGAGGTCACGCAGGGGACCTAGATTAGGACTCTTAATATGGTATGACCCAGTTTTTACCTTGTACGACCAGGAGACCAGCCGCCCATATAAGCAGGCTCCTATGTCATAGAGAGAGAGAGATTTCGGGTAGAAACCCTAGATTCCAGGTCTCGGCGAGAGTCGGCCAAATTCCAGGTCTCGGCGAGAGTCGGCTAAATTCCAGGTCTCGGCGAGAGTCAGCACGAGCCAAATTCCAGGTCTCAGCGAGAGTCCGCACGAGCCAAATTCCATGTCTCGGCGAGAGTCGGCCAAATTCCAGGTCTCGGCAAGAGTCAGCACGAGCCAAATTCCAGGTCTCGGCGAGAGTCAGCCCGAGCCAAATTCCAGGTCTCGGCGAGAGTCGGCCAAACTCCAGGTCTCGGCAAGAGTCAGCCCGAGCTAAATGCCAGGTCTCGGCGACATTGCAGTCCGAGCCTCTAGATCGATTGCTAATAAGATCCCAGCTGGAAGTAAGCTATTATCTCCCATGGAGAGGTCGAACCAGGATAATCCTTGTGTACAAGACAAAGAGATCTAAGAAACCTAGCAATATCGCTTGATATCGAGCATCTAGTGTAATCCCAGAGTTGAGTTGTTATCAAGATCGGAGACTCGGCGACTTTGATTGCCGCTACCAGATCGAATTGCACCATGTTTTCCTCTGAGCTAAACCCTCTCCCAAACGCTGTGTCGTCTTGCCCCAAGATCATTTACCCCGGTAACGTCTGCCGTGATTATCCCACGACAGTTGGCGCCCACCGTGGGGCCCACGTCCAAGGGTGTTTACATCACGGGAGAAGCTCGGAGAACATGAAGAACCTCATCATCGGCGAGATCTACATCAACCCGAAGGAGAGAAGTTGGTGGACGATTTTGGCTGGGGGCCAGAGTCGGATCTGCTCGAATCCGGATCTGTCATCACAATCGCCGGGTCAACATCCTCATCGGCATGGTACGTACGTCCGGTTCAATCCCCGATGATTTTGAGTATGATTCTATATCAGCTTAGCCCAAGAGTGCTGCGCAACTTCGGTTAGCATGGCCCGGGCGCTTCGCAAAAATTTATATTAGCTTAGCCCAAGAGTGCTGCGCAACTTCGGTTAGCATGGCCCGGAGCGCTTCGCTTTATATCAGCAGCCTTAGCCAAGAGTGTTGCGCAACTTCGGTTAGCATGGCCCGGAGCGCTTCGCAAAAATTTATATCAGCTTAGCCCAAGAGTGCTGCGCAACTTCGGTTAGCATGGCCCGGAGCGCTTCGCAAAAATTTATATCAGCTTAGCCCAAGAGTGATGCGCAACTTCGGTTAGCATGGCCCGGAGCGCTTCGCAAAAATTTATATCAGCTTAGCCCAAGAGTGCTGCGCAATTTCGGTTAGCATGGCTCGGAGCGCTTCGCAAAAATTTATATCAGCTTAGCCCAAGAGTGCTGCGCAACTTCGGTTAGCATGGCCCGAGCGCTTCGCAAAAATTTATCAGCTTAGCCCAAGAGTGCTGCGCAACTTCGGTTAGCAATGGCCCGGAGCGCTTCGCAAAAATTTATATTAGCTTAGCCCAAGAGTGCTGTGCAACTTCGGTTAGCATGGCCCGGAGCGCTTCGCAAAAATTTATATTAGCTTGGCCCCGAGAGTGCTTTGCAATATTGTAAAATATTCTATTAATATTAGCTTAGCCCAAGAGTGCTGCGCAACTTCGGTTAGCATGGCCCGGAGCGCTTCGCAAAAATTTATATTAGCTTGGCCCGAGAGTGCTTCGCAATATTGAGAAATATCCTATTAGTATAAGCTTAGTACAAGAGTGCTTCACAACTTCGGTTAGTGTTGCCCAAAGAGTTCTTGGCAACAGTATGTGGATCAATGTGGTAATGTTGCACAATTAAGCCTTTACTTTATAAACATTGATCCGGGTCTTGGGGCTCTTACTTGAATAGTTTAGCTGCAATCCTAAGACCTGGCTTTTATGCGCCAGTATAATCCTTGCCTATCTTGCTTAAGCTCGATGTGACTCGCACTTATATGGCCTGTTTGCCCTCCTGTAATCTCAATCAGTTATGATGCCCATGGGGACTTAACTGGCCCTGTTTTTCAGAGTGAGTTCAGCAGTGATAATCCATGCGAAAGCCGGCTTACAGTTGAAGGTTTGCAAAAGAGTCATCTAAACCATCGACATATTGAGAGGACCCACCTCGGTAACCTGGAGGCATAAAGAACCCAGGAAGAAACATGATTTATGGGATGTTATTGAGATAAACCTGGAGGCGTATGAACCCAGGAAGAATAACCGGGTTTTATCCTTTTATATATTATTTGTCTTATTTCGGAGTTTAACCTGGATGATCGAGCTTGCTGCTTCACCTGAAACATGACGCCTAAAATTAAGATCATGAAGGAGACAAGACCAGCTCGAATCCAGCTTAAACTTGGGGGCTACTGTTGGGGGAAAGATAACCTGGTACCCCTAAGGACGAAGAAAATGACCAGCCAGAAGCGAGACCCGGCCAGGAGGCAAAGCCTGGTCTGGGGGTAACTCAGCTTTGGAAGATGCTATAGAAGGAAGATTCTGGAAGACCCGGAAACCTTGTACAAGTTGGAGACTCAAGACTTGGAGGTCACGCAGGGGACCTAGATTAGGACTCTTAATATGGTATGACCCAGTTTTTACCTTGTACGACCAGGAGACCAGCCGCCCATATAAGCAGGCTCCTAGGTCATAGAGAGAGAGAGATTTCGGGTAGAAACCCTAGATTCCAGGTCTCGGCGAGAGTCGGCCAAATTCCAGGTCTCGGCGAGAGTCGGCCAAATTCCAGGTCTCGGCGAGAGTCAGCACGAGCCAAATTCCAGGTCTCGGCGAGAGTCCGCACGAGCCAAATTCCAGGTCTCGGCGAGAGTCGGCCAAATTCCAGGTCTCGGCGAGAGTCAGCACGAGCCAAATTCCAGGTCTCGGCGAGAGTCAGCCCGAGCCAAATTCCAGGTCTTGGCGAGAGTCGGCCAAACTCCAGGTCTCGGCAAGAGTCAGCCCGAGCTAAATTCCAGGTCTCGGCGACATTGCAGTCCGAGCCTCTAGATCGATTGCTAATAAGATCCCAGCTGGAAGTAAGCTATTATCTCCCATGGAGAGGTCGAACCAGGATAATCCTTGTGTACAAGACAAAGAGATCTAAGAACCCTAGCAATATCGCTTGATATCGAGCATCTAGTGTAATCCCAGAGTTGAGTTGTTATATCAAGATCGGAGACTCGGCGACTTTGATTGCCGGCTACCAGATCGAATTGCACCATGTTTTCCTCTGAGCTAAACCCTCTCCCAAACGCTTGTGTCGTCTTGCCCCAAGATCAGTTACCCCCGGTAACGTCTGCCGTGATTATCCCACGACACATCGAGCCCCCAGAACATAATAGAAATAGCAACAGAAAGTAACGGGTAACAGACTCGAGCAAAACAACCCTAAGCATGCTAGTAAGACACGGGCAACAAGCAATGGTTATAGGTATGGAGGTGAGGCAATATCAGGGTTAAAGGATACATGTGATAGGTTCGTAATAGAAGCAACTATTCATAGGGCTAGCAGAATAGGCAACGGAAAAGTGTCGGTATCCAATGTTGAAAGGAACACGATGGTTCATGTGAGTGAATACTTGCCTTCAAACCCAGTAGCCTGGTACTGAGCTAACTCCTTAGAAGGGGTGTCGTAAGTATCGTCGGTCTCAACGTCGTCGTTTATCCGGGAAGAAGAAAACAAACAACGCAGAGGCAAAAAATCAATAACATGGCATAGTGCACAAACATGGGATGATGCATGACCATTTAATTGATGCATCAAAATAAACTAGTTGACAAGATAACAACATGATTAAATGGACCCACATGCAATTGGATTGCATATGGAAAGCCCATGAATTATGGTTGAATTAATTGTTCTACAACTAATCATCATGTGGAAGTGAATCAGCATGATGCATGGATGAGGAAAACAACAAAATAACAACAATAGAACCAAAGGGAAATAAGGTTTACCAAGTTTAGAAATTCATTTATTAAGTTTTGGAATTTTGGTTTCTTAAAGGTGTTACACAAGCACTTGTTGTTTTCATCAAGTTAAATTGTTCAAAACAGATAACAAAGTTCATATTTGATAAGAACACACAATTGTAGGGGGATTACATGTTTCACTTGTTGAAAAAGGATTTCAAATAAATTATTTATGAATTTAACAATTTTAAATGATTTAAACAAGGTTTAAATTATTTAACCAATTTTAATTATTCAAAACATGAAACAAAATTTATATTTGGAAAGTTGGTTTAATTTTGCATGGAAAACATATTTCATTTGTTGAAATTGGATTTAAAATGAGCAAGTTATTATTTTGGCAATTTGAAATGCATTAAACAAGAAACAGTTGTTTTCAGCAATTTAAATTATTCAAAACAGCAAACAAAATTTATATTTGGAAAGTACATGAAAGTTGATTGGAAAACATATTTAGTTTGTGGAATTTGGAATTTTTATGCCCAAGTTATGATTTTTGCAAAATTAAGTGAATTAAACAAGAATTCAAATATTGCACCAATTTAAAATATTCAAAACAGTAACAAATTGCATTGAAAGGGTTGAAAACATGTAGCAAATGTTTCATTGAACATTTAGAGTTATTAAACATAATTTTTGGGTGATTATTGAATTTATTATGCAATTTTTCCTAAACATTCTTATTCTGCCATTTTTAGTAAACAGAGGGAAACATGCTCAAAATTCATTCCATTGTGACCGAATAAAATACCAATGTGTAGAGTTTGTTAAGACAAATTTTTAGAGCCCAAGTTTGCTTAAATTTGATGAGTAGAACTAAAGTTATGAAATTTCAAAGTTTCCAAATTTTATTGCATTTTCAGTAATTAATTATTTAGTGCAAAAATTGTTACAGAAACATGTTGCAAACTTGACATTACTAGAAGGAGCACAAAATTATGAATCCACAGGATTTTGAATCATCCAATTTGGAGCAAAAATGGATTTTATATGGATTTTAGAGTTAATGGTTCAGATCTGGCTTTCTGAACTTCGGGCAGAAAAAAGGAAAACAGAGATAAAAAGGTGGGGTGAGGGGGATCGAACCCTAGACCTCCAGGGCGCGCGCTAGGGACAGTGACCAGTTGGTCTACGCTGAACTTTGTTGACACAAGGGGGGTTGGGGGGTATGAGGTGTTGGCTCGCGGGATTTTTTAACTGAACGTGCTTCAGATCGTTCGCCTGAACAGATCGAGGCGAGGTCGCCGGCGGGCGCTGCGCTCGCCGTGGCCGGAGGGGCGCCGTGTGGAGGCGCTGTGGGGGGTGAGTGTGGTGCTCGGAGGAGGAGGGGAGCGAGAGGGAGGAAGGTGAGGCGAGACAGAGGCTCACCTCGAGGAGCAGGTGGAGCGGTCGGGGCAGCAGCAGGGGCGACCGGCGACCTTGGAGCGGACGGCGGCGGTGGCTCCGGCCATCCCCGTCCAAACCGAGGGGGGGAGAAGGGAGCCCGCGGTGAGGGCTTACCATTCCCGCCCTCACCGCGGCCGGAGGGGGCCCAGACGGCCGGCGACCACCGGAGGAGGAGGAGCTTTCGGTTGGAGGTACAGAGGTTGCAGTTACAGATGAAAGGAGACATAGAGATGGAGGAAGAGGGAGAAGAAAGGAGAGGGGTTAGGGTTAGGGGCTAGGGCACTAGCTAGGTCTTATAGGGCAGGAGGGAGGAGCTCCACCGTTGCCTGTTTCTCTGAACCACGTGGACACCATGGATGAAGACCGTACAGAGGTGGAAGAAGATACGAGGGGGTATCGGGCCAGGGAAAAAAGTGGGTTGGGCTGGGCCTGCTGGTGCTCTCTCTCCCTCTTATTTTTATTCTTTTGTTCTATTATATTTTTTTTTGCTGAATTGGAACATGGAAGAAATAGATAGGTTTTGGGTTGTGAAAAATTAGGGCAAAAATTGGGTGAGTTAGTTAGGTCAAAAACAACTGATTGCCAACTTTGTTTTCTCAAAATTTCAAATTCAAAATTGTTGTTTGTAATTGATTGCATTTGGATGAATTTTGGTTATTGAATGGTTATTAAAACAAGATTTTAACATAGGGTTATCATATCATTTTATTTGGAAACAAAAGGGTATATTTGTTTTGGTATTTTTCATAATTTATAATTGGGTGCTGTTTGATGTTTTTGATTTGACTTAGAATGCAATTTGGAATTAATGAATTGGTTTAAGCCACTATTTTAGAAGTTGATCATTATGGAATAATTGGAAACAAATGATGGTTTTGATTTGAAATATTCATTTGGAAATTGTAACATCACAAGGATGAAACAAAAGGTTTGAATTTTGGTTTGAAATTCAAATAGAAAACAAAGGAAAACAAATGAAAACAGAGGAAAACAAAAGGAAAACAAGCAAAACAATTGCAATCAACATGATGCCATGATGCAAAACATAAAATAACATAGAGCAAACATTCTAATGGCTATTTTTCATACTTGGGATGTTACAAAACGCCCCCCCTTGAAGGAATCGCGCCCCGAGATTCCTGCTGAGAAAAGAAAGGTCCGGATACTTCTTTCGAAGATCCTCTTGTGCTGTGAGACGTGAAACACCTCGTGCACCTTGGATAGTTCTTCTGGAAGTTCAAAACGATAGGAATTCCTGGCAACTCTTCTGGAAAGATGTCAGGGAATTTTGAAACCACCGGAACATTTTCAAGTAAAGGGAGAATGTGGTGATTCAGGAATGCTTCCTCGAAACAACCCCAGGTGATAGGAATGCCAGCTCTCATAGCCTGGTAGTTTTCGAAACAACAACAACCTTTCTGGCCAGATAGACTTGATATTTGGGAAGTTTTGATTAGACGCCGGAAGAACTGAAATGGAAAACAACAACAAGATTCAACGGACGAAAAGGAGTTGAGAAGAACAGGATATCAACATCGGGGAAAACGAGAACAAAACACTCCTGAGGTACTACGGAAAACCCATCCGGGCTTCTAAAGGATCAATATCTACTGCTTAAGGAATATAGGATCTGCTTCCGGGCTTACACGCCTCCGTTCTCAATCGTGAGTAGGCAACATGATAAATCATGTCACAACCACCTCCATTCCTATGGTCTAGTAGATATAACCATCCTAGAGAAACCAGAATACGTGAAATCCTAACTTGAAAGTTTAGATGAGAAGGGAAAACAACGTTGCACTTCCTTACCAGAAAAGGGAGGGTGGGTGGGGAAAGAAATAAAAGAACAGAATTCCTACTCTCACGTTTAATTTTTCCTATATAGCTACAAAATAGTTTCTAGACTCAACTGCGACCAGTAAAAAGGGATCCTACAGGCAGACAGCTCTGATACCATTTGTCGCACCCGGACTTCTAAAGGATACTCGCCGTTCCGTGAACAGTAGTAGATTGGATTACGGGGCTTACCGGCACCCGCGTCCTCTTACGAGTAGGCCAACACACGTATGTGTGACAACCAACCCCTATCTGTTCAGCGTCGACGTAAACTATCCCATAGAAATCAGGATACTTCCATTGACGTACTTCAAACCATACACACATGGTACGTCAACGGCATTTGAACAAGTGATATCACAACAGATCTCTACGACACAAAAGATGGAAATAAGTTGCAAATAGCTCTCATTAGAGCAGAGATAGCAAATACAATCATTCAGAGGACACATGTCCCAACATATCATCATTACATCACAGCGGAAGCATTCAACATGTCTGAGTACAGACAAGAACCAAATAGGCCTAAGAGGCCGGAAACGAAAAGACGGAGCCCATCCACGAAGTCTCGGATCCTGCCCGGGTCCGCTATCTACTCGTCAGCAATCTCGTCATACTCCACGTAGTAGCCACCATGGGGATCCTTGGAAACGTCGTCTGCGGAAACCATAGCCCCAAAGGGGTCAGTACATAAACGTACTGGCAAGCAAGACTCACAGTTCACCAAAGTGTAACCCGTCAACACCAAGCACAGATGCTTTGGGTTCAACGGAAGAAAGGGGATATGAAAGATGCTGCAACTGGCTGCCCTAACCAACTACAGAGTTACTACCACTTCCGGCTAACAGAAAGGAGATAAGATCGCGTATCGGAACCAACTATAGCTAACCACCAAACAAACCCATCCTGGACCTCGCCCCTTATCCAAAGAAGCAATCCGAGGATAACTCACACAGTTGAAATTAATGATGGTTCAGATTATTGTGTCAATAAGCCTATTACTAGTCAAGTTGTTAAATCATTGGGTGTAAGGTTGTTAATCATTAGGTTTAAGTTGTCCTGAGTACTTGTTAGCCAGTACTTTCACCAAGTAGTCCATAACCGCGGAAAACACGGCTTCTCGAGAAGATTTTCCCTGCAGGGGTGCACCAATTTGGCCGTACACGTAAGAATATCCCGCCAGACGGGAATCAAACCCACCAAGCGAGGTACTCAACACAACTCAACTCTCTCCGCATCAAGCCAAAGCACCTTGGGCGCACGGCTAATCGAGCCCCGAAGAAAGGGGACCCTCATAGCACTCTAAGAACGTGTCCCCCTATATGCCGACTACAAAAGTTCCACCCTGCCTTGGGCTCGCAAAAACATGCATGCGGCAAATGGAAAACACGAACTAAATGAGGCGATTTGGACGAGATGCGAATCGAATCAAATTGAGGGGGGCGCCCATACTCGCTTCCCACATGCGGTTAGTGCGCTCATCATGGATCGGTAGACAAGACCCTTTTCCTATTAGGGTCGACACTAGCAGGCCTCAAAACCACACAGGGCCTCCTGCCGGTGCCTTATCATCAAATTATTATTTAACGATAACATTAGCATGATTGATTGATTAAACATCGAGCCCCCAGAACATAATAGAAATAGCAACAGAAAGTAACGGGTATCAGACTCGAGCAAAACAACCCTAAGCATGCTAGTAAGACACGGGCAACAAGCAATGGTTATAGGTATGGAGGTGAGGCAATATCAGGGTTAAAGGATACATGTGATAGGTTCGTAACAGAAGCAACTATTCATAGGGCTAGCAGAATAGGCAACGGAAAAGTATCGGTATCCAATGTTGAAAGGAACACGATGGTTCATGTGAGTGAATACTTGCCTGCAAACACAGTAGCCTGGTACTGAGCTAACTCCTTAGAAGGGGTGTCGTAAGTATCGTCGGTCTCAACGTCGTCGTTTATCCGAGAAGAAGCAAAAAAACAACGCAGAGGCAAACAATCAATAACATGGCATAGTGCACAAACATGGGATGATGCATGACCATTTAATTGATGCATCAAAATAAACTAGTTGACAAGATAACAACATGTTAAATGGACCCACATGCAATTGGATTGCATATGGAAAGCCCATGAATTATGGTTGAATTAATTGTTCTACAACTAATCATCATGTGGAAGTGAATTAGCATGATGCATGGATGAGGAAAACAACAAAATAACAACAATAGAACCAAATGGAAATAAGGTTTACCAAGTTTAGAAATTCATTTATTAAGTTTTGGAATTTTGGTTTCTTAAAGGTGTTACACAAGCACTTGTTGTTTTCATCAAGTTAAATTGTTCAAAACAGATAACAAAGTTCATATTTGATAAGAACACACAATTTTAGGGGGATTACATGTTTCACTTGTTGAAAAAGGATTTCAAATAAATTATTTATGAATTTAACAATTTTAAATGAATTAAACAAGGTTTAAATTATTTAACCAATTTTAATTATTCAAAACATGAAACAAAATTTATATTTGGAAAGTTGGTTTAATTTTGCATGGAAAACATATTTCATTTGTTGAAATTGGATTTAAAATGAGCAAGTTATTATTTTGGCAATTTAAATGCATTAAACAAGAAACATTGTTTTTTCAGCAATTTAAATTATTCAAAACAGCAAACAAAATTTATATTTGGAAAGAAAATGAAAAGTTGATTGGAAAACATATTTAGTTTGTGGAATTTGGAATTTTTATGCCCAAGTTATGATTTTTGCAAAATTAAGTGAATTAAACAAGAATTCAAATATTGCACCAATTTAAAATATTCAAAACAGTAACAAATTGCATTGAAAGGGTTGAAAACATGTAGCAAATGTTTCATTGAACATTTAGAGTTATTAAACATAATTTTTGGGTGATTATTGAATTTATTATGCAATTTTTCCTAAACATTCTTATTCTGCCATTTTTAGTAAACAGAGGGAAACATGCTCAAAATTAATTCAATTGTGACCAAATAAAATACCAATGTGTAGAGTTTGTTAAGAAAAATTTTTAGAGCCCAAGTTTGCTTAAATTGGATGAGTAGAACTAAAGTTATGAAATTTCAAAGTTTCCAAATTTTATTGCATTTTCAGTAATTAATTATTTAGTGCAAAAATTGTTACAGAAACATGTTGCAAAATTGACATTACTAGAAGGAGCACAAAATTATGAATCCACAGGATTTTGAATCATCCAATTTGGAGCAAAAATGGATTTTAGATGGATTTTAGAGTTAATGGTTCAGATCTGGCTTTCTGAACTTCGGGCAGAAAAAAGGAAAACAGAGATAAAAAGGTGGGGTGGGGGGGATTGAACCCTAGACCTCCAGGGCGCGCGCTAGGGACAGTGACCAGTTGGTCTGCGCTGAACTTTGTTCACACAAGGGGGGTTGGGGGGGGGGGGTATGAGGTGTTGGCTCGCGGGATTTTTTAACTGAACGTGCTTCAGATTGTTCGCCTGAACAGATCGAGGCGAGGTCGCCGGCGGGCGCTGCGCTCGCCGTGGCCGGAGGGGCGCCGTGTGGAGGCGCTGTGGGGGGTGTGTGTGGTGCTCGGAGGAGGAGGGGAGCGAAAGGGAGGAAGGGGAGGCGAGACAGAGGCTCACCTCGAGGAGCAGGTGGAGCGGTCGGGGCAGCAGCAGGGGCGACCGGCGACCTTGGAGCGGACGGCGGCGGCGGCTCCGGCCATCCCCGTCCAAACCGAGGGGGGGAGAAGGGAGCCCGCGGTGAGGGCTTTCCATTCCCGCCCTCACCGCGGCCGGAGGGGGCCCAGACGGCCGGCGACCACCGGAGGAGGAGGAGCTTTCGGTTGGAGGTACAGAGGTTGCAGTTACAGATGAAAGGAGACATAGAGATGGAGGAAGAGGGAGAGAATTTGGAGGCGGGAAGAGGGAGAAGAAAGGAGAGGGGTTAGGGTTAGGGGCTAGGGCACTAGCTAGGTCTTATAGGGCAGGAGGGAGGAGCTCCACCGTTGCCTGTTTCTCTTAACCACGTGGACACCATGGATGAAGACCGTACAGAGGTGGAAGAAGATACGAGGGGGTATCGGGCCTGGGAAAAAAGTGGCACTACAAGAAATATGTTGATACATGACCCTCAATTTTTGTCACTAGAAGGTCACGTAGTTTCATTCATGACCCCTTTTTGACCAAAAATGAAAAGTCACATACCGAGCGTCTTATTTGATCGTCAATGACTAATTGAATGGATTTGTCATAGCCTCTATGACCCAATCAGAGGGGTCATAACCCTATGACCAATTGATTTAGTCATGTGATTTCCTACCATAGCCACGTCAGATCCTACGTGGCCAATCCTACGTGGCAAAATTATGACTAAAAGAGAAAGTCATGTATGAGAATCAGCCCAATCCAGATTGGTGTTGTACATGGGCCAAGCCCAATTATTCGGCCTATTTTCTTCTGACAATTTCGGTAAGAAAAATGGGCCAAGCCTAACAATTGCCTTTTTAGTTTTTTTGGGCCGTGGTCATTTTGCCTCCAGAATTAGGCCCACTTGTCTGATGGGTCCCATCTGTCAGGTTTGAGTTTAGTGGGTCCCATCTGTCAGGTTTGAGTTTAGTGGGTGCCATCTGTCAGGTTTGAGTTTAGTGGGTCCCAATTGTCAGGGACAATTTCAGATTTCGATTTTCCAGCAAATAAACAACCAATATTTATAACGGAACAGATAGAGAAAATGATAGTTTAAACATAGCAAACCACCAAACTTGCACATTACAATCAAACATTCACATCTGGTTTAGAATCAAACATGTTCATGTTCCACATCAGGTTTACAATCTAACATGTTCCAGATCATGTTTACAGTCTAACATCCACACTATGCTTCTCCTGCATTCCGCGTCCTAAAGCTTGAGGGCCAACATCTGTAAGTCATAAAAAATGGTTAGGAACAAAATAAAACTAAAATAAGGCATAGATATCACAGAGAACTGGTAGCTATCAACACAATATGGTTGCTTGCAGCAAATATTATGCAACCCCAGTAGTATCTTAGTGAGAAACAACAGTAAAATGTTGGCAACAATGCTTGTTTTATAATTTAACTGCTTATTTATACAGTTTTACTACTTTGATATAACAACAAACCTACTCTACTTTACTGATGTACAGATGTTCCATTTAACTTAACAATCAAGCAGTCTCAAACTGAAGACAGTGTTGTGATAACTTTACCACGTACACAGTTCATCTGAAAGTGACTAGGTAACCAAAAAGCAGGCAAGCCAATTTAACTTCGGCTTTATCCTTTCTTTCATGGTCAGTACTTGAGACTGAAGCACTGGGAGCTTCAATAAAACCTAACCAATCATAATCATCGCTTCAGCAAGCTACAGAACCTAACCAATCATAAAGCACACGCAGCAACCAATTTTCAACATACACCAAGGATAACCACTTCACTATTTCAAAACTCAAGCACTATTATTCATATCCCTGTACAATATAAAGACACCACTGAGTACCAATCAGACCGATGGTCATCCGCTCAATGCATTGAGCACACAATAACGGTTATTGGCTGCCGAGGACTCACCTAAACTCACCAAGTGAAGAGGAAGGCCACCGCTGGCCGTGGCTACCTCTTGGCCAGCTCCACTTCTCCCCTGAAATACAAAAAAGAAAGTTTATTTTCTAGCTCATGTTACAGGAATCAGGAACTGGCAAAGAACACTTGCAGTCAGATAATGAACTTCAGATGATAATGAACTTCACATGACCCAAAAAATTGTTCCAATTGTGTTCGCATTCTAGGAAAAAAAATCATCCTGACATAGAACACTTGCAATCAGATAATGAACTTCAGATGATATACACACATGAGTACCACAGATGGCAAATATAAAATTACAGAGAGAAGATAGACCCAGTTAAGCTCATGAGCTATTCGCTTGGTCAATCAAACAAGACGACATGGAAATAGTAGATAGTCAGGCGCATTATCCAAGTTTCTTCACACGTATACAACTTCACCACCACCAACAGAGGGAATTTGTAGCTTGTCCCCGCAATTGGCAGCCTAAACACCATAGGCTGCACCAGCAAATTACTCACTCAAAATTTATTTATACAGAAACACAGGTTAAAAAAAGAATTACAGTGTGTACAAGAAACCACTTCACTTTTGCACAACACATACACAGAGAATGAACCTACATATAGAATAGAAGCTCTAGCAATAAAGCTACATAAACTAGATAACATAAAGAATGAATTGTAAGGTTGATTTCTGTAGCTATCTAACACAATTCAGATGGACGACAAGGTTGCAAACAGACACTTCATACTACAAACAATAAGATTTTTGCACGTAAACTACAAAAAAATTACGTTTAGAAAGAAGACGTGATTCTTGCTCTCATGGGGCAGTACCAAATCAGGTCCAAAAGTCTAAGTGGCTGGTGTACTAGTGTTATTCTGGTTAATACGCTACCATGGACTCGAGAGATCAAACTGTATCTAATTTCTGCCTATGGTTTAAACAAAATAGAACTAACTTAAGGTCATAACTAAATGAGAACTGCCAATATATTTGCATGTCATAAATAAATACAGCATGTCCTGACCATCATCCTTTATACTATATAAAGCATACTGTTGTATACGGTTCTTTGCAACACTTGGATTTTATTGAGCAAATCAAAAGACATGACCAGCTATATAAAGTGGAACCTACAGGTTTCTACAAGAAGTTAATGACCACGTTGGTACACATCCAGCAACCGAAACTAAACAATTACTTCACAAATTTGCAATGCATCAATCCTGGTGGATGGCTAAAATTATATCTTCTGGCAGATAGCATTTCAAAGGTAGTTACTTGGCAGACAGAGAAAACAAGAGCTAAATATACTCCTCCTTCATAGCAATTTGACAACATGCAAATCTACACTCGCATACGGTTCCTTTGGATAAATTTCATATTTCAGCACTACAGAAAGACACGAGCAGTTCAACAAAGTGGAAGCTACAGGTTACTTAACAATGTGAATCAATGAAATTACATGTGGGCATACATGATCAGAAATGTTATGACTGTGAATTTAGTTTATATTTTCAAAGTGAAATTGACTTAACTATGACATGACTTGCATGAACCACATATAGAGTAGAAGCTCCCAATTAGAAGGCACGGCAAAATCCCAGAGGTAAAACTGGTGCTCAATCACATCTTTAATAACCAGTAAAAAATATGGTCACGCTCCATCATGCAAGTTGAGGTATTCAGTGCAGTCCAATCTGATATCAGAGGGGAAGAGGAGGTAGCGGGCATGCGTAACAGACCTGGAGGGCAGTGGAGTCGTGGGGCGATCTTGTAGTCCTTGTAGAGGAAGTAGCTGTCACAGGCGTCCACGGCTGCCGCCCTTGTCGATCCGGTGACAATCTTCTCGGCCTGGCGATGGTGTAGGAGTTGGGGTCCTCCTGGCCGCCGTGGACGACGTAGTATGGTGCAGGAGCCTGGACCCGATCTGCAGCAACCTCGGAGACACCACCGACCTGACTAGTCCACCGAGCCCGTGGTAAATCTCACAAAAACATTCAGGATGCACATGTCAAAATAGATCGAGAGAAAAGAACCAACCAAGATCTACCGAGTTGAGGTGGTTGCCTGGTTGGTTACCTCGAGGAGGGTCGCGGTTTGCGCGAGCTGAAGCCGTCGGGGCGGCGCTGGAGCGGTCCACCTCGACAGGGAATCCGCCGCCACAGGGAATCCGCGGTTTGCTCTTTGGTTGGTTCTGCGCCACAGGGAATCCGCGCAGCAGACACCTTGTCGATCTGGTGGTGCTGGGGCGGTGGCGGCTCGCTGTGGATCGGGGCTGGGGCTGGATCGGGGTGGGGGAGGAGGTGCGAGATTGGATCGAAGGAGCGGCCGGCGTGGGGTGGAGCTCGGGTTGGGAGGCGGCCGGCAAGGGTGGGAACGTGGGCTGGGTGGCGGTCGATCTCTGGCTGGGAGGCGGGTGGGGGGTGGGGGGTGCAGCTCGGGGTTGGAGAGGCGACCGGCGGCGGTTGAGACTCGGTGCGGGGGATGCAGCTCGGGGTTGGGAGGCGGCCGGCGGCGTTGACTTGGTGGCTCGTGCCCCTGCTCGATGGCCCGTCGATGGGAATCTGGATCGGGGAGAGGAGCGGCTGGGGAAGAGGGGGTCGAGATCCGGTGGGCGGCGGCTCGGGGTCGGGGGGATGTGAGGAGGGACTAGGGTTTGGAATAATTTCGGCGGCCTCACTCGATTATTTTAGGTGGTTTGGGCGGGCCACCCAAAATTTCACCTAAAAACAAGAGGGAAAAAGGTTGCAGCCACCAAAATGAAAGAGGCATCTGGCTTGTGTATGATTTTGGCCCTAAAATGGATACATTTTCTTCTTGTGTGTTATTTTGGCCGTGTGTGCCTCTTCCTCCCCTCCTCTTGCACACCGAGCGGTGTCACCATGATGGGCAGCGTTCCTCCCTCGGGGCCATCTATCAGCCTAAGCAATCACGGATCCGCAAGTAGGCCCTAGAGAGACAGAAACCTAGGTACGAACGGTCATGTCCCCCGTTTTGACCGTTTTCCGAAACCGGCTTTGAAAATTCCAGAAAATTCAAAAAAACTCGAAACGATGCACGACCTTCGCGTGGTGTTGTTATATATGTCCTAGTATCCACCAAAAATAATAAACTTGGAATACGACAATTTGGTGGAAAATGTGTTCACAGAAATGAGCTATCTTTATACGAAGATTCATGGCTTTCGGTCGAAATGACGGATGTTTTGGCCACATCCATGGCATAGTTTGTTTAAATGTGACCATATTCCACACAAAGGTGCATATTGGAACAACTAACAATGTTCACGAAGAAAGTGTTATTTTTCGTTGAATAAAAATACCATCTTCCTTTCCCGGAGTGTCAAAACCGGGTTTTTTTGTGAAGCACATACACAAAATATGTTGCAAAAATGTGCAAAATAAAATTCTAAATATATTATGTCATATTCGATCTACAAATAACAAAGTTACTACCTCTTAATAGCTCAAAATACACCTCTTTCGAAAAAGATAAATTTCTGCCGATTCCGCTGAAACCGGGCCAAATTTGAACTACAGGTGCCTCGTAGTTTGCTCATGATTTTTTTTAAAAATCATTTTTAGGTACCCAAGTACCTATTTCAACAGAGATACACCAAGAGTTCATCAAGATTCAGCACCTAGGTACGAACGGTCATGTCCCCCGTTTTGACCGTTTCCCGAAACCGGCTTTAAAAATTCCAGAAAATTCAAAAAAGCTCGAAACGATGCACGACCTTCGCGTGGTGTTGTTATATATGTCCTAGTATCCACCAAAAATAATAAACTTGGAATACGACAATTTGGTGGAAAATGTGTTCACAGAAATGAGCTATCTCGTACGAAGATTCATGGCTTTCGGTCGAAATGACGGATGTTTTGGCCACATCCATGGAATAGTTTGTTTAACTGTGACCATATTCCACACAAAGGTGCATATTGGAACAACTAACAATGTTCACGAAGAAAGTTTTATTTTTCGTTGAATAAAAATACCATCTTCCCTTCCCGGAGTGTCAAAACCGGGTTTTTTTGTGAAGCACATACACAAAAAATGTTGCAAAAATGTGCAAACTAAAATTCTAAATATATTAAGTCATATTTGATCTACAAATAACAAACTTACTACCTCTCAATAGCTCAAAATACACCTCTTTCGAAAAAGACAAATTTCTGCCGATTCCGCTGAAACCGGGCCAAATTTGAACTACAGGTGCCTCGTAGTTTGCTCATGATTTTTTGTAAAAATCATTTTTAGGTACCCAAGTACCTATTTCAACAGAGATACAAGTTCATCAAGATTCAGCACCTAGGTACGAACGGTCATGTCCCCCGTTTTGACCGTTTCCCGAAACGGCTTAGAAAATTCCAGAAAATTCAAAAAAACTCGAAACGATGCACGACCTTCGCGTGGTGTTGTTATATATGTCCTAGTATCCACCAAAAATAATAAACTTGGAATACGACAATTTTGTGGAAAATGTGTTCACATAAATGAGCTATCTCGTACGAAGATTCGTGGCTTTCGGGCGAAATGACGGATGTTTTGGCCACATCCATGGCATAGTTTGTTTAAATGTGACCATATTCCACACAAAGTGCATATTGTACAACTAACAATGTTCACGAAGAAAGTTTTATTTTTCGTTGAATAAAAATACCATCTTCCCTTCCCGGAGTGTCAAAACCGGGTTTTTTTGTGAAGCACATACATAAAAAATGTTGCAAAAATGTGCAAACTAAAATTCTAAATATATTAAGTCATATTTGATCTACAAATAACAAAGTTACTACCTCTCAATAGCTCAAAATACACCTCTTTCGAAAAAGACAAATTTCTGCCGATTCCGCTGAAACCGGGCCAAATCTGAACTATAGGTGCCTCAAGTTTGCTCATGATTTGTAAAAATCATTTTTAGGTACCCAAGTACCTATTTCAACAGAGATACACCAAGAGTTCATCAAGATTCAGCACCTAGGTACGAACGGTCATGTCCCCCGTTTTGACCGTTTTTCGAAACCGGCTTAGAAAATTCCAGAAAATTCAAAAAAACTCGAAACGATGCAACATCCATGGTATAGTTTGTTTAAATGTTACCATATTACACACAAAGATGCATATTGGAACAACGAACAATGTTGACAAAGATGCATTTCTTATTTTGCATTTGAATTTATAAGAGTAATCCAAAAAAAATTAATTAAGAATCTTCACAACCCTATATGAATCAACATATAAAGCTTAGGGTATTTTTATTTTATTTTGACTCAAAATGTTCTTTAATAGTCTAAAATAACATAAGACATATTTTTTTTAAAATCATAACTTATTTGGTTGAAATTGGAGTTCAAAACCAAAAGTTATAAAAGAAGAAAAAAAAAATGCCAATAGAGAAAGCTAACAAGCCTGCCGGCCCAGCCACCAGCGTGGCCAGCCCCTGCCGCGCGACCGCCCAGCTAAGTCGCCCCGCAGACCTGCACGGCCGGCCCAGCCCAGCAGCTAGTCCTTGACGAGTTATAATGTATAAAACACGTAAATATCTTGTACTATCAGAAACCAAGTCTTGGTGTACTGGTTGGTGCACTGAGAGGTGCGCGCGAGGGCGTGGGTTCGATCCCTCCCCTCCGCCCCTTATTTTCCTGCATTTCAGCCTGGTTGGTTTGGGTCCCACCTGTCAGTGTAGCACGCGAGAGTCCCACCTGTCAGTGTAGCACGCGAGGGTCTGGGTTTCATGGCACCTGCTGCATGGCACTTCGGACAAAAATACATGGCACAACGTGGCAGCGACGAGGCAACCTGCTACATGCAACGGAAGTAGAGCTCGCTTGGCTCTCTTACACATAGGTCCAGTCCAAAATATCAGTACATGACACGTAGGCAAAAATTGACACGTGAACATGACACGTAGGCAAAAATTGACACGTGAACATGACATGTTGGCGAAAATCACAATCAACAAACACATGACCAATTAATTTGGTCTTAGTTAAGCAAAAAAGGGGTCATACACCAGGTATCATGTGCTATGACCATCTTGTTAAAGAAAATCATGACTTTTTTGGCAAAAAGTCATGTGTTTAATCCCTCCCAAACATGTCATGACCAACAGATTAAAAATGGTCATGGATCTATGACTAATTCATCCACGGTCATTAAAAAAGGGTCATGTATCAACATACTTCTTGTAGTGTGGGTTGGGCTGGGCCTGCTGGTGCTCTCTCTCCCTCTTATTTTTATTCTTTTGTTCTATTATATTTTTTTTGCTGAATTGGAACATGGAAGAAATAGATAGGTTTTGGGTTGGGAAAAATTAGGGCGAAAATTGGGTGAGTTAGTTAGGTCAAAAACAACTGATTGCCAACTTTGTTTTCTGAAAATTTCAAATTCAAAATTGTTGTTTGTAATTGATTGCATTTGGATGAATTTTGGTTATTGAATGGTTATTAAAACAAGATTTTAACATAGGGTTATCATATCATTTTATTTGGAAACAAAAGGGTATATTTTTTTTTGGTATTTTTCATAATTTAAAATTGGGTGCTGTTTGATGTTTTTGATTTTACTTAGAATGCAATTTGGAATTAATGAATTGGTTTAAGCCACTATTTTAGAAGTTGATCATTATGGAATAATTGGAAACAAATGATGGTTTTGATTTGAAATATTCATTTGGAAATTGTAACATCACAAGGATGAAATAAAAGGTTTGAATTTTGGTTTGAAATTCAAATAGAAAACAAAGGAAAACAAATGAAACAGAGGAAAACAAAAGGAAAACAAGCAAAACAATTGCAATCAACATGATGCCATGATGCAAAACATAAAATAACAGAGAGCAAACATTCTAATGGCTATTTTTCATACTTGGGATGTTACACATACATATCACCATTTTCCTTCCGCTCCTTCGTCGCGGGCTCTTGTAACCGGTGCCCTTGACACCTTGCCATTATTTTATTCGGGCCATCTCGGTTCAGAGGAGAGGCGGGCAAAAGTTGGATATGCATCATCGGGAGGCAGAACTGAATTGTCATTCTAGCTATGCGAAAGCATAAGCACTAGCAATAGATAAGCACATGTAGCATCTGGGACACGGGATAAACACTTGCACTAGCACCGGTGACTCGAAGTGTGAGAAATACAAACATGGTGTATAGTAAATTAAAATATGAAGTTATTTATTTATTCACTGTTAAATACCTTCAAGTAATTACATTGATAACATGACTTCATTATTTCTTTTTGGAAAGAAGTGATGAGGAACTAAGGCCAACGACTTCTATATCACCGCCCTGTCGGCAACTCTGTCATTCCAGTTGCCCACTAGAACTACATCAATTTTTTTCAACCACATGTTGTAGTACCTTGATATTCTGTTAGGTTCAAAAACATACATATTTTTTGGAAACTAAGAATTTTAAAAAAATGAATGTAGGGGCATGTACCATAAAAGGGAGATCTTTGGATATTTTTTGAACTTATTTTTTCATATACATAGACAGCTGGAAAACATATTTTACTAAGATTTGACAGGCAAAATCTAATGGTCCCAGTAGCCAATTTAGTGAAAAAATATCGTAGGATTTGAGTCCTCGGAATTAAATTACTATGGTAATATTGCAAATAAATCTTGCATGTTCAAGTATGTCAATCATGGAACCTACTTATTCATGAGCAATATTTTATGTCTTATAAAAATTCCCCATTTATCTTGATAGTAAGTCTAATGTACATAGTGTGATATCATTTTATATAATGCCGCATGGGATAAAGCACCGGATGTTTTGGAACACGTTATATGTATTTTTCAAATTTAGAGGTAAAAAGGCAAAATGATGGCAAGTGCCCGGTAGTTATTTGCATATTTGAGAAATTTTGAATTTGCATGATATTGAGTTGGAGAAATAATGTGAAATGGGAAATTGCTTTTGCAAATGGGAAATAAAGTGATACCCACAAAACTGTACCTTTATTTTAAGAAAATATTCAAGCCACTATAGAAGATGCCCTCGCAAATGCGAGGGCCACTACTCTAGTTGAAAAGAATTGCGGTATTGTTTCTAACAAGCGTTTCCTTTGTTTCCTTTGTACGATGCAGTTTCTCGGACAGACCCGCCACTTCGTAAGGTAAAAAAATTGTGCCAGCAATGAGTTTCGCAAAGATGTTGCCAACTCCAGTCCTTGTGGAGTTGTGGCCATGCAATGTATATCTGTTGGATCATGTGTTGTGAACTGAATCAAGAGATTAGACAAACAAGGACGCGCTTAAAAATGACGATATCCTAAGTTTGAAAATAAATGTCAAAGATAACCTTTACTGCTCTGCAGGATGCCCCAACAAATACTCCAAGTGATCCCAAAGGGCTGCAACTGGTACTGGAGTATATGAAAGAAACCTATGGGAACCTTCCCATCTATGTGCAAGAGAATGGTAATCCCGATTTCCCGCCACAAGTTATTCATTAACCAAATGGATCATTCTTATTACATCCTCGCCAGGTTTCGGATCTGCCGACGACAATCTAGAGGACACCGACAGGATCAATTACTTGAGTAGCCACATGGAAGCCACACTGAACGCAATACGGTGCGTCTAAGACCAAACACATCTACTCCTTCTGTTCCAAAACACATGACTTCTATTTGTTCAAATATGCATATATGTAGACATGTTTTAGTGTCTACATACATTCATATTTGAACGAATGAAAGCCATATAGTTTGGAACGGAGGGAGCAGTTTCTTCAGCACCTACTTTCAAACATTGCAACAGTTCACTCACTCGTTTCAAAGAAGTAAGAGAATGCTGGCTGGCTCTCTTATTCTGCAGGAACGGAGCTGACGTGAGAGGCTATTTCGCGTGGTCATTCATGGATATGTTTGAGGTTCTGACCGGATACCGGTCGAAGTATGGCCTGTACCACGTCGACTTCGCTAACGAGAGGCGGCCACGGCGAGCCAGGCTCTCGGCTCTCTGGTACGCTGGCTTCCTCAAGCACAACGAGACCTCTACGTTGTTGCCAAGGATGCAGGAGAACCAGGGGCTGAACGCCGTGTCCTGACTCATGTCTCGGTGCGTGCGTGCCTGCTGCCGTGGCCCGGGGATGATGAGGCGCGTGTCGCTACAAGTAAACGGCTTACCGTTGGCGTGATGATTTTGCTACTACCGACGGAGAAGCCACACCTCGTATTATTTTTCTACTACTGGCGTGTTTTGTCACGGACAAGTAGTATTTTGTATCAGTGGCGTGGCTTTACAGACGCTAATTAATAAATGACAGTGGCATGGTGTTTTTCCCACATGACACAAACCTTTATTACTTTCGAATTTGAAATTAGAAAAATTAATTATATTGCCAAATACATGCAGCGACTATAAATTTGGTATTCAATTACATTGGACATCATATAATAGGAATATTACATTAAGTCTTGCCATATCATCAAGCACAACGGGACCTCTAAGTTGTTGCCAATGATGCAGGAGAACTAGGGGATGAACTTCTACTGATAAAGGCCGAACTTCTGACGAGTGGAGCCTGAGGCGCAACGAGTCATTTCCGAGTTGGACACGAATACTACCTTGTTTAGGGGGTAAAACGCCGGTTGGGATAAGCCATACATTATAAATCCTCGGCGTTTGTAACCTCACCCCATCATAGTGAAGATTTGCTGGTTGGTGCCCATGGTTTTTTCTCGTCCTCATTGGAAGGGTTTTCCACGTTAAAAATCTCGTGTCCCATGTCATGCTAGATCTCTTTAATTCATCGTTTTTGTGCTATCGTTTATAACACTTCGTGTCTTGACTCCTGTCTCGGTGCTTGCGTGCCTGCTGCCGTGGCCCGGGGATGATGAGGCCCGTGTCGCTACAAGTAAACGGCTTACCGTTGGCGTGATGATTTTGCTACTACCGACGGAGAAGCCACACCTCGTATTATTTTTCTACTACTGGCGTGTTTTGTCACGGGCAAGTAGTATTTTGTATCAGTGGCGTGGCTTTACAGATGCTAATTAATAAATGACAGTGGCATGGTGTTTTTCCCACATGACACAAACCTTTATTACTTTCGAATTTTAAATTAGAAAAATTAATTATATTGCAAAATACATGCAGCGACTATAAATTTGGTATTCAATTACATTGGACATCATATAATAGGAATATTACATTAAGTCTCGCCATATCATCAAGCACAACGGGACCTCTAAGTTCTTGCCAAGGATGCAGGAGAACTAGGGGCTGAACTTCTACTGATAAAGGCCGAACTTCTGACGAGTGGAGCCGGAGGCGCAACGAGTCATTTCCGAGTTGGACACGAATACTACCTTGTTTAGGGTTTCGTCCCCTTTATATACCTCAGGTAAAGCGCCGGTTGGGATAAGCCATACATTGTAAATCCCCGGCGTTTGTAACCTCACCCCATCTTGTCCTCATTGGAAGGGTTTTCCACATTAAAAATCCCGTGTCCCCTGTCGTGCTAGATCTCTTTTGTTCATCGTTTTTGTGCTATCGTTTATAACACATTCGTGTCTTGACTCCTGTCTCGGTGCTTGCGTGCCTGCTGTCGTGGCCCAGGGATGATGAGGCGCGTGTCGCTACCAGTAAACGGTTTAAAATTGGCGTGGTGATTTTGCTACTACCGACGAAGAAGCCACACAACATCGTTATTTCCTACTCTGTATCGAAATGTAAGATGTTGTGCCGTTTACTAGACAACACATATCTAGACATGTTTTAGTGTAAGATACACATGAATTTACACACTAAGACATGTCTACATACGTTTTGTCTAAAAAACGCTAAAACGTCTTATATTTTGATTAAGGGGGAGTACTATCGACGTGTCTCTGGACACGTCAGTGTTATTTTTCTACTACTGACGTGTTATTTTCCTACTACTGGCGTGTTTTGTAACGGGCTAGTAGTGTTTTGTATCAGTGGTGCGGCTTTATAAACACTACTAGTAATTAAATGACAGCGACATGTTGTTTTTTCCTGCACGACATAAACCTTTTTTTTCGGATTTTCAATTAGTTATATCGCGAAATACATGCGGCAACTATAAATTTGGCAGTCAATTACATTGGACATTCATATAATAGGAATATTACACTAAGTCGGTATGTTTTCCCTATCGTTTACACGTCCAAAATAATGAAGTCTTGCATCGAACCTAATTAATTAGAGTTTGTGGTACGGTGGTACTTAAAAGTCTTAAACGCTATTGCAACAAGAAGCTTTGAACTCTGCTATTAGGCATGTCCCAATGGAGGTTTCTTAGCGCGGGTTTATTGACGTTTTTCTTATGTGGCACACTACTTAATGATGAGAGAGAGTGAGGTTGTATCTTAACTAAGATACAACATTGACACGCTATTATGGGTAAAAATGGTTAATAGTCCAATCATATCTATGCATGAGCACTAAATCATTAAATTTAGAAACAACCTCTAAGAAATAATATATTGGACTAATAGTCTATTAAATTATCAATGCATCTATGTTAACGTGCTAAGAAACTATGCTTGGGACAGGCCTTAGAAAACTAGTTATAGTAGTTGATGCCATTGATTGTGAACTTCCCGGTGTCACCTTGTGCTTCATAGATGCCAAGTGTCTTCATCGTTTATTTGGGGTGTGGAACTTTCCGGTGCTCTGATTGACATCGTTGTTGATGACTGTTATGAATTTTTACTTAATGCGTCCCCACATATCTATGATATCTGCATCGGTGATTTCTTTGAAGCCTTGGGGGCAGTTGAGAGCTTTATATTGTTTGTCCAAGCTATCTCTCTCTCTCTCTCGTACTATTGTACATACTGTTACATCTGAAAGAGGACGTGGTATAGCCCTCCATCACACTGTCTTATTCCTGCTGCGCGCAACAGAAAGTGGTATGGTGGTGGAAGTGGACCATGGAACAATGGTTTCTCTTGACGCGAGTCAATACGATCTTTCCTCTCTCGTTGTGGAGTTGAAGATGTCCACTAGTGGAAACAGAGCCATTTGTCCCGGGTCGTAAGGGCCAGTTGTCCCGGTTGTGCAACCGGGATGGGCTAGCCAGGACAAATGGCCCTCCCCATTGGTCCCGGTTGTGCCAGAACCCGGGATGGTAAGGATGGCCCACGTGGCGAACCTGGGCCAGGGGACGGCCAGGGAGTTCGTCCCGGTTCGTTTTACGGACCGGGATGGATACTTTTTTGAAAAAAATATATATCCCGCAATTTTTTCCCTGGGCCAGGGGACGGCCAGGTAGTTCGTCCCGGTTCTGTTTCGTTTTTTGGTCTCCTGTCTCGCAATCCCCAACCGGCCTCCCCTTCCCCAACCGAGTCCAGGCCCACGTCTTTAATTAAGCCCACTAGCCATATTTTTGGTCAAAAGGGCCCACTGGCCCGCGTCTTTTATTATATAAGGTCAACGGTTCGCAGGGGTCGAAAGGGGACACTGGCCAGCGGCCTAGTGGCTGGCTCGACCGGTCCCTTAAATTAAGACCACATGGACGGTCAACGGGCGCACTGTCGCCTCGTCTTCCCGCCCCGCCTCGTCTTCCCCCCCTCCACTTCCCCACGCGCGCGTGCCCAGCTGCAACCGCCGCCACGCCTCGGCTCCCGCCCCGCATTCATGGCCGCCTGCAACCACCGCCACGTTCAGGCCGCCGGTTGGCATGCCAGACTCCCCCGGGTCCTTTATAAAGGGCCCCTGCCGCCCGTACAGCCCATCCACCCCGGCCGCGCCCCAGCCAAAGCAACCCTAGCCACCATGTCCCGCTGGTTCTCGAGCGGCAAGTGCCCCCGGAACGACCACGAGGCCGGGTCCTCGAGCGGCGCGCGCTCCGGCGTTCCACCGCCGCCTGCTTCGGCCCGGGAGGCATCCGCATCGGCGGGCACCCGCGCGTCCCCGCTCCGCCTCCGGCGTCACGCGCGCCGCCCCGCGGCGCGCCCAAGGGCAAGCGCTTCCGCCGGTACGTCCGGAAGGAGGAGGCGGAGTGGCATTGGGAACGCGGCACGCCGGTGTTCTGGCCGGACGTCCACCTCCCGGAGGGCTGGCACATCAACCCCCAGAGGATCCCGGTGCCGCCGGCCCCGTCCAGCAGAGAGGCCCTTGGCGAGGAGATCGACCGCCAGCGCCGTCTCCTGCCGGCCCACCTCCTCAGGGAGCGCGCGTACGCGCGGAGCTCCCCCTACTGGGCCGCCTGGCTCCAGCAGGAGCACGAGCAGCGCCGCCGCTCCTACATCCCCACAGCCGAGGAGGTGAGCACTGAGGACTACCCCGCGCCACCGCCGGGGAGGGAGCCGGAGCTTTGGCTCCTGGTGGACGACGGAGACGCCCCCGTCGACGAGGAAGACGACCCCGAGTTCAGGGACAACATGGAGGAGGCCTTGGAGGCCTCCCGCCGCTCCCTCGTCGAGGACGAGGTCAAGCGGTGGGAGGCGGTCCTGGCCGCCGCTGCCGCCGACGCCAACGCCATGCCGCCGCCCCCGCCCCCTTTGGCGCCTGCCCCTTGGTGGCAGGTGATGAACGCCGAGCTGGAGGCGTCCGAGGACCAGCCGCCACCGCAGCCGCTACCCCCCGGCCTGGAGTACGGCATGTCCTGGGCCTGGACCGGCGGCGTTTGTTCGCCGGAGGAGCTGCCGCCGCCGCCACCGCAGCCGGAGGAGCTGCCCCCGCCGCCGCCGCACGCGCCCCCGATGCCTCCGCAGCCACCGGTGGGCCCGCCTGCCCACCTTTGGCAGCCACCCCCCTACCACTGCATCTCCTCAGACGAGGAGGAGTAGGCCGGCGCCGGTGCGCCCCCCCCTAGACTAAGCTACCCCCCCAAGAAACGGCCGGCCGCCTGTGGCCGCGCCGCCGCCCCCTATATGTAAGCACGGCTGGCCGCCTGTGGCCGCGCCGCCCCCCTATGTAAGCACGGCCCCCGGGCCTTTTTAATATATATTCGTGTCGACAAAAACGTGTCCCTAGCCCAACCCCGCCGGCGGAACCAGCGCCGGCGGGATCTTTCTACTCGTTCCCGCCGCTGGCAGGGCTTCGCCAAGCCATGTCCGCTGTCCTGGGTGGTCGCTCGGCCTGGAAAGAGGGCCGAGATATTTATACACCTGGGCCTCTAGTCCCGGCCCGTGCCACCAACCGGGACTAGAGCCCCTTTGGTCCCGGTTGGTACCACGGGCCGGGACCAAAAACTAAATTCGAATTTCGGTGGCACCCTGCGCGCCCAAAAAATTTTAGCGCCAAAATTTGAAAATTGTTAAGTTTGCACATTAACAACTTCTATATACTTTCGAATTTGACAAAAATTCCAACATGAAAAATGCTAGAATTTGTAGAACTAATTTAAATCAATTTTCCGTTTAACTAAATAATTTTTCTAACTATTGAAACTATTAATTATTTTACCATTTGTATATAATTTGAATATAAAAATGTTACAATTTTTGTTTTCTCTCGTGATCTTACGAGTTAGTCCAGAGCATACAAGGCATCCGGGGTGATTTATATAAAGTTCGACAAAGCGAGTTGTACCTTATTGACACGGCGAATTTGAGAACTTCGTCTACAACAGAAAAACCATAGTTTTCCTTCGAAGGTTTACTCTGCGCATCCACACGTATTTTCCCTTTATCCCGACCCCCGCTTGAAAACATAGTAACTTCCGTGTACGCGGCAAGCCGCAGCGGGAGCATCAGACTAAAAGTAGAGACGAGCGGTCGGGCGGGGGAGACCGCGCCGTTGCTGTCGCGCTTTCCTCTCCTTTGCTCGTCCGCCGTCGCCGTCGCGCTCCCCTCCGCCTTCAACATTTGGGATCTTCGTTGTTCATTTAGACGTTTCTCCTCCAAAAATTTATCATATCTGTTAAAAAAGTACCGAAGCTCTATTTCTGTGTTAACGATATCTGTCAGGATGGTATCCCTGCTATCACTTCGAAGTGTGCCTGCAAGATCTGCGCAGAATATATGACACCCATAAGGCAAAGCCCATCTTTCTCTATCCTCATACAATCTACTTAGCCACTCGTTATCCTTCATATTGTACTTCGCCAAGACCTACTAAAATCATGAGCGAAAGTTTCCGAACAGTGCAATATATCCCTTAATACTTTCGTTGCATTTTGATATATATCCGAGCGGTGGACAGTCCCTGGCCAAGCAAAAGCAACTGCATCCCCTATCGATGTAAAGCAGTCCGTCAAAACTGTTTTCAGCTGTTTATGGTGGTTAACTCCAATGAATAACAATAGAGGCCTGCCATAATCACTTGTTCTATACCGTGTGTCAACACATACTACATCTCCAAAGTAGTTATAATCCTGCAATATCTGTCAGGATGGTATCCGTACTATCACTTCGAAGTGTTCCTGCAATATCTGCCTACAGTTATCTCATACTCGGATATGGGTCATAGTTGTCAGCTTTTTACCGGTCAATACAAAATACTGATCAAACAGAACTATATGATCATGTATTCCACGCTTATTATTACACATCACCAACAGACAGAGGAGAGAGAAACAGAAAAGTGGGTGGGTGTGCCGCTGGTTGGAATAATAATGAAGTCAGGCTGGTCATAGTTGTCAAGCACTCAATGCTTGCCAGCTTTTGACCGATCAATACAAATTATTGGTCAAACTTGCACACTCCATTCATAATCACAGAATATGTATAAATATCATTGGCTAACAAAATCTCTTTCATACTACGTTATAAGAACTATGATCATGTATTCACGTTTATTATTACACATCACCAACAACACCTATCTAGTCTTCTGAATTTCTTCGTGTCCCTTGCTTATGATCGCTTCGGCCGTAACCATGGAGCATCTTCATTATTTAACGGGATGGTGGGGTCAGCTTTCACTGTGAAGGGTGGAATTTCAACAAACTTATTATAATCTTCTGACATGTCTGTCGTGTCCTCGATTTTCCACGATGTTTCTTTTCCCTGAGAGAACTATGTGACGCTTCGGCTCATCGTATGATGAATTTGTTTCCTTATTTTTTCTTTTCTTCGGTCTGGAAGACATGTCCTTCACATAGAAGACCTGAGCCACATCATTGCTAGGACGAATGGTTCGTCATTGTAACCAATATTGTTGAGATCCACTGTTGTCATTCATAAAGCGGGTCTACCTTTACCCCTTCTCCATTCAGGTTGACCCATTTGCACTTGAACAAAGGGACCTTAAAAGAAGGTCCATAGTCAAGTTCCATATCTCCTCTATGTAACAATAGTATGTGTCATTTTTCCATTCTCGTTTGTTGTATCAAAGCGGACACCACTGTTTTGGTTGGTGCTCTTCTTATCTTGGGAGCTCATGTAAAATGTATTCCCATTTATCTCGTAACCTTGAAAACTCCCAATAGTCGAAGATGGTGACCCTGCCAACATGTACAGCTGATCTTCAACAGTGGTGTCATTTATAAGATGTTTGCAACCAACTTCCGAAAGTCTCCATGTGTTCGCGTTTAATCCATGAGTCATCCTTCCCCGGGTTTGCAGACCGTACAATATTCTTGTGTTCCTCGAGATACGTAGATATGAAATAGAATTTTGTAGAACTGTGTAGTGTGCTTTGGTCAAAGAATGCCCGTCCCTAGGTATCATTGTTTTCTTTCCCAGCGTTCCTTTTCCCCTAAGTCTCCCCTCATGCCGCGATTCAGGAACACAATTGTCTTAAGGTCAGGAATAAAAGTCAACACAGAACCCAACGACCTCCTCTGTTCCATAGCCCTTCGAGATGCTTCCTTCTGGCCTAGCACGGTTATGAACATATTTCTTCAAGACTCCCATGAACCTCTCAAAGGGGAACATATTGTGTAGAAATACCGGACCAAGAATATGAATCTCTTCACATAGGTGAACCAGGAGATGAGTCATAATGTTGAAGACGGATGGTGGGAACACCAACTCAAAACTAACAAGACACTGGACCACATCCCTCTGTAATCTTGTCAGACTTTCTGGATCGATTACCTTCTGAGATATTGCGTTCATGAATGCACATAGCTTTCACAATGGGTACTCGAACATTTTCCGGTAGAAGCCCCCTCAATGCAATCGGAAGCAACTGCGTCATAATCACGTGGCAGTCATGAGACTTCAGGTTTTGGAATTTTTTCTCTGCCATTTTATTATCCCCTTTATATTCGACGAGAAGCCAGACGGAACCTTGATACTGTAAAGGACTTCAAACAATATTTCCTTCTCTCCTTTAGTAAGAGCGTAGCTGCTTAAGTAATGGCGCCTATCTGTGTGCTTGTTGCTTGGGTCTTTCATACGTTGCTGGTCCTCCCGTGCTTCTGGCGTATCTTTGGACTTCCCATACACGCTCAGGAAGCATAGCAGATTGACACAAAGATTCTTTGTCACGTGCATCACGTCGATCGAAGACCGGACCTCTAAAACTTTCCAATAGGGTAGCTCCCAAAATATAGATTTCTTCTTCCACATGGGTGCGCGCTTATCAGGGCCGTACGGAACTGGTTGGCTGCCAGCAGCCTTACCAAAGATTACTTCTAGGTCCTTGACAATATCGAATATATCATTACCACTACGCAGCTCAGGCTTCTTCCGGTTATCTGCCTCACCTCTGAAATGCTTCCCTCCTTTCTTTCTTACGGGATGCTTGATCGGAAGAAATCTACGATGCCCCAGGTATACAACCTTTTTACATTTATCCAAAAAAACACTGTCAGTATTATCTAAACAGTGTGTGCATGCATTGTATCCCTTGTTTGTATGTCCGGAAATGTTACTAAGAGCAGGCCAATCATTGATGGTTACGAAAAGCAACGCCCGTAGGTCAAATGGCTTTTGTTCGTTCTCATCCCACACACGTACACCTGGTTTGCCCCACAATTGTAAGAGTTCATCCACTAATGGCCTTAGATACACATCAATGTCGTTGCGAGGTTGCCTCGGGCCTTGGATGAGAACTGGCATCATAATGAACTTGCGCTTCATGCACAACCAAGGAGGAAGGTTGTACATACATAGAGTTACAGGCCAAGTGCTATGACTGGAGCTCTGCTCCCCAAAAGGATTAAAGCCATATGTACTTAGACCAAACCATAAGTTTCTCGCCTCTCCTGCAAAGTCTGGGAAGTCTCTCTCGATCTTTCTCCACTGCGATCCATCGGCGGGGTGCCTTAACTTTCCGTCTTTCTTACGGTCTTCTTTGTGCCATCGCAACAACCTAGCATGCTCTTTGTTTCTAAACAGACGTTTCAGCCGTGGTATTATAGGAGCATACCACATCACCTTAGCAAGAACCCTCTTACGCGGGGGCTCGCCCTCAACATCACCAGGGTCATCTGCTCTGATCTTATACCGAAGTGCAGTGCATATCGTACTTTCATCCAAATTCTCGTACTTCTCACCGCGGAAAAGGATGCAGTCATTAATGCATGCATGTATCTTCTGCACATCTAATCCTAGAGGACAGAGAGCTTTCTTTGCTTCGTACGTACTCTCAGGCAATTCGTTATCCTTTCGAAGTCTTGACTTCATTAGTTGAAGTAAACTCTCAAATGCCTTGTCAGTCACACCATTCTGTGCCTTTCATTTCAGCAACTCCAGTGTGGTACCGAGCTTTGTGCTACCATCTTCGCAATTTGGGTACAACAATTTTTTGTGATCCTGTAACATGTTATCCAGCTTCACCTCTCCAATTTGTTTTCACAGTCTTCCCTTGCATCAGCAATAACTCGGCCAAGATCATCATCGGGCTCTTCTGATGCCTGTTCTTGATCACCTCCTTCTTCTCCATTCTCTTCCATTGCAGTATCGTCGTATTCAGGGAACAAAGGATCTTCTTCTTCTTCTTCATCGTCTTCCATCACAACCCCTCTTTCTCCATGCTTCGTACAGCAATTATAGCTGGGCATGAAACCTCTCCGAAGTAGATGGCCGTAAATGATTCTTTCGGAAGAGTGCTCTCTGACGTTCCGACAATCAACACATGGGCAACACATGAAGCCATTATCTTTGTTCGCGTGAGCTACAGCAAGAAATGCATTCAGGCCTGCCATATATACTCGGAAGTGCGTCAGTCACTATACATCCATCGCTGCCGTGCATCCAGCTGCATCGTATAATTAAGTTTATCAAAATTACATTACAATACATATTAATACGACAAATACTACTTTTTTTATGTATCAGTTACAGATGAAAAAGATAAGTTTTAACCTCGGTCGAAGATACCATCTTCAGTGAGCTTATGTGCGGCTCTGGAATTTCGTCGAACACCTCGTGTGCATAGTAAATAAAACACACTAACACCACACTCTCTCACACCTCCAAGCAAAAAAAAAAATGGAAGGGGGGAGGGCTGGGGCAGTATATATAGGGGAAGGGGGGCATTGGTCCCGGTTCTTGGACTGAACGGGACAAATGTTCATGGCGTGCCACGTGGCATGAGGCTAGGCATTGGTCCCGGTCCGTGGCACGAGCCGGGACCGATATGTCCCCCACGAACCGGGACCAATGCCCCCAGGCGATTCCTGTTGCCCCGGGCGCACGAACCGGGACCAAAGCATGACATTTGTCCCGGATTCGGTTGCAACCGGGACAGCTGCCCCCTGCCCCCCCTGGACGAGAGGGGTTGTTTCCACTAGTGGTTCTGGTCGAGAATGATCTTGATTCCTATGTAATATTTTTTGGTAGCGGGACAAATCCAGAAATAGAGCTTCGGCACAGGTTGGGTTGATAACGATGGGGATGCAGTGACGATCGCTGTGCAAAACATGAACGAAACAATCATATTAAAATTAATCTTTATACACGTGCAACTAAAATGACCAGCTACAAAAGCATAGGTATGTATAGCGAATGACTCACAAATGACAATAGGGCCAGAAAAGGGTTGTCTTGTCATCATTGGCGACCGGATATATGTAATGTATCGAATAATGATTTTATGGCCTTGATTGATTCTCAAGTTTCCCTCGAATAATAGATATGGGTCTCCAATAACGATGTTTTCAATCTTGTCTCTTATGATAACAGAGGTTAGATGGAGAGCCCATACACGGAGTAAGGAATAATCCAGCTGATACATATGAAGCATGTTGGAGATTTATATGAAGCTAACGTAGAACACCTCCACGCGGTATGCATGCATATTCATCAGGCACACTCACCGGTAGCATCGGAAAGATGTATCGATGTTCTAACGTGAGTACACACTTCTCCTGCTAGAGAATTTGTTCAGATACCTGATTTTGACTTACGCAACCTCCATTTTGTTCAGTGATAGCATGGGTTGACCCATGAAATAGAACACCTTGGTGGTTCTATAGAACTTGAGACACGTCATTCATTAATCACCATCGACGGCTAGCTATTATCGTGATATTTGGATTTCGAAGGGCGACATCTCTTATCGCCCTTTCGCCTATTTATACCCCCCCGATACGTCAACCCTAAAACTATACCACTTCGTCCCGAGAAACACCCGAGGCCGCCGTCATCGTCCTCCCAAGATAGGGAGGGTTCTGGAGCTCTCCCCGGCACCCTGCCGGGAGGAAAATTCATCACCGGAGGGGTCTACACCACCATGCCCTCCTCTGAAGTGATGCATGAGTAGTTCATCCCTGGACTACGGGTCCATAGCAGTAGCTAGATGGTTGTCTTCTCCAGTTTTTACCTCATGTTTAGATCTCGTGAGCTGCCCTACATGATCGAGATCATGTTTATGTAATGCTACATGTTGTGTTTGATGGGATCTGATGAATATTGAATGCTATGTCTTCTGATTATCAATCTATCATGTTATCTTCATACATATGTTATTTATGATCTTGCATGCTCTCCATTATTAGTAAATTCTCTGGCCAAGTAGAAGCTAGTAACTCCAAGAGGGAGTATTTATGCTCGATAGTGCGTTCATGCCTCCTTTGATTCCGTGCTCGAGTGACAGAAACGTGACGAATGGAGAATGTGTTGTTATCATTAGGGAGAAAACAACGGTGCTTACTTAGTTTACATTCTTTACATTACACATTTTGATTACTACAAAAATTTGTTGCTTGTAACTTAATACCCAACATTTGTTAGGATGATATTCGGAGGTTGGATTATTAGTCTATGTATTTTTTTGTAATGCCCGCATGAATCACATAGTAATCTTTATATCTTGCATATGCACTACGATGCAGCCTTCATTTCTGTCAATTCCTCTGCTGTAATTTTTTCACCACACACGTTATTTATCTTTCACGGAGAGACACCACTAGTGAACTATGGACCCTAGTCCATTTTCTCATTCTGATAATATAACCACTTCGATTACTGTTTTCATACTGCTGCTACTGCTTTCATATTGTTCTCATACTGTTTTCCACACCATACGTTTAACCTCTTTGTGTTCAGCAAAACCGGTGAGATGGACAACCTCACTGCTTCGTTAGGCAAAGTGATTTGATTGTGTTGTGTAGGTTCCTCGTTGTTGCGGAACCTGTAGTGCGCCCTGCCATCTCAGCTGCATCAACCTTCTGAAGTTACTCCTTCCTCCTACTGGCCGATTCAACCTTGGTTTCTTTCTGAGGAAAACTTGATACTGTGCTCTTCATACCTTCCTCTCGGGGTCTCCCAACAAACGTGGTTCCACACTCCTTCAAGCATTTTTCTGGCGCCGTTGTCGGGGAAGAAGAGAATTTCTGCAAGGGGAGTCTCTCACTTCCAATCTCTTTACTTTTTTTTTTGCTTAGATTATTTTATTTTATCTTATTTGCTTCTCTTTATCAAAACCATAAAAAAATTAGTTCCTATTCTAGTTGTTACCTTTGTTACCTTGTTGTTATTTTTCATCATGTTGTTCCCTAAGTTTACCCTGAAAGACCTTCTAGTTGGTATTGTTTTTTACGCTTCTAGAATCTCCATAAAGTTTTCTTGATCGCTCTTGTATCGTTTGACCTTAACTGACCTAATATTATTAGAATCCTGACATATGCTATGTCGATAGACCTCGTCTCTTCCGATTGGAACCTAATTAATGCTTTTCGTATCGAGACACAAAAAACCTGATAGGTTTTGTCTTGTTTGACATGAACTGAATTAATGATAGTAGAATCATGACACCAACAATCTCGATCGATGTCGTCATGTTTGACCTGAAGAGAATTATTGATGTTGGAATATTAACAGGATAAATATTTATATCACTCGTCTCGTTCGACCTGAACCAATGGTATGCTTATAGAAACCCAACACAAACAATCTGGATAGCACTCGCGTCATTTGACCTGAACATAACTAATGCGAAGAATCTTGACACGAGCCATCTTGGCTCGTCTTGTTTGACTTGAACCAAATTAATGTTGCTAGAATTAATGACGTATGACAATATTATTAAATCTCTTCTCATTAGAAAAGAACCACATTAATGATTTTTCAATCTTTACAAAACCATCCACGATGGGTCTTCTCCTTTGAACTAAACCAAATCAATACTATTATTATCCGGAAATAAACTATCTCGATCGATCTCGTCTTGTTTGACCTCGATAAAATTAGTACTATGAAAACTGTGACATATTTTTTTTCATAGCAGTCTTCTCGATTGACCTAAAATGATTTTTTTTTATTCTAGAATCCCAACGCAAACAACCTGGATGGATCTTGTCTCATTTGACCTGAACCGGTTTAATTTGTTAGAATGCCCACACAAAGAATCTCATTCTAGATGGTCTTGTTTGACCAAAAAAGTTAATGATGTTAGAATCGTGACAGGAGTAATATCGATAGACTCGTCTCGTTTGACCTGAACGAATCCCAACATAAACAGTCTTGATATCACTCATCTCGTTTAACCTGAACCTAATGAATGCTACTAGAATCGTTCCATAACCCATCTCAATAGATATTCCTCATTTGACCTAAACCAATTTTCTTTTATTAAATCTCGACATAAACAATCTCGATAGGTATTTTTTTTGTTTATTCGGACCAAATTAATGATGTTCAAATCCCGATACAAAGAATTGATCGATCTTGTCTCGTTTGACCCAAGCTGAACTAGTGGTGTCATCTCGATATATCTCGTCTTGTTTGACCCAGATCAAATTTGTGATATTATCTCCATAGATCATTGTCTCATTTGACCTGAAATGTATTAACATGTTATCATCCGGACACGAATAATCTTAATAGTTCTTGTCTTGTTTGATCTGAGACTAATTAATATCGTTAGTTTTCTTCTTGTTCAACATACACCGAATCAATGACGTTATAATCCCGTCACAAATATTCTTATATATAGCTCTTCATTTGACGTGAACTGAAAAATAAATTAGCATGTAACACAAACAATATTGATTTCTCAAAATGATACAAAATTCCAATTTTAGCCTTGGTAGTCCACAGCCTTGAGTTGTCCCCTATTGGTGAAATGAAGATATGGTCGTCTTCATTGATTTTTCACTTGGTTACATGTTCGCAGTGCAACAATGATAGAACATCTAACGTATCTCCTCATGTTTTGTCCGTAGAAGCTTAACGCTATGAGCAGCAAACCTCCCTCTAAACCTTTATCTGCTCTTCCTCCACTCAGGCTCAACCTCTTGTAAGTTGTCCTGCAACTTATCATTGATCTTCTGTCTCTTGCTTACTGTCTAACGCGGATGTTTGCAGGTTAATGTATGTGCTAGATCTGGGACCTGTTATTTGGCACCTAGATACAACATTTGCTAAGTGCTAAGAAGACACTAGGTAAAAGTGGGGCACATGATATCATCCGTGGCTGCATTGCAACCGCTGTTTGCCGAGGTGGCGGCACTCAGCAAAAACTGTACGCTGTCTATATATGCGTAATACAGTCAGCAAATTGTATTATGATTTCTGAGTATGGTGAAAAGACACTCAGCAACTAGAAATGCAACTTGTGAATTGGAGATCAGAAATATGAGTTCTTTGGGCTCTGTTGGTCAGCCATTTTACTCAAGGATTAGGCGTTTGTGTCAGCTCTACTTATCTGCTAGGAATTATTTTGTCCATGCATCAATATAACAAGCATTTTGCATTGCTTTATCTTCATATGTAGCAAAAATAAATCCTAGATACATATGTAAAATTAGTTAATTACTCATAGTGTAATCATTTTTCAATGAATTTATTCGGGCGAGTTGTAAGCATGATGTTGTAGAAAAGGGACCTGCGTGTGGGATACAATTGGGCTTGGTGGAGTGGCACTAAAATTGCCCTTTCACCGATATATATGCCACTGGACTCGCTGTGAGCGCAGTACAAGCTAGCTGCATCCACCCTCTCGGAAAGAAACAACCAAAAATTCACCAGCTAGTTCAATCCAGAGAATTTGTTTGGTGATCGATCGACATGGTGAAGCAGCAGCAGCAGATCCTGCTGCTGCTACTGCTGGTGCAATTGACGAGGGGCTGTGTAGGTGAGCGGAACACAATCACCCACATCAAGGGGTTCGACGGCGCTCTGCCCTTCTCCCTGGAGACCGGGTACATAGAGATGGAGGACGTGGAGCTCTTCTACTACTTCATCCCATCGGAGCGCAGCCCGCTGGAGGACCCTCATCCTCTGGATCTCCGGCGGCCCCGGCTGCTCCGGTCTCAACGCCCTCCTTTTCGAGATAGGCCCTCTCAAGCTGGACATTGCCGGCAGCCCCCACCGAGCCGCGGCTGGTCTACTTCGAGGACTCATGGACCAAGGTGAGCAACGTGATATTCGTGGACGCGCCGGTGGGCACGGGCTTCTCCTACGCCCGGCAACCGCAGGGGCTCAACGTCAGCATCACTGACACCGGCAGGCAGCTCCGGATATTCCTCCACAAGTGGGTCACCGTCAGCCATCCGGAGCTGGTTGCCAACCCGCTGTACATCGGCGGTGACTCCTACTCCGGCATCACCGTCCCAGTAACCGCGCTGGAGGTGGCAAACGATCATAATGGGCTCAACCTTCTAGGGTACATGGTGGGCAACGGCAAAACAGACGAGCTGTACGACAATGGCGGAAAGGTTCCCTTCATGCACGGAATGGGACTCATCTCCGACGACATTTACCAGGCGGCGCTAGGCGGCTGCGCCCACGCGCTGCAGGCTGTCACCAGGGTTACCGAGGATATCAACCCGTCGCACATCTTGGAGCCCACCTGTGAAGCGGACGACCTCTACCGGGTGGATGTGCTACCCGTGGAGTGCTTATGGCAGAAGGGGTGCAGGCTGTCAGAACTCTGGGCCAACGACGTCGAGGTGAGGGAGATGCTTGGCGTCCGTGAGGGATCCATTACTGGCAGCTGGTGGCTGTGCAACCCTCCGCCGGACCTGCGCAGAGACGTGACCAGCACCATATCCTACCACCGCAACTTGACGCAACGCGGCTACCGGGCGCTGGTGTACAACGGCGACCATGACTTAGGCTTCACCTTCGTGGGCACACAGGCATGGATCAGGACGCTGGGTTACCCTGTGGTTGCGCCATGGAGGCCCTGGTACTCAGGCAATCAGGTCGCGGGGTACACGACGGAGTACGCCTACAACTTTACCTTCGCCACCGTCAAGGGGGCCGGCCACATGGCGCCAGAGACCCCCTAAGGAATGCCTTGACATGATCCAAAAATGGACCTCACCCAAAGGCAGACTCTGATCACTTGGAACCAGCTGGAGGAGGAGGAGGCGGCCAGGTTGATTACATAGTGGGATAGTAGCTAGCTAGTAAGGTTTCCTATACTAATTTCTCAGCTTGATTTTATGTTCATGTCGTTTAGCAATTTACGTCAGGTCACCATCCTCTTGAATTTGATCTTGCTATATCACTTCTAAACATGTAATCTATCATGTTCAATTAATTGAGGTTTTTATTAGCGATCCCTATGCGACCGAGAGAGTAGTTCACACTTGTACTATGGGTTTATAATAGTAGCGAGCTGGTATCCCGTCTCGTGTATTTTTCAATATGAAGGTCTTTTGAGCTGTGCTACATGATTGAGATACATATGATATAATCTCTATGGTTGTTTTGTTTGTTGGGACATGATGAATTGTTACTTATGATTGATTGTTTATGTTTTCTGCTGATGCTTTTTGCTATCATTGAATTGATCTATTTGTAGTCCGGCATGCCCTCCGATTTTTTATATTTTATTTGGTTAAGTTTATATTAAAATCTTCAGGAGAGTGTTATGTAAAATAGTGGGTTCACCGGTGCAGATCTCTATGCCCAATTGACATAATACGATGATGCGTTGTATTGTATTGTTGCTAGAAGGATTAAGCAACGGTTTCTATTTGCATAATTGGATAATAGTTTTACTGTTACATTATGTAAACTTGCTTAAGTTAATACTATTTCATTTAAATTAATACTTAGTGATGCAGACATATAAATAATCTCGACGTGGAGTACTCCCTCCATTCGCTTTTAATCTACATTGGGCTCATGATTTGTTCAGAAATACTCTACATTCTGAGTGGGTCCCACTTTGATTATTAAGTGGAGAAAGAGCCAACACACCATGCACCCATAGATATTGACCAAATTCTTTGCAATTTGCATGCATTGCATTAATCAACATTGGTTTAACCAATAAGATGCTTTTGCTTGTGAGACCATAATTATGATACATGAAAGGTTGTGCTAAAGTAGTAGTAATAAATACTATCCTAATTTGTCTTAATTTTTTCAAGATGTAGATTAAATCCGAACGGAGGGAGTATTAGTGATAGATAAAGCTTGGTAAGAGTCGAGTCTACGCAGTCCTCTCATGATGGTATTGTGTACCTAACACAGCATATTGGCTGTGGAAGGTTGAATGAATGACTTCTGTTGTCCATGATTTTCTCAATGGAAAGTTTCTTCGAATAAGAATCCATAGCGCCTTTGATTGACAGCTTGAGTGAAGAAGAACAATGCAGCTTGTAAAGCTCTTTTGTCAAGTTCGTGACCATGACATGACTCGAGAAAGAAGCCCGACAAAGAACATGGATTTCTCACTTCGGAAAAGGAAACTTGAATGCAGACTTAATGGTGATGAAGGCTTGGCTCTAGGGTGGCCCGATCTTCATGGATTGACGCACGAGAGGTGGGGAGATTGGGAAGAACGCGATGAACACGATGAACTCACACACACAAAAGGGGAGATACCTTGTGAAGCCTACGAGATATCGCAAACCCAAGTCAACAACACGCTAATTGGAATCGATTCCTCTCACCGGCTAGTCCACCGATCCAACAAAAGCCACAAAGGGATGGTTGGCAAGAACTACTGGAATCATGATGAAGAAGCTAGAGATGGAGAGATCTTTATACAATCCAATAGATGAATCTGGAGTAGCCATGGACCCATGGGAGGTTCTCCACATGGGAGGGGGAGCACAAGGCCCAATTCTCTCAAGTCAACTCTTCCTAGGAAGCAGGGGAGGGGTCCTATATATTGTAGAGGGGTAGGTGAGAGGGATACAAGGGGAGGTTCCCCTATTCACACGCAGGGGAGCCGGCCTGGCGGGCTTGAGGCCGGGCTAGTCTGTAGGGCGGCTCTGTTACGGAGCCGGCCTAGAGGCCGGCCTGGCCGGGCTGCAGGTCGGGTTTCCTGCCCTTCTTCTTCGTTGTCTTCTCGCTTCTTCCTCCTCTTCCACGCGTACACCTTGAACGGCCTCGAGTCCTGGGCTTCCTCGGCATCCCCCCACATCTGTACTCGTCGACACACCTAGCAATGTACGGGGGTAGATGGTCAAGTAGTATACCGTCCAAAGGGGTACGAAATGGGTTATAGAATTGGAATGAGTTCACCTTTGAATCCATAGTGACTTGATGTATGATGGAGTGTGAGACATGCCAAGTGGGATAGGTCGCGCTGCATCATCTCCCCCCCCCCCCCCACTTGAAAAAGAGTTATCCTCGACGCTAACTCGTCATCAACGTGTAGAGGAGGTAGATGGATTGTCGTAGAAGTCGAAGTCACCGTGTGGGCATTCTTGATGGAAAGGGTATGGAAGCTCTTCAATATTCCTTTGGCCTTCATGTAATCTACCAAGCTCACAAGAAAGACAAAACAACACTCAAAGAGTAGCCAATTCTTGAAGCTCATGGGATGGGTTTCTAATTAGAGGGAAGGCACCTTAGCAAGATGTCGATGTGGTTGTATTGTAAGATCCTCCGTCATAGAAAGGGGGTGATAGCCACGCATGCCATCTAATCCAAAGGTAGAACCTACACACCAAAGACCAAGCAAACCATGTGTGTGCGAGGTAGAGAAGCATATCATCGATGACATGTCCATTCATTTTCATAGCACCGTTAGCACAACACAAATATATGTAATCTAGTGTATATGCAAGGTCAAGGTGCAAGCAATTCATGGAAACATTTCCAAAATAGGAGAACACGAAATCTCCATGAAACTTTGAGGGGTTGCACACAAAGCATTGGAAATGGAAGTTTGTCAAAATCCTTGGTGCAATAAGAGGAGACATTGGCAAAAACACAAGATGAAGAATGTCCCAAATATTATCAGGGTGCATGCAAAGCATAGGAAAAAGCAATTTGTCGACATTTTTGTTGCAACACCAATGGAAGGGAAACCAAAACACTCATGACAAGACATGCTTAAAATATCATTGTGGTTGTAAGAAAGCCATCGGAAATAACAATTGTTCATCATACTTGTTGCAACACACAAATCATCTATATGAAAGATCAAGGAAGAATTCTTGTCACAAAGGAGAACAACATCACAAACATGTTTGCAGACAAAGCAAAGGGAAGAGCAATTTTTCAATGTGTTTGCTGCAAAACATGAGAAAGATATTAGAGTCGGGTTTGATCCGCAACACAATTTTATTATGCTCTGAAGAGCTCGTTTTGCCAACTCATGTTCAATTGAGGTTGACAATAGCATGTGGGTACTCAAACACACAAAAGACCAAACGGAGAAATTTTGTTTGTGGTAAATGAACACATCATCCATCAAGACATGTCTCTTGATTCGCACATGACCAAAAACATCAAAATGAAATATGAAGTAAGAAATGTGTGAGTGGTCAAAATGCAAGATGAAGGGTTGAGCATGCTCAACATGGAAAAACTCAATCTTCTAACAAGATAAATCTCCAAAAGTTGAGGATGCTATGGGGGCAAATTCATTTGAAAGCATCGCAACATTATTGCAAACCAAGCATTTGAAAGAACAGTTGTTCGACATTTTGGTTGCAACAATTGAAGAAAAATGTAAGCACTTGGGGCAAAGCATACCAATGGCAATATCATCACAAATAGGGTCATCCATAGCATGCAAGCAATCATCATTCATCATGTCCACTAGTGGGAACATGGTCACATAAACAACCATACCTTTGTCATCCTTCACATATGAAGTAGGTGTTGTGGCAGTAGGGGCCTTCAAGTAGTCGACTTGTCCATCTTCATGTAGACATGGGCTGGCATCACCTTCATCCACCATGTACATCTTATTCTCCATAGGAAGCACCGTCTTTAGGAGTGGCGTCTCATCATCTATGGAATCTAACACATCATGAGGAAACACTAGAGGTAGGGGACTTGTTAGAATGTGAAATGGCCTCACATGACCTATCAACTACCTCTCTCAACTCATCTAGTGTATCACTCAAGCCCTCAAAGTGGATGCACTCAATCTCATATATGGTGGAGTCACTCATCTCACACGCTCTCTCACACATGTGGGCTAAGTGGCTCTCATGCTCACATGGGATTGGTACCATCTCAAAACACATGCACATAGGGGTAGGCTCGCAATCCTCAACACCATACGCCTCCTTGGTTGAAGGGAAAATCCCATGCTCAACCTCATCATCCTTATTGCCTCCAAATGTGTGAGCCATAAGATTGGAAACAACACTCGCCTCCATTGCCGAAGGGAAACTCCGATGCTCAGCTTCTCCACTTGACGCACCATCTTGGTCGCCGCCTTGGCAATCCCACATTATGTGACCATAGCCCTTGCAAATGGGGCATAAGAGGTCTTCATCTTGAGGTAGGCTCATGGTACGGTGTTGTTGGGAGCGGTTGTAACACCTGGGGTGTTACCCTAATAGGAAGTGTGTGTTTTCTTTTTGCTTTGCATCACATGCATCACATGAGCATTGCATTCTATTCTCAAAACAACTCAAAATTCAAAACCACTTTAAACTTTCACACATGTTCAAAATTCCCAATTTCAAAATTGCAAACTAAACCACTCAATTGTTTTTTCAATAATTTGAAGTTGTTTTAATCCAATTGCTTGTTAATAAATTCTTTCCTTTTATCAAACCTCCTAATGGCAATTAAATTTCAAATCATTTTCCTCCTTATTTGGCATGATCAAATTGTGGTTTAAACCTTAAAACTCTTGCCAACTATTAAATTCAATAATGTTTGTATAATTGCTTGAACTTATTAAATAAAATTTGCTTATTTCCAAAATTCCAACCCAAACCCTATTTGGAAATCACCTAACAATTTAATATCACATTAATAATTCAAGTTGTTGAAAGTAATTTTAAACTACCTTGTTGTTGTTGTTTTGCAGATTAATAAAATTTAATTATCAAATCAAAACACCAAACCCTATTGGCAAAATTCAACAAAAAACTTTAAATCAATTGAAATTTCAAACTTGTGAAATAATGCTAACCTTTGCTTGACATTGCTGTTTTGAACACTAACAAAAATAGTCCTAAAAAACATAACCCTAACTTTTATCATTTTTTTCTCTCACTATCTCTTTTACAAAAAAAAAGGATCAAAAGAAATAAAAACACAAAAGGAGACAGGCCACCCCTTTCCTTCTTTCCCCAGCCCATTTCTTTTTCTCCCCCAAGCCCATCTCTTCTAGCCCGATACCCCCTTTCATCTGTCGTCTTCCTCCCCACGTCACCCCCCCCGTACGACTGCACCTCCACCCTCTGATCCTCCTCCCCCTCCTCCGATTTGCAGCCGTACCATGGCTCCTCTCTCCATAAATACCTACCCCTTCCCCCTCTGCTTGCTAGCCCTAGCCCTCCCCTCAGCGCCGCCACCCACTGATCTCCCTCCTCTCTGCTAGTTCCTCTCTGTCTGAACCTCAACCAGTAAGCCAACCACCACTGCCTCCTCATCGCGGGGACGACATGGGCACCTCGAGGAGCTCCTGTCCCCGGGAATGGAACCAGCGTCCCTCCAGCTCCAAGATCACCGAAGGCACCTTGGCCAGGTAACCCCTCTAAGCTCGCCGACTCGTCCTCTGTTGTCTTCCCCGTTTCCTGTCGCCATGGATGCAGTGAAGTTCAGATAAGTACCCTGATGTTGGTTCGTTGCCCCTGCGTTGCACCCTCGTACTCCCGCACGCACACCTATGCCACACCGTATCGGCACCCCCTGCACACCACCATCAACGTTGGTGCGTGGTCGATGCCCACTGTGTCCACCCGCCCTTCCGATCTGCAATCGAGCGAGGTTCCAGTTGCAGTTCGTCAGGTTCAGATCATGACTCTCCGTCGAATCCAGTTAACAGCAGTAGTTTGCCTCTTATTCAGTCGCTCCTGTAACCCATCACGAAACCAGCCGAGGCGCTGTGGTCACGGATGCGCGCGCTCCCGTCCCAGCTCGCGAGATCGAATCCTATGTGAGGCAAAGCCTCCAGCTTTTTATTCTTTTCCGCGCACCTCACTGCCAGGTCCACCCGTCAGTGACCGTCCAAGCCACCTCCGCTTCCACCCCATCCGCGTCAGCGACAGCGTGGCCCCGGGGTCCCGCTCGTCAGCGTCTCCGGCTGGCTAGCCCCGCGGTAAAAAAAGTTTTTTTAACAACTTTCTGTTTGAAAACAAGTCCTTTTATTTCACAGATTGGTCCTCTAATTCAAAATGCCAATAACTTTCAAATTATAACTCCAAAAATTAAAAGTAAAATATGTACACTGATCCAAATTACATTATCTATCTTTTGGTACCATTTGTTTCCTGTTTTGAATTTTCAAAATGCAATTCAAATTTGAATTCAAATAATTCAATTGCAATTTGATAAAATCAATAACTAATTCATTCTTAATCCAATAAATGCAAATAAAATATGTTTTCCATGCAAAATTAAACCCTCTTTCCAAATATAAAATTTGTTTCATGTTTTGAATAATTAAAATTGGTTAAATGCTTTAAACCTTGTTTAAATCATTTAATATTGTTAAATTCATAACTTGATCAAAACAAATTCTTTTGGTACAAATAAAATATGTTTTCAAACCATCAAAGTATAAAATGTATCAAAGCGGACACCACTGTTTTGGTTGGTGCTCTTCTTATCTTGGGAGCTCGTGTAAAATGTATTCCCATTTATCTCGTAACCTTGAAAACTCCCAATAGTCGAAGATGGTGACCCTGCCAACATGTACAGCTGATCTTCAACAGTGGTGTCATTTATAAGATGTGTTTGCAACCAACTTCCGAAAGTCTCCATGTGTTCGCGTTTAATCCATGAGTCATCCTTCCCCGGGTTTGCAGACCGTACAATATTCTTGTGTTCCTCGAGATACGTAGATATGAACATAGAATTTTGTAGAAATGTGTAGTGTGCTTTGGTCAAAGAATGCCCGTCCCTAGGTATCATTGTTTTCTTTCCCAGCGTTCCTTTTCCCCTAAGTCTCCCCTCATGCCGCGATTCAGGAACACCAATTGTCTTAAGGTCAGGAATAAAGTCAACACAGAACCCAATGACCTCCTCTGTTCCATAGCCCTTCGAGATGCTTCCTTCTGGCCTAGCACGGTTATGAACATATTTCTTCAAGACTCCCATGAACCTCTCAAAGGGGAACATATTGTGTAGAAATACCGGACCAAGAATATGAATCTCTTCACATAGGTGAACCAGGAGATGAGTCATAATGTTGAAGAAGGATGGTGGGAACACACTCAAAACTAACAAGACACTGGACCACATCCCTCTGTAATCTTGTCAGACTTTCTGGATCGATTACCTTCTGAGATATTGCGTTCATGAATGCACATAGCTTCACAATGGGTACTCGAACATTTTCCGGTAGAAGCCCCCTCAATGCAATCGGAAGCAACTGCGTCATAATCACGTGGCAGTCATGAGACTTCAGGTTTTGGAATTTTTTCTCTGCCATGTTTATTATCCCCTTTATATTCGACGAGAAGCCAGACGGAACCTTGATACTGTAAAGGACTTCAAACAATATTTCCTTCTCTCCTTTAGTAAGAGCGTAGCTGCTTAAGTAATGGCGCCTATCTGTGTGCTTGTTGCTTGGGTCTTTCATACGTTGCTGGTCCTCCCGTGCTTCTGGCGTATCTTTGGACTTCCCATACACGCTCAGGAAGCATAGCAGATTGACACAAAGATTCTTTGTCACGTGCATACGTCGATCGAAGACCGGACCTCTAAAACTTTCCAATAGGGTAGCTCCCAAAATATAGATTTCTTCTTCCACATGGGTGCGCGCTTATCAGGGCCGTACGGAACTGGTTGGCTGCCAGCAGCCTTACCAAAGATTACTTCTAGGTCCTTGACCATATCGAATATATCATTACCACTACGCAGCTCAGGCTTCTTCCGGTTATCTGCCTCACCTCTGAAATGCTTCCCTCCTTTCTTTCTTACGGGATGCTTGATCGGAAGAAATCTACGATGCCCCAGGTATACAACCTTTTTACATTTATCCAAAAAAACACTGTCAGTATTATCTAAACAGTGTGTGCATGCATTGTATCCCTTGTTTGTATGTCCGGAAATGTTACTAAGAGCAGGCCAATCATTGATGGTTACGAAAAGCAACGCCCGTAGGTCAAATGGCTTTTGTTCGTTCTCATCCCACACACGTACACCTGGTTTGCCCCACAATTGTAAGAGTTCTTCCACTAATGGCCTTAGATACACATCAATGTCGTTGCCAGGTTGCCTCGGGCCTTGGATGAGAACTGGCATCATAATGAACTTGCGCTTCATGCACAACCAAGGAGGAAGGTTGTACATACATAGAGTTACAGGCCAAGTGCTATGACTGGAGCTCTGCTCCCCAAAAGGATTAAAGCCATCTGTACTTAGACCAAACCATAAGTTTCTCGCCTCTCCTGCAAAGTCTGGGAAGTCTCTCTCGATCTTTCTCCACTGCGATCCATCGGCGGGGTGCCTTAACTTTCCGTCTTTCTTACGGTCTTCTTTGTGCCATCGCAACAACCTAGCATGCTCTTTGTTTCTAAACAGACGTTTCAGCCGTGGTATTATAGGAGCATACCACATCACCTTAGCAGGAACCCTCTTACGCGGGGGCTCGCCCTCAACATCACCAGGGTCATCTGCTCTGATCTTATACCGAAGTGCAGTGCATATCGTACTTTCATCCAAATTCTCGTACTTCTCACCGCGGAAAAGGATGCAGTCATTAATGCATGCATGTATCTTCTGCACATCTAATCCTAGAGGACAGAGAGCTTTCTTTGCTTCGTACATACTCTCAGGCAATTCGTTATCCTTTCGAAGTTTTGACTTCATTAGTTGAAGTAAACTCTCAAATGCCTTGTCAGTCACACCGTTCTGTGCCTTTCATTTCAGCAACTCCAGTGTGGTACCGAGCTTTGTGCTACCATCTTCGCAATTTGGGTACAACAATTTTTTGTGATCCTGTAACATGTTATCCAGCTTCAACCTCTCCAATTTGTTTTCACAGTCTTCCCTTGCATCAGCAATAACTCGGCCAAGATCATCATCGGGCTCTTCTGATGCCTGTTCTTGATCACCTCCTTCTTCTCCATTCTCTTCCATTGCAGTATCGTCGTATTCAGGGAACAAAGGATCTTCTTCTTCTTCTTCATCGTCTTCCATAACAACCCCTCTTTCTCCATGCTTCGTACAGCAATTATAGCTGGGCATGAAACCTCTCCGAAGTAGATGGCCGTAAATGATTCTTTCGGAAGAGTGCTCTCTGACGTTCCGACAATCAACACATGGGCAACACATGAAGCCATTATCTTTGTTCGCGTGAGCTACAGCAAGAAATGCATTCAGGCCTGCCATATACTCGGAAGTGCGTCAGTCACTATACATCCATCGCTGCCGTGCATCCACCTGCATCGTATAATTAAGTTTATCAAAATACATTACAATAACATATTAATACGACAAATACTACTTTTTTTATGTATCAGTTACAGATGAAAAAGATAAGTTTGTTAACCTCGGTCGAAGATACCATCTTCAGTGAGCTTATGTGCGGCTCTGGAATTTCGTCGAACACCTCGTGTGCATAGTAAAATAAAACACACTAACACCACACTCTCTCACACCTCCAAGCAAAAAAAAAAATGGAAGGGGGGAGGGGCTGGGGCAGTATATATAGGGGAAGGGGGGCATTGGTCCCGGTTCTTGGACTGAACCGGGACAAATGTTCATGCGCGTGCCACGTGGCATGTGGCTAGGCATTGGTCCCGGTCCGTGGCACGAGCCGGGACCGATATGTCCCCCACGAACCGGGACCAATGCCCCCAGGCGATTCCTGTTGCCCCGGGCGCACGAACCGGGACCAAAGCATGACATTCGTCCCGGATTCGGCTGCAACCGGGACAGCTGCCCCCTGCCCCCCCTGGACGAGAGGGGTTGTTTCCACTAGTGGTCCTGATCGAGAATGGTCTTGATTCCTATGTAATATTTTTTTGTAGCGGGACAAATCCAGAAATAGAGCTTCGGCACAGGTTGGGTTGATAACGATGGGGATGCAGTGACGATCGCTGTGCAAAACATGAACGAAACAATCATATTAAAATTAATCTTTATACACGTGCAACTAAAATGACCAGCTACAAAAGCATAGGTATGTATAGCGAATGACTCACAAATGACAATAGGGCCAGAAAAGGGTTGTCTTGTCATCATTGGCGACCGGATATATGTAATGTATCGAATAATAATTTTATGGCCTTGATTGATTCTCAAGTTTCCCTCGAATAATAGATATGGGTCTCCAATAACGATGTTTTCAATCTTGTCTCTTATGATAGCAGAGGTTAGATGGAGAGCCCATACACGGAGTAAGGAATAATCCAGCTGATACATATGAAGCATGTTGGAGATTTATATGAAGCTAACGTAGAACACCTCCACGCGGTATGCATGCATATTCATCAGGCACACTCACCGGTAGCATCGGAAAGATGTATCGATGTTCTAACGTGAGTACACACTTCTCCTGCTAGAGAATTTGTTCAGATACCTGATTTTGACTTACGCAACCTCCATTTTGTTCAGTGATAGCATGGGTTGACCCATGAAATAGAAGACCTTGGTGGTTCTATAGAACTTGAGACACGTCATTCATTAATCACCATCGACGGCTAGCTATTATCGTGATATTTGGATTTCGAAGGGCGACATCTCTTATTTTTTTTCCTCAGGGCCCAGGGCCAGCTGATTGCACACTGGAGGACCTTTAACTGTGTCGGTGACCACCTTCTGAAATGTATTTGGACTAAAGTTTTTCTTTTGTCGTTCTTGGGTATCGTCAGTTGGGGGCGTTTCGCTAAAGCGGAGACTCTTGCAATGGGGCGTGCGTCTCATTTCTGGGGATGCATAGTAATTAGTGGTCAAGTCCAGCTCAGCAATGTAAATGTCCATGTGCTTATGCGACATGCCATCGACAGGACCATTATTCATGAAACCATAGAGGTCGTTGTCCGATGTCTCTGGGACATACATATCTTTACGAAAACCATCATCGACATACATGGTAGGATCGGTCTGATGGATCTCGGCATGTGAGGGTGTTTGATCATCATCCATATCTTTACGAAAACCATCATCCATATCTTTACGAAAACCATCATTGACAAACTATGCCATGGATTTGGCCATAACACCCATCATTTGGACCGAAACCCTAGAATGTTCGAAAGACATAGCTCATTTTTATGAACATATTTTCAACAAAACTGTCGTATGCCAAGTTTATTATTTTTGGTGGATACTAGGACATATATAATGACACCACGCGAAGGTCTCGCGTCATTTTGTGTTTTTTTTTTTAATTTTCGGGAATTTTCTCAGCCAATTTGAGGGAGAAGTCAAGATGACGGGCATGACCGTCCATACCTAGGGGTTGTATATTCAGAAACTCTCGGTGTATCTGTGTTGAAATAGATAGTTGTGTACTAAAAATAATTTCTTCCCAAAAATCATGAGCAAACTACGAGGCACATGTAGTTCAAATTTGACCCGTTTCCAATTGAATCGGCAGAAACTTGTGTTTTTAAAAATAGGTGGATGGAAACCTTTTCTTAGAAAAAAAATTGGTTATTTGTAAATATAACATGGTCTAGAATATTCAAAAAATGCTGCTCCCAAGTTTTGCAACATATTTGTGGTAGGTCCTTGATACGTCATAAACGTATCCTTAATTTCTGATGTTCCATGTTGTTTTCATGTTTTTTCCTACATGTTTGCTATACACTTTATATAAATTTTATTGATTTTCCAGACTAACCTATTGACGAGATGCCACAGAGTCAGTTCCCTATTTTCTGCTGTTTTTAGTTTCAGAAAAGTTGTTCTGGAAATATTCTCGGAATTGGAAAATTCGAAGCCCGAAAGTTTTAGAATTCTCGAAGATTCCACGGAGTCCCAAAGAGGCCCGGAGGGGGGCCACACCATAGGGCAGCGCGCCCCCTGGCCGCGCTTGGGGTGGTGTGGGCCCCTCGGGCGTCCACCGCCATCGCCCTTTCGCCTATTTATACCCCCCGATACGTCAACCCTAAAACTATACCACTTCGTCCCGAGAAACACCCGAGGCCGCCGTCATCGTCCTCCCAAGATAGGGAGGGTTCTGGAGCTCTCCCCGGCACCCTGCCGGGAGGAGAATTCATCACCGGAGGGGTCTACACCACCATGCCCTCCTCTGAAGTGATGCATGAGTAGTTCATCCCTGGACTACGGGTCCATAGCAGTAGCTAGATGGTTGTCTTCTCCAGTTTTTACCTCATGTTTAGATCTCGTGAGCTGCCCTACATGATCGAGATCATGTTTATGTAATGCTACATGTTGTGTTTGATGGGATCTGATGAATATTGAATGCTATGTCTTCTGATTATCAATCTATCATGTTATCTTCATACATATGTTATTTATGATCTTGCATGCTCTCCATTATTAGTAGATGCTCTGGCCAAGTAGAAGCGAGTAACTCCAAGAGGGAGTATTTATGCTCGATAGTACGTTCATGCCTCCTTTGATTCCGTGCTCGAGTGACAGAAACGTGACGAATGGAGAATGTGTTGTTATCATTAGGGAGAAAACAACGGTGCTTACTTAGTTTACATTCTTTACATTACACATTTTGATTACTACAAAAATTTGTTGCTTGTAACTTAATACCCAACATTTGTTAGGATGATATTCGGAGGTTGGATTATTAGTCTATGTATTTTTTTGTAATGCCCGCATGAATCACATAGTAATCTTTATATCTTGCATATGCACTACGATGCAGCCTTCATTTCTGTCAATTCCTCTGCTGTAATTTTTTCACCACACACGTTATTTATCTTTCACGGAGAGACACCACTAGTAAACTATGGACCCTAGTCCATTTTCTCATTCTGATAATATAACCACTTCGATTACTGTTTTCATACTGCTGCTACTGCTTTCATATTGTTCTCATACTGTTTTCCACACCATACGTTTAACCTCTTTGTGTTCAGCAAAACCGGTGAGATGGACAACCTCACTGCTTCGTTAGGCAAAGTGATTTGATTGTGTTGTGTAGGTTCCTCGTTGTTGCGGAACCTGTAGTGCGCCCTGCCATCTTAGCTGCATCAACCTTCTGAAGTTACTCCTTCCTCCTACTGGCCGATTCAACCTTGGTTTCTTTCTGAGGAAAACTTGATACTGTGCTCTTCATACCTTCCTCTCGGGGTCTCCCAACAAACGTGGTTCCACACTCCGTCAAGCATTTTTCTGGCGCCGTTGTCGGGGAAGAAGAGAATTTCTGCAAGGGGAGTCTCTCACTTCCAATCTCTTTACTTTTTTTTTGCTTAGATTATTTTATTTTATCTTATTTGCTTCTCTTTATCAAAACCATAAAAAAATTAGTTCCTATTCTAGTTGTTACCTTTGTTACCTTGTTGTTATTTTTCATCATGTTGTTCCCTAAGTTTACCCTGAAAGACCTTCTAGTTGGTAGTTGATTTTACGCTTCTAGAATCTCCATAAAGTTTTCTTGATCGCTCTTGTATCGTTTGACCTTAACTGACCTAATATTATTAGAATCCTGACATATGCTATGTCGATAGACCTCGTCTCTTCCGATTGGAACCTAATTAATGCTTTTCATATCGAGACACAAAAAAAACCTGATAGGTTTTGTCTTGTTTGACATGAACTGAATTAATGATAGTAGAATCATGACACCAACAATCTCGATCGATGTCGTCATGTTTGACCTGAAGAGAATTATTGATGTTGGAATATTAACAGGATAAATATTTATATCACTCGTCTCGTTCGACCTGAACCAATGGTATGCTTATAGAAACCCAACACAAACAATCTGGATAGCACTCGCGTCATTTGACCTGAACATAACTAATGCGAAGAATCTTGACACGAGCCATCTTGGCTCGTCTTGTTTGACTTGACCCAAATTAATGTTGCTAGAATTAATGACGTATGACAATATTATTAAATCTCTTCTCATTAGAAAAGAACCACATTAATGATTTTTCAATCTTTACAAAACCATCCACGATGGGTCTTCTCCTTTGAACTAAACCAAATCAATACTATTATTATCCGGAAATAAACTATCTCGATCGATCTCGTCTTGTTTGACCTCGATAAAATTAGTACTATGAAAACTGTGACATATTTTTTTTCATAGCAGTCTTCTCGATTGACCTAAAATGATTTTTTTTTTATTCTAGAATCCCAACGCAAACAACCTGGATGGATCTTGTCTCATTTGACCTGAACCGGTTTAATTTGTTAGAATGCCCACACAAAGAATCTCATTCTAGATGGTCTTGTTTGACCAAAAAAAGTTAATGATGTTAGAATCGTGACAGGAGTAATATCGATAGCACTCGTCTCGTTTGACCTGAACGAATCCCAACATAAACAGTCTTGATATCACTCATCTCGTTTAACCTGAACCTAATGAATGCTACTAGAATCGTTCCATAACCCATCTCAATAGATATTCCTCATTTGACCTAAACCAATTTTCTTTTATTAAATCTCGACATAAATAATCTCGATAGGTATTTTTTTTGTTTATTCGGACCAAATTAATGATGTTCAAATCCCGATACAAAGAATTGATCGATCTTGTCTCGTTTGACCCAAGCTGAACTAGTGGTGTCATCTCGATATATCTCGTCTTGTTTGACCCAGATCAAATTTGTGATATTATCTCCATAGATCATTGTCTCATTTGACCTGAAATGTATTAACATGTTATCATCCGGACACGAATAATCTTAATAGTTCTTGTCTTGTTTGATCTGAGACTAATTAATATCGTTAGTTTTCTTCTTGTTCAACATACACCGAATCAATGACGTTATAATCCCGTCACAAATATTCTTATATATAGCTCTTCATTTGACGTGAACTGAAAAATAAATTAGCATGTAACACAAACAATATTGATTTCTCAAAATGATACAAAATTCCAATTTTAGCCTTGGTAGTCCACAGCCTTGAGTTGTCCCCTATTGGTGAAATGAAGATATGGTCGTCTTCATTGATTTTTCACTTGGTTACATGTTCGCAGTGCAACAATGATAGAACATCTAACGTATCTCCTCATGTTTTGTCCGTAGAAGCTTAACGCTATGAGCGGCAAACCTCCCTCTAAACCTTTATCTGCTCTTCCTCCACTCAGGCTCAACCTCTTGTAAGTTGTCCTGCAACTTATCATTGATCTTCTGTCTCTTGCTTACTGTCTAACGCGGATGTTTGCAGGTTAATGTATGTGCTAGATCTGGGACCTGTTATTTGGCACCTAGATACAACATTTGCTAAGTGCTAAGAAGACACTAGGTAAAAGTGGGGCACATGATATCATCCGTGGCTGCATTGCAACCGCTGTTTGCCGAGGTGGCGGCACTCAGCAAAAACTGTACGCTGTCTATATATGCGTAATACAGTCAGCAAATTGTATTATGATTTCTGAGTATGGTGAAAAGACACTCAGCAACTAGAAATGCAACTTGTGAATTGGAGATCAGAAATATGAGTTTTTGGGCTCTGTTGGTCAGCCATTTTACTCAAGGATTAGGCGTTTGTGTCAGCTCTACTTATCTGCTAGGAATTATTTTGTCCATGCATCAATATAACAAGCATTTTGCATTGCTTTATCTTCATATGTAGCAAAAATAAATCCTAGATACATATGTAAAATTAGTTAATTACTCATAGTGTAATCATTTTTCAATGAATTTATTCGGGCGAGTTGTAAGCATGATGTTGTAGAAAAGGGACCTGCGTGTGGGATACAATTGGGCTTGGTGGAGTGGCACTAAAATTGCCCTTTCACCGATATATATGCCACTGGACTCGCTGTGAGCGCAGTACAAGCTAGCTGCATCCACCCTCTCGGAAAGAAACAACCAAAAATTCACCAGCTAGTTCAATCCAGAGAATTTGTTTGGTGATCGATCGACATGGTGAAGCAGCAGCAGCAGATCCTGCTGCTGCTACTGCTGGTGCAATTGACGAGGGGCTGTGTAGGTGAGCGGAACACAATCACCCACATCAAGGGGTTCGACGGCGCTCTGCCCTTCTCCCTGGAGACCGGGTACATAGAGATGGAGGACGTGGAGCTCTTCTACTACTTCATCCCATCGGAGCGCAGCCCGCTGGAGGACCCTCTCATCCTCTGGATCTCCGGCGGCCCCGGCTGCTCCGGTCTCAACGCCCTCCTTTTCGAGATAGGCCCTCTCAAGCTGGACATTGCCGGCAGCCCCCACCGAGCCGCGGCTGGTCTACTTCGAGGACTCATGGACCAAGGTGAGCAACGTGATATTCGTGGACGCGCCGGTGGGCACGGGCTTCTCCTACGCCCGGCAACCGCAGGGGCTCAACGTCAGCATCACTGACACCGGCAGGCAGCTCCGGATATTCCTCCACAAGTGGGTCACCGTCAGCCATCCGGAGCTGGTTGCCAACCCGCTGTACATCGGCGGTGACTCCTACTCCGGCATCACCGTCCCAGTAACCGCGCTGGAGGTGGCAAACGATCATAATGGGCTCAACCTTCTAGGGTACATGGTGGGCAACGGCAAAACAGACGAGCTGTACGACAATGGCGGAAAGGTTCCCTTCATGCACGGAATGGGACTCATCTCCGACGACATTTACCAGGCGGCGCTAGGCGGCTGCGCCCACGCGCTGCAGGCTGTCACCAGGGTTACCGAGGATATCAACCCGTCGCACATCTTGGAGCCCACCTGTGAAGCGGACGACCTCTACCGGGTGGATGTGCTACCCGTGGAGTGCTTATGGCAGAAGGGGTGCAGGCTGTCAGAACTCTGGGCCAACGACGTCGAGGTGAGGGAGATGCTTGGCGTCCGTGAGGGATCCATTACTGGCAGCTGGTGGCTGTGCAACCCTCCGCCGGACCTGCGCAGAGACGTGACCAGCACCATATCCTACCACCGCAACTTGACGCAACGCGGCTACCGGGCGCTGGTGTACAACGGCGACCATGACTTAGGCTTCACCTTCGTGGGCACACAGGCATGGATCAGGACGCTGGGTTACCCTGTGGTTGCGCCATGGAGGCCCTGGTACTCAGGCAATCAGGTCGCGGGGTACACGACGGAGTACGCCTACAACTTTACCTTCGCCACCGTCAAGGGGGCCGGCCACATGGCGCCAGAGACCCGCCCTAAGGAATGCCTTGACATGATCCAAAAATGGACCTCACCCAAAGGCAGACTCTGATCACTTGGAACCAGCTGGAGGAGGAGGAGGCGGCCAGGTTGATTACATAGTGGGATAGTAGCTAGCTAGTAAGGTTTCCTATACTAATTTCTCAGCTTGATTTTATGTTCATGTCGTTTAGCAATTTACGTCAGGTCACCATCCTCTTGAATTTGATCTTGCTATATCACTTCTAAACATGTAATCTATCATGTTCAATTAATTGAGGGTTTTATTAGCGATCCCTATGCGACCGAGAGAGTAGTTCACACTTGTACTATGGGTTTATAATAGTAGCGAGCTGGTATCCCGTCTCGTGTATTTTTCAATATGAAGGTCTTTTGAGCTGTGCTACATGATTGAGATACATATGATATAATCTCTATGGTTGTTTTGTTTGTTGGGACATGATGAATTGTTACTTATGATTAGATTGTTTATGTTTTCTGCTGATGCTTTTTGCTATCATTGAATTGATCTATTTGTAGTCCGGCATGCCCTCCGATTTTTATATTTTATTTGGTTAAGTTTATATTAAAATCTTCAGGAGAGTGTTATGTAAAATAGTGGGTTCACCGGTGCAGATCTCTATGCCCAATTGACATAATACGATGATGCGTTGTATTGTATTGTTGCTAGAAGGATTAAGCAACGGTTTCTATTTGCATAATTGGATAATAGTTTTACTGTTACATTATGTAAACTTGCTTAAGTTAATACTATTTCATTTAAATTAATACTTAGTGATGCAGACATATAAATAATCTCGACGTGGAGTACTCCCTCCATTCGCTTTTAATCTACATTGGGCTCATGATTTTGTTCAGAAATACTCTACATTCTGAGTGGGTCCCACTTTGATTATTAAGTGGAGAAAGAGCCAACACACCATGCACCCATAGATATTGACCAAATTCTTTGCAATTTGCATGCATTGCATTAATCAACATTGGTTTAACCAATAAGATGCTTTGTTGCTTGTGAGACCATAATTATGATACATGAAAGGTTGTGCTAAAGTAGTAGTAATAAATACTATCCTAATTTGTCTTAATTTTTTCAAGATGTAGATTAAATCCGAACGGAGGGAGTATTAGTGATAGATAAAGCTTGGTAAGAGTCGAGTCTACGCAGTCCTCTCATTTGATGGTATTGTGTACCTAACACGGCATATTGGCTGGTGGAAGGTTGAATGAATGACTTCTATTGTCCATGATTTTCTCAATGGAAAGTTTCTCCGAATAAGAATATCCATAGCGCCTTTGATTGACAGCTTGAGTGAAGAAGAACAATGCAGCTTGTAAAGCTCTTTTGTCAAGTTCGTGACCATGACATGACTCGAGAAAGAAGCCCCGACAAAGAACATGGATTTTCTCACTTCGGAAAAGGAAACTTGAATGCAGACTTAATGGTGATGAAGGCTTGGCCTCTAGGGTGGCCCGATCTTCAGGGATTGACGCACGAGAGGTGGGGAGATTGGGAAGAACGCGATGAACACGATGAACTCACGCACACAAAAGGGGAGATACCTTGTGAAGCCTACGAGATATCGCAAACCCAAGTCAACAACACGCTAATTGGAATCGATTCCTCTCACCGGCTAGTCCACCGATCCAACAAAAGCCACAAAGGGATGGTTGGCAAGAACTACAGGAATCATGAGATGAAAGAGTAGCTATTTGGAGAGATCTTTATACAATCCAATAGATGAATCTATGGAGTAGCCATGGATCCCATGGGGGAGGTTCTCCACATGGGAGGGGGAGCACAAGGCCCAATTCTATCTCAAGTCAACTCTTCATAGGAAGCAGGGGAGGGGTCCTATATATTGTAGAGGGGTAGGTGAGAGGGATACAAGGGGAGGTTCCCCTATTCACACGCAGGGGAGCCGGCCTGGCGGGCTTGAGGCCGGGCTAGTCTGTAGGGCGGCTCTGTTACGGAGCCGGCCTAGAGGCCGGCCTGGCCGGGCTGCAGGTCGGGTTTCCTGCCCTTCTTCTTCGTTGTCTTCTCGCTTCTTCCTCCTCTTCCACGCGTACACCTTGGACGGCCTCGAGTCCTGGGCTTCCTCGGCATCTCCCCCCACATCTGTACTCGTCGACTCACACCTAGCAATGTACGGGGGTAGATGGTCAAGTAGTATACCGTCCAAAGGGGTACGAAATGGGTTATAGAATTGGAATGAGTTCACCTTTTGAATCCATGGTGACTTGATGTATGATGGAGTGTGAGACATGCCAAGTGGGATAGGTCGCGCTGCATCATCTCCCCCCCACTTGAAAAAGAGTTATCCTCGACACTAACTCGTCATCAACGTGTAGAGGAGGTAGATGGATTGTCGTAGAAGTCGAAGTCACCGTGTGGGCATTCTTGATGGAAAGGGTATGGAAGCTCTTCAATATTCCTTTGGCCTTCATGTAATCTACCAAGCTCACAAGAAAGACAAAACAACACTCAAAGAGTAGCCAATTCTTGAAGCTCATGGGATGGGTTTCTAATTAGAGGGAAGGCACCTTAGCAAGATGTCGATGTGGTTGTATTGTAAGATCCTCCGTCATAGAAAGGGGGTGATATAGCCACGCATGCCATCTAATCCAAAGGTAGAACCTACACACCAAAGACCAAGCAAACCATGTGTGTGCGAGGTAGAGAAGCATATCATCGATGACATGTCCATTCATTTTCATAGCACCGTTAGCACAACACAAATATATGTAATCTAGTGTATATGCAAGGTCAAGGTGCAAGCAATTCATGGAAACATTTCCAAAATAGGAGAACACGAAATCTCCATGAAACTTTGAGGGGTTGCACACAAAGCATTGGAAATGGAAGTTTGTCAAAATCCTTGGTGCAATAAGAGGAGACATTGGCAAAAACACAAGATGAAGAATGTCCCAAATATTATCAGGGTGCATGCAAAGCATAGGAAAAAGCAATTTGTCGACATTTTTGTTGCAACACCAATGGAAGGGAAACCAAAACACTCATGACAAGACATGCTTAAATATCATTGTGGTTGTAAGAAAGCCATCGGAAATAACAATTGTTCATCATACTTGTTGCAACACACAAATCATCTATATGAAAGATCAAGGAAGAATTCTTGTCACAAAGGAGAACAACATCACAAACATGTTTGCAGACAAAGCAAAGGGAAGAGCAATTTTTCAATGTGTTTGCTGCAAAACAAGAGAAAGATATTAGAGTCGGGTTTGATCCCCAACACAATTTTATTATGCTCTGAAGAGCTCGTTTTGCCAACTCATGTTCAATTGAGGTTGACAATAGCATGTGGGTACTCAAACACACAAAAGACCAAACGGAGAAATTTTGTTTGTGGTAAATGAACACATCATCCATCAAGACATGTCTCTTGATTCACACATGACCAAAAACATCAAAATGAAATATGAAGTATGAAATGTGTGAGTGGTCAAAATGCAAGATGAAGGGTTGAGCATGCTCAACATGGAAAAACTCAATCTTCTAACAAGATAAATCTCCAAAAGTTGAGGATGCTATGGGGGCAAATTCATTTGAAAGCATGGCAACATTATTGCAAACCAAGCATTTGAAAGAACAGTTGTTCGACATTTTGGTTGCAACAATTGAAGAAAAATGTAAGCACTTGGGGCAAAGCATACCAATGGCAATATCATCACAAATAGGGTCATCCATAGCATGCAAGCAATCATCATTCATCATGTCCACTAGTGGGAACATGGTCACATAAACAACCATACCTTTGTCATCCTTCACATATGAAGTAGGTGTTGTGGCAGTAGGGGCCTTCAAGTAGTCGACTTGTCCATCTTCATGTAGACATGGGCTGGCATCACCTTCATCCACCATGTACATCTTATTCTCCATAGGAAGCACCGTCTTTAGGAGTGGCGTCTCATCATCTATGGAATCTAACACATCATGAGGAAACACACTAGAGGTAGAGGGGACTTGTTAGAATGTGAAATGGCCTCACATGACCTATCAACTACCTCTCTCAACTCATCTAGTGTATCACTCAAGCCCTCAAAGTGGATGCACTCAATCTCATATATGGTGGAGTCACTCATCTCACACGCTCTCTCACACATGTGGGCTAAGTGGCTCTCATGCTCACATGGGATTGGTACCATCTCAAAACACATGCACATAGGGGTAGGCTCGCAATCCTCAACACCATACGCCTCCTTGGTTGAAGGGAAAATCCCATGCTCAACCTCATCATCCTTATTGCCTCCAAATGTGTGAGCCATAAGATTGGAAACAACACTCGCCTCCATTGCCGAAGGGAAACTCCGATGCTCAGCTTCTCCACTTGACGCACCATCTTGGTCGCCGCCTTGGCAATCCCACATTATGTGACCATAGCCCTTGCAAATGGGGCATAAGAGGTCTTCATCTTGAGGTAGGCTCATGGTACGGTGTTGTTGGGAGCGGTTGTAACACCTGGGGTGTTACCTAATAGGAAGTGTGTGTTTTCTTTTTGCTTTGCATCACAGCATCACATGAGCATTGCATTCTATTCTCAAAACAACTCAAAATTCAAAACCACTTTAAACTTTCACACATGTTCAAAATTCCCAATTTCAAAATTGCAAACTAAACCACTCAATTGTTTTTCAATAATTTGAAGTTGTTTTAATCCAATTGCTTGTTAATAAATTCTTTCCTTTTATCAAACCTCCTAATGGCAATTAAATTTCAAATCATTTTCCTCCTTATTTGGCATGATCAAATTGTGGTTTAAACCTTAAAACTCTTGCCAACTATTAAATTCAATAATGTTTGTATAATTGCTTGAACTTATTAAATAAAATTTGCTTATTTCCAAAATTCCAACCCAAACCCTATTTGGAAATCACCTAACAATTTAATATCACATTAATAATTCAAGTTGTTGAAAGTAATTTTAAACTACCTTGTTGTTGTTGTTTTGCAGATTAATAAAATTTAATTATCAAATCAAAACACCAAACCCTATTGGCAAAATTCAACAAAAAACTTTAAATCAAATTGAAATTTCAAACTTGTGAAATAATGCTAACCTTTGCTTGACATTGCTGTTTTGAACACTAACAAAAATAGTCCTAAAAACATAACCCTAACCTTTATCATTTTTCTCTCACTATCTCTTTTACAAAAAAAAAGGATCAAAAGAAATAAAAACACAAAAGGAGACAGGCCACCCCTTTCCTTTCTTTCCCCAGCCCATTTCTTTTTCTCCCCCAAGCCCATCTCTTCTAGCCCGATACCCCCCTTTCATCTGTCGGCTTCCTCCCCACGTCCCCCCCCCCCCGTACGACTGCACCTCCACCCTCTGATCCTCCTCCCCCTCCTCCGATTTGCAGCCGTACCATGGCTCCTCTCTCCATAAATACCTACCCCTTCCCCCTCTGCTTGCTAGCCCTAGCCCTCCCCTCAGCGCCGCCACCCACTGATCTCCCTCCTCTCTGCTAGTTCCTCTCTGTCTGAACCTCAACCAGTAAGCCAACCACCACTGCCTCCTCATCGCGGGGACGACATGGGCACCTCGAGGAGCTCCTGTCCCCGGGAATGGAACCAGCGTCCCTCCAGCTCCAAGATCACCGAAGGCACCTTGGCCAGGTAACCCCTCTAAGCTCGCCGACTCATCCTCTGTTGTCTTCCCCGTTTCCTGTCGCCATGGATGCAGTGAAGTTCAGATAAGTACCCTGATGTTGGTTCGTTGCCCCTGCGTTGCACCCTCGTACTCCCGCACGCACACCTGTGCCACACCGTATCGCACCCCCTGCACACCACCATCAACGTTGGTGCGTGGTCGATGCCCACTGTGTCCACCCGCCCTTCCGATCTGCAATCGAGCGAGGTTCCAGTTGCAGTTCGTCAGGTTCAGATCATGACTCTCCGTCGAATCCAGTTAACAGCAGTAGTTTGCCTCTTTATTCAGTCGCTCCTGTAACCCATCACGAAACCAGCCGAGGCGCAGTGGTCACGGATGCGCGCGCTCCCGTCCCAGCTCGCGAGATCGAATCCTATGTGAGGCAAAGCCTCCAGCTTTTTTATTCTTTTCCGCGCACCTCACTGCCAGGTCCACCCGTCAGTGACCGTCCAAGCCACCTCCGCTTCCACCCCATCCGCGTCAGCGACAGCGTGGCCCCGGGGTCCCGCTCGTCGTCTCCGGCTGGCTAGCCCGCGGTAAAAAAAGTTTTTTTAACAACTTTCTGTTTGAAAACAAGTCCTTTTATTTCACAGATTGGTCCTCTAATTCAAAATGCAAATAACTTTCAAATTATAACTCCAAAAATTAAAAGTAAAATATGTACACTGATCCAAATTACATTATCTATCTTTTGGTACCATTTGTTTCCTGTTTTGAATTTTCAAAATGCAATTCAAATTTGAATTCAAATAATTCAATTGCAATTTGATAAAATCAATAACTAATTCATTCTTAATCCAATAAATGCAAATAAAATATGTTTTCCATGCAAAATTAAACCCTCTTTCCAAATATAAAATTTGTTTCATGTTTTGAATAATTAAAATTGGTTAAATGCTTTAAACCTTGTTTAAATCATTTAATATTGTTAAATTCATAACTTGATCAAAACAGATTCTTTTGGTACAAATAAAATATGTTTTCAAACCATCAAAGTATAAAATTTTCAAATATTAATTTGGTTTAATACTTTGAACAAATAAAAATTCAAATAAGTTCATGTTTGAATTAAATTCATTTAATTCTTGCTTAAACTTGTTTAATTCATAAATAATTTATTTGAAATCCTTTGTTAATAAGTGAAACATGTATTCCAACTAAAATCTTGTTTTCTTTTCAAATATAAACTTTGTTATCTATTTTGAACAAATAAAATTGGTAAAAACAACAAATGCCTGTGTGACACCTTTGAGTAACCAAAAATTCCAAAACTTAATAAGTGAATTTCAAAATGGGTACACCTTATTTCCAATTGGTTCTATTGTTGTTATTTTTCTGTTTTCATCATCCATGCATCATACTAATCCACCTTCACATGTTGATTAGTTGGAAAACAAATAATCTAACCAAAATTCATGGGCTTTTCATATGCAACTCAAATTGCATATGGGTCCATTTAAACATGCTATCATGTCAACTAGTTTATTTCTATGCATCCATTAAATTGTCATGCATCCATATCTTGATCATGCTGGATCTTTTGCCGTAGTAGTAATTGTTGCATCCGGTGTTTGTTCGAGGTTCGTTGCTTCTTCCCGGATAGGACGTTGAGATGATGTGAGCAACGACAAGTTCTGTGGATGTACCTCTACTTGCTGGATCTCAGGCAAGTATACTCACTTGCTGCCATATGGCTGCCTTTCATCACTTGTTACCGATTCTTTCCGTTGTTCTTCTAGCCTGTTGATACGATGCTTGTGTCTCGATCCTATCATATTGTTTACCTTGCAGCCATGATATAGCCTTTTCCTTCCACTTCCTATTAACTGTTGTTTGTTTACTCTGTTGGCCCTCGTGTCGTAGTTGCATGCTTAGTGTTGTTTGCGCTCAAGTCTTGTTGTCCGTCTTATCACCTGTTTAGTTTGATAGTTGGGTTTCATTTCAATCAACAACCTGTTAATGTTTTGGGTAATAATAATTTGATGATAAGGCACCGGCAGGAGGCCCGGCGTGGTTTTGAAGCCTGCTAGTGTCGACCCTAATAGGAAAAGGGTCTTGTCTACTGATCCATGATGAGCGCACTACCCGCATGTGGGAAGCGAGTATGGGCGCCCCCCTCAATTTGACTCGATTCGCATCTCGTCCAAATCGCCTCATTTAGTTCGGGTTTTCCATTTGCTGCATGCATGATCTTGCGAGCCCTTGGTACCCGGGTGGAACTTTCGTAGTCGGCATATAGGGGGACACGTTCTTAGAGTGCTATGAGGGTCCATTTTCTTCTGGGCTCGATTAGCCGTGCTCCCAAGGTGCTTTGGGCTTGATGCGAAGAAGAGTTGGGTTGTGTTGAGTACCTCGCTTGGTGGGTTGATCCCCCATCTTGCGGGATATTCTTACGTGTACGGCCAAATTGGTGCAACCCTGCAGGGATAATCTTCCCGAGAAGCCGTGTTTTCCGCGGTTATGGATTACTTGGTGAAAGTACTGGCTAACAAGTACTCAGAACAACTTACACCTAACTAATGATAACTTGACTAGTAATAGTCTTATTGACACAATAACTTGACCCATCCTTAATCCAACAGTGTGAGTTATCCTTGGGTTGCTTCCTTAGTAGGGGGTAACATTGGATGGGTTTGTTTGGTGAGTAGTTGTAGTTGGTTTCGATACGCTATCTTATCCCCCTCTTTTAGCCGGATGTTGTATTGAGTTTCTGTAGTTGGTTAGTGCAGCCCGTTGTCGCTTATTTGCATTAACCCCTTCCTTTCCGTTGATCCCAAAGTATTTGTATCTTGTGATGACTGGCTACGCCGGTATCTTGTGAGTATGGTTTATCCACTTGCCAGTACTTAACCGTACTGACCCACGAATCTTTTTCGTGGCTGCATATTCAACATTGCAGTCAACAGGTTTGAAGTCTGACGACGTTAGCTTGGGAATCCCTCCGGCTTGGCCTGGGCAGGGATTGGACGCTCTCGGTTATCTTCAGGACTCTTAGTCCAGTTTGTATCTTGTCCGTAGTCGGACGCTATGTTGTTTCTTCCGCTGTTATTTGGATCTTTGTATTGTATCAGTTGTATCTCTGACTCGTTTGAGTCATCTTGTATATCTCTTTTCTGTTGTTGTTGTGGATTATTCGTGAACTGTTGTAATGTTATCACAAGTGGCAACCTGGAATCGGTTATTATGTGGATTCTGGCGGGAATGCTGAAATCTGCATAGTGCCCGATCTCGGGGCGTCACAAATGGTATCAGAGCCTTGGTTCCGATTACCGAGATTGTTTCGATACAAATGGTTATCGAAGCAACGGGTCCGCAAAGCCTGTAGGATAACCTCGCTAACGGTCGTTGTTTCTAGAGTGTCGAAAACTATTTCTGCTAAACTATTTTGGAAAACCTCTCAATAGGATTCTTGTTTTTTCCCTATCCCTATTCTATTTCCCCTCCCATCTTGTTTGTTTTGGAGTCTCCCCCCTTGTCTATCTTTCAAAGTGTTAGGATCCTACGTGGGTGGACGTTTTCTGAGCCCTTAACCTAATAGGTTCGATCATCGGAAGGTTCCTGGTGGAAGAACATCGTCGTCACTCCGAGCAAGAATCCCTTGTTAGTGGTGTCGAGAAGCCCTTGTTAGTGGTGTCGAGGAGATCAACTGGAAGCACGAAGAATCGATAGTCGAACTTCTTTCCCCTCCCGGGTTAGCAGGTGGATTGCGAGGGCGCAATCCCTTGTTAGTGGTGTCGTCTGTAACACCTGGGGTGTTACCCTAATAGGAAGTGTTTGTTTTCTTTTTGCTTTGCATCACATGCATCACATGAGCATTGCATTCTATTCTCAAAACAACTCAAAATTCAAAACCACTTTAAACTTTCACACATGTTCAAAATTCCCAATTTCAAAATTGCAAACTAAACCACTCAATTGTTTTTCAATAATTTGAAGTTGTTTTAATCCAATTGCTTGTTAATAAAATCTTTCCTTTTATCAAACCTCCTAATGGCAATTAAATTTCAAATCATTTTCCTCCTTATTTGGCATGATCAAATTGTGGTTTAAACCTTAAAACTCTTGCCAACTATTAAATTCAATAATGTTTGTATAATTGCTTGAACTTATTAAATAAAATTTGCTTATTTCCAAAATTCCAACCCAAACCCTATTTGGAAATCACCTAACAATTTAATATCACATTAATAATTCAAGTTGTTGAAAGTAATTTTAAACTACCTTGTTGTTGTTGTTTTGCAGATTAATAAAATTTAATTATCAAATCAAAACCCCAAACCCTATTGGCAAAATTCAACAAAAAACTTTAAATCAAATTGAAATTTCAAACTTGTGAAATAATGCTAACCTTTGCTTGACATTGCTGTTTTGAACACTAACAAAAGTAGTCCTAAAAACATAACCCAAAACCTTTATCATTTTTCTCTCCCTATCTCTTTTACAAAAAAAAAGGATCAAAAGAAATAAAAACACAAAAGGAGACAGGCCACCCCTTTCCTTTCTTTCCCCAGCCCATTTCTTTTTCTCCCCCAAGCCCATCTCTTCTAGCCCGATACCCCCCCTTTCATCTGTCGTCTTCCTCCCCACGTCACCCCCCCCCGTACGACTGCACCTCCACCCTCTGATCCTCCTCCCCCTCCTCCGATTTGCAGCTGTACCATGGCTCCTCTCTCCATAAACACCTACCCCTTCCCCCTCTGCTTGCTAGCCCTAGCCCTCCCCTCAGCGCCGCCACCCACTGATCTCCCTCCTCTCTGCTAGTTCCTCTCTGTCTGAACCTCAACCAGTAAGCCAACCACCACTTCCTCCTCATCGCGGGGACGACATGGGAACCTCGAGGAGCTCCTGTCCCCGGGAATGGAACCAGCGTCCCTCCAGCTCCAAGATCACCGAAGGCACCTTGGCCAGGTAACCCCTCTAAGCTCGCCGACTCGTCCTCTGTTGTCTTCCCCGTTTCCTGTCGCCATGGATGCAGTGAAGTTCAGATAAGTACCCTGCTGTTGGTTCGTTGCCCCTGTGTTGCACCCTCGTACTCCCGCACGCACACATGTGCCACACCGTATCGGCACCCCCTGCACACCACCATCAACGTTGGTGCGTGGTCGATGCCCACTGTGTCCACCCGCCCTTCCGATCTGCAACCGAGCGAGGTTCCAGTTGCAGTTCGTCAGGTTCAGATCATGACTCTCCGTCGAATCCAGTTAACAGCAGTAGTTTGCCTCTTATTCAGTCGCTCCTGTAACCCATCACGAAACCAGCCGAGGCGCAGTGGTCACGGATGCGCGCGCTCCCGTCCCAGCTCGCGAGATCGAATCCTATGTGAGGCAAAGCCTCCACCTTTTTATTCTTTTCCGCGCACCTCACTGCCAGGTCCACCCGTCAGTGACCGTCAAAGGCACCTCCGCTTCCACCCCATCCGCGTCAGCGACAGCGTGGCCCCGGGGGCCCGCTCGTCAGCGTCTCAGGCTGGCTAGCCCCGCGGTAAAAAAAGTTTTTTTAACAACTTTCTGTTTGAAAACAAGTCCTTTTATTTCACAGATTGGTCCTCTAATTTAAAATGCAAATAACTTTCAAATTATAACTCCAAAAATTAAAAGTAAAATATGTACACTGATCCAAATTACATTATCTATCTTTTGGTACCATTTGTTTCCTGTTTTGAATTTTAAAAATGCAATTCAAATTTGAATTCAAATAATTCAATTGCAATTTGATAAAATCAATAACTAATTCATTCTTAATCCAAAAAATGCAAATAAAATATGTTTTCCATGCAAAATTAAACCCTCTTTCCAAATATAAAATTTGTTTCATGTTTTGAATAATTAAAATTGGTTAAATGCTGTAAACCTTTTTTAAATCATTTAATATTGTTAAATTCATAACTTGATCAAAACAAATTCTTTTGGTACAAATAAAATATTTTCAAACCATCAAATAAATTCAAAACTTTAAATAAACAATTCAAAATTAAAAATTCATTTAATTCAAAAATTCATATAAGTTCATGTTTGAATTAAATTCATTTAATGCTTGCTTAAACTTGTTTAATTCATATATAATTTATTTGAAATCCTTTGTCAATAAGTGAAACATGTATTCCAACTAAAATCTTGTTTTCTTTTCAAATATAAACTTTGTTATCTATTTTGAACAATTAAAATTGGTAAAAACAACAAAGGCCTGTGTGACACCTTTGAGTAACCAAAAATTCCAAAAGTTAATAAGTGAATTTCAAAATGGGTACACCTTATTTCCAATTGGTTCTATTGTTGTTATTTTTCTGTTTTCATCATCCATGCATCATACTAATCCACCTTCACCTGTTGATTAGTTGGAAAACAAATAATCTAACCAAAATTCATGGGCTTTTCATATGCAACTCAAATTGCATATGGGTCCATTTAAACATGCTATCATGTCAACTAGTTTATTTCTATGCATCCATTAAATAGTCATGCATCCATATCTTGATCATGCTGGATCTTTTGCCGTAGTAGTAATTGTTGCATCCGGTGTTTGTTCGAGGTTCGTTGCTTCTTCCCGGATAGGACGTTGAGATGATGTGAGCAACGACAAGTTCTGTGGATGTACCTCTACTTGCTGGATCTCAGGCAAGTATACTCACTTGCTGCCATATGGCTGCCTTTCATCACTTGTTACCGATTCTTTCCGTTGTTCTTATTCTAGCCTGTTGTTACGATGCTTGTGTCTCGATCCTATCATATTGTTTACCTTGCAGCCATGATATAGCCTTTTCCTTCCACTTCCTATTAACTGTTGTTTGTTTACTCTGTTGGCCCTCGTGTCATAGTTGCATGCTTAGTGTTGTTTGCGCTCAAGTCTTGTTGTCCGTCTTATCACCTGTTTAGTTTGATAGTTGGGTTTCATTTCAATCAACAACCTGTTAATGTTTTGGGTAATAATAATTTGATGATAAGGCACCGGCAAGAGGCCCGGCGTGGTTTTGAAGCCTGCTAGTGTCGACCCTAATAGGAAAAGGGTCTTGTCTACTGATCCATGATGAGCGCACTACCCGCATGTGGGAAGCGAGTATGGGCGGCCCCCCTCAATTTGACTCGATTCGCATCTCGTCCAAATCGCCTCATTTAGTTCGGGTTTTCCATTTGCTGCATGCATGATCTTGCGAGCCCTTGGTACCTGGGTGGAACTTTCATAATCGGCATATAGGGGGACACGTTCTTAGAGTGCTATGAGGGTCCATTTTCTTCTGGGCTCGATTAGTCGTGCGCCCAAGGTGCTTTGGGCTTGATGCGAAGAAGAGTTGGGTTGTGTTGAGTACCTCGCTTGGTGGGTTGATCCCCCATCTGGCGAGATATTCTTACGTGTACGGCCAAATTGGTGCAACCCTGCAGGGATAATCTTCCCGAGAAGCCGTGTTTTCCGCGGTTATGGATTACTTGGTGAAAGTACTGGCTAACAAGTACTCAGAATAACTTACACCTAACTAATGATAACTTGACTAGTAATAGTCTTATTGACACAATAACTTGACCCATCCTTAATCCAACAGTGTGAGTTATCCTTGGGTTGCTTCCTTAGTAGGGGGTAACATTGGATGGGTTTGTTTGGTGAGTAGTTGTAGTTGGTTTCGATACGCTATCTTATCCCCCTCTTTTAGCCGGATGTTGTATTGAGTTTCTGTAGTTGGTTAGTGCAGCCCGCTGTCGCTTATTTGCAATAACCCCTTCCTTTCCGTTGATCCCAAAGTATTTGTATCTTTTGATGACTGGCTACGCCGGTATCTTGTGAGTATGGTTTATCCACTTGCCAGTACTTAACCGTACTGACCCATGAATCTTTTTCGTGGCTGCATATTCAACATTGCAGTCAACAGGTTTGAAGTCTGACGAAGTTAGCTTGGGAATCCCTCCGGCTTGGCCTGGGCAGGGATTGGACGCTCTCGGTTATCTTCAAGACTCTTAGTCCAGTTTGTATCTTGTCCGTAGCCGGACGCTATGTTGTTTCTTCCGCTGTTATTTGGATCTTTGTATTGTATCAGTTGTATCCCTGACTCGTTTGAGTCATCTTGTATATCTCTTTATTGTTTTGTGCATTATTCGTGAACTGTGTTAATGTTATCACAAGTGGCAACCTGAATCGGTTATTATGTGGATTCTGGCGGGAATGCTGAAATCTGCATAGTGCCCGATCTCGGGGCGTCACAAATGGTATCAGAGCCTTGGTTCCGATTCCCGAGATTGTTTCGATACGAATGGTTATCGAAGCAACAGGTCCGCAAAGCCTGTAGGATAACCTCGCTAACGGTCGTTGTTTCTAGAGTGTCGAAAACTATTTCTGCTAAACTATTTTGGAAAACCTCTCAATAGGATTCTTGTTTTTTTCCTTATACCTATTCTATTTCCCCTCCCATATTGTTTGTTTTGGAGTCTCCCCTCTTGTCTATCATTCAAAGTGTTAGGATCCTACGTGGGTGGACGTTTTCTGAGCCCTTAACCTAATAGGTTCGATCATCGGAAGGTTCCTGGTGGAAGAACATCGTCGTCACTCCGAGCAAGAATCCCTTGTTAGTGGTGTCGAGAAGCCCTTGTTAGTGGTGTCGGAGAGATCAACTGAAGCACGAAGAATCGATAGTCGAACTTCTTTCCCCTCCCGGGTTAGCAGGTGGATTGCGAGGGCGCAATCCCTTGTTAGTGGTGTCGTCTGTAACACCTGGGGTGTTACCCTAATAGGAAGTGTTTGTTTTCTTTTTGCTTTGCATCACATGCATCACATGAGCACTGCATTCTATTCTCAAAACAACTCAAAATTCAAAACCACTTTAAACTTTCACACATGTTCAAAATTCCCAATTTCAAAATTGCAAACTAAACCACTCAATTGTTTTTCAATAATTTGAAGTTGTTTTAATCCAATTGCTTGTTAATAAAATCTTTCCTTTTATCAAACCTCCTAATGGCAATTAAATTTCAAATCATTTTCCTCCTTATTTGGCATGATCAAATTGTGGTTTAAACCTTAAAACTCTTCCCAACTATTAAATTCAATAATGTTTGTATAATTGCTTGAACTTATTAAATAAAATTTGCTTATTTCCAAAATTCCAACCCAAACCCTATTTGGAAATCACCTAACAATTTAATATCACATTAATAATTCAAGTTGTTGAAAGTAATTTTAAACTACCTTGTTGTTGTTGTTTTGCACAATAATAAAATTTAATTATCAAATCAAAACCCCAAACCCTATTGGGAAAATTCAACAAAAACATTAAATCAAATCGAAATTTCAAACTTGTGAAATAATGCTAACCTTTGCTTGACATTGCTGTTTTGAACACTAACAAAAATAGTCCTAAAAACATAACCCTAACCTTTATCATTTTTCTCTCCCTATCTCTTTTACAAAAAAAAAGGATCAAAAGAAATAAAAACACAAAAGGAGGCAGGCCACCCCTTTCCTTTCTTTCCCCAGCCCATTTCTTTTTCTCCCCCAAGCCCATCTCTTCTAGCCCGATACCCCCTTTCATCTGTCGTCTTCCTCCCCACGTCACCCCCCCCCCCCCCCGTACGACTGCACCTCCACCCTCTGATCCTCCTCCCTCCTCCGATTTGCAGCCGTACCATGGCTCCTCTCTCCATAAATACCTACCCCTTCCCCCTCTGCTTGCTAGCCCTAGCCCTCCCCTCAGCGCCGCCACCCACTGATCTCCCTCCTCTCTGCTAGTTCCTCTCTGTCTGAACCTCAACCAGTAAGCCAACCACCACTTCCTCCTCATCGCGGGACGACATGGGCACCTCGAGGAGCTCCTGTCCCCGGAATGGAACCAGCGTCCCTCCAGCTCCAAGATCACCGAAGGCACCTTGGCCAGGTAACCCCTCTAAGCTCGCCGACTCGTCCTCTGTTGTCTTCCCTGTTTCCTGTCGCCATGGATGCAGTGAAGTTCAGATAAGTTACCCTGCTGTTGGTTCGTTGCCCCTGCGTTGCACCCTCGTACTCCCCCACGCACACCTGTGCCACACTGTATCGGCACCCCCTACACACCACCATCAACGTTGGTGCGTGGTCGATGCCCACTGTGTCCACACCGCCCTTCCGATCTGCAACCGAGCGAGGTTCCAGTTGCAGTTCGTCAGTTCAGATCATGACTCTCCGTCAAATCCAGTTAACAGCAGTAGTTTGCTCTTATTCAGTCGCTCATGTAACCCATCACGAAACCAGCCGAGGCGCAGTGGTCACGGATGCGCGCGCTCCCGTCCCAGCCGCAGATCGAATCCTATGTGAGGCAAAGCCTCCACCTTTTTATTCTTTTCCGCGCACCTCACTGCAGGTCCACCCTCAGTGACCGTCCAAGCCACCTCCGCTTCCACCCCATGCCGCGTCAGCGACAGCGTGGCCCCGGGGGCCCGCTCGTCAGCGTCTCCGCTGGCTAGCCCCGCGGTAACAAACGTTTTTTTTAACAACTTTCTGTTTTGAAAACAAGTCCTTTTATTTCACAGATTGGTCCTCTTATTCAAAATGCAAATAACTTTCAAATTATAACTCCAAAAATAAAGTAAAATATGTACACTGATCCAAATTACATTATCTATCTTTTGGTACATTTGTTTCCTGTTTGAATTTTCAAAATGCAATTCAAATTGAATTCAAATAATTCAATTGCAATTTGATTAAATCAATAACTAATTTCATTCTTAATCCAATAAATGCAAATAAAATATGTTTTCCATGCAAAAGTAAACCCTCTTTCCAAATAAAATTTGTTTCATGTTTTGAATAATTAAAATTGGTTAAATGCTTTAAACCTTGTTTAAATCATTAATATTGTTAAATTCATACTTGATCAAAACAAATTCTTTTGGTACAATAAAATATGTTTTCAAACCATCAAAGTATAAAATTTTCAAATATTAATTTGGTTTAATACTTTGAACAAATAAAAATTCAAATAAGTTCATGTTTGAATTAAATTCATTTAATTCTTGCTTAAACTTGTTTAATTCATAAATAATTTATTTGAAATCCTTTGTCAATAAGTGAAAATGTATTCCAACTAAAATGTTGTTTCTTTCTCAATATAAATTTTTGATCTTTTTTGAACAATTAAAATTGGTAAAAACAACAAATGCCTGTGTGACACCTTTGAGTAACCAAAAATTCCAAAAGTTAATAAGTGAATTTCAAAATAGGTACACCTTATTTCCAATTGGTTCTATTGTTGTTATTTTTCTGTTTTCATCATCCATGCATCATACTAATCCACCTTCACCTGTTGATTAGTTGGAAACAAATAATCTAACCAAAATTCATGGGCTTTTCATATGCAACTCAAATTGCATATGGGTCCATTTAAACATGCTATCATGTCAACTAGTTTATTTCTATGCATCCATTAAATAGTCATGCATCCATATCTTGATCATGCTGGATCTTTTGCCGTAGTAGTAATTGTTGCATCCGGTGTTTGTTCGAGGTTCGTTGCTTCTTCCCGGATAGGACGTTGAGATGATGTGAGCAACGACAAGTTCTGTGGATGTACCTCTACTTGCTGGATCTCAGGCAAGTATACTCACTTGCTGCCATATGGCTGCCTTTCATCACTTGTTACCGATTCTTTCCGTTGTTCTTATTCTAGCCTGTTGATACGATGCTTGTGTCTCGATCCTATCATATTGTTTACCTTGCAGCCATGATATAGCCTTTTCCTTCCACTTCCTATTAACTGTTGTTGTTTACTCAGTTGGCCCTCGTGTCGTAGTTGCATGCTTAGTGTTGTTTGCGCTCAAGTCTTGTTGTCCGTCTTATCACCTGTTTAGTTTGATAGTTGGGTTTCATTTCAATCAACAACCTGTTAATGTTTTGGGTAATAATAATTTGATGATAAGGCACCGGCAAGAGGCCCGGCGTGGTTTTGAAGCTGCTAGTGTCGACCCTAATAGGAAAAGGGTCTTGTCTACTGATCCATGATGAGCGCACTACCCGCATGTGGGAAGCGAGTATGGGCGCCCCCCTCAATTGACTCGATTCGCATCTCGTCCAAATCGCCTCATTTAGTTCGGGTTTTCCATTTGCTGCATGCATGATCTTGCGAGCCCTTGGTACCTGGGTGGAACTTTCATAATCGGCATATAGGGGGACACGTTCTTAGAGTGCTATGAGGGTCCATTTTCTTCTGGGCTCGATTAGTCGTGCGCCCAAGGTGCTTTGGGCTTGATGCGAAGAAGAGTTGGGTTGTGTTGAGTACCTCGCTTGGTGGGTTGATCCCCATCTGGCGGGATATTCTTACGTGTACGGCCAAATTGGTGCAACCCTGCAGGGATAATCTTCCCGAGAAGCCGTGTTTTCCGCGGTTATGGATTACTTGGTGAAAGTACTGGCTAACAAGTACTCAGAATAACTTACACCTAACTAATGATAACTTGACTAGTAATAGTCTTATTGACACAATAACTTGACCCATCTTAATCCAACAGTGTGAGTTATCCTTGGGTTGCTTCCTTAGTAGGGGGTAACATTGGATGGGTTTGTTTGGTGAGTAGTTGTAGTTGGTTTCGATACGCTATCTTATACCCTCTTTTAGCCGGATGTTGTATTGAGTTTCTGTAGTTGGTTAGTGCAGCCCGCTGTCGCTTATTTGCAATAACCCTTCCTTTCCGTTGATCCCAAAGTATTTGTATCTTTTGATGACTGGCTACGCCGGTATCTTGTGAGTATGGTTTATCCACTTGCCAGTACTTAACCGTACTGACCCATGAATCTTTTCGTGGCTGCATATTCAAATTGCAGTCAACAGGTTGAAGTCTGACGATGTTAGCTTGGGAATCCTCCGGCTTGGCCTGGGCAGGATTGGACGCTCGGTTATCTTCAAGACTCTTAGTCCAGTTTGTATCTTGTCCGTAGCGGACGCTATGTTGTTTCTTCCGCTGTTATTTGGATCTTTGTATTGTATCAGTTGTATCCCTGACTCGTTTGAGTCATCTTGTATATCTCTTTTGTTGTTGTTGTGGATTATTCGTGAACTGTTGTAATGTTATCACAAGTGGCAACCTGGAATCGGTTATTTATGTGGATTCTGGCGGGAATGCTGAAATCTGCATAGTGCCCGATCTCGGGGCGTCACAAATGGTATCAGAGCCTTGGTTCCGATTCCCGAGATTGTTTCGATACGAATGGTTATCGAAGCAACAGGTCCGCAAAGCCTGTAGGATAACCTCGCTAACGGTCGTTGTTTCTAGAGTGTCGAAAACTATTTCTGCTAAACTGTTTTGGAAAACCTCTCAATAGGATTCTTGTTTTTTTCCTTATACCTATTCTATTTCCCCTCCCATATTGTTTGTTTTGGAGTCTCCCCTCTTGTCTATCATTCAAAGTGTTAGGATCCTACGTGGTGTGGCGTTTTCTGAGCCCTTAACCTAATAGGTTCGATCATCGGAAGGTTCCTGGTGGAAGAACATCGTCGTCACTCCGAGCAAGAATCCCTTGTTAGTGGTGTCGAGAAGCCTTGTTAGTGGTGTCGAGGAGATCAACTGGAAGCACGAAGAATCGATAGTCGAACTTCTTTCCCCTCCGGGTTAGCAGGTGGATTGCGAGGGCGCAATCCCTTGTTAGTGGTGTCGTCTGTAACACCTGGGGTGTTACCCTAATAGGAAGTGTTTGTTTTCTTTTTGCTTTGCATCACATGCATCACATGAGCACTGCATTCTATTGTCAAAACAACTCAAAATTCAAAACCACTTTAAACTTTCACACATGTTCAAAATTCCAATTTCAAAATTGCAAACTAAACCACTCAATTGTTTTTCAATAATTTGAAGTTGTTTTAATCCAATTGCTTGTTAATAAAATCTTTCCTTTTATCAAACCTCCTAATGGCAATTAAATTTCAATCATTTTCCTCCTTATTTGGCATGATCAAATTGTGGTTTAAACCTTAAAACTCTTCCCAACTATTAAATTCAATAATGTTTGTATAATTGCTTGAACTTATTAAATAAAATTTGCTTATTTCCAAAATTCCAACCCAAACCCTATTTGGAAATCACCTAACAATTTAATATCATTAATAATTCAAGTTGTTGAAAGTAATTTTAAACTACCTTGTTGTTGTTGTTTTGCAGAATAATATAAAATTTAATTATCAAATCAAAACCCCAAACCCTATTGGGAAATTCAACAAAACTTTAAATCAAATCGAAATTTCAAACTTGTGAAATAATGCTAACCTTTGCTTGACATTGCTTTTGAACACTAACAAAAATAGTCCTAAAACATAACCCTAACCTTTATCATTTTTCTCTCCCTATCTCTTTTACAAAAAAAAAAAGGATCAAAAGAAATAAAAACACAAAAGGAGACAGGCCACCCCTTTCCTTTCTTTCCCCAGCCCATTTCTTTTTCTCCCCAAGCCCATCTCTTCTAGCCGATACCCCCCTTTCATCTGTCGTCTTCCTCCCCACGTCACCCCCCGTACGACTGCACCTCCACCCTCTGATCCTCCTCCCCTCCTCCGATTTGCAGCCGTACCATGGCTCCTCTCTCCATAAATACCTACCCCTTCCCCCTCTGCTTGCTAGCCCTAGCCCTCCCCTCAGCGCCGCCACCCACTGATCTCCCTCCTCTCTGCTAGTTCCTCTCTGTCTGAACCTCAACCAGTAAGCCAACCACCACTGCCTCCTCATCGCGGGGACGACATGGGCACCTCGAGGAGCTCCTGTCCCCGGGAATGGAACCAGCGTCCCTTCAGCTCCAAGATCACCGAAGGCACCTTGGCCAGGTAACCCTCTAAGCCGCCGACTCGTCCTCTGTTGTCTTCCCCGTTTCCTGTCGCCATGGATGCAGTGAAGTTCAGATAAGTACCCTGCTGTTGGTTCGTTGCCCCTGCGTTGCACCCTCGTACTCCCGCACGCACACCTGTGCCACACTGTATCGGCACCCCCTACACACCACCATCAACGTTGGTGCGTGGTCGATGCCCACTGTGTCCACCCGCCCTTCCGATCTGCAACCGAGCGAGGTTCCAGTTGCAGTTCGTCACGTTCAGATCATGACTCTCCGTCAAATCCAGTTAACAGCAGTAGTTTGCCTCTTATTCAGTCGCTCATGTAACCCATCACGAAACCAGCCGAGGCGCAGTGGTCACGGATGCGCGCGCTCCCGTCCCAGCTCGCGAGATCGAATCCTATGTGAGGCAAAGCCTCCACCTTTTTATTCTTTTCCGCGCACCTCACTGCCAGGTCCACCCGTCAGTGACCGTCCAAGCCACCTCCGCTTCCACCCCATCCGCGTCAGCGACAGCGTGGCCCCGGGGGCCCGCTCGTCAGCGTCTCCGGCTGGCTAGCCCCGCGGTAACAAAAGTTTTTTTTAACAACTTTCTGTTTGAAAACAAGTCCTTTTATTTCACAGATTGGTCCTCTTATTCAAAATGCAAATAACTTTCAAATTATAACTCCAAAAATTAAAACTAAAATATGTACACTGATCCAAATTACATTATCTATCTTTTGGTACCATTTGTTTCCTGTTTTGAATTTTCAAAATGCAATTCAAATTTGAATTCAAATAATTCAATTGCAATTTGATTAAATCAATAACTAATTCATTCTTAATCCAATAAATGCAAATAAAATATGTTTTCCATGCAAAATTAAACCCTCTTTCCAAATATAAAATTTGTTTCATGTTTTGAATAATTAAAATTGGTTAAATGCTTTAAACCTTGTTTAAATCATTTAATATTGTTAAATTCATAACTTGATCAAAACAAATTCTTTTGGTACAAATAAAATATGTTTTCAAACCATCAAAGTATAAACTTTTCAAATATTAATTTGGTTAATACTTTGAACAAATAAAAATTCAAATAAGTTCATGTTTGAATTAAATTCATTTAATTCTTGCTTAAACTTGTTTAATTCATAAATAATTTATTTGAAATCCTTTGTCAATAAGTGAAACATGTATTCCAACTAAAATCTTGTTTTCTTTTCAAATATAAACTTTGTTATCTATTTTGAACAATTAAAATTGGTAAAAACAACAAATGCCTGTGTGACACCTTTGAGTAACCAAAAATTCCAAAAGTTAATAAGTGAATTTCAAAATGGGTACACCTTATTTCCAATTGGTTCTATTGTTGTTATTTTTCTGTTTTCATCATCCATGCATCATACTAATCCACCTTCACCTGTTGATTAGTTGGAAAACAAATAATCTAACCAAAATTCATGGGCTTTTCATATACAACTCAAATTGCATATGGGTCCATTTAAACATGCTATCATGTCAACTAGTTTATTTCTATGCACCCATTAAATTGTCATGCATCCATATCTTGATCATGCTGGATCTTTTGCCGTAGTAGTAATTGTTGCATCCGGTGTTTGTTCGAGGTTCGTTGCTTCTTCCCGGATAGGACGTTGAGATGATGTGAGCAACGACAAGTTCTGTGGATGTACCTCTACTTGCTGGATCTCAGGCAAGTATACTCACTTGCTGCCATATGGCTGCCTTTCATCACTGGTTACCGATTCTTTCCGTTGTTTTTATTCTAGCCTGTTGATACGATGCTTGTGTCTCGATCCTATCATATTGTTTACCTTGCAGCCATGATAAAGCCTTTGTTGTTTGTTTCTGTAGTTGGTTAGTGCAGCCCGCTGTCGCTTATTTGCAATAACCCCTTCCTTTCCGTTGATCCCAAAGTATTTGTATCTTGTGATGACTGGCTACGCCGGTATCTTGTGAGTATGGTTTATCCACTTGCCAGTACTTAACCGTACTGACCCACGAATCTTTTTCGTGGCTGCATATTCAACATTGCAGTCAACAGGTTTGAAGTCTGACGACGTTAGCTTGGGAATCCCTCCGGCTTGGCCTAGGCAGGGATTGGACGCTCTCGGTTATCTTCAGGACTCTTAGTCCAGTTTGTATCTTGTCCGTAGCCGGACGCTATGTTGTTTCTTCCGCTGTTATTTGGATCTTTGTATTGTATCAGTTGTATCACTGACTCGTTTGAGTCATCTTGTATATCTCTTTTCTGTTGTTGTTGTGGATTATTCGTGAACTGTTGTAATGTTATCACAAGTGGCAACCTGGAATCGGTTATTATGTGGATTCTGGCGGGAATGCTGAAATCTGCATAGTGCCCGATCTCGGGGCGTCACAGCGGTGCTCGAACCAACATCATCATCATATATGGGAGGGCCTTCTCTTCCTACATCTTGTTGTAGGTATTCCTCTTTCCATGTGGGAGCCCTTGTGGTGGTGGCACTTGATGTAGATAGCACATGATGTATACTTATTGAGGGCGCCATGGTGGTCTTGGCCTTGCATGTGTGATCTCGTTTCTTGTGTCTCCGTCTTGAAGGATGCTTGGGGATCTTGTCGATGACGTTCTCGAGATCTTGTAACCGTTGAGAAGTAGAATACTCGGACTTGTCTAAGGTCGTATCCATTATATGGAATAGATCCTTAATGCCTTGCGCACGGGCAGCCATTGTTGTGGTAGCACTTTAAGAAGATACCTTGTGATGTTTGCTCGCCTCCATGATTTGTGTGGGGAAGTCATCGCGCACTTGGAAGTCACCGGCCGGTCCACCGATTCAACAAAAGCCACAAGGGGAAGGCTGGCAAGAACTACCGAAATCACGAGGTGAAAGAGTAGCTACTTGGAGAGATCTTTATATAATCCAATAGATGAATTTATGGAGTAGCCATGGATCCCATGGGGGAGGTTCTCCACATGGGAGGGGAAGCACAAGGCCCAATTCTATCTCAAGTCAACTCTTCCTAGGAAGGAGGGGGAGGGGTCCTATATATAGTAGAGGGGTAGTTGAGAGGGATACAAGGGAAGGTTCCCCTATTCCCACGCAGGGGAGCCGGCCTGGCCAGGCTGGAGGCCGGCCTGGAGGCTGGGCTAGTCTGTAGGGTGGCCGGCTTGAGGGTCGTAGGGAGGCTGGGCGGCTCTGTTAGGGAGCCGGCCTGGAGGCCGGCCTGGCCGGGATGCAGGACGGGTTTCCTGCCCTTCTTTTTTGTCGTCTTCTCGCTTCTTCCTCCTCTTCCACACGTACACCTTAGACGGCCTTGAGTCCTGGGCTTCCTTGGAATCTCCCCTCGCATCCGTACTCGTCGACTCATACGTAGCAATGTACGAGAGTAGATGGTCAAGTAGTATACCGTCCAAAGGGGTACGAAATGGGTTATAGAAGAGGAATGAGTTCACCTTTTGAATCCATGGTGACTTGACATATGATGGAGTCTGAGAGATGCCCAGTGGGATGGGTCGCGCTGCACCAAATGGGAAACTTAATATTTTTATCATTCTCTTGCCCTATGAGTTTATAAGCTAGTGGTGCTCCCTCCGGGAGTTAGTCACGACTGTGGATGTGGCATCTGGGTCTATGGAATGAAATCAATGGAACAAGTACTAACCAAATGCTTGTTGCACCTAGCCAAGCCAATGCAGGTCAAGAAAGTCTTGGCAATGCACATGCCCAACCTAACACTGCGCCAAGCGTCTTTTCCCCTTCCATGTTGACAAAGGGACATGCCAACACTATCACAATATCGCTCTCTGAAGAACCACCCGCTCACTCCACCTTCCAGAGCCGTCGCCCCTGTATCCACGGTCTCTCACCAGCGAGTCAGAAGACACCACCATGGCGAGCCAAATCACCACAGATGGAGAACAACATCCCCATATCTAGACCCGCATCTTCTAGATCATTCTGGCACAAACGAGATGATAGATGTCGAGGCACCTGCAACACATATCTTGCATATCCTTGCACGAGAAAGCATGGCGGACACTGGATCTGGGCCCGCCTAGCCTAGATCTGATGTAACATCGAACCACTAGTTAGAGAAGGGCACCTAATGCCCCGCCGCCCAGAGCTAGCCACACTAGCTAGCCTACATTTAGGCTGCAAGATCTGACCACCATGGCGCGCCGCAGCATGTCCCCAACCTTGCACCCACTGCATCGTTCCACGACGCAGCCATCACCATTACGAACTGAAGCCCACCATCACGATGATAACCACCTTAAACAAGTGCAACACCGCCTAGCCATGTATTCCCCACTACTAGGAGAAAGCCTAGTAGAAACAAACAGGGTTGAGCGACCCGTGACGAACATGCTGTGACACAACTATCACACCATAGGTAAGGGCTTACTTGTGGCACACATATCTTGTGTGCTATGGGTGAGAAACCATATAAGTGTCGAACCTTCTTATTTATGCGGCACGTGTAATTGGTGTAACCAGTGGCGCATGTGTTATAGCGGTCCGACATGGTATCATGTACCAGTGGCGAACAACAAAGGGCGTGTGCCACTAGTAAGTTACCTAAAAACATATATCGAACTAGACGGCGTATGAAACCGATTTTCACCAAAATCTAAAAGAATACTAGACACAAAATACCGAACTTGATAGCATCGAAAAAGTTATTTGCACTACAAGAATCAAGTAAAGAACATGCATGGTTGTCTATCTATGAAAAAAGAAAGTACCAAATTAGATATCATCGAACTAGATGGCTCTCTCATCTCTCATTAGCTAGCTAGCTCTCATCTCCTCTAGCTACATCTGATGTTCAGAGAAGTTCTCATCCTGGCCCGCGAATGCAAAGTGGACAGAACGGTTAGGATTCTCGTTCATGAGGTAGATGAAGTTCACCCCTTCGTCGAGATATAACTTGCAGTTTGTAGTTGGTTTCATCTTGAAGGTATCTATAATTTTCCTCTAAGCATCGCCATAGAAATATGTTCGATATATCTCATTGGTGATAATAACTTTCTACCTCATATCTGTCATTGACAGCTTGACCAAAGTCACCTCAAATATCTGATGGCTACTAAGCGTAATCTTGATGGTCTCCATGAAGTCACGTCTAAAACCGCATGCGATGGTGTGAGAAAGAACAACAATTTGACATTATATAAATATTTACCAACTGAACACATGTAAACGGTAATTATGCACTAATGTTTTATCATTGGTGTTCTTATAGACGTGGAACAATTATAAACAGAAAAACTAGCCTCGTAATAAGAAGCACAATATGATGATTTAAAACAAACATATTGTTCTAATTTGTAGTATATTGCGAGTACAACAGTGATCTCGTTATTCATGCACTCCTCCTATACACAGGCAACACACACGTCTATTTTGTACAATAGTTCATTAGACAAACATAAAATAGGTGAGCTTAAATAAAAAAATGAAATAAGTCAATTTAAACCAGCATAAATAAGAGGATACTACTAGTGACACAATCGAGGAAAAGGTGGAAGAGGGGATTGAAGAAGAACAAGAGAATCTGACAAGAATAGGTACCACCTCTGCCGCAGGCATCCGATCGGGCATTCGAGAACGACAATATGGATTTCCAGTGAAGAACACATCGTAACAACAACAGATGCTTCACAACGTTGATTCTTATTCCTAGGATAGTAGAGATGAATAAGATTCTGAGGAGAATCAGAGTCATCACTACTTTACTGTGAACCAAAGTATTCAGTGAAAAACATTTTTTGCCGGCACTTTCCCTTCTTCACCAGTGCTCCATTGTTTTCGTCCCTCGAATTGTCAATCGGATGCCTGCCTCGTGAGTTACTCTCTTATTCTTCTTTTTCCCACATCATGCACCTCTTGTTCTCGTGCCATTGTATGATCCTCTTCACCGATTACTTTGGTTCACAAAAAATTATGTTATATCTTACTTAAAGCATTTTGGATATACATATTTTTTACCCACAATTCATGCCACTAATTGAGGGATTCTAATTCTAGGAATACTGACTCCAGGGATACATATTTTAGGGTTACTAATTGCGGGGTTACTAATTCTAGGGTTACATATTTTCTTCTACTTCTAGAGTTACTAATTCTATTAGAGAGGGCTTCTAATTCAAACACTAGCCTATCTAATTCTAACACTATTTATTTCTAATTCGACCGAGGGTTTATCAATTCTAGGGGCTGCAACCGAGACACACGAGAAATGTAACGGCCGGAGATGGGAGCTCACTTACCCTTGGGGACGACGGCGAGTGGTAACGAGGTCGAGGGGGGGCGACGCGATGGCGGGGGCGGAAGTTGATGAATCTTAGCTAATTTACAAGAATCACACACATAAGGATTTATTTCAGAGGTATATGGGAGTTTATTCTTTCTAAGAATTTCCTGCGCTACAAAAGAAGACTGATGTCCTAAACGTTGATGCCAAGTGGAGGAGGACGACTTTATTGTGATAAAAGCATGCTTTGATAACTTGTCGGAGACAGGCACCAAAGGATATAGACCATCATGGAAGGGACCTTTAAACATAATTCTTCTTGTGGCCTGATCCTTTATCAAGAAGGAAAAAGGGTGAAACTCAAGGAATACATCATTGTCTAAGGTAAGTTTATTGACAGATATAAGATTTTTTGATACATTTGGAACATGAAGACCATTATTATGATGTGATGAATGATGATTATGTGAGTTGCACAAAATAATATAAGCAATATCACTAATAGGCATGCCCTTACCAATAGCTATGTGCACTTAATCACGTCCCTTGTACTTGTCCGAGGTGGAGAGGTTGTTGAACTATCCAGTGATATGATCTGTAGCGCATGTGTCAGCGTACCAATTTGTGTCAACTCCATATGATGCAATGTGGGCTCTCTTCTCTCCTCCATCACGGTCACCTTCATCATCACTATCATCACGGCGCCACCAACAATCCCAAGCAGAGTATCCATGTATCTTGCAGATCTGGCATGTCACATCAACATAGGGAGTGGGAGCACGAATACGGTATCCATGAGAGCGGCCTTGCTTTCTGTCATCACGACGCACATCACGTTTGCCACGAGTGTCACTGGTATCACTGGTATCACTATGACGCATATCTTTCCCATCATCACGCTTCATCTCTCGCCTATCTTGGCCACGGTCACCGCGCCAGTCACCGTCTTGGCTACGGTCACAACCCTAATCACCGTCTTGAACACGGTCTCGGCGCCCATCACCGTCTTGGCCCCGGTCACGGCGCCAATTCTGTCCCTCATCATGCTGGCCTCCATCAGGCCGGGTGTCACGGCGACCATCATATCCTCCATGATGGGCTGCATTTATGGAGGAAGTAAAAGTAATTGGAGGTCCATTAGACTGATCATTACGGATGTAATATGAAGACAATAGGCTGAACAGATCATCGATATGTGGGTTGCTATCCACGGCTGTAACAAGAGCATTATAGGATCCATCAAGCCCATGAAGCAAATATCCAATGATTTCATCTTCCTCAAGTGCTTTTCCTGCTGCAGCACGTTCAGATGCGAGGCCTTTAACCTTGGTAAAGTATTCAACAACAATTTTTCCTTCCTTGCGTGTATCATTGAAAGCGGCACGAAGGTGTTGAACCTTGGTACATGACGCGAAGGAAAACATTACATTGATTGATGCCCAAGCTGCTGTAGTAGAATCTATGCCAAGCACATGCGATAATATATTAGGTGAGAGAGAGTTCAACAAAAACCTCAGAACCTGCTGATGTCGTGCGATCCATGTAAGGTAAGCTGGGTTGTCTGTGGCTGTTTTCTTGTGCTCGCTGTCCTCAACCTCCAAGGTCGGGGCTGGTGCCTGATCGTTGCCGTCCAAGAGGCACATGACGTTTGCTCCACAGAAGGAGGGCAACACGAGAGCTTTTTAGAGAAGGACATTACTCCTTCTCAGCTGCTGGGCATGTGGAGCTCCAAGGGCAGTATCCAACGGAGTGATCGACGACGAAGAACTCATATGAAGACGAAGGAGGGATTGGGGTTTTTGGGGTTTTCGGTTTTGGCTACAGCGGCTCAGATGCGGGGGCGGCAGCGGTTTGTTTGTAGGTATCTGAGTATTGGTTATATGTATTGGGTATTAGGTATTGAGGACGGGGTATTGGCTATGGCGGCGGCGGTAGGGTTGAAGACCGGCAACGACGGCGGTAAAGTTTTCGGCGGCGGCGGCGGCTTACAAGGTGGCAGCGCCAGCTAGTTAGGTTATTGAAGGAGGGGCTCTTATACCATGTTGTAAATCTAGGGCGAATGGTACCTCTGTTAGGAGGGCCGAGTACATGTTATATATCGGTGGAAGAGCCCCATCGGTGGCATTACAGAGGGAGACCTTATGGGGTTGGAGTACTACTCCATACTCATACGGTGTAACATCCCAAGTATGAAAAAATAGCCATTAGAATGTTTGCTCTCTGTTATTTTATGTTTTGCATCATGGCATCATGTTCATTGCATTTGTTTTGCTTGTTTTCCATTGGTTTTCCAACTGTTTTCATTTGTTTTCCTTTGTTTTCTATTTGAATTTCAAACCAAATTTTAAACCTTTTGTTTCATACTTGTGATGTTACAATTTCCAAAATGATATCTCAAATCAAAACAATCAATTGTTTCCATTAAAGTTGTGATTCCAAAACTATTGTTTTGTTTCTATCAAAAATTCATTTAATACCAAACCCCTTTGCAAATTCAATTAATTTCCAAAACATCAACCCCTTTTGGAAATTATGAAAATGACAACACACTTCCATCATTTGTTTCCATTAAACTATAAATTTCAAACCATCAAATTGTTTAAATTCCAATAATTCATTTAATAGCAAATTTGTTTCATTTTCAAACAAATGGCAAATATCAAATAAATTCAAATCTTTTGGAAAAATAAAAGTCACACAATGTTGTTGTAACCCTAAATAATCTATAACCAAATTTCCCTAATTTTCCTAACCCTAAACCCTAGCCTTTTCTCCCTTTTCAAATCAGCAAAAAAAAAAGAACAAAGAGAAAAATAAAACAGAAAACAGAGAGAGAGAGAGGGGCAGCAGGCCAGCCCAACTCCCCTCAGGCCTGCTTACCCCTTCGAACCCCACCTTTCTTCTTCCCTGTATGGCTGCAATCTGGAGGTCTCCACGTAGCAGAGAAGAACAGCGAACGGCAGGGAGCTCGCCCCCCTCCCTATAAACCCTAGGGTTCCCTCTCCCTCTGCCCTAGTGCCCTTCTTCCCCCTCCTCCTCTCTCCCCCGCCTCCATTCTCTTCCTTCCACCTCTCTCTCTGTCCCTCTCTGATCTCTGTAACTCTGAACCCAACCAAGCCACCATCTCCTCCTTCCCCTCCGGCGATCGCCGATGTTAGAGCTCCCCTCCGCCCGTGCTAGGGATGGGAATGGATTCCCCATGCCCTCCTCGTCCACCTCGACACCGCAGCCAGGCACGAGCCCCTCCGAGTCGCCGCCGCCGTGCAGTTTCCGCCGGCGACCACCTCTGCACCGCCCTGTTCTCCTTCAGGTCGCGGTGAGCTCCCCTCTCGCTACTCGCCTCTCTCTTCCCCTCTCTGCTCACCCGCAGCACAAGCAACCGCGAACACCCACGCATCTGCACGCAATCAACACGAGCACACCGCAACATCGAGCGATCCATCGCCACCGGCGCCCTGGAAAGTTCAGACAAACTGAACTTTGAAGTTCAGTTAAATCCCGCGCGAGTCTGAAGGTTAACCCCCCGAGCTTCCCCTTCCTGTCAACAAGTCCAGCCCACCGCAGTGGTTCTACCCCTTGCGCTCGCAGCAGAGGGGGTGGGTTCGAATCCCAACCCCACCGGATTAAAACCCACTTTTCTCCTTTTTGTTCAATCCAGAAACTTCACAGAAATCACAGTTAAGTCCCTGCAGTTTCTTTCTAGATCCTTGTAAAATATTTCTAAGTCCCTAGCTGTAATAAAAATGGCAGAATAGCACTTAAACTTCACAAATGCATAAATAATTCATCTTAACTCCAAATTCAACTTTTTAAATATGTATTCTGTGCCAAATTGAATTGTCTATCCAAATATAAATTTTGTTTACTGTTTTGAATATTTTAAATTGGTGAAATATTTAAAAACTTGTTTAATTCACTTAAACTTGCAAAAATCATAACTCGGGCATAAAAATTCCAAATTCCACAAACTAAATATGTTTTCCAATAAACTTTTCATGTACTTTCCAAATATCAACTTTGTTTAATGTTTTGAATAATTTAAATTGCTGAAAACAACTGTTTCTTAATTATTGCATTTAAAATTGCCAAATTAATAACTTGCTCATTTTAAATCCAATTTCAACAAATGAAATATGTTTTCCATGCTAAATTAAACCACCTTACCAAATATAAAATTTGTTCAATGTTTTGAATAATTAAAATTGGTTAAATAATTTAAACCTTGTTTAAATCATTTAATATTGTTAATTTCCTAACTTGGTCAAATTATTTTGTTTTTGAACCTATAAAATATGTTTTCAAACCATAAAAGTATAAACTTTTCAAATATGAATTTGGTTTAATGCTTTGAACAAATAAAAATTCAAATAAGTTCAAACTTGAATTAAATTCATTTAAATCTTGTTTAAACTTGTTTAATTCATAATTAATTCATTCTAAATCCTTTTTCAACAAGTGAGACATGTATTCCAACTAAAATCTTGTGTTCTTTCCAAATATGAACGTTGTTATCTATTTTGAAAAATTAAAATTGGTGAAAACAACAAATGCTTGTGTGACACCTTTAAGGAACCAAATTTCCATAACTTAATAAATGAATTTCCAAACTTGGTAAACCTTATTTCTAATTGCCTCTATTGTTGTTATTTTGCTGTTTTCCTCATCCATGCATCATGCTAATCCACTTTCACATGATGATTAGTTGTAGAACAATTAATTCAACCATAATTCATGGGCTTTCCATATGCAATCCAAGTTGCATGTGGGTCCATTTAATCATGATAATTACCATGTCAACTAGTTTATTTTGTTGCATAAATTAAATGGTCATGCATCATCCCATGTTTGTGCACTATGCCATGATATTGATTGTTTGTCTCTCTGCGTTGTTTGCTTGCTTCTTCTCGGATAAACAACGACGTTGAGACCGACGATACTTACGACACCCCTTCTAAGGATCTAGCTCAGTACCAGGCTGTTGAGTTTGCAGGCAAGTATTCACTCACATGAACCATTGTGTTCCTTTCAACATTGGATACCGATACTTTCCGTTGTCTATTCTGCTAGCCATATGAATCGTTGCTTGTGTTCGATCCCATCACATGTTATCCTTTAACCCTGATATAGCCTCACCTCCACACCTATAACCCCGTTGCTTGTTGCCCGTGTCTTACTAGCATGCTTAGGGTTGTTTTGCTCGAGTCTGTTGCCCGTTACTTTCTGTTACTACTTCTATTATGTTCTGGGGCTCGATGTTAAACAACAACCTGTTAATTTGTGGTTAATAATAATTTGCTGATAAGGCACCGGCAGGAGGCCCGGCGTGGTCTTGAGGCGTGCTAGTGTCGACCCTAATTAGGAAAAGGGTCTTGTCTACTGATCCATGATGAGCGCACTATCCGCATGTGGGAAGCGTGTATGGGCGCCCCCCTCAATTTGATTCGATTCGCATATCGTCCAAATCGCCACACTTGGTTCGGGCTTTCCATTTGATGCATGCATGTGCAGGTGCGAACCCGAGGCCAGGGTGGAACTTTTGTAGTCGGCATTTAGGGCGGCGTGGTCTTAGAGTGCTATGAGGGTCCCCTTTTCTTCGTGGGGCTCGATTAGCCGCGCACGCACAGCATGTGGTTCTTTGGGCTTGATGCGAAGAAGAGTTGAGTTGTGTTGAGTGCCCCGCTTGGTGGGAAAGGCCTTCCCATCTGGCGGGTTATTCTTACGTGTACGGCCAAATTGGTGCACCCCTGCAGGGATAAATCTTCTCGAGAAGCCGTGTTTTCCGCGGTTATAGATTACTTGGTGAAAGTACTGGCTAACAAGTACTCAGAACAACTTACACCTAACTAATGATAACCTGACTAGTAATAGTTTTATTGACACAATAAGTTGAACCATCATTAATCCAACTGTGTGAGTTATCCTCGGATTGCTTCTTTGGATAAGGGGCGAGATCCAGGATGGTGTGTTTGGTGGTTAGTTAGTTGGTTACGATACGCTATCTTATCTTCTTTCTGTTAGCCGGAAGTGGTAGTACCTCTGTAGTTGGTTAGAGCAGCCAGTTGCAACATCTTTTATATCCCCTTCCTTCCGTTGAACCCAAAGCATCTGTGCTTGGTGTTGACGGGTTACACTTTGGTGAACTGTGAGTCTTGCTTGCCAGTACGTTTATGTACTGACACCTTTGGGGCTGTGGTTTCCGCAGACTACGTTTCCGAGGATCCCCATGGTGGTTACTACGTGGAGTTTGACGAGACTGCTGACGAGTAGATAGCGGACCCGGGCAGGATCCGAGACTTCGTGGATGGGCTCCGTCTTTTCGTTTCCGGCCTCTTAGGCCTGTTTGGATCTTGTCTGTACTCAGACATTTTGGATGCTTCCACTGTGATGTAATGAAGATATGTTGGGACATGTGTCCTCTGGATGATTGTATTTGCTATCTCTGCTCGAATGAGAGCTATTTGCAACTTATTTCAATCTTTTGTGTCGTAGAGATCTGTTGTAATATCACTTGTTCCAATGCCGTTGACGTCCCATGTGTGTATGTTTTGAAGTACGTCAATGGTAGTATCTTGATTTCTATGGGATAGTTTACATCGACGGTGGGTAGTAGAGTTTGGTTGTCACACATAAGTGTTGGCCTACTCGTAAGAGGACGCGGGTGCCGGTAAGCCCCATAATCCAATCATCTACTATCCAGTTCGGCCCGGTGAGTATCCCCTAGAAGTCCGGGTGCGACAAATGGTATCAGAGCCTGTCTGCCCGTAGGATTCCTTTTTACTGGTCGCAGTTGAGTCTAGAAACTATTTTGTAGCTATATAGGAAAAAAATGAACGTGAGAGTAGGAATTCTGTTGTTTTTCTTCTTTCCCCACCCACCCTCCCTTTTCTGGTAAGGAAGTGCAACGCTGTTTTCTCTTCTCATCTAAACTTTCAAGTTAGGATTTCACGTATCCTGGATTCTCTAGGATGGTTATATCTACTAGACCATAGGAATGGAGGTGGTTGTGACATGATTTATCATGTTTCCTACTCACGATTGAGAACGGAGGCGTGTAAGCCCCGGAAGCAAATCTTCTATTCCTTAAGCAGTAGATATTGATCCTTTAGAAGCCCGGATGGGTTTTCCGTAGTACCTCAGGAGTGTTTTGATCTCGTTTTCCCGATGTTGCTTAGTTATCCTGTTCTTCTCAACATCCTTTTCATCCGTTGAAACCTTGTTGTTGCTTTCCAATCCAGTTCTTCCACCGGCGTCTAATCAATAACTCTGTTCCACCCTTCTGGCCAGATAGTCTATTCTCCAAATGAATCAAGTTCTATCCAGCTATACACTCTCGATACAAAACCTCTCCTTTTACTTGAAAATGTTCCGGTGGTTTGCAAATTCCCTGACGTCTTTCAAGAAGAGTTGCTGGGAATGCCTATCGTTTTGAACTTCCAAAAAAACTATCCAAGGTGCACGATGTGTTTCACGTGTCACACCTCAAGAGGATCTTCGCAAGAAGTATCCGGACCTTTTCTCTTTTCAGTAGGAATCTCGGGGCGCAATTCCTTCAAGGGGGGGCGTTTTGTAACATCCCAAGTATGCAAAAATAGCCATTAGAATGTTTGCTCTCTGTTATTTTATGTTTTGCATCATGGCATCATGTTCATTGCATTTGTTTTGCTTGTTTTCCATTGGTTTTCCAACTGTTTTCATTTGTTTTCCTTTGTTTTCTATTTGAATTTCAAACCAAATTTTAAACCTTTTGTTTCATACTTGTGATGTTACAATTTTCAAAATCATATCTCAAATCAAAACAATCAATTGTTTCCATTAAAGTTGTGATTCCAAAACTATTGTTTTGTTTCTATAAAAAATTCATTTAATACCAAACCCCTTTGCAAATTCAATTAATTTCCAAAACATCAACCCCTTTTGGAAATTATGAAAATGACAACACACTTCCATCATTTGTTTCCATTAAACTATAAATTTCAAACCATCAAATTGTTTAAATTCCAATAATTCATTTAATAGCAAATTTCTTTCATTTTCAAACAAATGGCAAATATCAAATAAATTCAAATCTTTTGGAAAAATAAAAGTCACAAAATGTTGTTGTAACCCTAAATAATATATAACCAAATTTCCCTAATTTTCCTAACCCTAAACCCTAGCCTTTTCTCCCTTTTCAAATCAGCAAAAAAAAAGAACAAAGAGAAAAATAAAACAGAAAACAGAGAGAGAGGGGCAGCAGGCCAGCCCAACTCCCCTCAGGCCTGCTTACCCCTTCGAACCCCACCTTTCTTCTTCCCTGTACGGCTGCAATCTGGAGGTCTCCACGTAGCAGAGAAGAACAGCGAACGGCAGGGAGCTCGCCCCCCTCCCTATAAACCCTAGGTTTCCCTCTCCCTCTGCCCTAGTGCCCTTCTTCCCCTCCTCCTCTCTCCCCCGCCTCCATTCTCTTCCTTCCACCTCTCTCTCTGTCCCTCTCTGATCTCTGTAACTCTGAACCCAACCGAGCCAACATCTCCTCCTTCCCCTCCGGCGATCGCCGATGTTAGAGCTCCCCTCCGCCCGTGCTAGGGATGGGAATGGATTCCCCATGCCCTCCTCGTCCACCTCGACACCGCAGCCAGGCACGAGCCCCTCCGAGTCGCCGCCGCCGTGCAGTTTCCGCCGACGACCACCTCTACACCGCCCTGTTCTCCTTCAGGTCGCGGTGAGCTCCCCTCTCGCTACTCGCCTCTCTCTTCCCCTCTCTGCTCACCCGCAGCACAAGCAACCGCGAACACCCACGCATCTGCACACAATCACCATGAGCACACCGCAGCATCGAGCGATCCATCGCCACCGGCGCCCTGGAAAGTTCAGACAAACTGAACTTTGAAGTTCAGTTAAATCCCGCGCGAGTCTGAAGGTTAACCCCCCGAGCTTCCCCTTCCTGTCAACAAGTCCAGCCCACCGCAGGGGTTCTACCCCTTGCGCTCGCAGCAGAGGGGGTGGGTTCGAATCCCACCCCCCACGGGATTAAAACCCACTTTTTCTCCTTTTTGTTTAATCCAGAAACTTCACAGAAATCACAGTTAAGTCCCTGCAGTTTCTTTCTAGATCCGTGTAAAATATTTCTAAGTCCCTAGCTGTAATAAAAATGGCAGAATAACACTTAAACTTCACAAATGCATAAATAATTCATCTTAACTCCAAATTCAACTTTTTAAATATGTATTCTGTGCCAAATTGAATTGTCTATCCAAATATAAATTTTGTTTACTGTTTTGAATATTTTAAATTGGTGAAATATTTAAAAACTTGTTTAATTCACTTAAACTTGCAAAAATCATAACTTGGGCATAAAAATTCCAAATTCCACAAACTAAATATGTTTTCCAATCAACTTTTCATGTAGTTTCCAAATATCAACTTTGTTTACTGCTTTGAATAATATAAACTGCTGAAAACAACTGTTTCTTAATTATTGCATTTAAAATTGCCAAATTAATAACTTGCTCATTTTAAATCCAATTTCAACAAATGAAATATGTTTTCCATGCTAAATTAAAAATCCTTACCAAATATAAAATTTGTTCAATGTTTTGAATAATTAAAATTGGTTAAATAATTTAAACCTTGTTTAAATCATTTAATATTGTTAATTTCCTAACTTGGTCAAATTAGTTTCTTTTTTAACCTATAAAATATGTTTTCAAACCATAAAAGTATAAACTTTTCAAATATGAATTTGGTTTAATGCTTTGAACAAATAAAAAGTCAAATAAGTTCAAACTTGAATTAAATTCATTTAAATCATGTTTAAACTTGTTTAATTCATAATTAATTCATTCTAAATCCTTTTTCAACAGGTGAGACATGTATTCCAACTAAAATCTTGTGTTCTTTCCAAATATGAACTTTATTATCTATTTTGAACAATTAAAATTGGTGAAAAAAACAAATGCTTGTGTGACACCTTTAAGGAACCAAAATTCCATAACTTAATAAATGAATTTCCAAACTTGGTAAACCTTATTTCTAATTGCCTCTATTGTTGTTATTTTGTTGTTTTCCTCATCCATGCATCATGCTAATCCACTTTCACATGATGATTAGTTGTAGAACAGTTAATTCAACCATAATTCATGGGCTTTCCATATGCAATCCAAGTTGCATGTGGGTCCATTTAATCATGATAATTACCATGTCAACTAGTTTATTTTGTTGCATAAATTAAATGGTCATGCATCATCCCATGTTTGTGAACTATGCCATGATATTGATTGTTTGTCTCTCTGCGTTGTTTGCTTGCTTCTTCTCGGATAAACAACGACGTTGAGACCGACGATACTTACGACACCCCTTCTAAGGATCTAGCTCAGTACCAGGCTGTTGAGTTTGCAGGCAAGTATTCACTCACATGAACCATTGTGTTCCTTTCAACATTGGATACCGATACTTTCCGTTGTCTATTCTGCTAGCCATATGAATCGTTGCTTGTGTTCGATCCCATCACATGTTATCCTTTAACCCTGATATAGCCTCACCTCCACACCTATAACCCCGTTGCTTGTTGCCCGTGTCTTACTAGCATGCTTAGGGTTGTTTTGCTCGAGTCTGTTGCCCGTTACTTTCTGTTACTACTTCTATTATGTTCTGGGGCTCGATGTTAAACAATAACCTGTTAATTTGTGGTTAATAATAATTTGCTGATAAGGCACCGGCAGGAGGCCCGGCGTGGTTTTGAGGCCTGCTAGTGTCGACCCTAATTAGGAAAAGGGTCTTGTCTACTGATCCATGATGAGCGCACTATGCGCATGTGGGAAGCGTGTATGGGCGCCCCCCTCAATTTGATTCGATTCGCATCTCGTCCAAATCGTCACACTTAGTTCGGGCTTTCCATTTGATGCATGCATGTGCAGGTGCGAACCCGAGGCCAGGGTGGAACTTTTGTAGTCGGCATTTAGGGCGGCGTGGTCTTAGAGTGCTATGAGGGTCCCCTTTTCTTCGTGGGGCTCGATTAGCCGCGCACGCACAACATGTGGTTCTTTGGGCTTGATGCGAAGAAGAGTTGAGTTGTGTTGAGTGCCCCGCTTGGTGGGAAAGGCCTTCCCATCTGGCGGGTTATTTTTACGTGTACGGCCAAATTGGTGCACCCCTGCAGGGATAAATCTTCTCGAGAAGCCGTGTTTTCCGCGGTTATAGATTACTTGGTGAAAGTACTGGCTAACAAGTACTCAGAACAACTTACACCTAACTAATGATAACCTGACTAGTAATAGTCTTATTGACACAATAAGTTGAACCATCATTAATCCAACTGTGTGAGTTATCCTCGGATTGCTTCTTTGGATAAGGGGCGAGATCCAGGATGGGTGTGTTTGGTGGTTAGTTATAGTTGGTTACGATACGCTATCTTATCTTCTTTCTGTTAGCCGGAAGTGGTAGTACCTCTGTAGTTGGTTAGAGAAGCCAGTTGCAGCATCTTTTATATCCCCTTCCTTCCGTTGAACCCAAAGCATCTGTGCTTGGTGTTGACGGGTTACACTTTGGTGAACTGTGAGTCTTGCTTGCCAGTACGTTTATGTACTGACCCCTTTGGGGCTGTGGTTTCCGCAGACTACGTTTCCGAGGATCCCCATGGTGGTTACTACGTGGAGTTTGACGAGACTGCTGACGAGTAGATAGCGGACCCGGGCAGGATCCGAGACTTCGTGGATGGGCTCCGTCTTTTCGTTTCCGGCCTCTTAGGCCTGTTTGGATCTTGTCTGTACTCAGACATTTTGGATGCTTCCACTGTGATGTAATGAAGATATATTGGGACATGTGTCCTCTGGATGATTGTATTTGCTATCTCTGCTCGAATGAGAGCTATTTGCAACTTATTTCAATCTTTTGTGTCGTAGAGATCTGTTGTAATATCACTTGTTCCAATGCCGTTGACGTCCCATATGTGTATGTTTTGAAGTACGTCAATGGTAGTATCTTGATTTCTATGGGATAGTTTACATCGACGGTGGATAATAGAGTTTGGTTGTCACACATAAGTGTTGGCCTACTCGTAAGAGGACGCGGGTGCCGGTAAGCCCCGTAATCCAATCATCTACTATCCAGTTCGGCCCGGTGAGTATCCCCTAGAAGTCCGGGTGCGACATACGGTACCTCATATTACATGTTTCAACAGAAATAACATGTGTACCGCACTGTACGAAAATAAACAACACGACATTTTTAAATCCAATTAGTTTTTGGGTCCAAAGCAAGGTTTTCGTTATTGGTACAAATAAAATCCCTAGGGGGGTCGGGATTTCCGGTTACCACGGTTATCGGACAAATTTGAAGACCAAAATTCAAATATTCAAAAAAAATTCCTAATATGACCATTTACCGAGAGTTTTCGTTAAAATTCAAAACTTTCAAACAAAATAGGGATTTTTTTATCCGGTTACACCATTTCCCGGGGATGGTCAGGATGTCCGGTTACCGACCGGCAACTGGATTCCCCGACAGGTAACAAAAATCCTGGTCAGAGTAGCAAGAATATCATTTCGCCACGAAACTTTACACATATGTAAATCCGTGAAATATGTTTGTTTCAATTTTCCGGAATCTTTTTTAGTTCTTCTACTGTTTTTAGAAAGAAAAAAATCGGTACTCTATGCATCAATCCGATGCAGAGGCAGGGGCTTTCCCATTTAAAAAAACTATTTTTCGAAATTCATAATTAGTCAGGACTCACGAGAATGTGAGCTTGGAGCTGAAATGAATTTCCGCTCGTATCCTACCTAATTAAGACACACCACACATGAAGATGCTCGCACAAATAAACTATTTTTTAAGAAGGATGCAAGGCAGTCCCATCCTATAAATATGGCAATGAGGAACACTACTGCACCTAACACACGAGACACGACTCAATGGTTGTGCCTCCTCATGACGACGGCATGGCCGAGATCGTCATCTCCTCTCTCCCTGTGGAGACACGGTGCCCGCCGTTCCTGCTCAGACAGTACGGTGGCTTCTGGATGCCGGAGTCGTATCTCCCTGGCGTAGCCACAGCACACAAGTGCTTCAAGCCGAGGCTGTCCGACGTCCTCCTCGCCAGCTTCCCCAAGTCCGGCACCACATGGCTCAAGGCCTTGGCTTTCGCCACGGTCAACCGTGTCAAGCACCCGCCGGGCCATTCTGACCACCCGCTCCGACGTTGCAACCCTCATGACTGCGTCAAGTATCTTGAGTCGTCTGACCATGGCGACGTGTTCGCGCCTCTACCTTCGCGGCGGGTGCTCGCCACCCATATTCCCTACACCCTCCTGCCATCCTGCATCGCGGCGGAGGACGGGTCCGGTGGCCCGATCGTGTACATCTGTAGGGACCCCAAGGACGCTCTCGTTTCCTTGTGGTTCTTCACCAAGAAGAAACTTGCGGATGAAGCCCCTGTTGAATATATTAGCAATTTAGCACATGATTTAATTCGAAATAACATCAGATGAATTGCGACAGCAGCAAATACAGTAATCATGCAAACGTCTAGATCTAGTACAGTAGACAGATTGATACAATCTATTGCAAGAACTAGACATATGAATTCCAGTAACACCTCATACAGATGAAAGAGAGATACGTACGATGGAGCGGTAGCGGCACCGCCGTTGTTGTTGTCCACGTCGGCCATGTCGTCGATGAAGAGGTTGCCGAGGTCGGGGAAGAAATCGTCGTTGGGGAAGTAGTCGCCGTCAGCAGTCGCGCGAGTGCGCTCCCCAAAAACCTGATCGCCGCTCTCCCGTACAGGATCACAAGAGACGGGGTTCCGGAGGCCTGCTGTCCCTTCTCGCGGTGCACGCCGGAAGGAGGGATGGAGAAGACTTGATTGGCGGCGCAGTGCTTTGGAACGGTGGTGCGATACCATATGACGAAGTGGCGGCTAGGGTTTACCGTATGCGCGTATTTATATGCGGGCTGGGAGAGACGTGGGCGTAACCCCACGTCTGAGTCGGTTCGGCTCCACGATCCAGAAAGGAAACGGAAACGGTTTTGGAATTTAACGCGTCCGTTAATTACCAAATTAATGACTCATTAAGTTTTTCCAACCGACAAAATAAACGCTCTTGGCTCGGCTCATTCCCGCAACCCGCGGCGCGTCGTGACGTGTCGTGTCGTGACGAGGCGAGGCGAGGCGAGGCGAGGCGAGGCGAGGCGGGCGGCGGAGGAGGAGCGCGCGTGTGGCACACCTCTCCTCTTGCCTTGCCTACTCATACATGAGCTAGAATGGCTCACCTTATAAGGTGGTTCCACTCTCTCCAAACTAGCAATGTGGGACTAAACTTTAGTCCCACTCACTCCACTCATTATTCATGAATGGGCCATGACACTTTCAGGATTTTAGTGGGCTTAGTGGGCTAGACATGTGAGCCCAAATGATTGGCCCATATAAAATTCCAACAATCCCCCACAAAGTGTCATTAGCACATTTCATAAACTCTGTTCCAAAACATTGTTTATATACCGGTGTTAGTGGAGACTGTTAAGTTGAACTTCCACTTAGAACATCATGCTTCACTAGTTCACAACTTGAATAGTGGACTACGCCTTGAACTACAAGTTTGCTGTGATACCAGTTTCACACAACGTCTGAACCGATACTGGGCTGCCGCAAGGCTTCCCCGCGGTTTGGAGCGTATGCGTCATACTCCGAAGGCCTTTCATGAGTTTATTAGAGAGCACCCGATTCTCATAGACTGCGATGTTTAACAGTCAGACTCATATAGGTGAGTTTCAGGAGATGTTCTGTAGGACACATCTCTGCTTATATAAATAAGCCACTTGGAACACATTAAGACAAATGTCAACCTACCGTACAGATCAGGAGAGTATTGCATCTTTTATGGAGTGGAATAAAATATAAGGATACTCTCCTCTCAGCCGACCAACAGCTTGTCTCCCACTCTAATTCACGGGATCTCCGATCACATAGAGTGGGTTACCACTGTGGGCAACTCATAACGTGGGTCTCAAACCCATCTCCCTCGATGCATTATCTATCACATTCCGTGATAAACCCTTTGTGAAGGGATCTGCCAAGTTTATAGACGTTTGGATATAATCCAACGCAATAACTCCGGAGTTCTTCAATTTCCTGACAGATTTTAATCTCCTCTTCACATGTCTTGATGACTTTGCATTATCCTTAGAACTGTTCACTTTGACGATCACAGTTTGATTATCACAGTTCATTAGGATTGCGGGTATTGGTTTTTCAACCATAGGCAAGTCCATCAAGAGCTCACGAAGCCACTCTGCCTCAACAGTGGCTGTGTCTAATGATGCGAGTTCTGCTTCCATAGTTGACCTCGTTAAGATGGTCTGCTTGCAAGACTTCCAGGAAACAGCGCCACCACCAAGTGTAAAAACATAACCACTAGTGGCCTTAAGCTCATCAGCATCAGATATCCAATTAGAATCACTATATCCTTCCAGAACCCTCGGTTTCCGGTATAGTGAATTCCATAGCTCGCAGTGCCTTTTAAATAGCGCATGACTCTCTCAAGCGCACGCCAATGATCATCTCCCGGATTGGAAACAAACCGGCTCAACTTGCTCACAGCAAAAGAGATGTCAGGCCTCGTGGCACTCGCTAAATACATAAGCGAGCCTATAATCTGAGAATATCTCAGTTGATCTCTAGTAATCCGTTGATTCTTTCGAAGCAACAAACTAGCATCATATGGAGTTGAAGAAGGCTTGCAGTCACTATACCCAAAGCGACTCAAGACCTTTTCCACATAGTGAGATTGAAGCAGTGTGATCCCACCATATCATCTGTCAACAGCTTGATGTTCAAGATAACATCAGCTACTCCTAGATCCTTCATCTCAAAACAGCGAGATAAGAAATCCTTAACTTCCTTGATTAAATCAAGATTGGTCCAAAGATCAATATGTCATCAACGTATAGACATAGAATAACTCCCTCGCCCCCCCATGGCGATAGTACACACATTTATCAGCTTCGTTTACAACAAAGCCTTCAGCAGTCAAAGTCCTTTCAAAACTTCTCGTGCCATTGCTTAGGTGCTTGCTTGAGGCCGTATATGACTTCAATACTTACACACCTTGCCTTCCTGACCGGGTACTACGAAACCATCTGGCTGCTCCATGTAAATTTCCTCGTCCAACTCTTCATTAAGGAAAGCCGTCTTAACGTCCATTTGATGAACGAGAAGACCGTGCGAGGCAGCCAGTGAGAGTAGCACACGAATAGTGGTCAGTCTAGCCACAGGTGACTAAGTATCAAAGAAGTCTTCACCTTCTTTCTGGGTATAACCCTTGGCCACAAGCCTTGCCTTGTACTTTTCAATTGTACCATCAGGCCGAAGCTTTTTCTTGAACACCCACTTACATCCTACAGGTTTACACCCATAAGGACGATCAGTGATTTCCCAGGTTCCGTTAGCCAAGATGGAATCCATCTCGCAACGGACAGCCTCCTTCTAGTAGTCAGCATCAAGAGACGCATAAGCTTCTGAAACAGTCCTGGGTGTGTCATCCACGAGGTACACAATGAAATCATTACCAAAGGACTTTGCAGTCCTCTGTCTCTTGCTCCTTACAGGAACTTCATTGTCATCCTCCTCAGGATTCTCAACGTGTTCTATCGGAATGGTGGATTCAGGAATCTCAGCTAATTCCTGACTAGATGAAACAGGTTTCTCCTGATTTGATGAGCTAGACATATCTTTCATAGGAAATATGTTCTCAAAGAAAGTCGCATCATTCGACTCCATAATCGTACCAACATGCATGTCGGATACCTCAGATTTTACTACCAAGAATCTATAACCAATGCTATTAAAAGCATAACCCAGAAGAACACAATCTACGGTTTTAGGTCCAAGCTTGCGCTTCTTGGGAATTGGTATATTGACTTTCGCCAAACAACCCCAAGTACGTAGGTAGGAGAGTTTTAACCTTTTCCTTTCCCATTCCTCAAATGGAGTAATGGTTTTATTCTTTGTGGGAACTCGGTTTAGGACATGACATGCAGTCATTAGCGCCTCCCCCCCATGCCTTGGAGAGACCCGAAGTGTCTAACATGGCGTTAACCAAATCAGACAACGTTCGGTTCTTTCTTTCAGCCACCCCATTTGACTGAGGTGAGTAGGGAGGCGTCCTCTCATGAATAATACCGTGTTCAGCACAAAAAGAATTAAACTCGTTGGAAAAATACTCTCCACCACGATCAGACCGAAGCCATTTAATTTTACGATCAAGTTGGTTCTCTGCTTCGGCCTTATAGTTCTTGAAATAAGTTAAAGCTTCATCTTTAGATTTCGGAAGATACACATAACAATATCTAGTGGAGTCATCAAAGTGTCATGAAATATTTCTTTCCACTTTTGTCAATACGCCATTCATCTCACAAAGATCAGAATGTATAAGTTCTAGTGGTGCCAAGTCTCTCGCCTCCGCGGTCTTGTGACTTGCGAGGTTGTTTAGCTTGAACACACAGTTGACATTTGGAACCTTTAATAGTACTGAATTTCGGAATTAAACTCATATTTGCTAACCGCGTCATGCAACCAAAATTAATATGACAAAGTCGCGAATGCCAAACATCACAATCATTATCGTGGCAAACATTATTAATAACTTTGTGCAAATATCTGACAAGGATAAGCGGAACAAGCCTCCGCACTCATAGCCTTTACCAATAAATTGTCCATACTTGGAAATTACAACTTTATTAGACTCGAAAACCAACTTAAAACCATCTCGACATAAATGTGAGCCGCTGACGAGATTTTTATTGATGGAGGGCACATGATGAACGTTCTTCAGTCGCACGATCTTCCCCGAAGTAAACTTCAGATCGACCGTACCAACACCACGAACAGTAGCATGTGACCCGTTCCCCATCAGCACGGGGGAAGTCCCTGTGACCTGATAAGAAGAGAACATAGAAGCATCAGCACAAACAATGTACATTGGCACCTGTGTCAATTAACCATTCAGGTGAATGACAAACTGAAAGAATAGTGGGAACTATACTGTACCCAGAGTCCTTCATCAGTGTCAGCCATGACAACATTAGCGGTCTTGCCGCTGTTCTCCTGCTGCTGCAGCTCATAACGCTTAGGGCATTTTGGAGCTCAATGGGTCAGTTCACCGCAAACGTGACATGACCCCTTTCTCTTCTTGAAGTTGGTAGAGTGCGACGGCTTAAACTTGCCATCGGGCTTGCCTTTACCCTCGGATTTCTTCTTGTTATATTTAGGCTTGTTGGGCGGGTAGTGGTTTCTTCTGTACCACATGAGCAGAAGAACCTACCTCAGCAACCCAAGCACGTGTACCTTTGCTCTTGCCTTCTCTTCCACATCAAGAGATCCGATGAGGTCCATAACGGAAAACTCCTGTCTCTTGTGTTTTAGAGAAGTAGCAAAGGTGCTCCATGAAGATGGAAGCTTGGCAATAATGCCTCCGGCCACAAACTTGTCCGGTAACATACACTTAAAGTGCTCAAGTTCTTTAGCGAGTGACTGTCTCATGAGCCTGTTGAACAACAGAGCGCTCATCAGTCATCCTGTAGTCATAGAATTGCTCCATGACATACAGCTCGCTGCCAGCATCCGAGGCCCCAAATTTGGCCTCGAGTGCAGCCCACATATCCTTGCCGTTATCAAACGACATATACGGATCCACGATGGAATCATCGATAATACCGAGGAGGGCACTTTTAAACATAGTGTCCATATTCTCAAAGGCCTCCAGCTGTGCTGGATTGAGATCGCCCTCAGGCTTGCCTTTGGTGGCCGCATAGCAGCGCAAGGTTTGAAACCATAGCACTGCTCTCGTGCGCCACCTCTTATAGTCCACACCCTTGAAAGGGATTGGCCTTGTCGCCGCAATGACATACGGCGCAGGTGCAAGAAATTGCCTATAATCAGGTTTTTGGATTGTTGAATATATTAGCAATTTAGCACATGATTTAATTCGAAATAACATCAGATGAATTGCGACAGCACCAAATACAGTAATCATGCAAACGTCTAGATCTAGTACGGTAGACAGATTGATACAATCTATTGCAAGAACTAGACATATGAATTCCAGTAACACCTCATACAGATGAAAGAGAGATACGTACGATGGAGCGGTAGCGGCACCGCCGTTGTTGTTGTCCACGTCGGCCATGTCGTCGATGAAGAGGTTGCCGAGGTCGGGGAAGAAATCGTCGTTGGGGAAGTAGTCGCCGTCAGCAGTCGCGCGAGTGCGCTCCCCAAAAACCTGATCGCCCCTCTCCCGTACAGGATCACAAGAGGCGGGGTTCCGGAGGCCTGCTGTCCCTTCTCGCGGTGCACGCCGGAAGGAGGGATGGAGAAGACTTGATTGGCGGCGCAGTGCTTTGGAACGGTGGTGCGATACCATATGACGAAGTGGCGGCTATGGTTTACCGTATGCGCGTATTTATATGCGGGCTGGGAGAGACGTGGGCGTAACCCCACGTCAGAAAGGAAACGGAAACGGTTTTGAAATTTAACGCGTCCGTTAATTACCAAATTAATGACTCATTAAGTTTTCCCAACCGACAAAATAAACGTTCTCGGCCTTGCCTACTCATACATGAGCTAGAATGGCTCACCTTATAAGGTGGTTCCACTCTCTCCAAACTAGCAATGTGGGACTAAACTTTAGTCCCACTCACTCCACTCATTATTCATGAATGGGCCATGACACTTTCAGGATTTTAGTGGGCTTAGTGGGCTAGACATGTGAGCCCAAATGATTGGCCCATATAAAATTCCAACAGCCCCGACAAGGGTGTACACTATCGAAGAGGCGTTTGAGCTCTTCTGCAATGGCAGGGCCATCTACGGGCCGCAATGGCATCATGTCAAAGGCTACTGGGAGGCAAGCCAGAGATGGCCCGATAAGGTGCTCTTCCTGCGGTACGAAGACATGCTCCGTGACCCTGTGGGCAACGTGAAGAAGCTGGCGGATTTCATGGGGTGCGCGTTCTCCAGCGATGAAGAGTCGGCGGGGGTGGTCAAGGACATCGTGGAGATATGCAGCATGGATATGGATACCCTGAAGAACATGGAGGCAAATAAAAATGGTTCTGAGAGAACCTTCAAGAACAATACTTTCTTCCGGTTGGGGGTCGCCGGGGACTGGAGCAATCATCTGACGCCATTGATGGCAGAGCGTTTGGACAAGATCGCCAATGAAGCGCTGCAAGGGTCAGGGTTCACCTTCGGCGCCGTCACCGATTAGTCTCTGGTCTGCAGCCTGCAGGCATGCTGTTGACAGCTAAGCAAGCACACCACCGGCCATAGACAGGAGACTCGGAAGGTATATATATGCTTACGGGAAAGAATTCGTACTGTAAAACTCGGGGTCTATCAATAAACATCTTCTAGCTTGCATTACTGGATGCAGAAGTAACGTCGTCTGGCAATTAATACCACGCCTTGGCTTGCAAATACAGTACTGCGCTTAATTAGCCAGCAATATCCAGGAATAAATAACGCGAAAAATAGTTTTGCCGAGTATTTGTTTTGGTAAATAGTTTTGCCGAGTTTTGATTGGTCAATATGCTATGGCATGGAGCAGCCTATGCAACGGTACGTCTTTGACGTTTCCATATATAAAACGAACAGCACACCGGAAATCACGGGTTTGCCGAGTGACCCGTACACTCTGAAAAGCTTTGCCTTTGCCAAGTGTTTCCATCGGGTGCTCGACAAATTTTATCGTACATAAAATCTTTTTTTTTAACGGAAAAACTAGCTTTTGCATCTGGTCGATACACACAGCTTTTATATTAATTCAAAAGTTGCAAGAGTATTTAGAGTAGCAGCACTCACGCTCAAATCCCGATTCTCGACAAACAAATGTGATGACACTTGGACAAACAACGATGCCACGTGGATAAACTGACTCAAACGGTCGTTGGCAAAGCCCTGCCAAGTGGTGTCCTTATGGCATTTCTTAGCAGCGCGCTACGAGAGAAGGCCATCGACAACTGTCCTTCTTTGCCGAGGGTTGCGATGGACGTTCGTTGGAAAAACCTAGTAATCGAAAAGATATTCCATTTCCGAAGTAAGGGGCAACTCTAAAGTGGCCCCCAAGTTCTGGACACGGAATGTGTCCGTCTTGATGGTTCGCCACAGAAAGGGGTTGGCACCGAAGAGCGCCCAATTAATCCGCACTAGGTCCCGCGCGCGTGTCCGTAGGTGTGTCCATAGGTTGTACGTCTATTTGACCATTTGAATCTTTAAATGTTACTCCTTCCGAACCAAATTAAATGTCGTGGATTTGTCAAAATATGGATGTATCTATGTCTAGATACATCCATATTTTGACAAATCTATGACATCTAACTTGGGACGGAGGGAGTAATATTTTGTAATAGTATAAATTTTCTGTTATACAACGCACATATATTACGATTGGTGAAATTGACCTAGATACATACGGAAGACTTATAAGGTCGGAGGGAGTAGATGGGCAGTTGCCGAAGTCATCGCCAAAACCATCCTCCAATAAACTCCAACAAGGCAAGAGGAGCTTCCAACATGGGCGAAGAAGGGGCTTTGACATCATGGACAGCGCCTCACCTGGTCCTGATATGCTTCCCGTCTCAGGGCCACGTGAACCCCATGCTCCGACTGGCCAAGCGCTTCGCATCCAAGGGGCTCCTCGTCACGTTCTCCTCCACATCCGAGGTGGGAGCCAAGATCACGGCGTCCACGGGCGTGGAACCCGGCGGCGATGGCGTGCCGCTGGGCCTCGGCCGCATCCGACTCGAGTTCCTGGATGACAACCGCTCGGAGGGCGACAACCTCATTAGGCACCTCCAGTCCTCTGGTCCCGCGGCGTTTGCGAAGCTGATCCGCCGGCAGGAGGAGGCCGGCCGCCCTGTGGCGTGCGTGGTCGGGAACCCGTTCCTACCGTGGGCGATCGACGTCGCCCACGCCGCCAGAATACCGTCGGCAGTGCTGTGGGTTCAGTCGTGCGCTGTCTTCTCTCTCTACCACCACCACGTCCACGGCCTGGTGGAGTTTCCCGGAGAGGACGACCTCGACGCCCGGGTGAAGCTGTCGGGTCTCCCGGAGATGTCTGTGGCCGACGTGCCGTCCTTCCTGCTGCCCTCCACCCGGTACAAGCCCCTGGCAGATGAGATTATGAAGCAGGTCCGCAACATCCACAAGGCGACCTGGGTGCTGGTCAACTCCTTCTCCGAGCTGGAGCACGACGTGGTGAACGCTCTCCACGGCGTGTCCCTGCCGCTCATCACCGTCGGCCCGCTGGTGGAGCTGGAGAAGGACGACGTCATGCGTGGTGACATGTTTAAGGCGTCGGACGACTGCGTGGGGTGGCTGGACAAGCAGGCCCGGCGCTCCGTTGTGTACGCCTCGCTAGGGAGCATCGTGGTGCTGTCCGCGGAGGATCTGGTTGAGATGGCGCACGGGCTCGCGTCCACCGGCCGGCCATTCCTGTGGGTGGTGCGGTCGGACTCCACCGCGATGCTGCCGGAGGGGTACCTGAACTCCATTGCCGGACGCGGCATGGTGGTGCCATGGAGCCCGCAGGACATGGTGCTCGCGCACCCCTCCACCGCCTGCTTCCTCACGCACTGTGGCTGGAGCTCCACGCTGGAGACGCTCGCCGCCGGTGTACCGGTGGTGGCTTTCCCGCAATGGGGCGACCAATGCACGGACGCCAAGTACCTGGTGGAGGAGTTCAAGATGGGCGTCCGCATCGGTGCGCCGCTGCGGAGGGACGCCGTGCGGGAAGCCGTCGAGGACACCCTGGCGGGGCCCGACGCCGGAGCGATGGTGGACAATGCTAGGGCATGGAGCTCGGCGGCAAAGACTGCTGTTGCCACCGGAGGGTCGTCGGACAGGCACGTGCAGGCGTTCGTGGACGAGGTTTTGACAGGTGCGAAGCAGTAAGATTATTCTAGAGATACGCCAAGTTTAGAAGCGAGAGACGAACGATCATCCAAGGACGCGGAAATTCCACCCGGGGTCACGTGTCCCGGGCTTATCTCAGCCATCTCTTACCGGTTGGAGATTTGTGCTGTAAAATTTGCACCTTCACCCTGCACTTGTACACCTTCCTACCCTATAGGGCCCAACATGTACGTGCTCATCTAGTTTTGCATCTAACCTGTACAAGCACTCATCGAACAGTCTCTCTCTCTCCTCTGCATCTCCTTGCGTCACCAGCCATTCCACTGTCCCCGACAGTGGCGGAGGCAGGAATTGAGACAAGGGGGGACGAACACATAAGGTCCAAAAAAAATTAGGCACAAAAACAAGTTTACTGGACAAAATAAAAAGTCGACGGATATCCAATTTTCATAAGTCAAAGTATAACTACTAAAATCATGAAAATAACGTAAAAGACACTTAAAAACTACTAACAGACTCCTATCACTTGGGTTGCACAAATTGCACTTCTGCATCCATCATATGACCCCGGTATACAAGAGATACCTACAACATGTAACAGATTTGTTAGTCTAAATATCAACACAAGTATAATTATACTTTTAGTTTTTCATACAGTAGTGTCATACCATCAGGTCGTAGTTGTGCTAGCAAGATGAAATTGCCGAGGTAGATGACCCCGGCGATTCCCCAAGGCATGAAAACGTAGCATAATCTTCTTGTCATCAATTTTTGCAAAGATTTCTTTCTTGACATAGCAAATTATCAAATGATTGAGCCATTCATCACCTATCTTGTTTCGAAGATCTACTTAACAATATTCATGGCTGAGAAAACTCTCTCAACTGATGCCGTTGCCACCGGCAATGTCAAAGCAAGTGTAATGAGGCGGTAGACCAATGGAAATATCAAATGTTGTCTACTTTGAACCAACTTGAGGGCCAGACCACTCAGACTATCACAAGCTAAGAATGCAGGACTTCTTTTCATCACATCAATATATATGTGGACGGCAGGACGTGGGCGAACGCCGCGGTGGCGGATCAAGCAGCCAGGAAGCGAGGAGAAGGCTTGCGGCGGGGCGAGCAGATGGGGAATCGCGTGGGCTCGGGCTCTCGGCCTCTCGGGAGGCGATGGTGCGAGGCAGGACGGGTGCGAGCACGTGCGACCAGGGGCTGGGCGTGAATCGTGCGACCAGGTTGGGCGTGAATCGTGCGACTGATCGGTCCAGTTTCCGTGAGTTTTTTTTTCCTTCCTAATACTAATCCTACCGATCAGTTTAGCCTGTGAGACAACCTATAGCTAAAAAAATCCACGCTCGGGAGCCGGGGCGGCTGCCCCTGCTCGCCCCCCTGTTGCCGCCGCCCCTGGTCCCCGAGGTCCGCCGCCAACCGGATTTCTCCTCTCCCTCTCCTTGGATATGAGATCTCGGTCGCGGATCTGTGCTCCAGGCCCCTGGATCAGGCGCCACCCCTAAGGAAAGCGAGACTGGCCGATGACCCGTGGCGACCGACCATCATCGGCTCGGGTGCAGTAGGGTCCTGGAGGCCAGGGCCACCACACGTTGCGGCCCGGTGGCCGGAGCAGTGGTTCCGGCTTTGGACGGTGCTGCGGCCTGCGGGAGATGGTGATCCTCCTATTCCGGATCATACGTTTCCTTTTTCTTAGTATTCTTTTGCCATTTTTTGTTCAAGGGTCCTGGTACAAAATTGGTTACATATTTTGCTTCCCCGAAATTCTATCCGGATTTATTCCCTTTTGGTATCGCCTCTGCCGAATTCTTGATTGGATTTTATTTGTTTCTACCTTATTTTTTCTTCATCGTGTATGGTTTCGAAAATGCGAATTAGATGCCACAATATTGCTAATGATTCATCGATACTGAATTGAGCAACGGAGAAAACGCGCAAAAACTTTCCCGCAAAAGGAGAAGTGCTTCTTGATGTGAACCTGATTTAGTTTAGGTTCTCTGACAGATCGATGATTAAGAATAAAATGCTCCTAATTTGTTGTGTGTTTCTGTTACTTGAAAAGTTTTTTTTTAACCTGAATAAAATGCGCCAGTTCATTGCCAGATAGGTGATTAGGCGTGCTCCTAATTTGATCATGTTCATGTTCATGTTCAACATCCTTATCCTTTCTCTAAAAGTGATGTTACAGATTCTAATCCTTTCACAATGGTTGCGTCTCGGCTTCATTCCTTTCTGTTTCGTTTCCTCGACAATATGGAGCAGAAAACGTTGTAAGGATAAATGTAAGGTTTGTCTTATAAAATAGGAGGGATCTCTTGTCACAAAATAGATTTAGTTGAGGGGCTTTGTTATAATTTTACACTTACGTCAGGAGAGTCAGAAACGCATGATGGCCGGCCATGATAAGCCGGGTACGCGTGTGCCCAGGTGGGATGACATTTTCGATCTCCAACCATAACAAGAAAAAAAATAACGTATAAAAATATCATTTTCTTGAGAGTGCAAATGTATTTTTCTGTATGTTTTTTCACCTAAATTAGGATGAATAAAAACTCTTTGTTTACTAGCTAGTATTTTTTTTTATATAAACACGGTACAAAGCGCAAGCGCTCATATACACGGGTATGCACTCACCCCTATAAATGCACACACGCACATTCTATCCCTATGAGCACATCTGAGAGACTGAACCGGCAGGTTTTGTGATTGACGAATTTGATGAGGGGATAGTAACCCGGTATGCCGACTCCCAGGTGAGATCCGGCCCCAAACGACGGATGGATCAAATCCGGCTAAGGACAAAGAAGCTTCTAGAAGGCCCAGGACTTGTAAGGATCGTAACCCGGATTGTGGGTTACGGTAAAGAAAGTTAGGGTTCGTATGAAGAGTTCGAATAGGACTCGAGAAGCGCTTTGTAAGGCAAGTCAAGGGGGATATGAGTACTATATAAACCAACCCCTGGGCTTCGCCTAAGGGAGATCCAGGTCATAGTTGTAACACCTGTTATCGAGTATCCAGTATAATCATATCGAGAGCCGGCGAGTTGTTTTCCGGTTCTTAGATTGCTTTCGCCATGTTCTTTCGAGCTAAACCCTCTCCCAAATACCTGTCGACTTGCCCCAAGATCAGTTACCCCAGGTAACATCTGCCGTGATTATCCCACGACAGTTGGCGCCCACCGTGGGCCTGCGTCCAAAGGTGTTTACATCACGGGAGAAGCTCGGAAGAGCATGAAGAACCTCATCGTCGGAGAAACTACGTCAACGGCAAAGGAGAGAAGATGGTAGACGATTCTGGTTGGGGGCCAGAGTCGGACCACCTCGAAACCGGATCCATCGTGACAGTCGGCAGCATCAACGTCTTCATCGGTATGGTATGTACTTCCAGTTCGAATTGTGATAATATTGGATCTGATTCTATGTCAGGGGAAGACGCGTATGTCCGATCGGGAAAAGAAGAATCGATTGGAACAACGGGTCAGATAGAGAGGGAGGATGATACCGAGTCTATACGGGATTTGTCGGAGGATCGATATGAAAGGGAAACCAGCGAGGAAGAACAGTACGAATCTACACCGGGCATCATGCCGGGTTGCAGTTTATGCGGCTCCCGCGACCAATCTCAATCAAGAAAACGCGGCCGCGGCACCAGCTGGGGCGGTTCAGGCAGCGGCTCAGCAGCAAGGACCAGTTGACCCGGTCTTGGCCCAAGTCGATGGAGAGTCGGCGTCTGTCACCAGTCGCCCAGCGGACGAGGAGCGACACGCAAATATGTTCGGGTTCCAAGCAAACCGGACACCGGGGCGGGACCCTCAAACCCGCGTCACCCGGCTCTGTTTGATAATAACTTGATTTGACCCCACAGTCTTGGCCACAGTTATTACCCCGGAAAACGCGGCAGAACGTGTAAGAGACCTGGACGTAGCTCGTCGTGCATTGGAGCAGCAAAGAAGGCAAGTGAAGCAGAAAGGCAGGGGATGGCCGCGCGGCAGCGCGAATTGGATGACGAGAAACCCGGCTCCGGGAGGAAACGACAAGGATGCACCAAAGGCACCGAACTATGCTGCCGGCAGCAGGAGGGGTTATTAACCCGACCGCCCTGGTGTTCACGCCTCAAGATCAGCCGATTCCGCCGACGAACCAAGGGACCATACCGCGACCTTCAACGGGAGCACATCCGGTAACGCGCCAGCCGGGTTACCTTTGCCACAGACAGGGGCGACAGCCGGCACTACCATGCCGCCACCACCATCGCGATTCCGCACACCAGCAGGTCATTACAACAATCCCATGGACAACGTGTACGCAGCAACGCTCGCATTAAACCAGATCCCGTGGGAGACTCGCCTCATGCGGAAGGAACCCGACGAGCAATCGATCTACTACACACCGCGGTAGCGCAGCAAGCTAATTATCCGGATCATAGGAGCGGGATGCATGGGACGCCGTACGCCAGCCAGCAACAGGGCCATGTTCAAACGAATGCGGCGCAACGAAGGGAAGAGCAGCAGCAAATGCCGCCTCCACCGCGTATCCAGACAGCACCAGTAGTATCAGCAGCGCAGGCGGTGGTGAACAGTTCCAGAGCCAGAAGAGCCGGGGCCGGGTCTGCAGCGCACGAGTTACCAGTGGTGCCGCACCCCGCGGTACCCCAGCCGGGTCACGCGTTTCCCGGGCAAGACCGGCCCCAACCACCCTTGCGGGACCAAAGTGCCTTTCGGACGATATCAGAGCAGAACCTTACCCGGAGAAGTTCAAAGAACCGGGGAAAGTAGTAAATTATGAGCCAACAATGGATCCAGAAACATGGCTGAGCAGCTATGAGATGGCAATGTCAATTCGCAACGCATCCGAGAATCTCCAAGCCAAATTCATGTACTTAATGATGTCAGAGGGAGCAGCAAAGTTATGGTTCACCAACCTACCGGAAAAATCGATCAAATCGTGGGAGGAGCTAAAGACCGCATTCATCAAGCACTTTCATGGGACATGCAGAAAGTTATTTACTATTGATGATTTAGAAAGATGCGTTCAGAAGAAAGGAGAATCGGCACGCAGCTGGGTACGCCGGGTTATGGAGATACTCCACTCGTCTACGGATATCCAGCCTAAGGACGCGCTACAAGCTATGGCAAAAACATGTAAGTACGTTCCTTTAGTACAAAAGCTAACTCGCATGAAATCTAGTAGGAACGCAGCGGAGGTTACAATGGGAGAGTTAATGGATGCGTGCAACAAACACGCGGCAACGGATACCACAGAGGAGGAAGTTGACGACAAGAAAGCAAAAGCAAACGCAAGTAGCAGGGGAAAACCGGCAATGGGTCGGCGCCAAACAATAATGGAAGTAGCCAAAACAAGCGCCCGTTCGACGGGAATTCCGAGTTTGTAGCCAACACGGAGGCCGGGTCTTCAAGACCTAGATCCGAAGGGAATTTTAATACTGGGAATCACAATGGGGGACACTACCAAGGACCTCCAAGACCAAGCAACAGTTGGGACATATTTAGGATGGCATGCCCGAAGCATAGCAGGAATGGCAAGCCGGCCAATCATTCACTAGAGCAATGTGCCGACTTACAAAGGTGGAAGAACGAAGAAGTGAACAGAGCTATGCGAGGTGCGGGCCGGGGAGGAGGTCCGGGTCTAGGTGGAAGCTTGGGTAATGGGCCGCCCCCAGCCGGCAATCCGCCAGCTGGAAATCAAGGTAACAATCAAAATGGAGCAGGAGGTTTTCAAGCTAACCCCAAACAGCTGGGTCAATATCATGTGCACACTACAGGAGGCTCTAACAAGGATAAGAAGATACTGAAACAAGCAGTTAATTCGGTCTCTTCCGCTGTTCCAAGGTATTTGAGGTGGTCAGAACAAGAGGTAACATGGAGCAGGAAGGATCACCCGGATAGAGTTGATCACCCGGGAGTCTTAGCTTTGGTAGTGGCACCACAGGTCAACGGCTACGAGCTGAAAAAAGTCCTGATGGATGGAGGAAGTAGTATCAATATCCTGTACTGGGAAACTTTTCTGCGAATGGGCTTAAAGGAATCGCAGCTGCAAAAGAGTACAACAGTTTTTCACGGGATAGTGCCGGGTCACTCAGCATGCCCTGAAGGAAAGGTGGCACTGGAAGTAGCTTTTGGAGAGTCAAAGGATAATTATCGAGTCGAGTGGCTTACCTTTGAGGTAGTAAAGTTGCGCAGTCCTTATCATGCATTGTTTGGAAGGCCGGCTTATGCCAAGTTCATGGCAAGACCGTGTTATGTGTACCTACAACTGAAAATCCCGGGTCCCAAGAAGACCATTACAATACACGGAAACCGGGATATAGCAGCTGAGTGCGATGAGGGAGACGCGGCAATGGCCGAGCAAGCCTGCAGGAAGGAAGAGCTCAAACATTACCGTTCTCAGGTAGACCTAGAAGAGAGGACAACGTCAAAAAGCCAACCCCTGAGGGGGACGAAGCAAAAGTTAGGGCAGAACAAAACCCTAAGATGGTAGGCTTCATCAGGAGCAATACTTTCAAAACTCTCAGCAGGGAAGAAGAAGGCGTACCACCGTCCGCAGCTGATCACGTTCCAAGGAAGATATACCCGGACTGGCTAGCAAATCCGGTACTCATTACGAAAGGGCATAGCAAGTGGAGAATGTGCATCGGCCGTATCAACGCGAGGCCGATTCTCGAGAATAACTAAAGCAGTGTAATGGGCGGCAGGTTTCATACGCACTCTTTTCCTATCCAGGGTACCTAAGGGGACTGGAAGGTTTTTAATGAGGCGGCCTGCTGAATCAAAAAAGAAATTTTTATCAATAAAAGAAGATGGTTTCGAGTCTTATCATGGTCTTTGCTTCAGTTACAAGTAAGTAACATTGTTACTATCAATACATCAGTATCATCGAAATACATTACATGAATATAGGTCTCCGGGGGGTGATCTGCTTCAATAAGTAATCACAAGACCCGGAGACCCGGCCATGATGCCTATGAGTTATGGGGGCTGATTACTCGAAAGAAGGGTACAGCTGCAATCCTATAACTGGACAAAGGAGCCAAATTTCTTGTTATTCTTACTTAAGCTCGATGTGACTCGCACTAAAGTGGCATGATCTGTTCGCGTACGATCACAATCAAATTATGCAGCCCAGTGTGGCTTGCTTGATCTTGTTTTTCGTATAGACGCAACGACATGGTATCCACGCGAAAGCCGGCTTATAGTACAAGATAATCAAAAGGGTCATCTAAACCACAAGTCCATGCAGAGTATAAGGCTAAAAAAGCCGGAAACTCAACAAATATTAAGCATGACTTCAGTATTTATGTAAACAGATATTGGTATTCAGCTTGGTAAACAGCAGTATGTCATCTGAGAAAGGCCACGCCCCTAGCTCGTACTTTGGGTCATGGGGACTGGGGACTTCGAAACAGAAACAAACTGTTTTAACTACCCAAGCCTGAAAACCTTAATTTCCGAGTATTGGGGACTTAAAGAAAGGTTCCTCTATCAAAACCTACGATACTCGGTTAGCCGAGTCTCAAAAGGAAACTGAAAACAAGAGTTCGAAGTATCGAGAATAAGCTTATAAGTAACACAAGGATCGAGATTATCAAAAGCCAGGGGAGGCAAAGAGTTATCATAAGATTAATAAGCATACAGTCATAGTATCAGCGTCAATGGTGCACAAGCGCACCACCAAAAATCATATCAGTCTCGAGAAACACAAAGCGTTGGGTAGCGTCCTACTCGGCGTCCTGAGAGTGGTCCTCCGGGTCTGAATCTTGGACTTGCTCCTTGGCCTTACCAGCAGCTTTACCCGGGCTCTTCACTTCTGGACGAACAGGCGGAGGCACGGCTGGGGTAGAGGTAGACGGCTTTACGCCCAGTTCTGCTTCCCTCTTTGCAGCCTCTTCCTTCCTCCTAGCCAGATCAGTCGACCATTTGTCCAACATATCAATAGGGGGAGGCGCCTCCACCAGGATAACCTTGCCCTCAGAATCATACGAGCTCATAATTGTGTTTAGATCCATCTTGTCGGCCAAAGCTGTGGCTGAAGGACGTACCGCAGATTGTATAGCTTTGAAATCCTGGGGCTTGAATTTGGACCCGTCAGCTTTAAATTCTGGGAACCCGGATACTATCTTTGCCGGGTCAAGCTTTGGAAAATAAGCCTTCGCCAGCGTTAAAGCCCGGGTCACCCCAATTCGGCAGGACGAACGCTTCAGTATTTCAATCCATCCAGGTGCTGTGGAAAAGGCCTGTACAAGGGTCTCCTCGCCCGGGTATACCTCAGAAGGCCACTTGATAGCATCCAGCAAAAGTTTCGTGCCGGCAAAAAACGTCCGGAGCACAGTTTTCAGAGTTTTTACTTGAGTAATGGCATTCTCCTCCGGAGCAGCAAGGTTAGCACCTGCAATCCAAACATGTGAAAGCATATCAGTCATGTTGGTTATTACAGCGGCAAGATAGAGGTACGCAAATTAATCGCAAATAGCAAACTTACTTAGCAAGATACGGTAAGTGTCCGTAAGCTGAGCCGACAGGTTATTCAGCGAGGACTGGGCAGCATGGTACTTCTTCTTGTATGAGGAGACATCTTTTTTCAAAGTCTTTATCTCCGCTTCAAGGGCCTCCCTACGCTTAACTTCAGCCAGCAAGAGCTGCTCAGCCTTAAGTAACGCTTCATCTGACTGAGTAATCTCTGCCTGCAAAGGCCGGGTGAAGCTGTAAGCCGGATATCGCGAGAGTATTTTATCTGAGGAAATGATTGCCGGCAAGTACTATGCGAAGTACCGAGGATAATTAAAAAAAAAATTATACTCGGGACTTGGGGACTGGATGTATAATAAGGAGTATCAAGTAAAATTACCTGATGTGCTGCAGCCATACGTTCTAAGACGGTCCCTTCTGAAGCTTTCATGGCAAGAAGAGCGCTCATCAGCTGGTTAAAGTCAGCGTTATCCGAGTTAGATGGCTCGGGTACCTGGAAAGTGGGAAAAGGAGCATTTCTTGTAACAGGAGGTGGCACCCGGGTCATCCGAATGTCGGAGTCTGGTCCCCCTCCCGCGCTTGAAGCTGCCCCCTTCTCCTTCTCGCTCGTGTGCGAAGCGATTGGATACTCGGCGTCATGCCTAGCTGGCTCCGGTGGCGACATTTGCTCGTCGCCAGCCGTAGTGAAGGCATCATCAGCCGACTCGCCCTCGACCCGGACTTTAGCTTCGGTGTCCTCCTGGTCGCTACTAATAACCGTGGCTCTGAAGAAGGTGCAAAGGCGTAATTAATCTTTGGTTATGGAAAGAAAGGGGATGAAAGTTCGGTATAATACCCGGAAAAGGCGTTTACCCGGTGTTTACTGGGAAGTCCGAGGGGAAGCCGTCACTAGACCCGGAAGAGACTGAGAAATGGCAAGAGAGGTCTGGGATTACGTTACAAAGGAATGACTGGAAAGAAGTTTTGTTTACAACAAATACCAGGGTGTTGAACCGGGGGCGGCGAAGCAACCGGGTTAGGGGTCTCGTTGCCCGGATGATTCCGGGTTACTCGGCGCCTAGTCATGGGTGGCTCCTTCAGTTATGATCAAAAGGGGTGAAGATGGGGTTAGCCCCGGAGTGACGTTATGGGAGCAAAAAACCAAAGTGTAAGGGGATGAAGTAAAAACCTGGAGGGCTATCCTCTGGGATTTCCTCTTTGTTCCGGTTCTGGTGGCTGGCTCCGGCTCTTCCTCCTCGCTGGTGGACCCGCCCCTGCTGTCTGTTTCTTCTCCTTCGCTTTGGTCCTCTCGCTCTGAGAAATGTCCGAGTTACAGCATAAAGAAGAAGAAAAGGCAGGATATAACGTGTGCAAAGGAATCAAGTAGGTACCTTCATTCGAGTCAACGACATCGTCTTCCTCCTCCCCGTCTTCGGAATTAGGAGTGGAGTCGACCGTCCAAAAGTCATCATCGGCCTGAGGAGAAGATGCCAGGATAGTGATTAATATCAAGTCAAGAGAAGCGAATAAAAGTAAGTGTCAGAAGTCAAAATCAAAAGGCAGAAAACTTACTCCAGGGGTTGGATTCTCGAGGGTAAAAGGTTCTAATCCGGCTATGCTCCGGATTACTTCGAGCTTCTCTGTCAGGAAACCCTTAATTGTTTTGTTAATGTCACCCGGAGCAAGGGTGCGGGTAGAGAATCGGATTGGGTCCGTGGTTTGACCCGAGTATTCGCACATCAGCTTCTCACGAATGGAGTTTGGCTGAATGCGGAAGCTAACCCAGGTCTTCACCAGGTTTAGCCCGATGAGGCCTCGGGCGGACAAGATGGAGATCCTAGCTAATAAAGGCAAGATCGCCTCCCTGTCCGGTTCAGACGCGAAGGCGTTGAATTTTTCGGAGATGTCAAGTTGACCCTCCGAGTAACCCGGCAACTTCTTTTCGCCGGGTGGAGAGGTATCCTGGCAGTAGAAGTACGAAAGCTGCCAGTGCTTTACGTGGGAATTGAGAGAAATAGGAGGCATCAGGGAGTTCTTGCGGCGCTGGATAGAGACCCCGCCGCAAGTGAGAAGTGCGCCGTCGCCGCTTTCGCGACACGGCTTGCACTGAAAAAGTTCGACGAAGAGGGCTAGACTTGGCGGTGTGCACAAGTAAGATTCGGAAAGAACAATAAAATGGGAGATGTTCAAAATGGAGTTTGGACCTATATCAAAGATACGGAGGTTGTAATGGTCTAGGACGTCACGGAAGAAGGGGTGACCCGGAGGCCTAAAGCCCCGGGTCACATGTTCAACGAAGCATATTACCTCATTCGTCGCTGGAGAAGGCCGGGTTTCATTGCCTGGCACTCGCCAGTGGATAGACTCCTGTGGAGGTAGGGTTCCAAGCTCGACCAACTCCTCCAGCTTGGCCTTGGTGACGGAGGACTTCCCCCAATTGGCCGATATGGAGCTTGTGGATTTAGCCTTATTCGGCTGTTTCCCCTGCCTCTTGGGTGCCATGGGATTGACCTGGTAAAACATCGAAGGAAAAGACGTAAGGAACAAAAACTTGGAAGTTAGCAGGCAAGCAATTACCCGCAATTTGAACATAACCCGGCTATTGCCTCGCTGGGTCAAGAATGATTTATCCGGGTATCAAGTGACCTTACAAAATACATGGAGCTTTCCGTAAAGCAAATGTTTGGAGGAGTTAGGGGGATGCTTATATGCTTACCATCTGCGAATGAGTCGGAGAAGTAAGATTTTCTGAGGAAGGAGAACAAGGGCGGAAATTTCAGATGGCCCGAGCTTAGATTGGAATCCTATTTCTAAAATTGTGACCAGATTAACGATTACTGGAGTTAGGGGAGTAATATAAGCTATGAATCCTATCCATAGGAATGTTTATGGTAAGTATCAGTGAGTTAATCCGGCGCAGCCCGAGAAATTGCGGACCGCTCGATTCAGATCTAATTAGAGGAAGAACTAAGAAATTGCGGGGGTAAGTTGGAGGATGTAAGGGACTTACTGAAGGAGATTGGAGTAAGGCCTTGCGGAGACAGATGGCGCAGATTCGTGTCCTTTCGTGGTCGTTGGCCGGCGAATCGGAGGCTTGACGGTGGATTCGGGAGCTGGTGCGGCTCGCGCGGCGGCGGAGCGCAAACGAAGGCGGATGGGCTCCGGCGAGATGCGTGGGGTTCCCGTGGTGGCGCTCTGCGAGCTTGAACTTGGGGAGAAGAGAAATGGGGAAAGTGAGCCGTTAAGGGTTGAGTTTGCCTCCTGGGGCTTATTTATAATAAACCGGGTGGAAAAGCTTATCCTAACGGGCGAAACCCGGGGGTTGCGGAGTAATAGTTGGACATTTTGAAATTTGAAGACGTGCTTATGTGCACTTAGATATGGTCCCGAGAAAAGAGAAGGGGGAATCTCTTTCCTGGTATTAGCAATAATTATCGAAGAAGGTGCGAAGTCATGGAGTTCCTTACTAAAGCTCGAGTCTGGAAGATTAAAGGAGAACCCTTGAGGGAGAGCCGGGCTTTTGCTTGGCTTCCTTGGTACCAGTCACGGCTATTCCAGCGCGCTGCGTCCTGATTTTCATATGTTTGTGTCTTATATTTCTGTAGGGAATAGCCGGCGCTTCGAAGAGTAAATCTTGGAAGCCCAGGCTATTCTGGGGACTACTGATGAGGGGATAGTAACCCGGTATGCCGACTCCCAGGTGAGATCCGGCCCCAAACGACGGATGGATCAAATCCGGCTAAGGACAAAGAAGCTTCTAGAAGGCCCAGGACTTGTAAGGATCGTAACCCGGATTGTGGGTTACGGTAAAGAAAGTTAGGGTTCGTATGAAGAGTTCGAATAGGACTCGAGAAGCGCTTTGTAAGGCAAGTCAAGGGGGATATGAGTACTATATAAACCAACCCCTGGGCTTCGCCTAAGGGAGATCCAGGTCATAGTTGTAACACCTGTTATCGAGTATCCAGTATAATCATATCGAGAGCCGGCGAGTTGTTTTCCGGTTCTTAGATTGCTTTCGCCATGTTCTCTTTCGAGCTAAACCCTCTCCCAAATACCTGTGTCGACTTGCCCCAAGATCAGTTACCCCAGGTAACATCTGCCGTGATTATCCCACGACAGAATTCACCACAGTGCCTCGCTGACGACGGGAACGTCGCCCGTCTAAATGCGACACACAGCTGTCAAACCTGTAGTTTGAACTCTGTTGGGCTGAGTTACCCTAACCATCCAATCTCATGTTGGTCTCTTTGACTACAAACAAGGAGCAAAACATAATTTTCATATTAATGAAACAATAACCTTCCATTTCACATATTTTGTCGTCCTCGCGTTGGAGTAGCTCAATAATATTCAAGTATTGTAGTAAGGAAAGGGTGTATTTAGTGTTTCTAATTTATTTATGACTCTTGACGTATAAAATTTGTTTTCCATATGTATCTTTATTTAACATCTCTAGTTAATATAGAGAGTTGTCTAGATTCTTCAATATTATTTAAATATCAACTTTGCTAATTTCAGTCAAACTAAATATTGGTGGAGTCTGTCCGCCGTTGGATTGCGTCATGAATTTCTTGTTAGATTTTTTTTAGAGGGTATGCAATTGCATACCTGAATTTTATAGAAGGAGAGAGTTAACAGTACAAGAGGCCGACAACAAAAGTTACATACAACCCAGTTGTCGTCACACTCACTCACACATGGCTTAGCAACTACTCTCGAAAGATGACCCCCACTCCGACTCCCGGAGCCACCCAAAACTTTTGGTCCTCGAAGATTCTAGCTGAAAGTTCAGCTTCGCTCCTGAGTTGACTAGTGTTCCCAAACAATCTTGCATTGCGCTGCTTCCAAATGTTCCAGCAAACCAGTGTCACCAACGAGTCGAAAGCTTTTCGCTGCTTGTCTCTAATCTATCTCTGACTGACAACTACCAATTTTCTAGTGTATCCAAGCGGGTGAGGATAGGAATTGGGACTTGCAGCTTCTGGGAGCATAACCACCAAACCTGTCTCACCTAGACACACTAAGTCAGGAGGTGGTCAGCGGTCTCAATCTCCTGCAAACAGAACTGACACGCATCCGACTGGTCCTGAAGGCCATGCCTCGCACGCCTATCCGATGTCCAAATCCTATGTTGAAGCGCAAGCCACATATAGATCTTGCACTTCGCTGGGGCCCAACACTTACAGACCACATTGGCAAGTGGAAATCTGATGAGACCTTGCATAATCATTTTGTACGTTGAGCTGGCCGAGTAGACCCCTGATGCTGAAGCTGGCCAGCTGAACTCATCCTCCCTCGTCTCCTCCTTGTCTGTCCTCTGAATGAACAATCAGAGATTTATGCATTGGGTTGTCATTCTCAAATCAAGCGGGGGCTTAATGTCAGACAACCATCTGTTCTCTCTCAAAGCCTCATAGACGATCCTTTTATTTGTTGTTCTAGTGTTGACCACCTCCCTCAAGAGCGGAGCAAGGTCTCCAACCGTGATCCCATCCAACCACATGTGCTTCCAAACATGGTTTTCCTCCCATTCCCAAATCTAATATTCACCAGGCTATCGAAGACTTCTGCAGCCATGGTATCCCTCAAGACTGGCAGTCCTTGACATGGTCAAGACCCATCCATTCTCATCATCCACTACCATCTAACTCGTAGGGCTAAACCATGCAGCTCTAGGTTCTTCACTCCTATCCCTCCAAAAACTGTTGTTTTGCAGACTTTATCCCACGCCACTAGGCATGGCCCCCTAGAGCATGTTCCGAACCGAACCAAAAAAGTGCCCTCGTCCATTTTTCAATTTCTTCCAACTGCCAGCAAGGAGCCTCAGCCACTAACAACTGGTGAACCGGCCTCGCCGCGACCACCACTTTGACTAATTTTAATCTGCCTGCCCTTGCAATCATCCCACTTTTCCAAGTTGGCACACACCTCAGGACCTGGTTGAGCAATGGCTGCCATTCTCCTATTGACAAAGGTCGCAACGCTAACTGAAGTCCGATCTATTTTATTGGTGTCGAATCTGCTGTTCGGCAAATCCCTCAGGTGACCCTATAGAGTTTCGAATAGGAGAACAAATGAGCACTGGTGGCAATCGTCGGCTAAACAGGGGGCAAGATTTACCCAGGTTCGGGGCCTTCGTAGAGGTAAAACCCTTACTCCTGCCTCCGTCGATCTGTATTAATCGAGTAGATCGGTTACAATGATGGTGGCTCAAGTCGAGAGTCTGATCTCGAGCTCAACGCTTTGGTGTTGCGGTGTTGCTTGGTCCTCTACCGGTGGCTCTCCTGGCCTTATATAGTGTGACGCCCCGAGATCGGGCACTATGCAGATTTCAGCATTCCCGCCAACTCCGCATAATAACCGATTCCAGGTTGCCATTTATGATAACATTACAATAGTTCACGAATAATCCACAATTACAACAGCATCAGAAAGATACAAGATGACTCAACGAGCCAGGGATACAACTGATACATTACAAAGATCCAAATAACAGCGGAAGAAGCAAACGTCCGACTACGGACAAGATCCAAATTGGACTAAGAGTCCTGAAGATAACCGAAGGCGTCCAATCCCTGCCCAGGCCAAGCCGGAGGGATTCCCAAGCTAACGTCGTCAGACTTCAAACCTGTTGACTGCTTTGGAATTTGCAGCCACGAAAGAGATTCGTGGGTCAGTACGGTTAAGTACTGGCAAGGGGGATAAAACCCATACTCACAAGTTACCGGCGTAGCCAGTCATCACAAGATACAAATACTTTAGGATCAACGGAAAGGAAAGGGGTTATGGCAAATAAGCGACAACAGGCTGCACTAACCAACTACAGAGATTCTTACTTCCAACTATCAGAATGGAGATAAGATCGAGTGATAGTAACCAACTGAAAGATAACTTCAAACAAACCCATCCTGGATCTCGCCCCTTATCCGAAGAAGCAATCCGAGGATAACTCGTGGTATTAAAGATGAGTCAAGTTTGTTGTGTGAATAACCTATTACTAGTCAAGTTATTAATCATTGGGTGAAACATGATTGATCATTAGGTTTAAGTTGTCCTGAGTACTTGTTAGCCAGTACTTTCACCAAGTAATCCATAACCGCGGAAAACACGGCTTCTCGAGAAGATTTACCCTGCAGGGATGCACCAAAGTAACCACACTCATGAATATCCCGCCAGATGGAGTGGCCCCTCCACCAAGCGGGGCACTCAACACAATCCAACCCTTCTTCGCATCAAGCCCAAAGCACCTTGGGCGCACGGCTAATCGAGCCCAGAAGAAATGGACCCTCATAGCACTCTAAGAACGTGTCCCCCTATATGCCGACTACGAAAGTTCCACCCGGGTACCAAGGGCTCGCAAGATCATGCATGCAGCAAATGGAAAACCCGAACTAAATGAGGCGATTTGGACGAGATGCGAATCGGGTCAAACTGAGGGGGAGCCCATACTCCCCAAATGCGGGTAGTGCGCTCATCATGGATCAGTAGACAAGACCCTTTTCCTATTAGGGTCGACACTAGCAGGCCTCAAAACCACAAAGGGCCTCCTGCCGGTGCCTTATCATCAAATTATTATTATTACCATTAGCAATTAACAGGTTTGATTGATTAACATCGAGCCCCCAGAACGTAATTAAGTAATAACAGAAAGTAACGGATAACAGACTCGAGCAAAACAACCTAAGCAAGATAGTAAGACACAGGCTCAAGCAAAGGTTATAGGTAGGAGGTGAGGCAATATCAAGGTTAAGGGATTCATGTGATAGGTTCGTAACAGAAACAAGTACTACTAAGGCTAGCAGAAAAGACTCAACGGAAAGAATCGGTAACAAGTGATGAAAGGCAGCCATATGGCATGCAAGTGAGTATACTTGCCTGAGATCCCGCAAGGTAGCAGAACTTGTCGTTGCTCACATCATCTCAACGTCCTATCCGAGAAGAAGCAACGAACCTCGAACAAACACCGGAATGCAACAATTACTACTACGGCAAAAGATCCAGCATGATCAAGATATGGATGTATGACAATTTAATTGATGCATAGAAATAAACTAGTTGACAAGTTAAACAAATTTAAATGGACCCATATGCAATTTGAGTTGCATAGGAAAAGCCCATGAATCATGGTTAAATTATTTGTTTTCCAACTAATCAACAGGTGCTAGTGGTTTAGTATGATGCATGCAAAAGGGAAACAGCAAAATAACAACATTAGAAACAATTTAATTTAGGGTGTAGCAATTTTAGAATTTTATTATTAACTTAGGGAATTTTGGGTGCCTTAAAGGGAACACACAAGTATTTGTTGTTTTCAACCATTTAAAATGTTCAAAACAAATAACAAAGTTGATATTTGAAAAGGTTATCAAATTTTAGTTGGATTACATGTTTCACATTTTGAAATTGGACTTTGGATTATTTAATTAGGAATTAAACAATATTAAACAATTTTTAATTGCATTAAACAAGATTTAAATGGTTTAGACAATTTTAATTATTCAAAACAGGAAACAAAAATTATATTTGAAAAGGTGAGATGAAATGGTATGGAAAACATATTTTATTTGCATTTATTTGGAATAACAATGAATTATTTATGAATTATTACAAATGGCATTTGAATTATTTGAATTTGAATTTAAATTGCATTTTGAAAATTCAAAACAGAACACAAATAAGTTATTTGGAAAGTTTGTTAAATTCTGAACAGAAAACATATATAACTTTATTTTATTGGAGTTATGGATTAAAAGATATTAAGGTTTTGATTTAGGGTTTATTTCTGCCATTTTAAAAGAATTTGGAAATTAAAACGTGCAACTTTGGTTACGGAGCGGCACCCTACCCACAGGCACTGCCCCGTGGGCCTGGTGGCCAGCGTGGCGCCGGGTGGATGACAGGTGGGGTCGCGGTGCTGCGCAGCGGATCAAAAAAGTGGGGAATTGGCCTTCCCCAAGGCTCGAACCCGGTCGCTACGCAACCAGCGAGAGGAACCAAACCACTGCGCTGTAACTGAACTCTTGTTCAGAGTACAGCGGCAATTGTTTTTCAGGTAAGGCACACGGGGCGTTTACTGAATGTTGAGACAGAACGAGATGCAGTTCTCTGCTGCTGCGTGCGATAGAACAGAAGAAGGGATCTTGGCGCCGGAGTGGAGTTGGGTCTGCATCCTCCAGGTTATCGATCGGGTGCAGATCTGCTGTGGTGGTTAGGTGGTCCCGCGATCTGAAACGCTAACTAGCAAGGCAGGTTACTGACTGTTTAGAACACCTGCTAACTGAAACCTGACGGACAGAGCGATCAAACGCTTGTCTGACGACGCGGAAGCAGCGACGATCGCCGGCCGGCGCTGCTGCTGTGCACTGGGATGTGCGAGTACGCGTGGGGGTGTGGTGCTGCGTGCAAACGGAGGCGGACAGAGAGATAGAGAGGCGATGACTGGGGGTGCTCACCTCTGCTAGTCGAAGCAGGAGCAGCGGTGGCGACAGGCTCTCGGTGGCGGAGGAAACCTCCACGGCGGCGCCGCCTCGGTTCTCCTCTCGCCGCTGCGCCTTCACGGAACTTGGAGAGGGGACATCGACGATTCCATTCCCGGGATCAGTCCTTCCTCGAGGTGATCCGAGCTGGGAAGGGGAGGTGGTGTCCTATGGTGGTTCGGTGCGGTTCAGAAAGGCAGTGTCGATTGTTTCAGAAGAAAAACGGAAGCTTGGGGAAGGGAAGATGAGATGAAGTGGCGGCGCTAGGGTTTATGATGAGGGGATAGTAACCCGGTATGCCGACTCTCAGGTGAAATCCGGCCCAAACGACGGATGGATCAAATCCGGCTAAGGACAAAGAAGCTTCTAGAAGGCCCAGGACTTGTAAGGATCGTAACCCGGATTGTGGGTTACGGTAAAGAAAGTTAGGGTTCGTATGAAGAGTTCGAATAGGACTCGAGAAGCGCTTTGTAAGGCAAGTCAAGGGGGATGTGAGTACTATATAAACCAACCCCTGGGCTTCGCCTAAGAGAGATTCAAGTCATAACTGTAACACCTATTATCGAGTATCCAGTATAATCATATCGAGATCCGGCGAGTTGTTTTCCGGCTCTTAGATTGCTTTCCGCCATGTCTTCCTTCGAGCTAAACCCTCTCCCAAATACCTGTGTCGACTTGCCCCTAGATCAGTTACCCCCGGTAACATCTGCCGTGATTATCCCACGACAGTTGGCGCCCACCGTGGGGCCTGCGTCCAAAGGTGTTTACATCACGGGAGAAGCTCGGAAGAACATGAGGAACCTCGTCGTCGGAGAAATCTACGTCAACAACCAAGGAGAGAAGATGGTAGACGATTCTGGCTGGGGGCCAGAGTCGGATCACCTCGAAACCGGATCCGTCGTGACAGTCGGCCGCATCAACGTCTTCATCGGTATGGTATGTGCTTCCAATTCAAGCCGTGATAATCTTGAAATCTGATTCTGTGTCAGGGGAGGACACGCGTGTTCAATCGGAAAAAGAAGAATCGATCGGAACAACGGGTCCGACAGAGAGGGAGGAAGGGCCGAGTCTATACGGGATTTATCGGAGGACCGATACGAGAAGGAAAATAGCGAAGAGGAAGAACGGTACGAATCTACGCCAAGCATTATGCGCCGGGTTGCAGTTTATGCGGCCCCCGCAATCAATACCAATCAAGGAAACGCAGCCGCGGCGCCAGTCGGGGCGGCGCAGGTGCTGGCTCAGCAACAAGGTACGGCTGGCCCGATTTTGGCCCAGGTCGATGGAGAATCGGCATCAGTCACCAGTCGCCCAGCGGAGGAGGAGCGACACGCAAATATGTTTGGGTTCCAAGCAAACCGGACACCAGGGGCGGGCCCCTCGAATCCGCGTCACCAGCTCTGTTTGATAATAATTTGATCTTGGATCCCACAGTCCTAGCTACAGTTATCACCCCAGAAAACGCAGCAGAGCGTGTAAGAGATCTGGACGTGGCTCGTCGTGCATTGGAGCAGCAAAGAAGGCAGGTAGAAGCAGAAAAGCAGGGGATGGCAGCGCGGCAGCGGGAACTGGATGACCTAGAGACCCGGCTTCGGGAGGAAACGACGAGGATTCACCAAAGGCACCGAACTATGTTACCGGCAACAGGAGGGGTTATCAACCCGACTGCCCTGGTGTTCACGCCTCAAGATCAGCCAATCCCACCGGCGAACCAAGGGACCATACCGCAACCAGCAACGGGAGTGCAGCCGGTAAACGCGCCAGCCGGGTTACCCTTGCCTCGGACGGGGGCGACAGCCGGCAACATCATGCCGCCTCCACCATCGCGATTCCGTACCCCAGCAGGTCACTACAACAACCCCATGGACAACGTGTATGCAGCAACACTCGCATTAAACCAGATTCCTGTAAGAGACGCCGCACGCAGAAGAAACCCGGCGAGCGATAGATCTGCTGCACACCGCGGTAGCACAGCAAGTCAATTATCCAGATCACAGAAGTGGGATGCATGGGACGCCATACGTAAGTCAACAACAGGGCAACGTCCAAACAAGCGCGGCACGACGAAGGGAAGAGCAACAGCAGATGCCACCCCCACCGCGCGTCCAGACAGTACCGGCAGTATCAGCAGCACAGGCAGTAGTGGACAGCTCCAGGGCCAGAAGAGCCGGGGCCGGGTCTGCAGCACACGATCCACCGGTGGCTCCTCACCCCGTGGCACCCCCGGCCGGGTCACGCATTTCCCGGGCGAGACCAGCCCCAACCACCCTTGCGGGACCCAAGTGTCTCTCGGATGATATCAGAGCGGAACCTTACCCGGAAAAGTTCAAAGAACCGGGGAAAGTAGTGAATTACGAGCCAACGATGGATCCGGAAACATGGTTAAGCAGCTACGAGATGGCAATGTCAATTCGCAATGCATCCGAGAATCTCCAAGCCAAGTTCATGTACTTAATGATGTCAGAGGGAGCAGCAAAGTTATGGTTCACCAATTTACCGGAAAAGTCGATCAAGTCGTGGGAGGAGCTAAAGACCGCATTCATCAAGCACTTTCATGGGACATGCAGAAAGTTATTTACTATTGATGATTTAGAAAGATGCGTTCAGAAGAAAGGAGAATCGGCACGCAGCTGGGTACGCCGGGTTATGGAGATACTCCACTCGTCTACGGATATCCAGCCTAAGGACGCGCTACAAGCTATGGCAAAAACATGTAAGTACGTTCCTTTGGTACAAAAGCTAACTCGCATGAAATCTAGTAGGAATGCAGCGGAGGTTACAATGGGAGAGTTAATGGATGCGTGCAATAAACACGCTGCAACGGATACCACAGAGGAGGAAGTTGACGACAAGAAAGCAAAAGCAAACGCAAGTAGCAGCGGGAAAACCGGCAATGGGTCGGCGCCAAACAATAATGGAAGTAGCCAAAACAAGCGCCCGTTCGACGGGAATTCCGAGTTTGTAGCCAACACGGAGGCCGGGTCTTCAAGACCTAGATCCGAAGGGAATTTTAATACTGGGAATCACAAGGGGGGACACTACCAAGGACCTCCAAGACCAAGCAACAGTTGGGACATATTTAGGATGGCGTGCCCGAAGCATAGCAGGAATGGCAAGCCGGCCAATCATTCACTAGAGCAATGTGCCGACTTACAAAGGTGGAAGAACGAAGAAGTGAACAGAGCTATGCGAGGTGCGGGCCGGGGAGGAGGTCCGGGTCTAGGTGGAAACTTGGGTAATGGGCCCCCCAGCCGGCAATCCGCCAGCTGGAAATCAAGGTAACAATCAAAATGGAGCAGGAGGTTTTCAAGCTAACCCCAAACAGCTGGGTCAATATCATGTGCACACTACAGGAGGCTCTAACAAGGATAAGAAGATACTGAAACAAGCAGTTAATTCGGTCTCTTCCGCTGTTCCAAGGTATTTGAGGAAGGATCACCCGGATAGAGTTGATCACCCGGGAGTCTTAGCTTTGGTAGTGGCACCACAGGTCAACGGCTACGAGCTGAAGAAAGTCCTGATGGATGGAGGAAGTAGTATCAATATCCTGTACTGGGAAACTTTTCTGCGAATGGGCTTAAAGGAATCGCAGCTGCAAAAGAGTACAACAGTTTTTCACGGATAGTGCCGGGTCACTCAGCATGCCCTGAAGGAAAGGTGGCACTGGAAGTAGCTTTTGGAGAGTCAAAGGATAATTATCGAGTCGAGTGGCTTACCTTTGAGGTAGTAAAGTTGCGCAGTCCTTATCATGCATTGTTTGGAAGGCCGGCTTATGCCAAGTTCATGGCAAGACCGTGTTATGTGTACCTACAACTGAAAATCCCGGGTCCCAAGAAGACCATTACAATACACGGAAACCGGGATATAGCAGCTGAGTGCGATGAGGGAGACGCGGCAATGGCCGAGCAAGCCTGCAGGAAGGAAGAGCTCAAACATTACCGTTCTCAGGTAGACCTAGAAGAGAGGACAACGTCAAAAAAGCCAACCCCTGAGGGGGACAAAGCAAAAGTTAGGGCAGAACAAAACCCTAAGATGGTAGGCTTCATCAGGAGCAATACTTTCAAAACTCTCAGCAGGGAAGAAGAAGGCGTACCACCGTCCGCAGCTGATCACGTTCCAAGGAAGATATACCCGGACTGGCTAGCAAATCCGGTACTCATTACGAAAGGGCATAGCAAGTGGAGAATGTGCATCGGCCGTATCAACGCGAGGCCGATTCTCGAGAATAACTAAAGCAGTGTAATGGGCGGCAGGTTTCATACGCACTCTTTTCCTATCCAGGGTACCTAAGGGGACTGGAAGGTTTTTAATGAGGCGACCTGCTGAATCAAAAAAGAAATTTTTATCAATAAAAGAAGATGGTTTCGAGTCTTATCATGGTCTTTGCTTCAGTTACAAGTAAGTAACATTGTTACTATCAATACATCAGTATCATCGAAATACATTACATGAATATAGGTCTCCGGGGGGTGATCTGCTTCAATAAGTAATCACAAGACCCGGAGACCCGGCCATGATGCCTATGAGTTATGGGGGCTGATTACTCGAAAAAACGGGTACAGCTGCAATCCTATAACTGGACAAAGGAGCCAAATTTCTTGGTTATTCTTACTTAAGCTCGATGTGACTCGCACTAAAGTGGCATGATCTGTTCGCGTACGATCACAATCAAATTATGCAGCCCAGTGTGGCTTGCTTGATCTTGTTTTTCGTATAGACGCAACGACATGGTATCCACGCGAAAGCCGGCTTATAGTACAAGATAATCAAAAGGGTCATCTAAACCACAAGTCCATGCAGAGTATAAGGCTAAAAAAGCCGGAAACTCAACAAATATTAAGCATGACTTCAGTATTTATGTAAACAGATATTGGTATTCAGCTTGGTAAACAGCAGTATGTCATCTGAGAAAGGCCACGCCCCTATAGCTCGTACTTTGGGTCATGGGGACTGGGGACTTCGAAACAGAAACAAACTGTTTTAACTACCCAAGCCTGAAAACCTTAATTTCCGAGTATTGGGGACTTAAAGAAAGGTTCCTCTATCAAAACCTACGATACTCGGTTAGCCGAGTCTCAAAAGGAAACTGAAAACAAGAGTTCGAAGTATCGAGAATAAGCTTATAAGTAACACAAGGATCGAGATTATCAAAAGCCAGGGGAGGCAAAGAGTTATCATAAGATTAATAAGCATACAGTCATAGTATCAGCGTCAATGGTGCACAAGCGCACCACCAAAAATCATATCAGTCTCGAGAAACACAAAGCGTTGGGTAGCGTCCTACTCGGCGTCCTGAGAGTGGTCCTCCGGGTCTGAATCTTGGACTTGCTCCTTGGCCTTACCAGCAGCTTTACCCGGGCTCTTCACTTCTGGACGAACAGGCGGAGGCACGGCTGGGGTAGAGGTAGACGGCTTTACGCCCAGTTCTGCTTCCCTCTTTGCAGCCTCTTCCTTCCTCCTAGCCAGATCAGTCGACCATTTGTCCAACATATCAATAGGGGGAGGCGCCTCCACCAGGATAACCTTGCCCTCAGAATCATACGAGCTCATAATTGTGTTTAGATCCATCTTGTCGGCCAAAGCTGTGGCTGAAGGACGTACCGCAGATTGTATAGCTTTGAAATCCTGGGGCTTGAATTTGGACCCGTCAGCTTTAAATTCTGGGAACCCGGATACTATCTTTGCCGGGTCAAGCTTTGGAAAATAAGCCTTCGCCAGCGTTAAAGCCCGGGTAACCCCAATTCGGCAGGACGAACGCTTCAGTATTTCAATCCATCCAGGTGCTGTGGAAAAGGCCTGTATAAGGGTCTCCTCGCCCGGTATACCTCAGAAGGCCACTTGATAGCATCCAGCAAAAGTTTCGTGCCGGCAAAAAACGTCCGGAGCACAAGTTTTCAGAGTTTTTACTTGAGTAATGGCATTCTCCTCCGGAGCAGCAAGGTTAGCACCTGCAATCCGAACATGTGAAAGCATCAGTCATGTTGGTTATTACAGCGGCAAGATAGAGGTACGCAAATTAATCGCAATAGCAAACTTTACTTAGCAAGATACGGTAAGTGTCCGTAAGCTGAGCCGACAGGTTATTCAGCGAGGACTGGGCAGCATGGTACTTCTTCTTGTACGAGGAGACATCTTTTTTCAAAGTCTTTATCTCCGCTTCAAGGGCCTCCCTACGCTTAACTTCAGCCAGCAAGAGCTGTTCAGCCTTAAGTAACGCTTCATCTGACTGAGTAATCTCTGCCTGCAAAGGCCGGGTGAAGCTGTAAGCCGGATATCGCGAGAGTATTTTACTGAGGAAATGATTGCCGGCAAGTACTATGCGAAGTACCGAGGATAATTAAAAAAAAATTATACTCGGGACTTGGGGACTGGATGTATAATAAGGAGTATCAAGTAAAAATTACCTGATGTGCTGCAGCCATACGTTCTAAGACAGTCCCTTCTGAAGCTTTCATGGCAAGAAGAGCGCTCATCAGCTGGTTAAAGTCAGCGTTATCCGAGTTAGATGGCTCGGGTACCTGGAAAGTGGGAAAAGGAGCATTTCTTGTAACAGGAGGTGGCACCCGTGTCATCCGAATGTCGGAGTCTGGTCCCCCTCCCGCGCTTGAAGCTGCCCCCTTCTCCTTCTCGCTCGTGTGCGAAGCGATTGGATACTCGGCGTCATGCCTAGCTGGCTCCGGTGGCGACATTTGCTCGTCGCCAGCCGTAGTGAAGGCATCATCAGCCGACTCGCCCTCGACCCGGACTTTAGCTTCGGTGTCCTCCTGGTCGCTACTAATAACCGTGGCTCTGAAGAAGGTGCAAAGGCGTAATTAATCTTTGGTTATGGAAAGAAAGGGGATGAAAGTTCGGTATAATATCCGGAAAAGGCGTTTACCCGGTATTTACTGGAAGTCCGGGGAAGCCGTCACTAGACCCGGAAGAGACTGAGAAATGGCAAGAGAGGTCTGGGATTACGTTACAAAGGAATGACTGGAAAGAAGTTTTGTTTACAACAAATACCAGGGTGTTGAACCGGGGGCGGCGAAGCAACCGGGTTAGGGTCTCGTTGCCCGGATGATTCCGGGTTTACTCGGCGCCTAGTCATGGGTGGCTCCTTCAGTTATGATCAAAAGGGGTGAAGATGGGGTTAGCCCCGAGTGACGTTATGGGAGCAAAAAACCAAAAGTGTAAGGGGATGAAGTAAAAACCTGGAGGGCTATCCTCTGGATTTCCTCTTTGTTCCGGTTCTGGTGGCTGGCTCCGGCTCTTCCTCCTCGCTGGTGGACCCGCCCCTGCTGTCCGTTTCTTCTTCTTCGCTTTGGTCCTCTCGCTCTGAGAAATGTCCGAGTTACAGCATAAAGAAGAAGAAAAGGCAGGATATAACGTGTGCAAAGGAATCAAGTAGGTACCTTCATTCGAGTCGACGACATCGTCTTCCTCCTCCCCGTCTTCGGAATTAGGAGTGGAGTCGACCGTCCAAAAGTCATCATCGGCCTGCCAGGGATAGTGATTAATATCGAGTCAAGAGAAGCGAATAAAAGTAAGTGTTAGAAGTCAAAATCAAAAGGCAGAAAACTTACTCCAGGGGTTGGATTCTCGAGGGTAAAAGGTTCTAGTCCGGCTATGCTCCGGATTACTTCGAGCTTCTCTGTCAGGAAACCCTTAATTGTTTTGTTAATGTCACCCGGAGCAAGGGTGCGGGTGGAGAATCGGATTGGGTCCGTGGTTTGACCCGAGTATTCGCACATCAGCTTCTCACGAATGGAGTTTGGCTGAATGCGGAAGCTAACCCAGGTCTTCACCAGGTTTAGCCCGATGAGGCCTCGGGCGGACAAGATGGAGATCCTAGCTAATAAAGGCAAGATCGCCTCCCTGTCCGGTTCAGACGCGAAGGCGTTGAATTTCTCGAGATGTCAAGTTGACCCTCCGAGTAACCCGGCAACTTCTTTTCGCCGGGTGGAGAGGTATCCTGGCAGTAGAAGTACGAAAGCTGCCAGTGCTTTACGTGGGAATTGAGAGAAATAGGAGGCATCAGGGAGTTCTTGCGGCGCTGGATAGAGACCCCGCCGCAAGTGAGAAGTGCGCCGTCGCCGCTTTCGCGACACGGCTTGCACTGAAAAAGTTCGACGAAGAGGGCTAGACTTGGCGGTGTGCACAAGTAAGATTCGGAAAGAACAATAAAATGGGAGATGTTCAAAATGGAGTTTGGACCTATATCGAAGATACGGAGGTTGTAATGGTCTAGGACGTCACGGAAGAAGGGTGACCCGGAGGCCTAAAGCCCCGGGTCACATGTTCAACGAAGCATATTACCTCATTCGTCGCTGGAGAAGGCCGGGTTTCATTGCCTGGCACTCGCCAGTGGATAGACTCCTGTGGAGGTAGGGTTCCAAGCTCGACCAACTCCTCCAGCTTGGCCTTGGTGACGGAGGACTTCCCCCAATTGGCCGATATGGAGCTTGTGGATTTAGCCTTATTCGGCTGTTTCCCCTGCCTCTTGGGTGCCATGGGATTGACCTGGTAAAACATCGAAGGAAAAGACGTAAGGAACAAAAACTTGGAAGTTAGCAGGCAAGCAATTACCCGCAATTTGAACATAACCCGGCTATTGCCTCGCTGGGTCAAGAATGATTTATCCGGGTATCAAGTGACCTTACAAAATACATGGAGCTTTCCGTAAAAGCAAATGTTTGGAGGAGTTAGGGGGATGCTTATATGCTTACCATCTGCGAATGAGTCGGAGAAGTAAGATTTTCTGAGGAAGGAGAACAAGGGCGGAAATTTCAGATGGCCCGAGCTTAGATTGGGAATCCTATTTCTAAAATTGTGACCAGATTAACAATTACTGGAGTTAGGGGAGTAATATAAGCTATGAATCCTATCCATAGGAATGTTTATGGTCTGTATCAGTGAGTTAATTCGGCGCAGCCCGAGAAATTGCGGACCGCTCGATTCAGATCTAATTAGAGGAAGAACTAAGAAATTGCGGGGGTAAGTTGGAGGATGTAAGGGACTTACTGAAGGAGATTGGAGTAAGGCCTTGCGGAGACAGATGGCGCAAGATTCGTGTCCTTTCGTGGTCGTTGGCCGGCGAATCGGAGGCTTGACGGTGGATTCGGGAGCCGGTGCGGCTCGCGCGGCGGCGGAGCGCAAACGAAGGCGGATGGGCTCCGGCGAGATGCGTGGGTTCCCGTGGTGGCACTCTGCGAGCTTGAACTTGGGAGAAGAGAAATGGGGAAAGTGAGCCGTTAAGGGTTGAGTTTGCCTCCTGGGGCTTATTTATAATAAACCGGGTGGAAAAGCTTATCCTAACGGGCGAAACCCGGGGTTGCGGAGTAATAGTTGGACATTTTGAAATTGAAGACGTGCTTTATGTGCACTTAGATATGGTCCCGAGAAAAGAGAAGGGGGGTCTCTTTCCTGGTATTAGCAATAATTATCGAAGAAGGTGCGAAGTCATGGAGTTCCTTACTAAAGCTCGAGTCTGGAAGATTAAAGGAGAACCCTTGAGGGAGAGCCGGGCTTTTACTTGGCCTCCTTGGTACCAGTCACGGCTATTCATCAGCGCGCTGCGCCCTGATTTTCATATGTTTGTGTCTTATATTTCTGTAGGGAATAGCCGGCGCTTCGAAGAGTAAATCTTGGAAGCCCAGGCTATTCTGGGGACTACTGATGAGGGATAGTAACCCGGATGCCGACTCTCAGGTGAAATCCGGCCCAAACGACGGATGGATCAAATCCGGCTAAGGACAAAGAAGCTTCTAGAAGGCCCAGGACTTGTAAGGATCGTAACCCGGATTGTGGGTTACGGTAAAGAAAGTTAGGGTTCGTATGAAGAGTTCGAATAGGACTCGAGAAGCGCTTTGTAAGGCAAGTCAAGGGGGATGTGAGTACTATATAAACCAACCCCTGGGCTTCGCCTAAGAGAGATTCAAGTCATAACTGTAACACCTATTATCGAGTATCCAGTATAATCATATCGAGATCCGGCGAGTTGTTTTCCGGCTCTTAGATTGCTTTCCGCCATGTCTTCCTTCGAGCTAAACCCTCTCCCAAATACCTGTGTCGACTTGCCCCTAGATCAGTTACCCCCGGTAACATCTGCCGTGATTATCCCACGACAGTTTAGGTTAGCATCAGAGGGGGAGTAGGCTAGATATAGGGAGGAGACCTAGTACGGCAAGCATCTGGAGTGGGGGAAGGGGATCAAGCGGCTCTGCTTAGCTCGTACTGCCATGACAGTGACCTGTTGAAGGAAAAGGACGACAGGGAAAGGGATGTGGGCCAGAAAAGAAAAGATGGGCTGGGGGAAGGAAGAAAGAAAGGAATGGGCTGGGCTTAGATTAGTTAGTTGCTGCTCCCTCTCCTCTCTGCTATAATTTTTTGTACTGTTTTTCTTTTTTTTTTTTTGTAGCAAATGGTTTTGGAGGAAAAACATGATAATTAGGTTAGTAAAATTATTAGAAAAGTTAGTTTAGGCTTAATAGGTTAATAGCAAACAATTTCTAGATTTTGTTTTCACAAAGTTTTCAAAATTATTGATGTTTAGAAAATAAAGCAAAAATTGAAGGAAAGAAAAATAGGAGAGATAGAAAAAGAAAGGTTTTGGGGGGAGTTCTTTTATTTTACAATCAAATTTTTATTAGTTGTAAAATAGTGAGTCTAAGCAAGATTAGTTTTTGATTTCAAAGTTGGTGATGGTAGTTGAATTTAGATGGGTAGTTGGATTTTTTTCAAATAGGGTTTGGGTTGGGACTTTGGGAAATAAACAAATTGTATTTAATAAGTTCAATTAATTATACAAACATTATGGAATTTAATTGGTTTGCAAAATTTCAATAGTTAAACCCATATTGAAAAAGGATAATTAAGATTGATTTGATTTGAAGTTTTTGAAGTTGCCACTAGGGTTTTTAACAAGAGGGGGGGGGGAAATATTATCAAGCAATTGGATTAAACAATTTCAAATTATGAAAAAAAACAATTGAGTGATTTAGTTTGCAAGTTTGAAATTGGGAATTTTGAGCAAGGGTGAAAGTTTAAATTGTTTTGAAATTTTCAGTTGTGATGCAAACATGGTGCAATGCAATGTGATGCATATGATGCAAGCAAACAAACAGGTAACACCCCAGGTGTTACAGACGACACCACTAACAAGGGATTGCGCCCTCGCAATCCACCGGCTAACCCGGGAGGGGAAAGAAGTTCGACTATCGATTCTTCGTGCTTCCAGTTGATCTCCTCGACACCACTAACAAGGGTTTCTCGACACCACTAACAAGAGATTCTTGCTCGGAGTGTCGACGATGTTCTTCCCCCAGGGATCTTCCGATGATCAAACCTATTAGGTTAAGGGCTCAGAAAACGTCCACCCACGTAGGATCCTAACACTTTGAAAGATAGACAAGGGGGAGACTCCAAAACAAATAAGATGGGATGAGAATTAGAATAGGGATAAGGAGAAAAACAAGAATCCTATTGAGAGTTTTCCCGAAATAGTTTAGCAGAAATAGTTTTTAACACTCTAGAAACAACGACCGTTAGCGAGGTTTTCCTACAGGCTTTGCGGACCCGTTGCTTCGATAACCATTCGTATCGAAACAATATCGGGAATCGGAACCAAGGCTCTGATACCATTTGTGACGCCCCGAGATCGGGCACTATGCAGATTTCAGCATTCCCGCCAACTCCGCATAATAACCGATTCCAGGTTGCCATTTATGATAACATTACAATAGTTCACGAATAATCCACAATTACAACAGCATCAGAAAGATACAAGATGACTCAACGAGCCAGGGATACAACTGATACATTACAAAGATCCAAATAACAGCGGAAGAAGCAAACGTCCGACTACGGACAAGATCCAAATTGGACTAAGAGTCCTGAAGATAACCGAAGGCGTCCAATCCCTGCCCAGGCCAAGCCGGAGGGATTCCCAAGCTAACGTCGTCAGACTTCAAACCTGTTGACTGCAATTTGGAATTTGCAGCCACGAAAGAGATTCGTGGTCAGTACGGTTAAGTACTGGCAAGGGGGATAAAACCCATACTCACAAGTTACCGGCGTAGCCAGTCATCACAAGATACAAATACTTTAGGATCAACGGAAAGGAAGGGGTTATGGCAAATAAGCGACAACAGGCTGCACTAACCAACTACAGAGATTCTATTACTTCCAACTATCAGAATGGAGATAAGATCGAGTGATAGTAACCAACTGAAAGATAACTTCAAACAAACCCATCCTGGATCTCGCCCCTTATCCGAAGAAGCAATCCGAGGATAACTCACACCGTGGTATTAAAGATGAGTCAAGTTTGTTGTGTGAATAACCTATTACTAGTCAAGTTATTAATCATTGGGTGAAACATGATTGATCATTAGGTTTAAGTTGTCCTGAGTACTTGTTAGCCAGTACTTTCACCAAGTAATCCATAACCGCGGAAAACACGGCTTCTCGAGAAGATTTACCCTGCAGGGATGCACCAAAGTAACCACACTCATGAATATCCCGCCAGATGGAGTGGCCCCTCCACCAAGCGGGGCACTCAACACAATCCAACCCTTCTTCGCATCAAGCCCAAAGCACCTTGGGCGCACGGCTAATCGAGCCCAGAAGAAAATGGACCCTCATAGCACTCTAAGAACGTGTCCCCCTATATGCCGACTACGAAAGTTCCACCCGGTACCAAGGGCTCGCAAGATCATGCATGCAGCAAATGGAAAACCCGAACTAAATGAGGCGATTTGGACGATGCGAATCGGGTCAAACTGAGGGGGAGCCCATACTCCCCAAATGCGGTAGTGCGCTCATCATGGATCAGTAGACAAGACCCTTTTCCTATTAGGGTCGACACTAAGCAGGCCTCAAAACCACAAAGGGCCTCCTGCCGGTGCCTTATCATCAAATTATTATTATTACCATTAGCAATTAACAGGTTTGATTGATTAACATCGAGCCCCCAGAACGTAATTAAGTAATAACAGAAAGTAACGGATAACAGACTCGAGCAAAACAACCTAAGCAAGATAGTAAGACACAGGCTCAAGCAAAGGTTAGTAGGAGGTGAGGCAATATCAAGGTTAAGGGATTCATGTGATAGGTTCGTAACAGAAACAAGTACTACTAAGGCTAGCAGAAAAGACTCAACGGAAAGAATCGGTAACAGTGATGAAAGGCAGCCATATGGCATGCAAGTGAGTATACTTGCCTGAGATCCCGCAAGGTAGCAGAACTTGTCGTTGCTCACATCATCTCAACGTCCTATCCGAGAAGAAGCAACGAACCTCGAACAAACACCGGAATGCAACAATTACTACTACGGCAAAAGATCCAGCATGATCAAGATATGGATGTATGACAATTTAATTGATGCATAGAAATAAACTAGTTGACAAGTTAAACAAATTTAAATGGACCCATATGCAATTTGAGTTGCATAGGAAAAGCCCATGAATCATGGTTAAATTATTTGTTTTCCAACTAATCAACAGGTGCTAGTGGTTTAGTATGATGCATGCAAAAGGGAAACAGCAAAATAACAACATTAGAAACAATTTAATTTAGGGTGTAGCAATTTTAGAATTTTATTATTAACTTAGGGAATTTTGGGTGCCTTAAAGGGAACACACAGTATTTGTTGTTTCAACCATTTAAAAAAAATGTTCAAAACAAATAACAAAGTTGATATTTGAAAAGGTTATCAAATTTTAGTTGGATTACATGTTTCACATTTTGAAATTGGACTTTGGATTATTTAATTAGGAATTAAACAATATAAACAATTTTAATTGCATTAAACAAGATTTAAATGGTTTAGACAATTTTAATTATTCAAAACAGGAAACAAAAATTATATTTGAAAAGGTGAGATGAAATGGTATGGAAAACATATTTTATTTGCATTATTTGGAATAACAATGAATTATTTATGAATTATTACAAATGGCATTTGAATTATTTGAATTTGAATTTAAATTGCATTTTGAAAATTCAAAACAGAACACAAATAAGTTATTTGGAAAGTTTGTTAAATTCTGAACAGAAAACATATATAACTTTATTTTATTGGAGTTATGGATTAAAAGATATTAAGGTTTTGATTTAGGGTTTATTTCTGCCATTTTAAAAGAATTTGGAAATTAAAACGTGCAACTTTGGTTACGGAGCGGCACCCTACCCACAGGCACTGCCCCGTGGGCCTGGTGGCCAGCGTGGCGCCGGTGGATGACAGGTGGGGTCGCGGTGCTGCGCAGCGGATCAAAAAAGTGGGGAATTGGCCTTCCCCAAGGCTCGAACCCGGTCGCTACGCAACCAGCGAGAGGAACCAAACCACTGCGCTGTAACTGAACTCTTGTTCAGAGTACAGCGGCAATTGTTTTTCAGGTAAGGCACACGGGGCGTTTACTGAATGTTGAGACAGAACGAGATGCAGTTCTCTGCTGCTGCGTGCGATAGAACAGAAGAAGGGATCTTGGCGCCGGAGTGGAGTTGGGTCTGCATCCTCCAGGTTATCGATCGGGTGCAGATCTGCTGTGGTGGTTAGGTGGTCCCGCGATCTGAAACGCTAACTAGCAAGGCAGGTTACTGACTGTTTAGAACACCTGCTAACTGAAACCTGACGGACAGAGCGATCAAACGCTTGTCTGACGACGCGGAAGCAGCGACGATCGCCGGCCGGCGCTGCTGCTGTGCACTGGGATGTGCGAGTACGCGTGGGGGTGTGGTGCTGCGTGCAAACGGAGGCGGACAGAGAGATAGAGAGGCGATGACTGGGGGTGCTCACCTCTGCTAGTCGAAGCAGGAGCAGCGGTGGCGACAGGCTCTCGGTGGCGGAGGAAACCTCCACGGCGGCGCCGCCTCGGTTCTCCTCTCGCCGCTGCGCCTTCACGGAACTTGGAGAGGGGACATCGACGATTCCATTCCCGGGATCAGTCCTTCCTCGAGGTGATCCGAGCTGGGAAGGGGAGGTGGTGTCCTATGGTGGTTCGGTGCGGTTCAGAAAGGCAGTGTCGATTGTTTCAGAAGAAAAACGGAAGCTTGGGGAAGGGAAGATGAGATGAAGTGGCGGCGCTAGGGTTTAGGTTAGCATCAGAGGGGGAGTAGGCTAGATATAGGGAGGAGACCTAGTACGGCAAGCATCTGGAGTGGGGGAAGGGGATCAAGCGGCTCTGCTTAGCTCGTACTGCCATGACAGTGACCTGTTGAAGGAAAAGGACGACAGGGAAAGGGATGTGGGCCAGAAAAGAAAAGATGGGCTGGGGGAAGGAAGAAAGAAAGGAATGGGCTGGGCTTAGATTAGTTAGTTGCTGCTCCCTCTCCTCTCTGCTATAATTTTTTGTACTGTTTTTCTTTTTTTTTTTTTTGTAGCAAATGGTTTTGGAGGAAAAACATGATAATTAGGTTAGTAAAATTATTAGAAAAGTTAGTTTAGGCTTAATAGGTTAATAGCAAACAATTGCTAGATTTTGTTTTCACAAAGTTTTCAAAATTATTGATGTTTAGAAAATAAAGCAAAAATTGAAGGAAAGAAAAATAGGAGAGATAGAAAGAAAGGAAAAAGAAAGGTTTTGGGGGGAGTTCTTTTATTTTACAATCAAATTTTTATTAGTTGTAAAATAGTGAGTCTAAGCAAGATTAGTTTTTGATTTCAAAGTTGGTGATGGTAGTTGAATTTAGATGGGTAGTTGGATTTTTTTCAAATAGGGTTTGGGTTGGGACTTTGGGAAATAAACAAATTGTATTTAATAAGTTCAATTAATTATACAAACATTATGGAATTTAATTGGTTTGCAAAATTTCAATAGTTAAACCCATATTGAAAAAGGATAATTAAGATTGATTTGATTTGAAGTTTTTGAAGTTGCCACTAGGGTTTTTAACAAGAGGGGGGGGGGGGGGGGAAATATTATCAAGCAATTGGATTAAACAATTTCAAATTATGAAAAAAAACAATTGAGTGATTTAGTTTGCAAGTTTGAAATTGGGAATTTTGAGCAAGGGTGAAAGTTTAAATTGTTTTGAAATTTTCAGTTGTGATGCAAACATGGTGCAATGCAATGTGATGCATATGATGCAAGCAAACAAACAGGTAACACCCCAGGTGTTACATATAGGTGGCCAGGTCTCAAACCCTACCCGGAGAGGACTCGAACTCTAACCCTACGTCGGTTACAGGTTTCCTAACTTAGCCCGCAAGGTATTGCGGGTGGGCTTCACGTGGGCCTTCTGGAACACTCCAAGGGATCCTCTTCTTGGGCCTTAACCTTGGGCCATGAGACGGGGTGTCCTTACCCGCAGGGTCCAGGATCCATGCCTTCGTCAGTAGCCCCCGAGCGTTTTCTCGAGTAGGATGTTTCCAGTCGAGTAGACCGTCAAGCCTTTTTCGATCTTTCTTTCTTTCGGATAACCAGTACGGTTGTCTTCGTGTTTAGAGGGCGCGTACCCTGTGTAATGAGTTTTTATACCCGAGTGTCGAGTAATACAAGTGCCTGTTTTTATGGCTTTTTATCGCAGGAGGATATGGCACAGTAGCTTGGCTCTCCCGAAAGATCAGGGCCAATTAATTGCAACTAGGGCAAAAACAATTCTGGCCTACACTGGTTCGAGACCTCCGACTCGAACCCGATGAGGTGATTGTTGCGACTGGGCCGTTGTGCTCTTATCGAGTCGAACTTAACCTATGGGGGTACCCGGCGCGTCCGCTGGGATTTTTCTTCGTGTTGTTGACACGGAATCATACCGAAGGACGCAGCTTGAGTGTGATTCCAGGCCCTCAAGAGAGATCTTTCGGGTCTTACCTTCATATTCGAAAGAATATGGCATCCGGATGTGCCTAGTCGGCTGAACAATCCAGGTTTTATGATGTATAAATATCATGTGAAAGAAAAAATGCAGGTTCTGCCTATTCGCGTAATTTTTAAGCTTGTAATTCTTTCTCCATACGAAAGAGTTTTCGTGTTAGGAGTTTTATGCCCATATGAAAGAGTTTTCATGTTTGGGATATTGTGCCCATACGAAAGAATTTTCGTGTGTAGGGTATTTTTTCCTGTGAAAGAGATTTCACATTATGATTTGTTCATAAGAAGTTATTTCCATGTTTGGACTTTCATATTCGAAGGAGTTTGTCCATACGAAGTTATTTTCGTGTTTGAACTTTCCATTCGAGAGATTCTTCAGCTTGGTGATGCACGCTATGACGTCATGGCGCACATTTATCCTCCCGATGGGACCTGACGGAGTGAGGGCAGAAAAACTGGCCCACTTTGTCAGCTTTTTGACCGGAAACGAGACGTCGTTTCCGGTTTTTACGCGAACTGCGCAGTAAATGCCCACGATCCTCCGTTAAGATCGTGGCAGGAAACAGCATCCACCGCCTCCTCGTTTCGTCTTCGCACGTGGTGGCTGCGATGGATGCCACGTGGCACATCGAGTGGCCAGTATTGAGTAGCCCCATGTATAAGTACGGGTCTTGGTGAAGCGGTGAAACTTTCCCAGCCTTCGTCTTCCAGTTCATCTTCTTCCTCGCACTCATCTCCCTTCTCTCCTAGAGCTCGTGCTTAGCAGTGATGGCGGGAGGCAAGAGACGTGGCGCTGCCGTTTCCGCGTCCGGGGAAGCTTCGGCGGAACCTGTACCGCGCTCGGGCGACTGGCGTTCGCCCAACACTACGGCGAAAAGCATCAAGGAGATGCAGCGGGAGGGGCTGCTGCCTGCGGAGTCCTTGAAGAGGGTGCGCCTCGGCAAGAAGGAGGAGGTACCCAACCCGCACGCGAACGAACGCGTGGTCTTCGCGGACCACGTGTCGCGCGGTCTTTCTCTTCCCCTCCATCCATTTCTCGTGGCATTGTTGTATGTCTATGGCATACAGCTCCACGATCTTCCTCCGAATGCGGTGCAGCACATATCGTGCTTCATCGTGTTCTGCGAATGCTTCTTGGGCATTCGCCCACACTTGGGGCTCTGGAAGGCCCTTTTCAAAGTTCGAATCTTCCGCGAGAAGTCGCGGGTAGAGTCTGAGCCTGGCGAGCCATTACGCACGGGTGGCTTTGGGATTCAAGCGAAGTCGGAGACCAGCTACTTCAACATGTACTTCATCGACTCCGCCCAGGGATGGATAAAAAAGTGGTTTTACGTCATCGACAACAGCTCGGACGGGATCCAGGAGTTCCATCCGCTTGCTGTCTTGAAGAAGAGGAAGTCCTGGGCGCACAAGTTGTCGACTAAAGAGACCGAGGTCGTAACGCCACTACTCGCTAGAGTGGCCGCCCTCCATGACCAGGGAGCTGGAGTCGTGCTCAATGGGCAGCACCTGGCGAGCATCTTTCTCAAGCGCATAATCCAGCCCCTGCAGCTCAGACCTTCCACGATGTGGGAGTACCAAGGCTCTGAGGATCCTAGCCGAGTGAGTCGTGAAGAGCTCTCGAACGTCGAGTTCGAGAAGAAGATCGCGGCTATCACTAGCCTGAAGGTGGGAGAGAAATTCCCCGACTGCACAGTCGCAGCCTTCGATGCATCAAGGCCTCCGCCAGCCGAGGTGAGTTTGTTCTTCTTTTTCTCCTTTACTTTCTTGCTTGTTCTGGGTTTTGGTCGACTGAGTTTTCTCTTGCTTTCTTCTGTCTTCTCTTGTAGAGCTTATCCGTGGCCAACTGCTACCCTCCAATTTCTGGGGAGGAGGCCTCAGAGTTATTGGCGAGTAACCTGGACGGCCCAGCCGATACCAGTGTCGCCAATGCTTCTTCGAGTTCCGAGCAAGATTCTTCGGATGACGCAGGGGACTCGGATGGCGGTCAACACAAACGCCGTCGAGTGGAGGGTGATGAGGCCACCTCTAAGGACAACTCCTTGGAGGAATCGCCCGGCAAGGGACCCCTCAACGTAACTCCGCTACCCTCACTCGCTCCTTCCCCTTTGTTCCCAGTAATCCAAACCGCCTGGAATGCGGATATGCTAGACGAGGAGGATGACGAATATGAGTAATTTTCTTTTCCTGTTCTTTAGTCGAACGTTTTCTTCCGGCGTCTTGTTGACGCTTTGTCTTATTGCAGCCTGCAAGCTATCATCCCTCGCAGGTACGCCTCTTCCCTTCCTCCCGAAAGGAGGAATAAAACGGGAGCTGCAGGCGAGACTCCTACCACCGGCACCGTCCAAAATTCTCCGAATGTAGCCCCCAATGCGGCGACTCCAAAGGCTCCAAAGGAGGTGTCGGGCAGCTCGGCCGATCCCCTCTCGCTCGCTCAAGGCCAGGTAAATTCTGTTGCCTGCTTTTTAATTCATTATCGTCTATGGATTTGTTATCGGGTGCACGTCAGTGCTCCCGATGGGAGTAGCCCCCGAGGCTGTAGTCGATCGCATGTGATCGGCCACAGGCTCAAATATAATCTCTTCCTTCTTCTTCTTTTTATCGGGTGCACGGCAGTGCTCCCGATGGGAGTAGCCCCCGAGGCTATACTTGAATGTTTACAATCGAGTATAGGCTCAATTTTGACTTTTCTGATCCTTCCATTTTCATGTTCCTTGCAGTCGCTTATCGACTCCCTTGCAGCGATTGGTCGCTGTGTTGTTCTCGCCGAGTCGGAATGCGGAGTCCTTCGAGTGGACCGTAGTCGACTCACCACCGAGAACGAGTTTCTCTGATGAACGTTGCTATGCAGCTCAACTTGAATTTTCTTGTTTTTGTATTCCATCAATTCTTCGACTCTGATGAACGTTGCTATGCAGCTCAACTTGAATTTTTGAAGACTGAGAAGGAGAGTGCCTCCACTCAAGTAACAGCTCTAGAGGAAGAGTTGGCGACTGCCCGACCGGAGCTCGAGTATTCCCGCATGCTATCGGCTGATTACGAGGGAAAACTTGCGGCTGCCCAGGATGCTCTGAAGAGTTTGGAGGACGCTGGCTCCAAGGCGGACGCCAATCTCGTCAATTTTCTTTGCCCCCTTGCTGAGCGCTTCGCGGGTAAATTGTATTTATCTGCGATCTTCTTTTTGTCTTGGTGAGTCTTTTGGGCTAACACTTTCTTTCCATAGGTCTCCTGGGTGTCCCTCTGGAGCTTGCTGGGGTTCCTCGAGTGGACGCATTGACAGATTCTTGCGCCCAGCTTAGGAGGCATGTTGCAGGGGTTTGCACCTTGATTGGCGATGCCACTCGGGTGTTGACGCAACTGCACAGCCGCCTTCTCGTCAATGCCGTGTCTCCACCCGCGCTGGGCGATTTGCTGAAGATTTTCTCGGAGGGAAATCTCCTTGAAGCTTACGCGGTTGCCCAGTCAGAATCTGGGGCGAAGACCGCTATCCAGTTCGCACTGGCGCATGGAGTCACTGGCTTGGAGGAGGCCTACTCGGAGCTTCCTGTCGATCCAGTTACGGGAAAAAATGTAGGGCTTCGTCGTTTTGGCGATGCCGCCGGAGTCCTTGCTCGGAAGTTATCCGAGTTATTTTCCCGTGGTAAGGGAGGGACCACTGCCGCGAGTGGTAGCACAACTGTAGCTTCTTAATTTATTTCGTTTGTACTTCGCAACTTCGATTGTAATGAACCCTGGGATGTGCTCCCGTATTTTAAATATTTTAATCGAGATGTCTTGATGAAATGCTTCCCGTGATTGTGTGTGTGCTCCCGATTGGAGTAGCCCCCGAGCACCTATCGAATAGGTGGTTAATATATCTCGAGTAGGGCAGCTTACTCCTTAATTTTCCTTGTATTTTTCAGGTGACCGGGGTGGCTGCAGAGTCTTCGGGTGGACCTGCTACTCCATCTGATCCTCTTGTTGCCGCTGTTGGGACCTTGGCGGGTCTCCATGATCGTGTAGCTGATGGTGAGCGCAAGTTAAAGGCGTTGCGTGGGGTAGCCGATGTTGCTAGATCCAAACAAAAGCTGGCGACTGAACGTGAGCAGTTTGTGATGGATGAATTGGCGTCTGTTGCTAATGATTTGCTCTGTAAGTAGTTTAGCCCCCAAGTCTTTCTTATCTTGTGCTCTCTTTTGATCATGTATCCTTGCTTTTCAGTTGTTCGACCAGATGACAGGAATGAGAAACAGTGGGTGGAGAACCACATCTTTGAAGAAGCTTGTAGCTCAAGGCCTCATGCGAATAATTTCTGGTCTGATCGTAGTCGAGGTTTTGTGCTTGCCACCCTGAAGTTCCGAGTCGACCAGGCGAAAATACTCGTGAGTTCCTTTCACGAGGTTTTGATTGCAATGAATGCCGCTTTTTATCCGCTGCAAAGGGGTCCAGAGGATTGGAGTCATCTTCTCAGGGTGTTCGGTCGGGAAGGAGAGATTCGCGAGTGTGTTCGCAATCAGATGACTTGCGGCTCGGTGATGGCTCTCTCTTTTGTCCGGTTATGGCATCCTGAGGTGAATTTCAACTCCATAGCTAGACTTCCTTATGGTCCAATCGACGATATGTCTCCTCATTATAAGGTTGTTCGTCCTGCGGCAGAGGAAATCATTCGATTGACCTCGGATGAGGTAGATCGGGTTTTGGCGGCTGAGAATACTCATCGTCATGTATAAGTGTAGGATGTATCTATCCTGTTTCTTCGTGTAGTTTGTAAAAACTTTTTGTAAGGTGTGTAACCTTGTATATATAAATTTTCCTGTGATGCTGAATTTAGGCGTAGCCCCCGTGTGTTTTTGGGGTGTATACCTGTAACTTTTAGCATGTAAGGATGAATAATCTTCGGGTATTTATGGTTGAGAAACCATGTATTTTATTGCGATGACTGAAAATTCATGTATTCGAGCTACAAGAGTGGCTAGTATAGCCTTATTGCTTCGATAAAAATAGATCTAAGGATAAAATTTGCGGAGGTGTGCAATATTCCAAGGGTTGGAATAGATGCCTCCAGTCGTCGGGTTCTTCAGTCTATAAGCTCCGCCTGGGATAACTTCGTGTATTATGAAGGGTCCTTCCCATGGTGGCTCGAGCTTGTGTCCTTCCTTCTGCTTGAGTCGCAGCACCAGATCTCCTACTGCGAATGCTCTGTGGCGTATGCGGCGACTATGATAGTTTCGCAGTGATTGTGGATATACTGCGGATCTTGCGAGCGCAATATCGCGCATTTCATCGAGTGCGTCCATATCTTCCGCGAGTGCCTTGTTGGAGGTCTCTTCGCTGTAGGCCACAACCCGTGGGGCGCTGAATCTGACATCCTCGGGAAGGACTGCTTCTGCCCCGTATACCATGAAAAATGGTGTGTAGTTTGTGGATCGGTTTGGAGTTGCGCGGAGGCTCCATAGTACGGAGGGTAGCTCTTCGGCCCAATGTCCTGCTGCGGGGTGCAGACGATCGAGTATACGTTTCTTGATGCCAGCTGAAACTAAGCCGTTGGATCTTTCGACTTGTCCGTTCGTTTGCGGATGGGCAACTGAAGCAAACTTGAAGTTGATGCCCTTTTCCTCGCAGAACTGTTGTGTTTCTTTTGCTGTGAAGTTTGTACCATTGTCTGTAATGATGTCGTGTGGTACTCCAAATCTGCATACGATGGAATCGAGGAACTTGACGGCACATTGAGCGCTAGCCGAGGTTACTGGCATGGCCTCAATCCACTTGGTAAATTTGTCAACTACGACCAGCAAGTGTGTGTATCCACACGGCATGGACTTGCGTAGTGGTCCTACCATGTCCAGCCCCCATTGTGCGAAGGGCCAGGCGATGGGTATCATATGCAATTCCGTAGCGGGTGCGTGTGGTCATGGTGCAAATCGCTGGCAAGCGTCGCACCTGTCGACCAGCTCCTTTGCGTCGGTGGCTGCCGTGAGCCAGTAGAATCCTGCTCGGAAGGCTTTTCCCATGATTGCTTTCCAGCTAGCGTGATGTCCACAGTCTCCTTGGTGGATGTCTTGGAGTAATTCTTTGCCGTCTTCGGGTGCGATGCAGCGCTGAAGTATACCCGAGATGCTCTGTTTGTATAATTCTCCGTTGACCACCCGAAAGGATTTACTGCGTCTGATTATCTGTCGAGCCTCGCGTGGATCGGCCGGGAGCTGCTTGGCCGACAAGTAGTCGAGATATTTATGCGTCCAGACTGGCTTGACCAGAAAAACTTGCCGTGAAATGTTATGAATAAGCTCGATGATGGCAACTTGCGGGCTGACCTCTGTTTCTGGTGCTGCGGGTGCTCCTGCAGCTTTTTTGATTTTGACCGATCGCTTAGTCATCCGTTCGAAATAAATACCTGGCGGTATGGGTGTGTTTGTGGAACTCATGTTTGCCAGACTATCTGCTTCTTCGTTGCTGGATCTCGCAATATGCTTCAGCTCGCATCCTTTGAAGCTTCCTTCGAGTAGGTTGTACATGTCACGATATGCGACCATGTTTTCAGCAATTGCGTCGCATTCTTTCATTGTCTGCTGCACGATGAGATTGGAGTCGCCGTAGATCATTAATCGGGTGGCTCGCAGGCGACTGCCATCTTCATCCCATGCAACAGGGCTTCATATTCGGCGTCGTTGTTCGATGCTGGATCATCGGGTGGAAAGTCCAATCGTAGGACGTATTGCAGCTTGTCTCCCCTAGGCGATATGAGGACGATTCCAGCTCCTGCTCCTTCATTTCTTTTGGACCCGTCAAAATACATTATCCAGTTGCTTGTGTACTCAGGCGGTCCGGGCGTTTGTAGCTCCGTCCACTCGCTTAGGAATTCCACGAGTACTTGGGATTTGACTGCATTGCGTCCTGCATAGGTGATGTCCCAAGCGCCCAGCTCGATGCTCCATTTTGCTATTCTTCCGGATGCCATAGGGCTGTTCATGATTGTACCGAGTGACGCATCATTAACCACTGTGATGGCGTGTTCCTGGAAATAGTGCTTGAGTTTTCGGGCTGTAAGAACAACTCCATATGCGAGCTTCTGGTAATGAGGATATCGTTGTTTGCATGGCGAGAGCACTTCACTGATGTAATAGATCGGTCGTTGGACTCCGTACGCCTTGCCTTCCTCAGGTCGTTCGACTACAATTGTTGTGCTGATGACCTGGTTTGTGGCGGCTAGGTACAAGTAAAGTGGCTCCCTCTCTTGCGGTGTTGCAAGGACGCGCCTGCTTTGCAACGATCGTTTCAGGTCTGCGAACGCTTGCTTGTCTTCTGGTGTCCACTCGAATTTGTCCGTCTTCTTCAACAACTTGTAGAAAGGCAATGCTTGCTCTCCCAATCGCGCGATAAACCTACTTAAGGCGGCTAGTCGCCCTGCGAGCTGCTGGACTCCGTGTAGATTGGTTGGCTCCTTCATCGTCAAAATTGCTTGTATTTTCTCTGGGTTGGCTTCGATGCCTCTGGCCGATACCAGGTACCCGAGAAGTTTTCCCGCTGGGACGCCGAAAACACATTTTGTTGGATTAAGCTTGATCCTGTATGCGTTGAGGGCGTCGAATGTTTCTTTGATGTCTTCGAGGAGTGTGTCCTCTACTCGGGTCTTGATGACGATGTCGTCAACGTATACTTGTACGTTCTTGCCAATGAGCTTGGCGAGGCATTTTTGCATGCAGCGCTGATATGTTGCGCCTGCGTTCTTGAGCCCGAAGGGCATTGTCGTGTAGCAGTATACACCGTGTGGCGTGATGAATGCTGTCTTTTCTTCGTCTTCCTGCTTCATCCGGATCTGATTATATCCCGAATAAGCGTCCATGAAGGAGAGACGCTGACAGCCTGCTGTAGAGTCCACGATCTGGTCGATTCGCGGGAGGGGAAAGTTATCCTTGGGGCAGTTCTTATTCAATGACATGTAGTCAATGCACACTCGAAGGATGTCAGTGTTATTTTTGGGGACCAACACCGGGTTTGCTAACCAGGTGGATATCTTGATCTCCGTGATGAATTTTGCAGCTAGCAATCTATTCACTTCTTCTCCAAGCGCTTTCTGCTTGGGTTCTGAGAACCGTCGAGTGGTGTGCTTGATGGGTTTAGCATCCTTGAAGACTTCGAGTGAGTGCTCGGTGAACTCCCTGGGTATTCCTGGCATATCTGAGGGCTGCCAGGCAAAAATTTCCCAGTACTCACGGAGGAGTTCGACGAGTGCGCTTTCCTATGCTTGCGAGAGGGTAGTTGAGACCATCGCTGTCTTCGCAGAATCTGTCGGGTGCACCTGATGTTTTCGGGTGTCGCTGTTGGCGCTGAACTCCAAATCGGGCGCGTTTTTCTTCGTGAGGGGCATCACGGAGTGATCCGTGGTTTTTGCTAGCTCTTGCAATTCTTCTTGCATCCCGAAAGATTTCGCGATCTCGTTGAACTCAATGTCGCACTTGTTGGATTTCTGAAAATCCCCGTCGATGGTGATAACACCGTATTCTCCGGGTAACTTGAGCTTCAAGTACGCGTAATGTGGTACTGCCATGAATCTGGCGAACGCTGTTCGACCAAGAATGGCGTGGTACTGTGAGGGCCAGTCGACGACTTCGAAGTCAAGGAATTCTCTTCTGTAGTTGCTTTGATTGCCCAACACAACTTCTAGGTTAATTGTTCCGAGTGGACGGATTGCCTTTCCCGGAACTATCTCGTGGAAGGATGTTTCTGATTCCGCAAGGCCATCCAGGTTCTTGTTCATCCGATGGAGTGTGTCCGCGTAGATAATGTTGATGCCGCTGCCTCCGTCCATGAATGCGCGGGCCAAATCGTAGTTGCCAATCTGTGCTTGGATTATGAGGGCGGCGTGTCCTGGTTGATAGACTCGTGGTGGGTGGTCTTTCATTGAGAATGTGATCGGTTGATCCGCCATCTTCAGGTATTCGGGCTTTGTTGGCGGAGTCTGCACAGCCATGCATTACTGCCTCGTGTTAGTCTTTTGAGCTCTGCGGGATGGACATACCTTCTGGATCATTGCCAGTTGCCCTACCGGATTCGGGTATGCATTGGCTCCGGAGTTTTGTGCAGGTGGTGCTGGCAGTGCAGCTAACGCCATGTTTGGATTTGCTGGTGGAGGTAGGGGTTGTGGCGGTTGGAATCCTTGGTGGCCTCCTCCTGGAAGTGGCGGGTAATTTGGAATAGCTGCTGATCTATTTTTCTTCGAGAAATCCTCGTGAATGTCATGGAACTTCCGACAATCCTTGAGGAGGTGTGTTGCCTTGGTTTTTCCCGTAAGCTTATCTGTAAATAGATGTAGCGAGCAGTAAGCGTCAAGGTCCTCCTCGGGACTTTTTTCTTCAACCTTTGGTTTCCATTCGCGACTTCCACGTTGCCCGGTATCGCGACTTCGCGTGAATTCTGCTGCTACCATTTCCTCTCGATCTTCGTGATCGTAGTATTTCCTTCTTTTTCTTCGGCCATGGCGATCTTCATCGGATGCGGGTGATGACGCTCTCTCGTTGCGCACTGCGTCTTCTCCGTTAGCCCATTTGTCGGCTATGTTCATCAGCTCCCCAATAGTTTTGGGTGCGGCTCTGCCTAGCTCTTCTCTGAAAGCAGTTCGTCGGGTGCCCTTTGCAAAGGCTTCAACCGCTACTTCTTCCGAGATGTTTCCTGCGGTGTTCCTGAGCGTGGTCCATCGCTGGATATACTCCCGGGTGGACTCGCCGCTTTTCTGTTTGCATGCTCGCAGTTCTTCAATGGTGGCTGGTCTCTTGTAGGTCGATTGGAAGTTTTTGCAGAAGTCGCGGTGCAGGTCGTCCCATGATGCGTAACAAGACCTTGGCCTCGCTTCCAACCAGCTACGGGCCGCGCCAATGAGATGTAGATTGAGGTATTGCATAGCCGTGTTCATGTTCCCATGTTGGCATTTTACTGCCGTGAGGTAATCGTTTAGCCACGAAGAGGGCTCGAGTGAGCCGTCGTACTTCGTTACTTCCGTGCTGAGCTTGAATCTTTTGGGCAGGGGTGCTTCTCGGATGCTGCGGACGAAGCAAAGTGCACTGCAGGTTTCGTCATCCGAAGAGCCGGACGAAGAGCGTTCGCGATATCGCGCTGCTCTTGCCTTGTCCACCTAATTTTGTGTGAGATCCGATCGCGCGTCGTATCCGGACTTATCGCGGTCAGTGTCCTTCCTTGGGTCCTTGCTTCGCTTTCTCGAGTGGTTGATGTGATGTCGCGAACTTTTGTCTCTCGGGCTGTCCTCGCTGCTGCTTCGACTATCGCCGCGGCGTCGAGCTTCTTTTCCTCGACCACGGCGTGGTGACTTTTCTTTTCTTGGCGAAGGGCTCCTATGCTTGCGGGACACCTCTTTTTCCTTCTCCTTCTCCAGCTGCTCCGCGGCTTTCTTGCGGTCATAGGAAGCAAGCCTTGCGGCTGCCAGTCCTAGCCCTTTGCGCACCTGTTTATACGGCTCCGCCCGAGGGTCGCTTTCCGGCGGCTGGTTCATTTGCATGTAAGTTGCTACGGCCAAGACTGCGGCGGCAGGAGTTTGCGGGTAGACGTTCCCGTCATCGTCGACTCGCATGAGGGAGGGCGTGACAGACCTGCTGGTCCCGCCCAAGGACTCGATATCCCTGGATGTTGACGCGTATCCCTTCCTTGCGGGTCGGGTACCGACCGAGGGTGAGCTCAGCTCGTCGTTGACTTGATTCATCCGCCGCTCTTCTTCTACGGGCCAGATCTATCCGAGCATCCTTGATGGTTGCAGCTGCTCTCACGAGATGATAATGGTACGCGACCATATCCTCGTGCGGTGAATCTTCTCCGGGTGGCTTGCTCGTTCGCATAGCCTCCTTGGCGCAATCCCAAGCTTCCCGCGAGACGCTGATTATGGCGCGTTCTGCTGCGCTATGTTCTGTCTCCGGGGGTTGCTCTGATCTTGCCATCCAGACTTGAGACAGTCGTGGCTCGTGCGTCCTAGGCGTAGATCGGAAAGCTCTTTGTACTTGTGAAGGTTCCTCTGTCGAGAGGGTACGGTAGGCGTTGGCGTTAAAGCGGATGGACTCGCTTTTCTCCACACGAAGGCGCGAGTCGACGGCTCCTGATTCAGATCCTGATTCTTCCGGGAAGTGGAAAATTCCATCCCTGTCGGTCACGAACTTCAGGCTCCCGAACGTCAAGGTGACGCTCCTCTCCAGCTCGTCGAATACCGGGCGTGATTCCGGCGAGTGAGGGATGACCACGACAGATCCGATCCGTATAGGATTGTACGGGGCCGAGTCGAGGGTTTCAAACGAGAATTGGTTGTCGATGAAGCCGAAGATGCCGGTGATCCAGCGCCCGCCGTTCCCACAGACGGCGCCAATTGTCAAATCTGCTGTTCGGCAAATCCCTCAGGTGACCCTATCGGGTTTCGAATAGGAGAACCCATGAGCACTGGTGGCAATCGTCGACTAAACAGGGGGCAAGATTTACCCAGGTTCTGGGCCCTCGTAGAGGTAAAACCCTTACTCCTGCCTCTGTCGATCTGTATTAATCGAGTAGATCGGTTACAATGATGGTGGCTCAAGTCGATAGTCTGATCTCGAGCTCAAGGCTTTGGTGTTGCGGTGTTGCTTGGTCCTCTACCGGTGGCTCTCCTGGCCTTATATAGGTGGCCAGGTCTCAAACCCTACCCGGAGAGGACTCGAACTCTAACCCTACGTCGGTTACAGGTTTCCTAACTTAGCCCGCAAGGTATTGCGGGTGGGCTTCACGTGGGCCTTCTGGAACACTCCAAGGGATCCTCTTCTTGGGCCTTAACCTTGGGCCTGAGACGGGGTGTCCTTACCCGCAGGGTCCAGGATCCATGCCTTCGTCAATTGGGAACCCCACAATGTAATAGTTCAGCACCCGTGCTACCATATTCTCGTCAGTCTCCTCTCCTCGAATGAGCATTGCTGAGGTCTTGGCATAGTTGACATGCAAGCCCGAAGCTTCCCCGAAGATGTGCAAAAGATGCCTTGCAGCATCCAGATCCCTCTCTAAGGGCTTTATGAAGAGTACCACATCATCAGCGTAAATGGACACACGATGTTTAGATGTGCAGCCCAAAAGAGGGACAAAATAGACTATTCTAAAAAACCTTGGAGATTGTGCAAGTGAAAACCTCCATTGTCCGTATGAACAACATGGGGGAAATAGGGTCCCCCTATCCCAACCCTCTAGCATGAACAATTCTCTTCCTTGGCACTCCATTTACCAGGCTTTTTGTACTGGTCGTACGAAGTATAATGGATATCAGTCTACACCAAGCCTCACTGAATCCCATCTTCCGTAACACTTTCAGCAGAAAAGACCAATACAAGGAATTAAAAGCTTTGGCAATGTTAAGCTTCAAAAGCACTCCCTTCTCCCTCCGGGTGTTTATTTTCCTAGCCATCTGCCGAACCAGCATAAAATTCTCATGCAAGCTCCTTCCCTTAACAAAGGGTGATTAATTTGTGCTGACAAGCTCCTCAAATGTTTTCTAAGCCTGTTTGCAAGGATTTTTTAGAACAATTTGAAGAAGCTAAGGACTAGACTTGTAGGTCTGAAGTCACCCACCTCAACAACATCAGGATTCTTGGGTATCAGCACCATCAACGCTTTGTTCAGTTTTGCAAACACTCTACCATCTCCCACCGCAGGCTTCTGCAAAGCCGCCATAATGTTCCGTTTGATGATACTCCAGGCCTTATGATAAAAGGCCCCAACAAATCCATCTGGCCAAGGGGCCTGTGAGCAGGGGGTTCCCTAATAGTGTTCCAGACTTCCTCTTCCGTGAAAGGCCCATCCAACTCACCCAGATCCATGGAATGCAACACAATGAAGTCAAGGTCCACGGTGGACTCCCTAGTGTGCACCTTTCCCAGCAGCCTGTAGTAAGCCTGATAGAAAACCTCCTCTTTCCGTGCTTTATCTGTGATCAAGGTGCCCTCCACGCCGATCCCAGGGATGAAGCTTTTAACTCTCCTTCCATTAGCCACTACATGAAAGAGTCTCATGTTGTCATCTCCCTCCTTGAGCCACCTCACTTTGGAACATTGCCTGCACATTGTTCTCTCGAGGGGAGAGAGTCCCAAGATAGCCAATTCGAGCATGCGCTTAAGCGACACTTCTCCCGTGGATAGAGGTCTCCTATCATGACAGTCCTCTAATATGAGAATTACAGTGCTCACAATAGTCAACTGGATATTAATATTGACTATGTTTTTCTGTCCCCAAGATTGCAAGTGAGCAGCGAGGTTTCTGAACAAGGAATCTAACCTCTTGAAGGGATCAACAATCCCTTCCTCGCACCTCCATCCTTCTTTGACCGCATCTTCAAAGCCCTCCAACTTTAGCCAAAAATTCTCAAACCTGAAACGCCTTTTAGGCCTAACCGCAGAGCACGAGGAGAGCTATAGCGGGGTGTGGTCTCACACATTGATGGAAAGAGCTTACAGAATGCATTCAGGGTAACATATGTCCCAATCCACCGAGGCTATCGCTTTTTCGATGTGTGACATGGTTGGAGTGGCTCTCTCGTTACTCCAAGTAAACATGCAGTCATGCAAGTAAATATCTCACAGCTCATGTAAGCTCACGAAGTTCCTGAACCGGCTCATCATATTTCTGTTCAGGTTGGCATTCTTCTTCTTAGCCACCGACAGGATCATGTTTAAATCACCCACTAAAAGCCAAGGTCCAGGGCATAGGGACCTCCGCTCAGACAGTTCCTGAAGAAACTGAATCTTCTCTTCATCCGATTGTGGGCCCTAAATCATAGTGAGCCACCAACTTTTATTAGCAGAGGAGGTCACTTCCCCTGTTAGAGCAAACGTATCGACACTAATATGGCCCAAGCTCAACACCGTCGTATCCCAAGCCACTGGAATGCCACCTCTCGTGCAATCCGTGGGCAAGAACGCAAATCCATCAAAGGATGGTCGAAGACACTGGAGAACAGTATAGATATCAACATTATTCAGCTTAGTCTCTTGAAAACATACAAGATTCACCTTTACAAACTCCACAAAACTCCTAACAGCATCCTTCTTTGAAGTATCATTGATTCCACAAGGGTTCCAACTCAGAATCTCAATACTTGTATCCTTGAACACGGATCAAGCCTCTCCTCCTTGGGTCTGCCCCAATCAGTGTGCGCCCACTGGTAGACCCCCTTGTTGAATCATATCCTCAAGTGGAGGCAAGACTTCCCGAAGATGGATGGCACCACACGCAGATGATCATCCTTCATGGGAGAGTCAAACAGACATCGGAACTCCTCAAGAGCCTTCTCAACAACCACCATATTGTTCATGGCGACACCTAGAGCCTTTAGGAGCACGTTTTCTGTAGCAGAAGCCTTCTTGAGTGACTTGTTGGCAGAACAAGGGACAGCCGTGCGCCGCATTTGCCGTCTCGGAGTGCAAGATACCCCTCCCGCCTTAGGGGCTGAAGTAGCTTCTACTTCCCTCAGAAGTGGCGCGGCAAGCTTCTTCAGCAGTCCAGCACAGAACGCCCTCAGCCTACTTACTTGTTGTGTGTTTGACAACCTATAAAGTGCCTCCGACGGAGGGGAAACTGGTCCCACACCTCCTGGGGTTCCATCATCTGAGTGGGTGTCTGGACCCTTCTCCTCCTGTGTTGGGGAAACCTCAAAATATTCCTTGTGTCCCCTCTCAAAAGACTCGGCCGTAGGACTCGAACAGGACGAAACTGCCGAAAAAGTGCAGGCAGAGACATCTAGGCACTTCTCTCCATGTACCAGATCCACAACGGGCCCTCCCCCAGGCCCCATGCAAACCACTAACGCATCCTCATCATTGCCATTGGGGCCCACAAAAACACCGGATGTGCCCAGTGCCCGCTCCTTTCCTTTGCTAGACACACAAACATCCTACTCCAGTGCTGCACCAGTGGGGCCCACCATGTCAGCCTCTTCTTGCTCCTTGCTAGACGAATCTACGTCGGGAACCTTCCCCATCTCAGCATCTGTGGGGCGCACTAAGACAGCGGCTGCGCCCACAGACAACGGCACGCGCGCGTGGTGACCCACAAGTATAGGGGGTGTATCGTACTACTTTCGATAAATAAGAGTGTCAAACCCAACGAGGAGCAGAAGGTGTTGACAAGCAGGTTGGATGGAGAATTCCTTGTAAACGCTATTAAACGGGTTTTTGGTGGTTTTTGATATAGCAAATAAATAAAGTGCGAGTAAATAAATAACAGTAAATATAATTGCAGCGAGTGGCCCATTTGTTTTGAGATCAAAGGACAAGTCGGTTGTTCTACTTATGATTACCAAACGTTCTTGAGGAAACATGGGAATTTCGTCAAGTGCTTTCGCTTCACTACAGTTGATTAATATTTATTGGTTCGATAAATGTTGTGTGGGTGAACCTATGCTAATGCACCGACCAACTAGGACTAATACATACTTATGATTTTACCCCTCATAACCATCCGCTAATACAAGAATGTAATTAAGATAAATCTAACCACAACCTTAAAACTCCGAGATCATACACTCCGTCGTGCATCGGTTTCCTAACGGGGGTTTAGGTTTCTGTCACTCCGACAAACCCATAATTAGTAGCCAAATACACAATGCATCCTCCTAGGCCCATAAAGGTGAAGTATCATATAGTCGACGTTCACATAACACCACTAGAAGAATAGCACCAAAACTTAAATACCAAACCACTAGATATTACTTCAACATAATTCCACTACTAACACCATGACTTCTCCCATGTCCTCAAGAACTAAACGAACTATTCACAAGAAATCATATGGATCATAATCAGGGTTGATATAATGGATAATAACAATCTGTTAATAAAGTGTAAACACCGATAAATCTCACAAGCATCAACTACTGACAAGTAATCCACACCGGGAGAGAGATCTAGTGAAGAACAACGGTAAAAAGACCCCTAATTGTTACAGCCGGATGAAGGTGGATGATGAGGGTGATGGTGCTGGTGGTGATGATGATGACGATGACGATCTTGATGATGCCAGGAGTGATTGCGGTGGCGATGGCGATGATTCCCCCTCTCCGGGGAGGAATTTCCCTAGCAGATTTCTCCCTGCCGGAGAGCTTTTCTCTCTCTGTTGTTTTCCGACCCAAGGAAGCGCCGGAATATTTCTTCGATGATGTTATGTGGGTTAGGGTTCCCTCAGGGTCAAGTACGCGAAAGGGGCACCGAGGAGTAGGCCAGGGGTCCAGACCACCCCCAGGCGCGACCAAGGGGGGCGCTACCTGGTGGTGTGGGCCCTAGTGCCCCCCCCTCCGGGTGCCCTTCTGGCTAGCTTCCTCCTCGAGACTTCTAAGACTACTCTAGTATCCCCCATATTCTTCTGATCTTATGAAATAGGGTATCTCGACGGTGCTTTTCCGATCAAAATTAGGGTCCCGGTGTTTCTTCTCCAAAAATTATAAAACATGCAAAATAAGATAAAAATAACATAAATGATGCATCATAACATGAAATATATCGATGAATAATAGAAACAAACAATATAAAATAGTGATGCAAAATGGACGTACCAAATCACCCAAGCTTAGACCTCGCTTGTCCCCAAGTGAAACCTCGTTATGGAGTGAGGTGTCGATAAATAAAATACGAACAAGTCATTTTAGACAGAAACTTCCTCTCATATAATCAAACTTGAAACAAGTAGAGGAAATCACAATAAAGGTGCAAAAGGGAAATCATAATTGGAAAAGGAATACTTCATTCTTGGTCAGAGAACAATTAACAGTGTACTTAACTTTCGATCAGAGTCTTTATACTAGAGCTTATATTTCAGAGTTTATCATGATCAATTATAACAGTCTCTTTGCAAACATAGGTAACTTTCAAAGTGGTATTCAAACAGATAAGAACAATCGTACTAAACATGGAAGAATAGAGAACATGATTGAGTCAATCAACATATAGATAAATGGACCACAACAACTCAAATGCTTGCTTAAGACAGAAAGGAGTGGGTTTACTAACTCAACATACAGGTAAAAGGTAGTCCCTTCGTAGACGGAAGCAGAGATTAACTCATGTGCTAGAGCTTTTCATTTGATAAACAGAGTACTGAAAACAATTTTGAGAGTGGTGTATGTTTATGTCAACGAATGACAAACAGAAAATACAGTACGTCACAAGCCAACTAGACTTCACAAGAGCGGCTCCTATTTAAGGATGCAACTAGTATAGAAGGTCATCCCTCTTCTCTCTTTTGTTTACACAATTATTCTTTGACTGATACATCAGGGGCAAAAATAGTGAAGAGAATTTTTATTATTATGTTTGGGGCTGGGAACCCCGCTGCGAGTTCTTCTAGCATTTGGATAAGCGAATGAAGCCACTAGTCCAGGTGTGTAAAGTCCAATCAACAAGTGAGATAAAGATTCTCTATTTGCGTCCTCGTGAGCTAAAACAGGGGCACAAAACAAGTGTAATTTTGTAGGTTTTAAAGGTAGCACACAAGAAATTTACTTGGAGTGGCGGTGAAATAACCCCTTCGTCTCCTTCAGCTTGCTTTGGCCTTCAGGGGTGCTTCGGGTCTTCATCCTCACTCAACCAGACTTCGGACATGCGAATCTTCACTTCATCAGGGATCTGCAAGGTGCACCATATCGAGGAAGTGGCAAAGGGAAGGGCGAAAGACAATCTTCGGTCCAGGTTTGGTGCAATCTTTCTTTTAGATCTAGAGGATGTCAACGCGGCAATTACCTGGGTAGGCGGGTGTGTCGAGTCTTGAAGGCACAAAACAACCGTGCAGGTAGCATGGAAATTCAGATCGCAAAACTTCAGGCTGATACTCTTGTTGATGGATTCGAAAATATCGAGCACAAGGCCGGCAATTTCTCAATGTAGTCGAGGGACCCGAATTTAATCGTACTCATCTTGGCCGCCGAGTCTGTCCTTGAGGTTAATGCTGAAGGGTTAGGGTTTCGTAGAAATATGTACGGTGATGGACTACTAGGGTTGACACGACTTCAGGGCAGGATTTACCGAGGTTCAGGGCCCTTTGGGAAGGTAAAACCCCTTTCCCGCATGTGTATTTATTTTGATGAGTAAGATCTCGGTTACAATCACTTTCTGGTGTGTTCTCTCTTCTCTCTCCTTCTCTCCTTGATTCAGTGTCCTCTTCTACGACCTCCTTCCGACCTTTATATGGGAGGCCGGGTAACTCTTCTAGGTGGGTTCGTACGGAATTCATGTATAACTAGAATATATTTACAATCGGTCTCCTAGCCTCTTTCTTGACCCGCAAGGTAACTCTTCTAGGTGGGTTCGTACGGACACGCATTGATGGGCCTGGCTCTTGATACTCCAGTGGTCCTTCTGGAAGGTTCCCGCAGTTGGGCCATGTTACGTCTGAAACATATCTATAATTTATGATGTTCCATGTTGTTTTCATGCCATATGCTACATGCTTCATATACACTTCATGTCATTTTTATGTATTTCCTGGGACTAACCTATTGACAAGATGCCATAGACTCAGTTCATGTTTTCTGCTGTTTTTAGTTCCGGAAATGTTATTCTACAAATATTCTTGGAATTGGACGAAACAAAATCCCAGGGTCTTAGAAATCTCTCACGTACAAAGAGTCCAGAGGGGACACGGAGGGGGTCCCTGGAGGGCCCACACCATAGGGCGGCGCATGCCCCCTTGGCTGCGCCACCAGGTGGTTGATGGTGCAGGACTTGCACTCGTTGGGAGACCCCAAGAGGAGGGTTTGATGAGAATAGCAGCAAGTTTCCCCAGAAAAGAAACCAAGGTTGAATCGACCAGTAGGAGAAAGAAGAAACTTCTGAAGGTTGATGCAGCCAAGGGGAGGGGGTAGCGCCGCCCTATGGTGGGGGCTCTCCAGGTGTTGGAACGCGTAGAGATAAACGAAAACTTTTTCCTACGCGGTACTTCCAAGATCTATCCGAGGTAGAAGGCCACGATGATTACCACTAGACGCGCGGTTGCGGATTATCGATGAAGCGCGTCGGGGCAGTGCAGTCCACGATCCGATCCAGCCGATCCGATCCCGCGAACGTCGAAGTGCTGAACGTACAACACCTCTGCCGGTATCCACACGTACGAGAAGGAGCTCCGACAGCAGACTGCTAGGTCTGGTGCGACGACTGGACTGAGTGGGGCTAGGGTTCCCAACGCATGGGAGTGGACTAACGTGCCCGCTGGGCAACCTACGCGCCTCTTTATATAGCGAATGGTAATGGGCTTCACAACACTTGTGACCCATTCCCTCTGTGAGTCCGACTCACAAATCAGTCCATTTCCGGTTCGGGTCCAACCCGACCAATACAATTGCTCCCGCTCTTAAGTGTGCGACCCTACAGGCTCATGGCGACTTGGACACGATTAGAGTCCGACTCTCAATCGATCAATCGGTTGCGGCTCCTAGAAGAACGTGCCGACTCCCAAGTCCCATTGAGTCATGACGACATACCTTCCAATGTGATTTACATCTTAGTCCCTTTTGCCTCACGACATACCTTTTCGAACTATAGGAGATTTATCGTCATCCCTTTAATAGCTCGACTCTCTTCTCGATCCGTGATATGTGATTCATCTGACTAACTCTTAGTCAACAGACACAGTTATCACTTAACTGAGTCGCGCATGGCCATGCTTCCTGAATCATATCACTCGAGAGGGCCAGAGAATATCTCTCCATTCGGAGGGGAAAAATCCCATCTTGATTATCCACATCACGCAGCTTGCTTCTCACTCGACCCGAACTCTGCCTTTATAGCTGCCTTGTCACAAAGCAGCGTTTAACAGAACCTATGTCGGTGATCCACAACTCGGATTGTGCGACAACCTCAGGTCTAAGGATTACATTGATTGATACATGCAAATGACGACTTGCTCGTTGCATCTCAATGTGGGTCAGTCCGACTTGCTAAACTCTTTAGCCAAGTCCGTGATCGTTGGAATGGCATCACCATGCCCATGACAAGTTGAACCGTGTCATCAGCCAACACTCACATTAGTCTAGGGTGTGTGTCCAGCACAACCTAAATGACTAAGGACAATCTAGTATGAACAACATGAATATATAGTTCCACAATCGAATCACATATTCAATGACATCTATCAGATGTTCAAAACAAGGACAACTTAATAACTTTATGAATACATTGGGGATTACGTCATCCATGATTGCCTCTAGGGCATATTCCCAACACCATGGACCCCCTCCGGGTCCCGTCCGGACTCCATGTGCGTGACAGATTTCTAAGACCCTTGGATTTTGTTTTGTCCAATTGCGAGAATATTTCCAGAACAACTTTTCTGAAACTAAAAATAGCAGAAAACATGAACTGGCTCTGTGGCATCTTGTCAAACGTTTAGTCCTAGAAAATCGATAAAAATGGCATAAAGTGTAAGGAAAACATGTAGCATATGGCATGAAAACAACATTGAACATCAGAAATTAAGGATATGTTTATGACGTATCAACATTCCCAAGCTTAATTCCTACTCGTCCTCGAGTAGGTAAACGATAAAAACACATAATTACTGAGGTGACATGCTACCAACATAAACTTAATCATCGAAATTGTAAAAGAATAAGCATAGGTGAGATCATAGTACTTTAAACACAAGCATGATAGATATAATTTTAACAATGAAACATAGAAATCACTTTTCATCATGAAAAGTAACACAAATAAAAGATCATGAATAATGATGCACTCGAAGGTTATATGTTTGTTTCAAGCAGAGAGAAAACATAGCAAAGTGATATTTCGCTTGTCCTTAAGAGTTGGGAAAAACATGAATGCCATGACACCTTCATATTTTAAGAGCAAGACTAGAACAAATAATTTGAGAGAAAATAATAACATGTAAGGTACCCCAGAACCACTGTTCAAGAACACCTCCGATATGCATACATTCACGATCACAGATCACACCAGTTGCGAACAACATATCAAATTGACATACAGATACATTATCCATTACACGATTACAGAAACACTTACAAAAGAGACATGATCACATGACCAAGTCTACACATCTCCCACGCAGGGCCAACACACAACACATAGCGGAAGACTAAAACACACAAACGTAGTAGAGCCCAAGTCGCGCCTTAAACTACAGCCTGCAGATCGGGAGACGATCCTAGTTCACAAGGCCATTAGTGCAGTACTCCTCCCCGTAAATCTCCTCCTGGACTCCTCCTTGAAGTCTGGCAAGTAAATACTAGGGACGAAACCAATATGAGCACGTTTGAATGTACTCAGCAAGACACCCATCATGTAGCTTACAGGATGCAAGTATGCTTATATGGTTGAATAGGTAGGTGAAAGTGCACTATGGTCAACTAGAGGGGGGGGGGTGAATAGATTGACTACCAATTTTTCTTCTTTTCCTTTTAATTATGGCTAAGAAAGATAAAGTGAGGTTCTCTAGATGTGCAACTAGGTAAGCAACCTAAGTGATACAAGATAAGATACGCAACAGAAGAAAAACAAAAGGCAACAAGATAAACCACAAGTGTAAACAAGGATATGTTTCCCGTAGTTCCTTCTCAAGAGAAGTACGTCTATGTTGGAGAGGTGGGGAGCCACCTAGGCGCTCCTCAATAGCACGGTTGTGCACACCTTATTCTCCATGAGCTTCTCCAGTGAGGGAGATTCTCGTTTCCACTATGAGATCGACTTGAAGGCGTTGACCAAACCTTTACACAAGGTTGAGGACACTCCACAAGATGGACGGAGGCTCTCAACGGATCCGAAGCTTCTTGCAACAAGGTGGAAGCTACAAGCACAAGATCTACTAAGGTTTCTAGGCCTCAAGTAGGATTCTAGATCTACTAGGATGTGGTGGATGGATTTGAAATTCCTTTGGTGGAATCACGGATCTAGGTCTCCTCTAGCTCTCCACAAAGTTTTGGAGTGTTTGGGTTGTTGGAGAGGGAGATCTAGGATGTTGAAGATTTCATTAATGGCTAGGAGAGAGAATGGGCAAAGCTTTAGCATTTATGAGGTAGGGGAAGCCTTGAAATACCCTTTCCCCCAAGTGGCCGTGGTGCAGTCCACGCAGCACCGGAGGCTCCGGTGGTCTTCTTATACGCGCACGCGCGCAGCTCGCTGTATTCACACTGGAACCTGTAGGGCGGAGGCTCCGGTGGCTTTGGCGGAGGTTCCGCCACCGGAGGTCCACCGGAGCCTCCGCTCTTATCCATCCGAACAGAGTTTCAGCGGAGCCCGCACCGGAGGCTCCACCGGAGGCCAGCCCCACAGTGGGGCAGTGGAGCCAGCGGAGGCTCTGGTGGTTTCACCGGAGGCTCCGCTGGAGCCTCCGCTCTTATGCACCTGAAGGTGTTTTTAGCGGAGGTTCCACCGAAACCTACACCGGAGGCCAGCGCCTGTATGTGCTGGGAATTGCATGGGGCGGAGGTTCCGGTGGTTTCACCGGAGCCTCCGCTGCTTGCAAAAATGGCTCCCCAGCTTTGTTTCTTTGAGCTCTTTCCATCCGAAACATTTTTGTAACCCATTGAGATTGTATAATTGTTGAACCTGGGCATTTTCATATGTATCTAATAGGACCTGCAAATACTCTCAAATAGTCATTAGTCCAATAGTTGTGTTGTCATTAATTATCAAAACGTAAGATGATCTTTCATTCTCCCCCTTTTTGGTAATTGATGACAACATCCCTATTTGCATAACTATAACTCACACAACATGAATAGAGCTCCCCCTAGAGATATGATCCTTTCATGTTGAGATAATTTAAACAATATGTATATCTGAACACAAATATAGTAGTGAGAAAACAACAAGTGATATAATTAAGGTACTAAGTTCACAAGCTCACATAATGCATTACGAGGTTCACAACACACAATAATTAAACAAACGAAGTTTGCAAATAACCAACTCTCTCAAGCAAGATGAAAGATGCAAATCGAAAACACGCTTGAGAGAGATCCCATGCAAATTCCCGCTCCTAAGTAGATATCTCTCCCCCTTTGGCATCACGATACCAAAAGAGGGAGAAGACCGATGCTAACGTCCCAATGATCACTCGGAGGAGTTATCCATGCTCGGAGGACAGGCGCGACAGCGAGAGCTGGTGACCTCTTCTCCTGCTTCCTCGTCAAATCACTCGATGAGCTTGCCCGCGGAATCCTTGGCTTGCCACTCGTCCCAGTTGGTGATGCTATCTTGAACCGGGGACTCCACAGATTCCCCACCATCACGACGAAAATGACGCTCTGTCTGTGCTGCCTTGTGGTGCTTGAGCTCCTTATCATAGTGAACTTCCCATTGATGCTGCTCAATCTTCTTGTTCAGTTTGAACACTTTCTTGAGGGCCCTTGCCATCCACATGAAGGCACTGTAAGAAGGAGGAGGACGAGAGGGACCAACTTGCTCTTCTTCATCTTCCTCATCAATGATGACTCGTGGCTTGGCCTTGCCTTTGTGAGCAGCATGAGTGGGATGCACAATAGGCTCGGTGTGGTCCTTGATGAGAATTGTCTTCTCCGTATGTGGGATCCAATTACTATCATCAAGAGGATCGTCCGGGAACTTGTTCTCCCGCACATTCAAGATCATCTTCATGATGAAAGGCCCAAAGCAAGCATTCTTCCTCTGTATATCGACATGCCACAGCTCATTCCACAGATAATCGAGCACATCGAGCCTCTGAGTGAGACCTGAGAGCCGCTTACCATGTGTAAGAAGCATAAGATTCTTGAGGAAGCCTTGGATCCCATCAATGTTCCCCGCCTTTGGGTTGATGGTCTCTCGATAGATGCGAAGCATAATATCGTAAGTGGGGTAGAGACCTTTGACAAACCCAACAACAAATTTCTTCTAGTGATACAGAGGAGTGAGTTGATCCATGGAGAGTGATTGAGTATTGGTAGCATGAACACGGAACCATCGACTGTCAAACTCCTCGCCACCGGCAAAGGGTACATGATCCGGGTAGCCACCAAGGAGGACTCCAACCTCGGACCACTTGATAGTGAGATGATGTCCCTTGGTCATCCAAATAAGATGACGCTCTGTCTCATTGCCGAGGTGTACTGTGGCCAAGAACTCACAAACCAATCCGTCATCATAATATTGTTGGACTTGCATAATGGGAGCAAGACCAAAGGCATCAACAATCTGCAGTGCTTCCCCAAAGTACTCGGGCTTCCTCCCCATGTGACTAAAGTTGATAGCCTGTTGAGGAGCAATATTCTCCTTGGACTTATTCATCAAGATCTCGTGATAAATCTGGCTTTGAAACACGGTGTGGAATCGAGGGTCCTTACCCCGGAACTATGGCATCAAGTGGTTGAGTTCAATAGTATACGGGTTCTCACGGCATTGGGACAAGAAAACTCCCTCGGACATTTGAGAAGCTGATTTTTCCTTGTGAGGCAAAGTCTTCTCGGGAGCCGGGAATCTCGTCGTGCGCTTGGGCTGAGATGGGTCCAATGTTTCCTTGATTTAAACAACCCTTGGAGCCTTGCGACGAGCCATGCTTTTGGTGCGAGTGCCCTTGCCCTTTGAACCGGAGGCATCTATGAAAGAGAAATAGCAAGAAAAGCATGAAGAAGAGGTAATGCTCAAGTTTATGTGACGCACAAATCCGAGAAACAAAGATATGGAGAACATTATGAGTGAATAACAAGGGGTAGGGCACATGAACAAATCCACCCTAAAAACCAAAGTGATTCAAGCCTAATACTCACAATCTAGGTTTCTAGGTTTTGAACTCGGGATTTCCTACTTAAAAACGTAAATCCAAGCATCTAGATGTGTAGAAAATGTGGCTCCTAGTGCTTCCCCATCCATCAACTAGATGGGAGAGAGAGCGAGCAAACATACCTGCATCCATGGTGGAAGGTGAGGAGGAAGAAGATCTCGGGGCGATGGAGCACCCTTTCCGGTGGCGGAAACGTTGAGGGCGGCGGCGGTTTGGGAGGAGGAAGAAGGAGGGCGAGTGGGGGAAATAAGATCTAAGATCTAGTTGACCCCGCTCTCCCTAGGTCTTATCCCGAAAAATCGCAGCGGGCGGAGCTTCGGGTGGTTTCACGGAGCCTCCGCCCCCTGTCCATGTAGCACATTGCGGTACGGATCGGCTGGGTGAATTTCGCACCAGGGGAGGTACCGGTGGGCTCCGGTGGACAGGCGTAGTGGAGCCTCTGGTGGTTTCACTGGAGCCTCCGCCAAACCCAGTTTTCGCGCGCCAAGAGCAGAAAAAAGAGAGCATTAAGATTGGAATGGTGTTTTGGGCAAAGGGAGCTTGGGTTGGAAGATGGTAACTGTCATACGAGAGACATTACTCGATGGGGGTTCGCAAGATGCAAATAAATAAAGCCAAACCCGCACAAGTTGTAAAGGGGGAATAGAATATGCGTGAAAAAGCCAAAAATAAAAACAACTCCGAGAGGAGGAGGTCGGTGGCCGAATCCACCATGTTTGAGTGTGTAATTTGGCTCCGCGAAGATATATCTTGGGTCCAATATTACCACTCACAAGTAAGCACAATAAGTCACAAATTGACTATATATATGCATAACAAGAGGAGTGTATACTCATGAGTTGAGTGACGCTCCCCCTATGTCCATGCCTACATCCAAACCTAATAACACATATAATGAAGGTACATATGCAAGATTTCAAGTGAAGTTGGAAGAATCGATGAATTTAGTTTATTCCTCAAAGCTCGAAATCTTGGTTCATCAAGGGCCTTCGTGAAGATATCGGCAACTTGATCCTTGGTGGATACATATGAGAGATCCATATCACCCTTCTCAACCGTAGTTTGAAAAACCGAACCGGCCATCGAACCGGTGAGGCCGTCGGTTCAGGTTTTTACTGGTCGGACCATTGGTTCAATGGTTCATTTGCAACAAAAAACCGGGAAATTTGAGTTAAATTTTCAAAATATTGACACGATATCGATTAAATACACATCATATAGAGTATAGTCCACTAGTAAATCACTAAATATTGACTTCCCAGTTAGTTATTTGGCCTTATAACTTGTTTTTGGCTCAAAGTAAGGGGTTCAACTCCTACTTTATGCATTTTTTTTAAATTTTTTGCTGGTTTTTACTAAAAGACCAATTGACTTTAAAAAACCGGACAAGGCTCCGGTTCAGGTTTTTTCCAGTCGGACCGCCGGTCCGGCCCGGTTTTTAAAACCATGTTCTCAACATGATCCCGAATAAAATGATGACGAATCTCAATGTGGTTTGTCTTAGAGTGAAGAACGGGGTTCTAGGCGATCTTGATAGCACTCTCATTGTCACAAAGAAGAGGCACCTTGTGAAAATGAATACCATAGTCCTTCAAGGTTTGCCTCATCCAAAGGAATTGGGCACAACAACTTGCCGCGGAGATATGCTCGGCCTCGATGGTGGAGAGAGCAATGCAGTTTTGCTTCTTTGAAGACCAACATACTAAGGAGCGGCCAAGGAATTGGCAACCCCCGGATGTGGAATTCCTATCCATCTTCTCCCCCGCATAATCCGTATCCGAATACCCGATGAGCTGAAAGCTTGAACCCTTGGGATACCAAAGACAAAAAATTGGGGTATGAACTAGATATCGAAAGATTCATTTCACCGCTTCCAAATGACTTTGCCTCGGAGAGGCTTGAAACCTTGCACATTTACCTACACTATACATGATATCCGGTCTAGATGCACAAAGGTAGAGCAAAGAGCCAATCATGGAGCGGTATACCTTTTGATCTACCTCTTTACCGTTGGGTTCGTGTTTAAAGTCAGTGGTTGTGGATATGGGGGTCTTCATAGGCTTGGCATAATGCATGTTGAATCTCTTGAGCCTTTCTTGAGTGTATTTGGCTTGTTTGATGAAGGTTCCTTCATGATATTGATTCACTTCAAATCCAAGAAAAAACTCCAATTCTCCCATCATAGACATCTCAAACCTATCGGTCATAAGCTTGCAAAACTCTTCATTGAACAAAGTGTTAGTAGACCCAAAAATGATGTCATCCACATAGAGTTGGTATATGAATAAGTTACCTCCAACTGTCTTGGTAAAGAGGGTGGGATCGATTAAACCAACATTAAACCCTCTATCCACTAGAAACTCTTTAAGGTGCTCGTACCACACACGTGGAGCTTGTTTAAGTCCATAGAGTGCCTTAACGAGTTTATAGACATAATCGGGGTGGTTGGGAACATCGAAACCCGGAGGTTTCTTAACATATAATAACTCATTAATGGGACCATTTAGGAAAGCACTCTTAACATCCATTTGTTGCAACTTAAAATTATGATGCGATGCATAAGAAAGTAAGATGTGAATGGATTCAAGACGAGCTACGGGGGCAAAGGTTTCACCAAAACCAACACCTTCGACTTGAGAAAACCCTTGAGCCACCAATCTTGCCTTGTTGCGAATTACGATACCATCTTTGTCTTGCTTGTTCTTAAACACCCATTTGGTGCCAATAACATTCTTGCAATCCTTGGGTCTTGGCAAAAACTTCCACACTTTGTTGCGCTCGAAGTTGTTGAGTTCATCATGCATGGCTTCAAGACAATCTTGATCTTCGAGAGCTTCATAAACCTTCTTGGGTTCAATGAAAGAGACAAATGCATGAGCCTTGCTAAAATCCGCTAATTGCTTCCTAGTGACAACCCTTCCACAAACTTGTCCAAGTATCTTGTCCTCCGTGTGTCCCGCTCATTCAAGATTCTCTAGTCTTCTATTTGCTCTACGAGCTAGTATCTCCTCCAAAGATTCTTTGGATATTGCTTGAGAATCACCTTCTTCATCGGAGACATTTCCATCTTCATCTTGTCCTTGATCATTAGTGGGTGAGGGATCACCACTAGGTTGAGCTCTCTCAACAATGATGGGACTTTGACCATGACATGGATGATAAGTTTGTCCTTGATCATTATCTTGGCCTTGATTACATGCTTGACCTTGATCATTAGCTTGAGGGCTTGGTGCATCTTGTTGGGTAGCTTGTGTATCAATGGGTGTAATCAATGGCTCCACTTGAGTGGGGCATAGTCCTTCTCCCTCCGTCATCCGGAAACCCTCAATGGGAATTATTTCACCAATCCCCATTCTTCTTATGACGATGGGAGGAATTGAATCTCCTACAACACCATGATCTATACGCCCCCTTTGGGAGCCGTTATCCTCATCAAACACCACGTCTATAGCTTCTTCAACTTGTCTAGTGGACTTGTTGTAGACTCTATAGGCGTGAGCGTTTGTGGCATAGCCAACAAAAATACCCTCATAATATTTGGTCTCAATTTTTGACAAATTTTTACCTTTCTTGCGAATGAAGCACTTGCAACGAAAGACCTTGAAGTAAGATACGTCCGGTTTCTTGCCCGTGAGAATCTCATAGGGAGTATTGTTCAAGATCTTGCAGAGATATAACCGGTTGGTAGCATGACAAGCGGTGGAGACGGCTTCGGCCCAAAAGTTATAAGGAGAAGAGAACTCTGCAATCATTGTCCTAGCCTCATCCATAATAGTCCGGTTCTTCCTTTCCGCAACACCATTTTGTTGAGGGGTGTAGGGATAGGAGTATTGGTGAGCAATACCCTCTTCACTAAGAAACCCCTCAATGGTATAGTTCTTGAACTCCGTACCATTATCACTCCGAATGGCCAATATGGAAGCATTGTGTTGGCGCTCCACTAGAGTGATAAAATTGATGACTCTCTTTTGATTCCTACTCTTCCTCTTGATGAAATACACCGAACAATATCTTGAATAATCATTCACAATCACCAAGCAATACTTATTTACTCCAAGACTATCATAAGATAGTGGACCAAAGAGATCTAAGTGAATGAGCTCAAGGATTCTTCTAGTGGATATATTAGTCTTGGTTGGGTGGAATTCTCCATGTTGCTTTCCAAAGTCGCAAGAACTACACACACGATCTTTAGCAAACTTAGCTTTGGTTAGTCCTAGAACATGATTGCCACTTTGAAGGTCATGCAACATTCTCATATTGGTGTGGGCTAACCGGTGATGCCAAAGCCACCCCACATTAACTTTAGGCATTAGGCATGTCGCGGCACACGTGTATCCTTTAGATAAGTCCACTACATACATGACGTTCTGAACAAACCCAACAAAGGCTACTTTAAGAGTTGTTTCCCAAGTGAAAAGCACATTCTCTTTATTAAAGAAAGAGGTAAAACCACGATTTGCAAGTTGAAGAACGGACATCAAGTTATAACCAAGGGACTCAACAAGGAGAACATTCTCAATTGATACATCATTTGAGATAGCCACCTTGCCTCGTCCTAATACCTTAAGTTTGTAATTGTCACCAATAGTGACAAAATTGAGATGAGGTAATGGAGGTTCAATATTTCTCATTGCGTCAATGCTTCCGGTCATATGTTGGGATGCACCACTATCCACCGTCCATCTACCCGACCCGGAAGCACTGCCCTACAAGAGATCAATTTCTCGATTTAGGTACTAATCCTTCAACGGGTCCTCTTTTGTTAGTAACAAGGGTCTTAGGAACCCAAATAGTCCAATGAGAATAATCACCATAAGAAGTACCAACGTATTTATCATAAACATGACCATCTCTAGATTTCATAAGAACATAAGAGGGGTTATATTTTTCAGCAAAGTCGTTGTAAGTGATGCTCCCCCTAGAGGTATCATCAGCCACCACGGCGTTGGTATTCTTCTCCTTGGTCACCTATCCCTCTTTCACGAAGACAACATTCCGAGAGGAAGAGGTGGCATTCTTGGTTTTCTTCATTGACTTGTCAACAAAGCCAAGTCCTTCCTTTCCTTTCTTGGCTCCTTGAGAGCTTATGACGTCATTGAGAATTTTCTCTCTTCCTACAACTATTAGTAGTAATGCAAGAGGTAGGCATGATAACAATACTATTAGAGGAGAAAGTCACTTGCTTATTAGATTGTTGAGCTAGAATCTTATTTCGGGATATGGTGAGTTTTTCATGGATTTCTGTAAGAGACGTGAACTCCTTTTCTAGTTTTCCATGACGCTCAACAAGTTCCTTATGAGCTGTCCCTAGTTTCAACTCTTCTTCTTCAAATATTTTAAGTAGAGCAAGAGATTCTTCATTATACTTCCTAAGTTTGGAAACACTAATAGCATAGGTTTCTTCTAGACTAGATAGTCTCTCTTCAAGAGAGGCTCTCAAGGATCTTTCTTTCTCAAGAGCTTTTACAAGCTCATTATCATGATTCTCATGACCACCACCATAGCTCTCCAAGGTCGTGATGATATCTTCCTTCTCATCTATGAGAGAGTTAGCAGCATCAAGTTGCCTCAAGAGGGCCTTTAACTTTTCCTTGGTTTCACCTTCAAGACTACATAGCCAAGAGCTAAGAATCTTGGTCTCCTCATCATCCACGATGTTTTCAACACAATCCAATAATGAGGGAGAACTAGTAGCAATAGACTTGGAGGTGGAAGATATTATCGTGGTGGCTTTTGCCATGAGACATGTAGGTCGGACCAATGCCTTCTCATTGGGGGATTAGAATAGAGAGAACGGTGAAGAGGAAGTCGTAGCTATGGCGAAATGGGCCACACATACGACTTCATCTTCTCCTTCATCTCCAGAGTAGTATGTTTCCAGTGTGGAGCCTTCTTGAACATATAGAGCCCTTGGGACTCTTCTAGCGAGATTCTTGTTTTGTGGAGCTTTGTTTTGTCCTTGCGAACAAGCTTCCCTTCATTCTATTCTCTTGGCTCTAAAGGACACTCCTTGACAAAGTGATTTGCACTTCCACAATTGAAGCATGTCCTTGGCCGCTCCCCCTTCTTCTTGTAGATCTTGTTTCTTGAAGGTCTAGGAGCACCGGCCTTGTGAGCCTCCCATCTCTTCCAATAGCCGTGCATGGCAAGAGAAATGCACTTGTGAGCACCCTTGTATGTATCTTCATTATCCTCATCATCCTCACCGTCCTCATCCACTTCTTCTATGTGAGCGAGCGTCTTAGACTTCAAGGCGAGGTTGGGAGGCTTTCCTCTTGAGTGAGCGATAGAATCATATGCACTCTTGTGAGATAGGGATATAGCTATGAACTCATTAAGAACACCAATGGAGTTGAGGGAGTTGTAGTCCGATCTTGTACGAATTCTCGTGGAGAGGTTCTTCTCAAAAGGAGATATGGCCTTGACAAACTTCCTCTTGATCCACTCATCGGAGATCTCCTCTTTTCCAAAGTCCCTCAATTGGTTGCGAAGAGTGACAACTCTTCTATATAGTTCTTCCGGACTCTCATCTTGAAGCATAACAAAGTTCTCAGACTTGTCGAGAGCCACATCATACTTGGAGGATTGGATGCTAGCATTGCCTTGAAACAAAGTGTCAAGTTTATCCCAAGCCTCCTTGGCGGTCTTGATACCGCGGATGTGTTCAAGATGTTCTCTTGGGAGAGCCTTCTACATAGTGACAAGAGCGATCTTGTTGAGTTGAAATCCCAGATCTTCTCTTGCAGTCAAGTTCCTTGGATCGTGAGGATGAAATCCATGGAGAACGCTTCTCCACGAGGCGGTGCAAGACCCTGAAATATGAGACTACATATCGAACTTCCAAGACGAGAATTCGTTAGTGTTAAGCATGGGAGGAAGTCCAACATTTAGAATGTGTGGCATTGTGGCAATAGGATGAATAGTGTCATAATTGGGAGGTGGTAGTACTTTTGAGTTAGACCCCGAACCGTTAGCCGATTGAGACTTGGAGCCTTCGGAGCTCCCACCGCTTTTAGCCTTTTTATCGGCTTTTGCCTTGGCTAAAGCAATGTTAGCTTCCATTTCGGCAATGTACGGAATGGACTCATCATCCGAGCTAACATCATCGACGGTGAGAGGTGGTTCCTTGGACTCCTTGGTTTTCCCCATCATGACCTCCAACATTTCCTTTATGTTAGAAACCACCAAGCCAAAACTAGAGCTAACCTTGGACAATTCGGTTTGGAGAGTTCCAACCATTTCTTGTAGGTTAGTTATAGTGTCGGCCATTTTGGCGATTTCCGCACTAGAACCGTTGGGCTCATTTTCATTGACCATTATACTCTTAGGCGGTTAAACCCTTAGCAAGAGACGAGGCTCTGATACCAATTGAAAGTGCACTATGGTCAACTAGAGGGGAGGGGTGAATAGGTTGACTTTCAATTCTTCTTTTTTTGCTTTTAATTATGGCTAAGCAAGATAAAGTGAGGTTCGCTAGATGTGCAACTAGTAGGTGAGGAACCTAAGTGATACAAGATAACATACGCACCGAAAGCAAAAACGAAAGGCAACAAGATAAACCAAAAGTGTAAACAAGGAGACAAGGATATGTTTCTTGTAGTTCCTTCTCAAGAGAAGTACTTCTATGTTAGAGAGGTGGGGGACACCTAGGCGCTCCTCAATAGCACGGTTGTGCACACCTTATTCTCCTTGAGCTTCTCCGGTGAGGGAGATTCTCGTTTCCACTATAAGGTCAACTTGAAGGCGTTGACCAAACCTTTACACAAGGTTGAGGACACTCTACAAGATGGATGGAGGCTCTCAACGGATCCGAAGCTTCTTGCAACAAGGTAGAAGCTACAAGCATAAGATCTACTAAGGTTTCTAGGACTCACGTAGGATTCTAGATCTACTATGGTGTGGTGGATGTATTTGAAATTCCTTTGGTGGAATCATGGATCGAGGTCTCCTCTAGCTCTCCACAAAGTTTCGGAGTGTTTGGGTGGTTGGAGAGGGAGATCTAGGAGGTTGAAGCTTTCATTAATTACTAGGAGAGAGAATGGGCAAAGCTTGAGCATTTATGAGGCAGGGGAAGCCTTTAAATACCCCTTCCCCCAAGTGGCCGTTGTGCAGTCCACACAGCACCGGAGGCTCTGGTGTTTCCACCGGAGGCTCCGGTGGTCTTCTTATACGCGTACGCGCGCAACTCGCTGTCTTCACACTGGAACCTGTAGGGCGGAGGCTACGGTGGCTTTGGCGGAGGTTCCACCCACCGGAAGCTCCGCTGGAGCCTCCGTTCTTATCCATCCGAACGGAGTTTCAGCGGAGCCCGCACCGGAGGCGACACCGGAGGCCAGCCCCAACAGTGGGGCAGTGGAGTCAGCGGAGGCTCCGGTGGTTTCACCAGAGGCTCCGCTGGAGCCTCCGCTCTTATGCACCCGAAGGTATTTTTAGCGGAGGTTCCACCGGAACCTACACCAGAGGCCAACGCCTGGATGTGCTGGGAATTGCATGGGGCGGAGGTTCCGGTGGTTTCACTGGAGCCTCCGCTGCTTGCAAAAATGGCTCCCCAGCTTTGTTTCTTTGAGCTCTTTCATCCGGAACATGTTTGGAACCCATTGAGATTGTATAATTGTTGAACCTGGGCATTTTCATATGTATCTAATAGGACCTGCAAATACTCTCAAATAGTCATTAGTCCAATAGTTATGTTGTCATTAATTATCAAAACGGAAGATGATCTTTCAGTAGTCCATACATAGGGTTCACTATCCATGATATATGAAAGGTATATCATAGTTGATTTTTAAAATATCTGTATCTTTGTTGAATAAGATACTTAAAAATAAAATAATATAGTTTTCTTTCTCTTGTAGATATTGCCTGTACAAGAGGTTTTGTAAAACTTTTGTTAAAAAGAAAGTTTTCTCTTTGCAAAACTTCTTGGAATCAACTTCCAGTTTTTGTTTAGAAAAGAAAGGTTTTCTTTGGAAAACTTCTTGTAAAACAACTTCCGGCTTTTCTTCATCCCTACCTCAATGGTACAAAGTTCCTTCTTTCAATAAATCACAAGTTCCAACTCCTTCTCAAAACACCTTTTTGAAAAGATTCACACAATGCTAGATACATGGCCATTCAACTATCTATATCCGAGGACACATCTATTCAGAATAGTTTGACTCTGCAGAGGTGTACACATTCCACAAGATCCAGAACATCCGCCGTGAACAACCACAGACTGTATCAACAGTATGTGAACATCAGATAACTGATCCTAACCATCCATATGTTCAAGCTAGTAAATAACTATCTCTTCAGTTGGGTTTGTTCTCGCCGACACCACGTCACACATCGCCACAACAGGAGATCCAACTGCTGCGGCCGGGGGGTAACTTAATCCCTCACTTTGTATGTCTCGTGTTTCATAACTTGGCGACAATCGGTTTGAGGGCATGACGCCCCTTATAGCAAATAGAGATAGAACATACACTAACGAAAACAAGTTTCAAATTAAGCCCCGTTCCCATGTTGAAGTAGAGTGGCACTACGATAAAGGTTGTCCGGCGAAGACTAGATTATGTGTCATTTTTAAAACACCTTTTTTCCCAAAAATGACAACTTCAATAATCCTCCTGTGGATAAGGCTTCGCCTTTCCACCGGCTTTTCCATAAAGACTTTGTTTTGCAGAAGTCTTAGGGTGTCCACTTAGGAACTTATACTTTTGGTGGTAATAAATACCATATGGTGTCTATGGGCTTGGTAACACCAAGTTTCAACTACTGGCATAATAATACTTATATACTATTAATAGTAGTATTAGCCACTCAAAAATAGTTTTGATAAACAAAGTTTTGTAAAACTTTCAGAAGTAAAAACATGCATGATAGATAATGATAAGTGTAGTTCAAAGCATCAGTATGGCTTTCCTTGAAACTCTTTGTGTCCCTGGCTTTGAAGTAGCTTGAACTTGACACACAGCTCTACGACTCATTATTCTTCTTCTTCATTTTCTAACGTCGTAAAAGAGTAAAAGACACACAGTCAGAACAAAAAAGGCAAATCAATGACACAAAGCAATACATACATCAAGAAAACTTATACTTGTGCAATCACTCAAAAAGTTATCGAGAAAAACTACCTCACAAATACTCATGGTACAAAACTATCACTAGAAATACATATGGTTGAGAAAACATATTCCACATCTTAGATATCATAGGTTGAGTGGGTGTGCCACTCTCATACCAAGATATTTAAGAAGCTAAAAATATAACTTGTGGTCACAAGGGTGAGACTACTAAGGTACTAACAAACATTCAAAGCAATACCCTTGGCAGTGGGTATTAACAACAACACAAGTAACCTCAACAATGCAAAGATAAAAAGATACTACTAAACACAATAATAGAACTAGTACAATGCTCATGCTAAAACAATCAATCAGACAATTTCAAACAGCAAAACAAACAAACCACAAATGAATAATATAGTTACTGACTATGCTTATGTCTACATAAAAGCTAAGGAATCACTCAATCATAAAAGTAACAACACAAACCAGTGTCTTAATCAAATGTAACAAGTCATAAGACACACTCTAAAACATAATAATAACAAGAGATATTACACCTAGCAAAATAACATAATAACATGAGTCAACTAATAGCATACTAATATGAAAGATTGCTACACAAGCATGCTATAAGAGATAATGCATTCAACAACTAATAACAACTAGCAACTCAAAGAGTCAAGTCGTAATAACAGAAGTTAAAAAATCTTAGGAATAACATTCTACCCTAAATTGAGAGACAAACTTAATGGAGCAAAACTCAAAATATCTAGTGGTGACACTAATGCAACACTAGAGAAGCAGACAACACTTCAAGGATGCATAATACTAAACAAGAATCACATGAAGATAATAAAACTACTAACAGAACATATAACTTACACATGCTAGTAAACAATTCTACTAAAATAATTCTATTAAAACAACTACTTAGCGAGAATCAACCAAGCCTATTAAAATATGCTTTTCTAACAATCATCAAAGTGACATGCTATACAACCAGTAGCTATGCACTCAATACATTCTAAATCAAATACTTTCTAAAATCAAAACACTCAAGGAATTTCTATCCACACATAATTTACTAATACTAGGAAATACTTCTATTAGCAAACAATACTCAAAAATTAATTAAAACAATAGCCAAGCATTTCCTAACATGATATTCCCAAGGGAAACAATATGTAGAAAAAATTACCTCAACCAAACATACTAAGAGTCACACAGGAATACTAAACACTTCAATCAACAAGTAGGGCAAACTCTACTTTCCTTGGTGGAAAATGCTAAACACACTCATATATAAATACAGGCTACTAGCAAACAACTGTATGGTAGGGGATTTGTAACCCTAACCAAAAATACAATAGGACCAGTGGGTTATGGGCCCACTAATATACCAAGTCATTTAAGAGGTCACAAATCCTCTGGTCCTATTTGACAAAATAATCATCTACCAAACAATCATCACACATGACTCATACTAGTGAAAACAACAAAGTGAAAACAAACAATAAATACTACACATGCTTTCCAATAAAATAAAGTGCAAGCTAACAGAGGTGATAACATCACAATAAAAGTACCAAGATGGTACTAGACTCAACACAACAACATCAAAACTTAGATAAAACAAGCATACAAAGATTTCCTTACACAATCTATTCAAAAATAAATAATAGAAAACACTACTAGACTACTTCTATTTCTATTTGATTTCCAAACATGCACACACTTCCTACCATACTAGTATTGCAAGGAAAAAAAACCTAATAACAGAGAGAAACACATTTATACATGCTAGAAAACAAGATTCTAACAAACAACATTTAGTTACAAACAAATACACAAGATCTAAAATAAACAGAAAAGGTGATGTATCTAGAAATGCACGCCAAAGATAATGTAGGACTCCAAAATTTAATCAAAGCTAGGATTACATAGATCTAGTCACACACAAACTCATCCAGTTGGATTCACGTGAAAAATCATTTTTAAACTGCTTCTAAAAATCCTAGAAATGCCTACTGGCATTTTACCAAAATGGATGGCATTTCCATTTGGTAACTCTCCTTGATGCACGGCCAAGTCCTATTGATAGATCTATCGAAGGGTTACTATGGCAAAAATAAACATGCAAACATAAATCTACCACTTAGACGTTTTTAGAAAAAGGGTACTCTACTGCTAGGAATTTTTGTAGAATTTAATTTGTATCAAAAATATTCTTAACAAGCCTAAAGCAAACGTCCAAGTTTATGTAAAAATAAAAGAAAAACAAACTAGGTACACGGGCCAGATCTCCCAGCGACCGGCCCAGCTAAGCGCTGAAGGTAGCCCAAGAAGGCGAGCGCGCGCGTGCGACGTGGGAAAATGGCCAGTTCAACGTGGTCTGTTGATCTGCTGATCAACGGCGCACGGGCGTCGTTCTCCTCTCCCTATCCTCTTTCTCACCGGAGGCGAACGGGGAAACGGCGACGGCCGCGGTGCTCACCGTGGGAGACGACATGGATGGGAACCGGGTCGGGAAAGGTGCAGGGGCTCACAGGAGTCGAGGGCGCAGAGTTCGTCGGCGATGGCAGCTCAAGGCGGCGGCGCGGGTGCGGAGCGGCTGCAGCGGCGACGGTGACGGCGGCGGGGCTCCTGCATGCAATAGAGCACGGGGAGGGGTCAGGGGGTGCCTACATGCTACGGGTAGCTCATTGGTGGCGATAATGAGAGGTGGTATGGACTGGTTCAACGTGCACCACCTCGGGTGGACCTCGGTGACCGGCGGCGATTTTTTGGGCTCGGGCGCTCGTAGAGGGCGCAACGGCCTGATTAAGAGGGTGGAGGAGAGTGAGGGGGTGTGGGAATCTAGTGACGAGAGGGTTTCATGCGAGGATGCTCATAGACATGGTATCGAGTCAAACGGCATGGGCGTGCGCTACAGGGCGTGTCCACGGTGTTCCCCAGCGTGGGGTGGTGTCAGGGAGCTAGGAGGGGGTCGGGGGAAACTACTTGTAGGCTCTTGAGGGGTGGAAGAGACACGACATGGCCACAGTGGCCTTTACACTGTGCTCCCATGTCATGACATCCTCTTCTCTGACCCCCACTTTTTCACACATGCTCTCTCTCCCTGGACTTCTAGAAACTCACCAAAGGCATCCTAGGTTAGTTCAAACATTAGTCAACACGATTGGCAAAGTGGCATTTCAAAAATTGAACCAAAAGCACAAGAAAACATTTGTCAAAGTTTTGAAAAAATGTTGTTTCAGAAAATTCAGAAAAAATGAGTTAGAGAGACTTAGTGAAATTTTCTAAGTGTTGGAGACTGTTAAAAACATCAGAAAGTTCACACTGTTTTCAAGGGTCAAATAAATTCTATTTATTTTTCAACGTTGGAGATTGTTAAACATGTTTTAAACTTCCAGAAACATATTTTGAAAACAATTTTGGAATAGCGGAAGGCTATGAAAACTAAGTGGGAAAGGGGGTACTTTCTGTTTTTCTCTGTTTTCTAAAAATGCCTTTTTCTGTCTTATTTTTCTTGCACAAAAACAACAAGAAAACGATTGTTTTTCTTATTCAAAAATCCACACCAAGCTTATGGATTTGTAGTCCATATATCAAGGAACCAATATCAGTCAAGAAAACACAAAATGGAATATTTTAGCCTAGTGAAAACAAGTGTGGAAAACATGTACTTGGCTATATTTTTAGGGAAAAGTTTTAATAGAAAACTCAAAAGAAAACTTCCATAAATCATTTTTTATTTTTGGTTTTCTTTGATCCAACAAAGCTAAAAGTTTATTTCAAGATGCAAGAAAGAATGATCCAAGTATTGGAATAAAAATAACTCAAGTAACATTATGGAAAACATAAGAGAAAGCATAAAAGTGCTTTCAAAAAAAAATTGTATTGGTTTTAAAATGAAGCAATCCTTGCATTGCACACATGCCTATAGTAACATACACATGTTGGTTAAAACAAACATGTTGTTAGAAAAAAAAAATGTTTGCCCATATTTTTGTCTCATTGAACTACAGTACAAGAATCCAAAAACTGGGGTATGACATAACACATCATGAATCAATTAATAATGTTTCTGGGACAAATGCACATCAAACCCGGAATGGAAACTATTCTCTCTCAATGGTGAATAAAGTTAGAAGATGGAGACTCAACATAAAAGTAAAAGAAAGGCCCTTCACAGAGGGAAGCAGGGATCACTCATGTGCTAGTACTTTTTATTTTATTAAACAGAGGTATTGAAAACATTTTTTAGAGAGGTGTATCTTTATGTCAACGAATGGTTAACAGAAAATATAGTACATCACAAGCCAAATAGACTTCATAAGAGCGGCTCCCATAGAAGGATGCATCTGGGTAGAAGGTCATCCCACTTTCTCTTTTGTTTACACAATTATGCTTTGACTGATAAATCAGGGGGAAAAATAGTGAAGATAATTTGTTGTATTAATTTGGGGCTGGGCACCCCACTGCCAGCTCTTCTATCAATTGGATAAGCGGATGAAGCCACTAGTCCAGGGTGTGAAATTCCAATCAACAAGTGAGATAAAGATTCTATATTTACGTCCTCATGAGCTAAAATAGGAGCACAAAACAAGATTAATTTTAAAGGTTTTAAAGGTAACACATAGAGAATTGCACTAAAAATCATTCAGTTTAATTTTAATAATGGGTTCCCAACCATCCTCCAGCTTCCTAGGAATAGAGGCTTCACATCTTAATTCATCCTCTCTAATTTGCATGAGAGCATTTGTAACATGTTTTGTGAAAGCCATATTCATAGAACTAGCATAAGGAGTTTAGGACAACTATCAAGGTTTTGTAGGAACTTAATCACTTCAGTTATGTTGTAATCATTCAAGTCAAGATCATTTTTATCAAGCATTATGGGACCATTTTCTCCCATGTTTCTAAAAAAATCAGCACTTTTATCAGGAATATTTTTAGCAGTTTCAGGCAGTTTTGCATTTTTAATAGCAGAAGTGGGAGTACTGCGAACACCAATTACTTTACCATTGACCTTCGAAGGTTTAATAGCATTAGAAGCTTTAGTTTTACCAGTGGTGGTAATGGTGCAAAGATTAGCTATATTATTCTTTCTAGCTATTTCATCTTCTATTTCCCATCTAGCATGCAATTCAGCTAACATCCTAACATTGTCATCAATTCGAATTTGGAAGGCATTCAAAGTTTTGCTTTCTTTAACATCGTGAGGCATAACCTTTAGTTTCATAAAATCAAAATCAAGAGCAAGGCTATCAACTTTAGAAGCAAGAACATCAAATTTGTCAAACTTTTCCTCAATTTTTTTATTAAAAGCAGTTTGTGTAGTAATAAAATTCTTGAGCATGTTTTCAATATCAGAGGGTACACTTTTATTGTTGTTGTAGGATTTACCATAAGAATTAACGTAAGCATTACTATTATTGGGAGGATATGGCCTATAATTGTTGTTACCAAAATCATTCCTATAAGCATTGGTGTTGAAATTATTATTTGTAATGAATTTCACATAAACATACTCTTCTTGAGCAACCAAAGAGGCTAAAGGAGCAATATTTGGATCAATAGGAGCATGACCATTCATAAGCATAGACATAATAGCATCAAGTCTCTCATTCAAAGAGGAGGTTTCTTCAACAAAATTTACCTTCTTACCAGTTGTAGCTCTCTCAGTGTGCCACTGAGAATAATTTACCATCATATCATCAAGAAGCTTTGTTGCTGACCCAAAGTAATGGAAATAAAGTTTCCTCCAGCAGCTGAATCCAGAAGGTTTCTTGAAGAAAAAACCGGACCTGCATAAAAGGTTAGGATGATCATCCAAGTAGTCAGTCCATGAGTGGGACTATTCTTTACTAAAAATTTCATTCTTTCCCAAGATTTAGCTACATGCTCATTATCAAGTTGCTTAAAATTCATAATGCTAGTTCTTAAAGATATAATCTTAGCAGGAGGATAATATTTTCCAATGAAAGCATCTTTACACTTAGTCCAAGAATCAATACTATTTGTAGGAAAAGATATCAACCATTCTTTAGCTCTTCCTCTTAAAGAGAAAGGAAACAATTTCAGTTTAATAATATATCCATTTACATATTTATATTTTTGCATCTCATATAGTTCAACAAAATTATTAAGATGGGAAACATCATCATCAGTACTAACACCAGAAAATTGCTCTCTCATAACATGGTTTAACAGGGCAAGCTTTATCTCATGAAAATCAGCAGTAGGAGCAGGTGGAGGAATAGGTGTGCTAATTTAATCATTGTTGTTCGGGCTAGTAAATTCACACAACTTAGTGTTCTCAAGGGTACTCATTTTAGCAAGATTAAAAACGGGATAAAAAAGACAACTAGAATACGAACTAATTTTTTGTGTTTTTGATAAAGAGAAACAAACAAGACAAAATAACATACACTAAGCAAAACAAAAACAAAGTAAAGAGATTGGAAGTGAGAGACTCCCCTTGCAGAAATTCTCTTCCTCCCCGGCAACGACGCCAGAAAAGTGCTTGATGGTGCAGTTTTTGCACTCGTTGGGAGAGCCCAAGAGGAAGATTTGATGAGCACAACAACAAGTTTCCCTCAGAAAAGAAACCAAGGTTGGATCGACCAGTAGGAGAAAGAAGCAACTTCCGAAGGTTGATGCAGCTGAGGTGGTAGGTCGCACTACCGGTTCAACAGCAATGTGGAACCTACACAACACAATCAATTCACTTTGCCCCAACAAAGAAGTGATGTTGTCAATCTCACCGGTTTTGCTGAACAGAAAGAGGTTACAAGTATGGTGTGGAAAACAGTATGAGAACAATATGAAAACAGTAGTAGCAGTGTGAAAACAGTAATTGAAGTGGTTGTATTATCTGTAGGAGAAAATGGACCGGGATCCATAGTTCACTAGAGGTGTCTCTCCATAAAAGATAGCTAACAAGTGTGGTGAACAAATTACAGCTGGGCAATTGATAGATAGTGAAACATGCATGCCAAGATGATTACTATGTGATTCATGCAGGCATTACAACAAGATACATAGACCGTCATCCAAATTCAACTATGACTAATAATCCACCCTCCGAATATCATCCGACAAGCCTTGGGTATTAAGTTGGAAGAAACAGATAATCGTAGTAAGCAAAGTATGTAATGTAAACAATGTAAACATCGTTGTTTTCTCCCTAATGGCATCAGCACATCCTCCATCCTTCACGTTTCTATCACTCTAGCATAGATGCAAAGGAGGCATGAACCCACAATCGAGCATAAATACTACCTCTTGGAGTTACTAGTATCTACGTGGCCAGAGCATCTACTAACAACGGAGACCAGGCAAGATCATAAATAACATACACATGAAGAAAACATGATAGATTGATAATCAAGAGACATAGCATTCAATAATCATCGGATCCCAGAAAACACAACATGTAGCATTACAATAAGATGATCTCGATCATGTAGAGTAGGTCACAAGATCTAAACATGAGGCATAAAGATGAGAGAACAACCATCTAGCTAGTGCTATGGACTTGTAGTCGAAGGATGAACTACTCATGCATCACTCTGGAGGCGGGCATGGTGGTGTAGAGCCATCCAGTGATGACCCCCCCCAACAGGGTGCCGGGGAGAACTCCAGAACTCTCCCGATCTCGGGTTGACGCTGACGGCGGCCTCAGGTGTTTTTCATGGAAAAGTGGTATATTTTTAGGGTTCATGTATCGGGGGGGATTAATAAATAGGCGAAAGGGTGATGGCGGTTGGCGCCCGAGGCGCCCACACCACCACATGGGGCGGCAAGGGGGTGCGCGCCGCCTCATGGTGGGGCTCCATGTGGCCTCCCTCCGGGCCTCTTCGGGACTCAGTGGAACCTTCGGGAATTCTAAGACTTTCGGGATTCAAATTATCGAATTCTAAGAATATTTCCAGAAATCCTTTTCTGAAACTAAAAACAACAGAAAAAAGGAACTGGCTCTATGGCATCTTTTCAATAGGTTAGTCCAGGAAATCGATAAAAATGGCATAAAGTGTAAGGAAAACATGTAGCATATGGCATGTAAACAGCATGGAACATCCGAAATTAAGGATACATTTATGACGTACCAGTGGTGTGGCCCCCTGGCCACCCACCGACGTTGCCCTTTCTAAGCTCCTCCACGGGTTAACCCTAAATACCCGAGACTTTTCCACCAAAAGTTTCGTAGCTGCCGTCATCGTCAACGCAGTGAGGTTGTCAACCTCACCGGTTTTGCTGAACACAAAGAGGTTAAACGTATGGTGTGGAAAACAATAGGAGAACAGTATGAAAGCAGTAGCAGAAGTATGAAAATAGTGTGAAAGCAGTGTGTGTATTATCAAATGAGAAAATGGACCCGGGTCCACAGTTCACTAGTGGTGTCTCTCCGTCAAAGATAAATAACATGTGTGGTGAACAAATTACAGTTGGGCAATTGACATAAATGGAGGTTGCACCGTAGTGCATATGCAAGACATAAAGATTACTATGTGATTCATGCGGGCATTACAACAACATACATAGACCGTCATCCAACTGCATCTATGACTAATGATCCACCCTCCAAATATCATCCAACAAACGTTGGTATTAGTTTGCAAGCAACAGATTATCGCAGTAAGAAAAGTGTGTAATGTAAACAATGTAAACTAGGTAAACACCGCTGTTTTCTCCCTAATGGCAATAGCACATCCTCCATCTGGCACGTTTCTGTCACTCGAGCACAGATGCAAAGGAGGCACGAACCCACTATCAAGCATAAATAGTCCCTCTTGGAGTTACTAGCATTTACTTGGACAGAGCATCTACTAATAATAGAGAGCATGTAAGATCATAAATAACATATGCATGAAGATAACATGATAGATTGATAATCTGAAGACATAGCATTCAACATTCATCAGATCCCGGCAAACACAACATGTAGCATTACATAAAGATGATCTCGGTCATGTAGGGAGCTCACGAGTCTAAACATGAGGTACAAAGTGGAGAAGAGAACCATCTAGCTACTGCTATGGACCCGTGGTCCAGGGATAAACTACTCACACATCACTTCAGAGGAGGGCATGGTGGTGTAGACCCCTCCGGTGATGAATTCCCCTACCGGCAGGTTGCCGGGGAGAGCTCCAGAACCCTCCCGATCTCGGGATAACGAGGACGGCGGCCTCAGGTGTTTCTCGGGACGAAGTGGTATATTTTTAGGGTTGACGTATCAAGGGGTATAAATAGGCGAAAGGGAAAAGGTGGTCGAGGCCCGAGGGACCCACAACACCACATGGCGTGGCCAGGGGGCGGGCCTCCCTATAGTGTGCCCCCTCCGGGCCTCTTCGGGACTCCGTGGAAGCATCGACAATTCTAAGACTTCCGAACTTCACATTTTCCAATTCCGAGAATATTTCCAGAAAAACTTTTTGAAACAAAAAACAACAGAAAATAGGGAACTGGCTTTGTGGCATCTTGTCAATAGGTTAGTCCAGAAAATCGATAAAAATGACATAAAGTGTATAGCAAACATGTAGGAAACAACATGAAAACAACATGGAACATTAGAAATTAAGGATACATTTATGACGTATAAATATCCCCAAGCTTAGTTCCTACTCGTCCTCGAGTAGGTAAACGATAAAAACACATAATTTCTGAGGTGACATGCTACCAACATAAACTTGATCATCAAAAATGTAAAAGCATAAGTAAGCTGATATCATAGATCTTTTACACAAGCATGATAAATAACATTTTAACAATAAAGCATAGCAATCACCTTGCATCATGAGAATTAACACAAATAAAAGATCATGAATAAAAATGCATCAAAGGATATACGTTTGTTTCAAATATAGAGAAAACATGGCAAAGTAATATTTCGCTAGTCCTTAAGATTGGGGAAAAACATAAATTCCAGGACACATTCAAAGTTCATGAGGAAGAATAGAACAAATAATTAGATAACAAACAATAAACCATCATGAATCAATTAGTAATATTTCTGGGACAAATGCACATTAAACTCAGAATGGCAACTATGCTCTCTCAACTCTGCAGAAAGTTAGAAGATGGAGACTCAACATAAGAGTAAAAGAAAGGCCCTTCGCTGAGGGAAGAAGGGATCAACTCATGTGCTAGATCTTTTATTTTATTAAATAGAGGTATAAAATGTTTGACACTCCTCCCAACCATCTTACACAAACAATGGATAACCGAATCCTCGGGTCCTTGCCAAAAATCACATACCGTGGAGGAGTGTCTATATTTTTTAGAGAGGTGTATGATTATGTCAATGAATGGTAAACAGAAAATACAGTACGTCACAAGCCAACTAGACTTCACAAGAGCGGCTCCCATAGAAGGTTGCATCTGGGTAGAAGGTCATCCCTCTTTCTCTTTTGCTTACACAATTATGCTTTGACTAATAAATCAGGGGCGAAAATAGTGAAGAGAATTTGTTGGTATTAATTTGGGACTGGGCACCCTGCTGCCATCTCTTCTATCAATTGGATAAGAGGACGAAGCCACTAGTCTATGGTGTGAAAGTCCAATCAACAAGTGAGATAAATATTCTCTATTTACGTCCTCATGAGCTAAAACAGGTGCACAAAACGGGAGTAATTTTGAAAGTTTTAAAGGTAACACATGAGAAATTTACTTTGGAGTGGCGGTTAAATACCACATGTAGGTAGATATGGTTGACACATTTGGCATACTTTGTTCTTTGGTAGTTGGATGCACAAGTAGATATCATACTCAGTACAGGTGGAGGCTAGCAAAAGACTGGGAGCAACAAATCAAGAGATCATAAGAGCCATAATCATGCATAGCGACATAAATATCTTTAATAAAAGCATAAGTGGTACCACAAGTTCAAAAACTAAATGATCATAGAGGATATAAGTGACTGGTTCATAGTCATAAACATGGTGTGAGCATGCCCTAAGTCAACCAAATAAAACATTCAAAGGAGAACACCACAAATTTATGCTTCAATATGACAAGAACAACTCATGATTCTTTCCATGGAGCATTAGACACTCTCAACTATTTGAGACTAATCATTCTACTAAATGACCACTAGGCTTTAGAATTAAAATAACATCTAGCATGATACGAAAAAGTCTATACACAGTCTATACAAGCTTCTACTTGCACCGTTATAAATTCTACTTCAAGCGGCAGTTTCTTTTCCCAACAAGCACCATACAAAATATGTTTTAACAAAAACTCTATAAATGATACAGCAAGCAAACATGAGAGTACTCACATAACAATACGAAAACTAGCTCTAAATAAGAGATGCAAAGAAAACAAGAGCTAAACAGGAATTTTGCAGCAGCTAGAAGAAAAAAACTAGGAATACGAGCATAACGAGTATTCAAACGAAAAAAGCAGAGCGTGTCTCTCTCCCAATGTCGAGACATCGTAGTAGAATTCTTAGACATGGGTGCCATGAGACTACTGATAGATACGTGGGGGGACGTGGTAGTATGACGAACAATGACACCAAGGTTTTACCGAGATTCGGTACGTCGCAACTAGGCGACGTTCCTACTCCCGCAATCTCACTAAATCAGGGATGAAGCCTGAAGTATACAAAGTACAATGTGAGTTAGGTTTAGCTACTCGACAAGGATCAACCTCTCGGCGAGTTAGCTTCTAGCTTATTGTCTATCTATTTCTTATCTCCCGTCCGGCTTTATATAATAGCCGGGTTAGGGCTTACATAAAAGGAAACCTAGAAGACTACGGTAAGTTCTAACTTGGAAGGCAAGAATCCGCCTTCTACTCCAAGCCATACCACGTGGGCTGTGGTCCGAGTTCTTCTAGAATCCGGCTTATGCGCGTCAGCTTACTAGGCCGCCTAATGGACCGTAATCCATTACCATTCAGGCCACCCTGGTAATCCGGCACTTTAGGACATCATATGATATACCCCTAATTGGTATATATCCGACAGTAGCCCCCAAGAAGGATTCAGACTTCAATTCGTCGTCTTTCGTCAAATTCGCATTCTTTCCGAGAAATGTCGGCTCTTCGTCTTGATTCTTCTTTTCCTTAAATCATGGTTTAACGTGAAATCATGCATTTTTCTTCCACGAGCCTTCATGGACAAGGAACTTCCTACATCAGCGATGAAATCATGCTGACGTCAGGGACGTTTGTGTTTCGAGTGTGAAACCCTGAAACGTATCTCTGACAGATTCTCGCAGGAAACGAGGAGATAGCAATAATCACCTGTCGATTCATTTCCCGGATTTGCCGGCGAGTGAGAATCCAACGGTCTAAAGAGCCCTTAGCGTGCACCATAAAGGATTTTCGGCTATAAATAGCCCTCTTCGTGCCCTCCAGCAATCCTTACGCTCTCTTCTCACCTTCTAGCTCAAGCACCATAGCCTCCGAGCCACAGTCCCAGCGAGAGCAGAGCAGAGCCCGTACTGATCCAAGCACCATTCTCGGACTTCTCATCGGGAGCTCGAGGTCCTCACCATCGACGCGCCGGAGAACGTTTCCGGCGGCCAGGCCCGCGAGGATCTACATCTCGCGGCCGATAACCTGGCCGCATCTTCCTCTACGCCGCATCCGCCTCTCACCCCCGAAACGGCGGAAGAAAAAGTCATCCTCGTCAGAGAGGAGCTTGCCGCCGCGGCCGCCGCCACCGGAGCCCAGGACGAGGGCGAGACTTCCGGAAATTGGAGCCGGTGCAACATTCCCCCTCCCTTCTTACGACAATGGAGAAGGAGGGGTTGATTGTGAAGGGAAAGTGGCGGTACGAGCAAGAAGAGTCCGAGCCTTCACCTAAGGCCGGAGAGCTGGTTCTCCTCACTTCTCATATCTCACGAGGTATGGGATTTCCACCATCCGCCTTCTTCCTCCAGGTACTCTGTCGTGGGATAATCACGGCAGACGTTACCAGGGATAACTTATCTTGGGGTAATTCGACTCTGGCGTTTGGGAGAGGGTTTTGCTCAGGGGAAATCATGGTGATAAACGATCTGGTAGCCGGCAATCAAGTCGCCGAGTCTCCGATCTAGATTTATTATCTCAACTCCGGTATTACAAGGGATACTCGAATAGCTAGTAAAAACTCGTGTCTAATCTAACCCTAGGAGTCGGCTTATATAATATCCGGACCCCCTGGCTTCCTGTCCAAGGCATACTCGGAGTCCTACCCGGGCACCGCTTACAAACCCTAAACTTCCTTATCAAAACCCACAATCCGGGTTACGAGGCCTACACTCTTGGGCCTTCTAGAAACTCCTTTTCCTTGAGCCGGGTCTTGCGCAGCTCCCTTTGGGCCGAGTTACACCTTGGCGTTAGCCTACCGGGTTATCATCCCTCCATCATACTCAATCAATACAACATCCAACCTCACAAGTTGCCACCTAACTCAATTCTATACTTAGCCGGGTTCCAGGCCCTCTTCGAAGGGTCTCTAGGTTTAGCCCCTAGGTTAGATTTCTAGATGTACTGTTTCGGGGTTAAGCGAAACCCCTCTGAGAGTGCACTCCCGACTTGCGGGACCATATCTTTTACCCTGCGTAGATTCAGGGAAGATTGGTTCCCCAAGATAAAAACCTCGGAATCCGTCAAATTCTAGACGGGTTCCTTTTTCTATCACCCAGACGTCCCGTTTCTTGGAAAGGCAACGGGGGTTCCACCTTTCGCCAACACTGCCGCCACTCCCCAGGAAAACTTGGCAACCGAAGCAGTGCAGACCCTGCCGCCGGATCTTCTTAGAATTAAGCGACGCATCGCCAAACTCGTCACTTCTGATCCACCTCTTACCGGCATGGATACAATTCTATGATGGTTAGAGAGGCGAATTCAGTCGTTGGCTGACCACGGTACCCGGCTCTTATGCGACTATACGGGAACCGCGGACGCCATGCGGACGACGAACAAATCATTGACGGCAAAGGATTTGCGAAAGCGTGTGAACTAGTTGCTCGCAGCACGCGGCCAATATGAGGAAAGCCGACCGATGTACACGGGGACAAACCAGGCTCCAAAGGTATATCTTTTACATTTGGGGTTTTCCGTTCTTTCTTTCTCGGATAATTGTATTAACCCGGACTTTGTCTTGTTTGACAGATTTTCGATCTTGCTGAGACGGACCTCGCAACTGATGCCGAGTTGGACGCATTGCGTGCCAACTTTGCAGGTGGACGGAAACGCAAGAAGATTTCCGTCTCCCAGGAAATAATCGATCTTGACGGGGTTCCCGTCGCTACCTCCAGGTTTGACCTCCGGGTTTGCTATTTTTGTTGGAACTTTCTTCCTTTGTCTCGGTTTTTTAATTCCCCGGTAATTCTCTTTTTAGCCTGGTTCCCACAACCTTGAAGCCCCAAAAGCTAAAAAGGCTTAAGTCTGTGGCCAAAAGAGGGCCACGTCCTTCTCCTGCAACTTCCCCAGATATTCCAGTTGCTGATACAGAAGAGCATACTGCTGCTAGGAACGAAGAAACCCAGCAAACCAACCATCCCATCGTGCCGGAAACGGACAAGAGGGAAAGGGCGGCCTCAGAAATGGGAGGTCCTTCTCAGCCAGCTGACACTAGTGGAAACAACCCCTTTCATCCAGGGGGCCAAGGGCATCTGTCCCGGTTGCACAAAAATCCGGGACAAATGCTATGCATTTGTCCCGGTTTGTGTGCCCGAGGCTGCAGAAACCACCTGGGGGCCTCTGTCCCGGTTCGTGGGGAGGCATTGGTCCCGGTTTGTGGCACAAACCGGGACCAATGCCTAGGCACAGGCCACGTGGCACGCGCATGGGCATTGGTCCCGGTTCATTCCACAAACCGGGACCAAGTTTTTTGGCTTGGGGGAGTGAGAGAGGTGGGTGTTAGTGTGCGTTATTTTACAACTATTCAAACACATTTTCTGTTTAAAAAATTGATTATTCCAACTATTTAAACTAGAAACAATTTTTGAAATTTCAAACATTTTTTAAAGCCTAGTTTACGAATGGTTTTGAATTTGAAGAAACTTTCAATATGAAAAGTGTTTAAAATTGCCTAATGATTCCAAATACAAAATCTGTTTTAAAAAATAATTATGAAAAGTGAGGCGCGGGAGTTGTGCCTCGTGGCGCGGGAGTCCTGCCGCGTGGCGCGGGAGTTGTGACACGTGGCGTGGGAGTTGTGACGCGTGGCCACGAAAGCGCGGTATAAACTGTCGCGCCTCGAGCGTCTTCTCCTCTCCATGCACCGTCGCGCCGCCACCATGCCTCCGAGGAGGAACAACACCACCGGCTTCCGCGGCTTCCGAGCACGGCAGAACGGAATGTTCACCGCGAATATCCGCTGCGGGGACGACCGCATCCCCCTCGGCTCCTTTGCGACGGCGGCGGAGGCCGCCCGCGATTGGGACGCGGCGGCCTGGCGCCTCAACCACTTGCGGTCGCTGATGAACTTCAACGACTGCCACACCCTCTGGGAAGCGGAGGCCCGGGCGCCGACGCTACAGATCGTCACTGCCGCCGACCACCGCCACCTCAGGCACTGCGCGTTTCAGGGCCTAGTCGATGCCAGGGACGACCGCGTGGTCCGCGAGTATTACGGGAACAATCCGGGGGAGGAGAGCGCCGACGAGGAGCTTTCGCAGACCCGCGCGGCTGAGCGGGCGGAGCGGTGCCTCGAACGCCACCTCGCGTTAGATGCCGCTCGGGAGGCGAGGACGAAGGCGCTGCAAGAGCTGCGTCGGGCCGACCACGCCGGCGAAGTCTGGGCCTCCGACGATCCAAGGTGGGGGCCTATCTCGGACATACCATCATGCACCTCCGACAACGACGAGGAGGTCACCGACGAGTTCGCCGACGACGACCAAGAGGAGGTCACCGACGAGGGCCCCGACGACGATGAGGAGTAGTGTTCGTCTGTTTACTGTTTTTAATAAAAGAATTTGATGTAGTGTTCGTCTGTTTTCTATTTTCCGTGTGATTCTTCCTGATTTGTGGGATTCAGACGCCAGAAAGAAACACACCCCTCATCCAACGACTCATGTTAGGGAGGGGGGGGGGGACATTTCGATAGATAAACAAGGCACAGTACACATAATGGCAAGATTTGATCTAAACCTAAACGGAGAGCATAGATCTAAACCTAAACGGAGAGCATAGACCTAAACATAAAGGCAGTACATAATGGCAAGAGTGCATCGATCTACTAGTCATACTACTTCCTAGGCCTATAATACTCCGACTCGTAGTCGCCGTCGTCGTCGTCACTATCGTCGGACGGTGCTCTGGACTCCCTCGGAGGATCACGACCCCAGGACTGCGCGTGAGGGTAGCGCAGGCGGGGGTTATCGCCAGCCCTGATGTAGTTATTACGCTCTGAAGAGTCCGTCTACCGCCCCACCACAGCTGACGACCGGCCTCGTTGAAGTTCGAAGGGGGCGGGCCGTTCTCCTCGTACCTAGCGAGCGCACTCTCACGCCGATTAATGAAGAAGGCGCCAGAAGTAGGGCGGTAGTCGGGATTCCAACTGGGATTCCTCTGCTGCTCGGCGTGAGCTCGTGGTAGTAGTGGTTCGTGATGGCCGTCCGACGCGCCACACCTTGAGAAACAGGAGGGACCGGCACTCCTCCGGCGCTCAGCATCCAGCCGGCGGGGACGTTGTAGCCGGGCGGGCAGGGGTAGTTCGAGGCGGAAAGTGACTCCGCCTGCAGGAAGGTTAGAGTGGGTATGGTAGAAGCCATGGGAGAGTGGGGAGTTTATATTGTTTTATGCCAATGGTGGGAATGCGTGCATACATATATATAGTGAGAAGAAAAAGACCCCTTTAGTCCCGACCCGTTTTACCAACCGGGGCTAAAGGGTTACGGTTTCGTTGGGAAACGGATCGTCCCTTTAGTCCCGGTCTGTTTTACCAACCGGGACGAAATGGTTAGGGTTTCGTTTGGACCAATCATAAAGAATCACACGGATCGTGTGTTTGTTTCAAGCGCTTGTGAGTCGTTCGATCAGGGGTGTGTTTCTTTTTAGCTGTTGTGAGTCGTTCGATCAGGGTTACGGTGTGTTTCTTTCGAGCGGTTGTGAGCCGTTGGATCAGGGTGTTTCTTAACCATTGGATCAAAACCCTAGCACAACACTTTGTGAGCCAGAAGACCCTATATATAACCCACCTTCATACACCGGTCAGTTCATCGACCAACTACAAAACATCCGGATTCGCCAGCATACGTCCTGCCGTGCATTTGGTATGCATATATGCACTCAGTAGCCACAACAGGGCTGTATGCTAGCGGTACCGACTGTTGTGTTCTACATCCCCCTTTTAAGGTTTGATACATCATTCAGTTCATCGACCAAATACAAATCATCCGAATTCGCCATCATACGTCCTGCCGTGTATTTGGTATGCATATATGCACTGAGTAGCCACGGTAGGGCTGTATGATGGCGATACCGATTGTTTAGTTCTACATCCCCCCTTTAAGGTTTGATACATCATTCAGTTCATCGACCGAATACAAATCATCCGGATTCGCCATCATACGTCCGACCGTTCTTTTGATAGGCATATATATATGCACTCTATAGCCACGGCCGGGGAGTATGATGGCGATACCGATTGTTTTGTTCTACATCCCCCTTGAAGGTTTGACAAAAGGTTTGATACATCATTCAGTTCATCGACCGAATACAAATCACCCGGATTCGCCATCATACGTCCGACCGTTCTTTTGATATTCATATATGCACTCAATAGCCAAGGTCGGGCTGTATGATGGCGATACCGATTGTTTTGTTCTACATCCCCCCTACAAATCACCCGAATGCCTTGTATGCGACGAAACTATGTAAATGCATGGAGTTATTATAAATTGGTCTGAAGTGCACTTATGATTAATTTAACGTACCTTGTTCTGTATTTGAAACGTGTGGAGTTATTATTTGAAACATAAAGGATATAATGGAAAACAAAATAATACAATAGAAAACACAAAGGAAATAATGGAAAACATAAAGGAAACACTAGAAAACAAAAAAGGTAACAACAGAAAACAATATAAAACATAAAGGAAAACAATAGAAAACATAAAGGAAACAATAGAAAACATAAATGAAATAGTAGAAAACAAAATAAAACAAGAGAAAACAAAATAAAACAATAGAACACATAATGGAAAATAATAGAAAACAAAATAAAACGAGAGAAAACAATAGAAACATAAAGGAAAACAATAGAAAATTAGAGAAAACAAAATAAAACAAAAGAAAACATAAAAGAAAACGAAATAAAACACAAAGGAAACAATAGAAAACAAAAAATAATTAAAAATAGTGCATTCGTCCCGGTTTTTGCAAAAAATTAGGCAGAAAAAAAATTAGGCATTAGGGGCGGATGCCCGTGCCTATATACGCGTCCCCTGCCCTCCCCAAATTCATAATCGCGCGTAGGGGACGAACCGACGCCGCCAGGCTGCTCAAATCCTCCGTCGCGCCGCCCTCAATCCCGTCCACCTCCATCGCGCTGCCACTAGCCCGCGCGCCGCCACTGCACTTCTCCGTCGCGCCGCCACTAGCGCGCGCGCCGCCACTGCCCATCGCCGCACTTCTCCGTCGCGCCGCCCCTCCGTCGCGCAGCCCTCAATCCCGTCGCGCGCGTCGCCCTCGATCCCGTCCACTACCCCGCGCGCGCGGCGCCTCCACTGCCCGCGCGCCTCCACTGCCCTCTCTCGCGCGCCCGAGAGGAGTTAAGGCCTGCCTCCATCGCGCCCTAAACAGAGGGCTTTTTTTGTTTATTTTTTTTTTACTTACTGTTTTTGTTTTTACTTTTTCATTAGTGTTAGAAATGTTAGAATCATTACTTATGAATTATTCTAAATGTTAGGAATTTATATTAGACTTAGGAATTTTAGATTTGTTAGAATTGACTTAGGAATTTTAGTGTTAGAAAATTAGACTTAGAAAAAATTTAGTGTTAGAAAAATTTACTTAGAAAATTAGACTAAGAAAAATTTACTTAGGTATTTCACTTAATTTTTTTTAGAAAATTTCACTAAGTTAGTGTGTTAGAAAATTTCACAAAGTTAGTGTTAGAAAATTTCACAAAGTTAGAATCATTTCACTAAGTTAGAATAATTTCACTAAGTTAATGTCTCTGTTGGACCCGCCGGGCGTTGTCCGGGACTGGGCCCCGTCGGGCTGGCACTGGGAGCTCCTTAGTACCGGGGCACGCGGCTTGGTGAGAAATCCGTGTGACGCGGTCGACCCGGATAGGCAGTATAGCAGCAGTTGGTCGATTATTCGTAGGGTTCCTTACCACGTGATCGATGACCCTGTGAGGGTTCCTTATCTCTGGATGCGTACCACCCGCGACTCAGCACCCCGCGGCTTAGGACCCGGTCGGAGTTAGTTAGTTTGAGAGATGTCACGAGACTATGTATAAGTGATATTATTCGATCGTGATGTATTAGGGTTAAATAAAATGAACCCGAGCTATATGTAACTCTTGGTGTGTATTATCATACGTTTAAATATTTCATGAATATGTTGCTCTTTTTGTGTCTTATCTATAAGCAATTTTGATGAAATGGATCTGGAACATATACTTACTCTTTTTGTGTAGTTTCAGAATATATAGTATGGAGCCAAGAGACGAAGATGCGGAAAACTTGCTCGAGGGTTTCATCCGCGGGGCCGACGGAGAGACCGATGTGAGCCAGTGGATGAACAACTCCGGTGAGGGAGATCCGGAGCTCACCCGGGGAGACGTCTCTGCTGAGGGAGAAGTTGACGGCTGTGATGAGGGAGAAGCCAACGACTCCGGTGAGGGAGAAGCCGACGTCTCCGATAAGGGAGCAGCCGACGGCTCCGGTGGAGCCGTACAAATTACAAACACCGGCTCCGAGGTGCATATATAAATATGTTAATTAATGAAGCATCTGTTGTCTATATACATGTATTAACAGTCTTTATATTTTTAGCCATCTGGTTCAAGCATATCAACCGGAAAAAAGACTAAACGAGGCGCAACAAAGAACCTGAAAGATATAGGATCGACACGATCGCAATAGACGGCGCACCCGAGCTTCCCGCTGATGTTGCCCAAAAATTTGTGAAGCAATATGGAGTGCTAGTTAGGGATCACATGCCGATCACTGTTCATGAGTGGAATCAGCCAAAAGATCCGCGGAGACAAGACATTTCATATGTCAGCAAAATAGCCAAAGATCATCTTTTCTCGAAGTTCTTGTCTAATTTCAACTTACCCTTGCCGGAGGTGAACGAGAATGAGGCGGATGTGAATGAGGCCGATGTTATTGAAATGAAAATTGAGATACGGGAAAAGGTCAAGGCGTGGACCCTGAAAAAGATGGTCGAGCAATTCAAAAACTGGAAGAAAAGATTGAACCTTGACTATGTTAAGAAGGGCAAGACTCAAGATTTCACTCAAGGGTATGAGAAAATAAAACCCTTATGGCAGATTTTGCGAAGTACAAGCTGTCAGAGAATGAATAGGAAAGGACAAAAACAAATGAGAAAAATGCCGCCAAAAAGGTATATCACCATGTTATGGGGCAAGCTGGCTACAAGGGTTCCAGTCCCAAGTGGGAGAAATGGGAGAACGACCTGCTTCAGCTGGGGATCACTCCCGAGCCGTTCTTGTGGGTTGAGCGGACAAGGTCATGGTTCTACGGGCACGGGGGCACGTTGGACGCCGAAGGAAATGCAATCTATAACCTAAGGCATAAAGAGAATCCTCTACCCATAGAAAGTCTGACAACCACAATAAAGGACGTTAAAGAGGGGAAGTTCGTGCCAGATAGAGAGAACGACGAGCTCACACGCGCCCTCGGGAATAAGGAACATGTAGGGCGTACACGAGGCACAAAAGGCAATCCTCCATGGAGTATTGGGTTCGACGACACAAAAAAGAGATACCCGGATAGAAGCCGTCAACGGAAAAATGACGCGAAGGCAGCTGAAGCAGAGATTCAGGCAAACTGGAGGCGTCAACTTGAAGATCAGATAAAGCTGACGCAGGATGTAGCAAAGAAGCAGCAGGACCAAGTTAACACACTTAGACAGCAGATAGTGTCTACCGGCGTACCACACATGGTAGAAGGTGAAGTCGAGGCTACCGGCGTCGCACATTCACATCGGAAAAGCAGTGTTGCGTCCACGCAGCTACCGGGTGATGATGCACCGCCGATGATTCACCCAGTGGATGATATCACGGAGATGACAACCTGTGAGCTCCACGTGAAGGTCGTCAATATAACCATCAAGGCAGCGGCCGGCTATGTCTTACCAATTGGCAACGAACCAACTCACCATAGTCTTCCGGTTCCATGGGGCTACGCTGTTGTTGGGGTCGATGAAAAGTTGTCAACGGATTCGAGCGGGTAAAGCTTGATTTCCCTGAAGGTGAAGACGAAGAGTTGACTGAACTCGGAGAAGCTAAGAAATTAACCGTTCTATGGCTAAAGGAATGCATTGTGCTCCCAAATCAGACGGCAAGGCCATCGAATCCTCGCCATTCTCCAGCGCAACAGTCTCCAGCGCGGTCGTCTTCGCCATGCATGCCATCTCTAGCGTGCTCGCCTACGCCGTGCACGTCTCCACCGTGGTCGCCTACGCCGCCGCGTCAGCCTTCTCCATCGCGGTCGCCTACAACGTCGCGTCAGCCTTCTCCACCGGCTCGCCTACGCCGCCGCGTCAGCCTTCGCCGCCCACTAAGTTTCTGCGGAAAAGTAATAGATCACCCAAACGTCAACGGTCACCCCTCCCGAAGGTACCAAAGGAGTTACCCAAGTTACCTTACGACTATACTTCTGAGGTAAACCAGAAAATCGCAAGGGACGAATACGAGGCGTGTAAATCGAAGCGGAAGGAGAAGAAAAAGGCAGATTTCCCCGAGACCGAAGAAGATTTAGAACGATCTTGGAAAATGGTGAAGAATTTTCATCAATCCGAGCCGAGTCTGTCATCTGACTATGGCCGCTCTATTCTGAAGTCACACCAGGAAATGGTGCGGTCGACGAAGAGTAGTAGTGCAAGCGGGAAAAGGGGGAAATCAGTTGCCCAGCTCGGAGAGCAGAAAAAACAATCCATGTCCCCGCTCAAAGTGATTTCAAATACCCAGGTGGGGCCGAGCACTAATATTGCAGGCGAGCAAATTGATCCGGAGTTTATAACACTGTACGCAAACAGGGCAGCTGCTGCGGGTTTGTCCATTGTTGAGTACATGCAAACAATAGACTACTTCCCCGAAGCTAAATGTGCGTACAAATACCAGTACGGGAAGCCTCTCGTCAAACCCGAGGAGATAAAGGATCTATCAACGAAAATGCGAAGACTGCATAGTTGGTATATGGAAGCCACTGAGAAATCTCAGGATTGGATATGTCTCCGCGTTAAGGACGAGCACTACGGGTATGGAGATGGAATGGTTATGATTCAATTTGAAGAATTGTTTCAGTTATTCCAGCAGCAGGCCCTCGACAAATCTGTCGTTAGTGCCTATTTTGTAAGTACTTATTTTCTAGCTCAGCTCGTTCATTGAGTATTCATATATATACATACATACATACATACATACATACATACATATATACATACATATATATATATAGTACACTCATATATTATAATTGCAGAATGAAGATTCTCGAATGGAATCTATGATATTGGGTTCATTGATCCATATTTTGTTAATGCAAAGACTCTTGAGCTATCTGCCAAGGATACAGAACATAATATTCTGAGGGCAATAATGTTTCACCAACACCGACGGGAAATACTATTTCCTTACAACTTTGAGTTAGTGTTACTGTGTTGTACACATTCTGTTTTGCTTACTCGATGTTCACTGTATAATTGATGAGTTCTGCGTGCGCAGCTTCCACTATATTCTGCTAATCTTCCAAGTTGACAAAGGAAAAGTAATGGTAATGGACCCAAAACGTAAACCCCTAGCGATGTGGGCGGACATGCAGGAAATGATCCAGCGGTAATTTCAATCTTTATTAATTTTAGTCTTTATATATGGCACTATATCGAGTACTTTGTTTCATTTTCGGAAATCAAGTAATTACTAACTCTTTTTATTCGTATTTTTTCTCGGGTAGCGTTTGGAAGAGGTTCACAAAAAAGTCTCCCGGTGAATGGAAATCAGAGCTTACATTTGATGTTGTGCAAGTAAGTACTATCTAGATCCGCGCGCATCTCCTTTATTCTAGTGTCGATACCATTATCATGGCTGGTTGATTATTATTTTGATTGAAACCATTTCTCGTAAAGTGCTTGCAACAAGGAGACGGAAATCACTTGTGTGGATACTACGTTTGCGAGTTCATTCGTAAGACGACATGTCCCAAGGGCAGAAATTTAAAGCACCTACATGTACGTTAGTCGTCAATTCTTCTTATTACCATCTATTTTAGTTACTTACTTTCATTAATATATATTGACCACTCTTCTTTATATTAGATCGAACGGCTATGGGACGGTCTTCTACCAAGGGACCGCATACGAGCAATTCAGGAGGAAATTGCGGGCTTCTTAGATGCAGAGGTGCTAAATGTAAATGGAGAGTACAATAGCCCCGGTTGGAACTGAATTCGATTTTTTAATTCATTCCATCGGTCATGTAAAATGCTCGATATACTTTGCGTATGTAATATAAGTGTTCCTTCTTTTGCTATATATATGTATTACTTATTCACTCGTGGTATCCGGGAGCCCCGGGGAGGGGCCACCGAGGCTCCTCTCTTCTCGTGGGATTCAGGAGGTCCGGGGAAGGGCCACCGGGCTACTCTCTTCTCCTGGGATCCGGGAGGTCCGGGGAGGGGCCACTGGGAGGTCTGGGGATCGCAAAACATAAAAAGGAAAATAATAAGCACAAAACATAAATTTTTTGTTGCGGCAGTGAAAAGCGCAAAAACCCTGCCGCGGCAGAAGGGGCATGCATCCCGGTTCGTGTTAAGAACCGGGACTAATAGCCCTGGCCAGGTTCGCCACGTGGTACGCCCCATTTGTCCCGGGTCCTGGCACAACCGGAACCAATGGTGAGGGCCATTTGTCCCGGCTGGCCCATCCCGGTTGCACAACCGAGACAAATGGCCCTTACGAACCGGGACAAATGGCCCTGTTTACACTAGTGTGAGGAAGATCCCATTCCCACTTTTGATAAGGATTTCAAGGTCATCCATGAAGGCCTTAGCAATTTCGGGACTCTTTTTGCAGAGTTTGCAAAAGAGTTCAACGAAAACTTGTCAGGTTTGCAGCGGATGAGCCAGGTAATACCTCTATCCCCTAAGCAATAAGTCAAATACATGCTTTTGCCTTAATGTTTTTTTCACTTTTATGCTTGTATTTAACTTAAGCAATTTTTTTTCTCTTTTCCGTATTTCAGCAAACTGCTGAGAACATCAACCTGGAAGTTTTCAACAAACTTACCATCAAGAACAAGGCGGTGAAAAACCCTTCTTTCTATTCTTGATGTTAAGGATGCAGAACTGGCATCCACTCAGCTGCAGCTGAAGGATCAGCAGGTAAGATATTTCTCTGCTTCTAGTTGTTTAATTTTTTCTAAGTATTTTTCCGAGTTTTCTAACTTGTCTTTTTACTTGCTTTTCAGCTTCTTTGGCGAAGGCCAAAAAAATTACTGAAGATGCCGGCAACACCGAAAACCTCCGCCGAGAAAACCTGGATCTTCACAAGCTCACTGTGAAGTTGCAGCAGGACCTGGAGGCCAGCCAACTGGCCGTTGGCATTGCCGAGTCCAATGCCTCCAACCAAGCAGCCAAGGACACTACCAGCATTACACACATATGTGGTCCAGTGTCTTGTCAGCTTCGAGTTGGTGTTCTCACCATCATTTTTCAATATTATGACGCACCTCCTAGTTCACCTAGTCAAAGAGATTACCATTCTTGGTCCTGTGTTTCTACACGATATGTTCCCCTTTGAGAGGTTCATGGGAGTGATACGTCATAAACGTATCCTCAATTTCTGATGTTCCATGTTGTTTTCATGCCATATGCTACATGTTTTCCTTACACTTTATGTCATTTTTATCGATTTCCCGGGACTAACCTATTGACAAGATGCCACAGAGCCAGTTCATGTTTTCTGTTGTTTTTAGTTTCAGAAAAGTTGTTCTGGAAATATTCTCGGAATTGGACGATTCAAAAGCCAGAAGTCTTAGAAGTCTCGGAGGGTCAAGGAAGTCCAAAGGAGACCCGTAGGGGGGCCCGGATCCCCCACACCTTGCCTGGGCGCGGGTGGTCCCCTGGCCGCGCCTGGGGGTGGTGTGGGCCCCTCGGGCGCCCACCGCCGTTTCCCTTTCGCCTATGTATGCCCCCGATGCATAAACCCTAAAGATATCAGCCTTTTTCCTCGAAAAGTTCCGTAGCTCCACCGCCGCCGCCGACAAGTTTTGGGGGACATAAATCTCTGTTCCGGCACCACGCAGGGACGGGGAAGTGCCCCCGGAGTCCTCTCCATCGACTCTACCGCCATCTTCATCGCCGTTGCTGTCTCCCATGATGAGGAGGGAGTAGCTATCCCCTGGGGCTGAGGGCTCTACCGGTAGCTATGTGTTTAATCTCTCTCTCCCATGGTGTGATCTTTATGTGATCGTGATCTTTGTAATCTAGTTCAATTAGTATATGTTACTCTTTATCTGTTATGCTACTCGAGTGGTTTTGTTATGAGATCTCCGTGAACACTTTGATCACGGTGTAAAGGTGACAGTGTGTGCACTGTGTGGTTTAGCATGATATTTATATATTGTGTTGGATGAAACTATGAAATTGTGGTGTTTGTCTAGTACCTTCTAGGGCGCTCATAGTGACAGCGTGGGGTTAACTAGATATGGGAATGTGACTTTCAGGAGTGATGTTACAGCCCTACGCAATGAATTGGTGTTTTTTGTTCAACCGGAGAGTGGTTCGTTGTAGCATAGTGAAGAGATCATATTTATGCATTCAATTATTTTATCTGTTGAGAGTGTCCACTAGTGAAAGTAGGATCCCTATGCCTTGTTTATAAGCATTGAACCATCATCTACAATCAGTTCTGTTGCATGTTTGCTTGCTGTCATTTTTATTTCAGATTGCTATTTTCACTTATATTCATCCATATTACTTGTATTTCACTCTTTCTTTGCTGAACTAGTGCACCTATACAACTGAAAATTGTATTAGGTGTGTTGGGGACACAAGAGACTTCCAGAGTTGCTTGAAAGGGATAGCTTTGTCCTCTTCCTCCTTGAGTTCGATAAACCTTGGGTGATCCACTCAAGGGAAACATGCTGCTGTTCTACAAAGCTTTGCACTTGGAGGGCCAACACTGTCTACAAGAATAGAAGCGTGTGTAGACATCAAACTCTTTTTGGGCTCTGTTGCTGGAGAAGTAAGGTAAAAGGTTCTCACATCCTCGGGTGTGAGTGCTCGAAGTTATTTCCTTTAGATTCTGCAATTATATCTTTTTGTTTCTTGTTTTTATTTTCACTAGTTAGGCTTATTTTCACTTGTTCCTTATTTTTATTTTTACTAGTTAGTCTTAATGGAAAACAACAAAAATATGAGAGATCTTTATAATCTTTATCTCGAGTTAGGACATCAAGTGTTTGAAGAGAAAATTAAAAAACCTATGGAACTTTATTTGCATGCTAGTAGTAATGTTATTAGTATGAATTCTTCGAACACCGTTATTGCCAATGCTATGGAAAAATCTAAGCTTGGGAAGCTAGTTTTGATGAATACGATATTTTTAGTCCTCCATGTTTTCAGGAGGAAATTTCCTTTGATGATACTTTTCCTCCAATGTATGATGATTACAATGATGAATATGCCATTTTCAGTCCACCTACTATTAAGGGGAAAATTATTTATGATTATAATATGCCTCCTATATTTGATGATTATGGTGATGAGAATAATAATGATAGCTATTTTGTTGAATTTTCTCCCACTACTATTAATGAGAATGACTATGCTTATATGGAGAGTATTAATTCTTCTATGCATGTGGCTCATGATAAGAATGTTTTATTTGATAGTTGTATTGTTAATTTCATTCATGATGCTACTGAAAGTTATTATGAGAGAGGGAAACATAGTCTTATGCATCTCAACAATACCAAGTTTCCCCTCTTTATGTTGAAAATTTTGAAGGTGCGCTTAGTTTTTCTTCCCATGTTAGCCACTTTGTGCTTTATTGACTTGTTCTTCTACAAGATTCTTTTTCATAAGAAGTGGGTTAGACTTAATTGTTTTTTACATTTTCTTCTTGATGCTATCTTTTGTTTCAATTCATATTTCTCATGTGAGCATCTTCTCAAATTATCATGCCTAGCTAAAAGGCTTTAAAGAAAAGCACTTCTTGGGAGATAACCCATGTTTTTATTTTTTTATTTGATTTTCTCTTTTTTCTTTGAGTCAAGGTGTTGTATACTTCCGCAGAAACTCCTTTGTACCTTTGGTTTCATGTTTTATTTGTGCCAAGTGAAGTTTGTAACAAAAGTTGGAGCTGGTTTTGGATTTCTGCGTAGAAAACAGATTTCTGCTATCCACCGTATTAATTCTTAAAAATCACAGAAAGATCAAAATGAACTGAAATTGTTTTTTCTTATTCCTCAGCTAATTCCGAAACGTTTTCGTTCTTTAAGTTTCTCGATCGGAGCAACATAAGTGTCCCGAACAAATTCGTCTTTACAGACTGTTCTGGTTTTGGCAGATTCTGCCATTTTTTTGCATTTGCTCTTTTACTATGTTGATGGCTAGGTTGAGACTCCAAGTGCAGAGTGTGTAGCTAGTGGAAAGCCTTCTTCCCCACGAGGGTGATTCGCGGGTTTATACCAAACTCTTGGGGAGCCAGTATTTCAACAGTTGTCTTCCAAGCTTCCTCCAGGATCCTGCAAACATGTAGAGAATTTTGTGCCCTCAATGTAACACCCGGGGGATTTCCCCCAAATAGAATTCTGGTTGTTTTTCTTTTTTGCATAGCATTGCATCATATGCATTGCACCTTGTTTTCAAACCAATTTAAAAATGTAAACATATTACAATGTTTTCCCAAAACCATTTGCAAACAAAACAACTCAAATTGTTTTCAATAGTTTTGAATTTGAATTATTTAAATTGCTTGGTTAAAGAAATCCCCTTTATTACAACCCCAATTTGAATTTCGAATTCAAATTTCAAACACCGCCAACAATTTGAAATTTTCAAAACTAAATATCATGCACCTGGGCATTTGCAATGGAGAACCCCTAAAAATTATTCCCCTAATTTTTTAACTCCAAAAAACCCCTTCTTTTCCATCTTTTCTCTCTCTCTTCTTTTACAAAAAAAAATATAAATAAAAAAAATAAAAGGAAAACAACCAGGGGGAGGCAGGCCTTTCGGCCCACCTACAACCCCACCAAACCAGCGCAGCCAGCCCGCACCCCCTCCTTCCACCTCCATACGATCACGTGGAGGGCGTGACCCCTCCCGTGGCTGCCCACGCCATGGTCCCCTCCTCCTAGCTTTCCCCTCTCCTCCTTAAAGCCGCCTCCTAGCCCTCCCCAACCCTAACCCTAGTCCCTCTCCTCCTCCATCTCGCGCCGCCACCCTCTCCTTTCCTCCTCTGTACGTGTTTTCTCTGAACCTTTCTGAAACCGAGGAAGACACCGGAGGTCCTCGTCGTTGCCCCGTCGCCATGTTCTCCCTCGAGCGAGGCTAGCGGCGGGAATGGATTCGCGCCATCATCCTCTTCCTCTACGCCGAAAATCGGAAGCCGGAGCCACCCAGTTCGTCCCCGCCATGGTCCTCTTCCCTGCTGTGTGTAGGCGTCAGGAACATGGACAGGTTGTCGTCGTCATCCTCGTCTACGATCGCCTTCGAGCACGTACAACTCCGTCGAGCCAAGCCCGGTGAGATTCCTGTTCAGTTCCGCCCCCCTTCCATCTTATTCTGGTACTAGGGCGCCCGATCAATTCGTTTACATCGCCTGTTCTGCCATGGACGAGCTCGTCCGTGTCCCTGTTTCTGATCGTACGTTTTCGTCAGTTAGGACACGCAGATACCCTTGATCTTCCCTGTGAGCTCTATTGTATCACAACCGAGCAGCCAGCGCAGTGGCTGCGCGCCCTGTCCCGCACCCTGGAGGCCCCGAGTTCGAATCCCCCCCGAGGCGCAAGCCACCTCTTTTTTTCGGCCTTTTTCTTTTATTTCCCGAAATCCAGAAAAACAGATCTGAGTCTTTATTTGTAAAATCCATAACAAATTGAAAATTGCTCCAATTTCAGTGATTCAAGTTTCTGTGGATTCAGAATCTTGTGCTCTTTCTATTAGTCACAAAGTTGCAACATGTTTCTGTAATAAATTTTGCACTAAATAATTAGATACAGAAAATGCAATAAAAATTAGAAACTTTGGGAATTCATAACTTGAGTTTTGTTTACCCAAATTGAGCAAACTTGGGCTCTAAAAATTTGTCTTAACAAACTCTACACAGTGGTATTTTATTTGGTCACAATTGAATTATATTTGAACATGTTTCCTTCTGTTACTAAAAAGGGCAGAATAAAAATGGTTATGGAAAAATGCATAATAAATTCAATAATGATCCAAAAATTATGTTTAATAGCTCAAAATGTTCATTGAAACATTTTATACATGTTTTCAACCTTTTCAATACAATTTGTTTACTGTTTTTCCTAATTAAAGTTGGTGCAATAATTCAATGCTTTAATTAAACTTTTTAAATTGCAAAATTCATAACTTGGGCAATTCAAATCCAATTCCAACATGTAAAATATGTTTTCCATGCAAAATTGAATAAGATTTCCAAATATAAACTTTGTTTTCTATTTTGAATAAATTAAATTTCTGAAAACAAATATTTCTTTATTAATGCATTTAAAATTGTCAATTTAATAACTTGCTCATCTAAAATCCAAATTCAACAAATGAAATATGTATTCCATCTAAAATTTTGTGTTCTTTCCAAATATATATTTGGTTACCTGTTTTGAACATTTAAAATTGGTGAAAACAACTGTTTAAATCATTTAAAATGCCAAAGTTCATAACTTAATAAAATAAAATTCCAAACTTGGTAAAACAACCTATCAAACTGAAGCTATTGTTGTTTTCTTGTTTTCATCATCCATGCATCATTCTAATCAACAACACACATGGTTATTTGTAAATCATTTAATTCAACATTAATTCATGGGCTTTTCCATATGCAATCCAAATTGCATATGGGCCCATTTAGATATGTTTACCATGTCAACTAGTTTATCTTTGATGCATCCTTAAACTTGTCGTGCATCCATATATTGATCATGCTGGATCTTTTCCGTAGAAGTAATTGTTGCATCCGGTGTTTGTTCTAGTTCGTTGCCTCTTCACGGATAGGACGTTGAGATGATGTGAGCAACGACAAGTTCTTCGGATGTACCTCTACTTGCTGGATCTCAGGCAAGTATACTCACTTGCTGCCTATGGCTGCCTTTCATCACTTGTTACCGATTCTTTCAGTTGTTCTTATGCTAGCCTTATGATTTGATGCTTGTGTCTCGTTCCTATTATATGTTTACCTTGCAACCCTGATATAGCCTTCCTTCCACCTTCCTATCAACTGTTGTTTGTTTACCTTGTTGGCCCTCGTGTCGTAGTTGCATGCTTAGTGTTGTTTGCGCTCAAGTCTTGTTGTCCGTCTTATCACCTGTTTAGTTTGATAGTTGGGTTTCAATTCAATCAACAACATGTTAATGTTTTGGGTAATAATAATTTGATGATAAGGCACCGGCAGGAGGCCCGACGTGTTTTGAGGCCTGCTAGTGTTGACCTTAATTAGGAAAAGGGTCTTGTCCTCCGATCCATGATGACGCGCTAACCGTGTGGGAAGCGTATGGGCGCCCCCGCAACTTTGATTCGATTCGCATCTCGTCCAAATCGCCTCATTTAGTTCGGGTTTTCCATTTGCCGCATGCATATGCAGGTGCGAACCCTTGGCGCCAGGGTGGTAACTTTTGTAGTCGGCATTTAGGGAGACACGTTCTTAGAGTGCTATGAGGGGCCCCTTTTCTTCGTGGGGCTTGATTAGCCGTGCGCTCAATTGCACGGGGTTCTTTGGGCTTGATGTGAAGAAGAGTTGGGTTGTGTTGAGTGCCTCGCTTGGTGGAAGTGCATTTCCATCTGGCGGGTAATTCTTACGTGTACGGCCAAATTGGTGCATCCCTGCAGGGTTAAATCTTCTCGAGAAGCCGTGTTGTCCGCGGTTATGGATGACTCGGTGAAAGTGCTGGCTAACAAGTACTCAGACAACTTACACTTAACGATGATAACTTGACTAGTAATATAGATTACCTCCACCATAAAAACGAATGTCACCTTAATCAACAGTGTGAGTTTCCTTGGGTTGCTTACTTAGTAGGGGGTAACATTGGGTATGTTGTTTGGTGAGTAGTTATAGTTGGTCGTCGCGCTATCTTATCCTTTCTTTTAGCCGGATGTTGTAGCGCGTCTCTGTAGTTAGTTAGTGCAGCCAGCTGCCGCTTCTTTGCAATAACCCCTTCCTTTCCGTTGTACCCAAAGTATTTGTAACTTGTGATGATTGGTTACGCTGGTATCTTGTGAGTATGGTTTATCCACTTGCCAGTACTTAATAGTACTGACCCACGAATCCATTTCGTGGCTGCATATTCCACATTGCAGTCAACAGGTTTGAAGTATGACGATGTTAGCTTGGGAATCCCTCCGGCTTGGCCTGGGCAGGGATTGGACACCATCGGTTATCTTCAGGACTCTTAGTCCAATTTGTATCTTGTCCGTAGTCGGAAACTATGTTGTTTCTTCCGCTGTTATCTGGATCTTTGTATTGTATCAGTTGTATCCTTGACTCGTTTGAGTCGTCTTGTATATATCTCCTCTGTTGTTGTGGATTATTCGTGAACTGTTGTAATGTTATCCCAAGTGGCAACCTGTAACCGTTTATTATGTGGATTTTGGCGGAAATGCTGAAATCTGCATAGTGCCCGATCTCGGGGCGTCACAAATGGTATCAGAGCCTGGCTCCGATTCCCAATGTTGTTTCGATACGAATGGTTATCGAAGCAACGGGTCCGCAAAGCCTGTAGGATAACCTCGCCAAACGGTCGTTGTTTCTAGAGTGTCAAAAACTATTTGTGCAAAACCTGTTTTGGAAACCTCTCGATAGGATTCTTGTTTTTCTCCTTATCTCTATTCTATTTCTCCTCTCCTCTTATTTGTTTTGGTGTCTCTCTCCCTCCCAATCTTTCAAAGTTTTAGGATCCTACGTGGGTGGACGTTCTCTTAGCCTTTAACCTAATAGGTTCGATCATCGGAAGATTCCTGGTGGGAGAAGATCGTCATCAACCCGAGCAAGAATCTCTTGTTAGTGGTGTCGAGAAGCCCTTGTTAGTGGTGTCGAGGAGATCGACTGGACGCATGAAGAATCGATAGTCGAACTTCTTTCCCTCCCGGGTTAGTGGGTGGATTGCGAGGGCGCAATCCCTTGTTAGTGGTGTCGTCTGTAACACCCGGGGGATTTCCCCCAAATAGAATTCTGGTTGTTTTTCTTTTTTGCATAGCATTGCATCATATGCATTGCACCTTGCTTTCAAACCAATTTAAAAATGTAAACATATTACAATGTTTTCCCAAAACCATTTGCAAACAAAACAACTCAAATTGTTTTCAATAGTTTTGAATTTGAATCATTTAAATTGCTTGGTTAAAGAAATCCCCTTTATTACAACCCCAATTTGAATTTCGAATTCAAATTTCAAACACCACCAACAATTTGAAATTTTCAAAACTAAATATCATGCACCTGGGCATTTGCAATGGAGAACCCCTAAAAATTATTCCCCTAATTTTTGACCCCTTCTTTCTTTTCCATCTTTTCTCTCTCTCTTCTTTTACAAAAAAAAATATAAATAAAAAAAATAAAAGGAAAACAGCCAGGGGGAGGCAGGCCTTTCGGCCCACCTACAACCCCACCAAACCAGCCCAGCCAGCCCGCACCCCCTCCTTCCACCTCCGTACGATCACGTGGAGGGCGTGACCCCTCCCGTGGCTGCCCACGCCATGGTCCCCTCCTCCTAGCTTTCCACTCTCCTCCTTAAAGCCGCCTCCTAGCCCTCCCCAACCCTAACCATAACCCTAGACCCTCTCCTCCTCCATCTCGCGCCGCCACCCTCTCCTTTCCTCCTCTGTACGTGTTTTCTATGAACCTTTCTGAAACCGAGGAAGACACCGGAGGTCCTCGTCGTTGCCCCGTCGCCATGTTCTCCCTCGAGCGAGGCTAGCGGCGGGAATGGATTCGCGCCATCATCCTCTTCCTCTACGCCGCAAATCGGAAGCCGGAGCCACCCAGTTCGTCCCCGCCAAGGTGCTCTTCCCTACTGTGTGTAGGCGTCAGGAACATGGATAGGTTGTCGTCGTCATCCTCGTCTACGATCGCCTTCGAGCACGTACAACTCCGTCGAGCCAAGCCCGGTGAGATTCCTGTTCAGTTCCGCCCCCTTCCATCTTATTCTGGTACTAGGGCGCCCGATCCATTCGTTTACATCGCCTGTTCTGCCATGGACGAGCTCGTCCGTGTCCCTGTTTTTGATCGTACGTTTTCGTCAGTTAGGACGCGCAGATACCCTTGATCTTCCCTGTGAGCTCTATTGTATCACAACCGAGCAGCCAGCCAAGTGGCTGCGCGCCCTGTCCCGCACCCTGGAGGCCCCGAGTTCGAATCCCCCCCGAGGCGCAAGCCACCTCTTTTTTTCGGCCTTTTTCTTTTATTTCCCGAAATCCAGAAAAACAGATCTGAGTCTTTATTTGTTAAATCCATAACAAATTGAAAATTGCTCCAATTTCAATGATTCAAGTTTCTGTGGATTTAGAATCTTGTGCTCTTTCCATTAGTCACAAAGTTGCAACATGTTTCTGTAATAAATTTTGCACTAAATAATTAAATACAGAAGATGCAATAAAAATTGGAAACTTTGGGAATTCATAACTTGAGTTTTGTTCACCCAAATTGAGCAAACTTGGGCTCTAAAAATTTGTCTTAACAAACTCTACACAGTGGTATTTTATTTGGTCACAATTGAATTAAATTTGAACATGTTTCCTTCTGTTTACTAAAAAGGGCAGAATAAAAATGGTTATGGAAAAATGCATAATAAATTCAATAATGATCCAAAAATTATGTTTAATAGCTCAAAATGTTCATTGAAACATTTTATACATGTTTTCAACCTTTTCAATACAATTTGTTTACTGTTTTTCCTAATTAAAGTTGGTGCAATAATTCAATGCTTTAATTAAACCTTTTAAATTGCAAAATTCATAACTTGGGCAATTCAAATCCAATTCCAACATGTAAAATATGTTTTCCATGAAAAATTGAATAAGATTTCCAAATATAAACTTTGTTTTCTATTTTGAATAAATTAAATTGCTAAAAACAACTATTTCTTAATTAATGCATTTAAAATTGTCAATTTAATAACTTGCTCATCTAAAATCCAAATTCAACAAATGAAATATGTATTCCATCTAAAATTTTGTGTTATTTCCAAATATAAATTTGGTTACCTGTTTTGAACATTTAAAATTGGTGAAAACAACAAATGTTTGTTTAAATCATTTAAAATGCCAAAGTTCATAACTTAATAAATAAAATTCCAAACTTGGTAAACAACCTATCAAACTGAAGCTATTGTTTTTTTCTTATTGTTTCATCATCCATGTATCATTCTAATCAACTTTCACATGATGGTTATTTGTAAATCATTTAATTCAACATTAATTCATGGACTTTTCCATATGCAATCCAAATTGCATATGGGCCCATTTAGATATGTTTACCATGTCAACTAGTTTATCTTTGATGCATCCTTAAACTTGTCATGCATCCATATCTTGATCATGCTGGATCTTTTGCCGTAGAAGTAATTGTTGCATCCGGTGTTTGTTCTAGTTCGTTGCCTCTTCACGGATAGGACGTTGAGATGATGTGAGCAACGACAAGTTCTTCAGATGTACCTCTACTTGCTGGATCTCAGGCAAGTATACTCACTTGCTGCCTATGGCTGCCTTTCATCACTTGTTACCGATTCTTTCCGTTGTTCTTATGCTAGCCTTATGATTCGATGCTTGTGTCTCGATCCTATTATATGTTTACCTTGTAACCCTGATATAGCCTTCCTTCCACCTTCCTATCAACTGTTGTTTGTTTACCTTGTTGGCCCTCGTGTCGTAGTTGCATGCTTAGTGTTGTTTGCGCTCAAGTCTTGTTGTCCGTCTTATCACCTGTTTAGTTTGATACTTGGGTTTCAATTCAATCAACAACATGTTAATGTTTTGTGTAATAATAATTTGATGATAAGGCACCGGCAGAAGGCCCGGCGTGGTTTTGAGGCCTGCTAGTGTCGACCTTAATTAGGAAAAGGGTCTTGTCCTCCGATCCATGATGAGCGCGCTAACCGCATGTGGGAAGCGAGTATGGGCGCCCCCCGCAACTTTGATTCGATTCGCATCTCGTCCAAATCGCCTCATTTAGTTCGGGTTTTCCATTTGCCGTATGCATATGCAGGTGCGAACCCTTGGCGCCAGGGTGGTAACTTTTGTAGTCGGTATTTAGGGAGACACGTTCTTAGAGTGCTATGAGGGTCCCCTTTTCTTCGTGGGGCTTGATTAGCAGTGCGCTCAATTGCATGGGGTTCTTTGGGCTTGATGCGAAGAAGAGTTGGGTTGTGTTGAGTGCCTCGCTTGGTGGAAGTGCATTTCCATCTGGCGGGTCATTCTTACGTGTATGGCCAAATTGGTGCATCCCTGCAGGGTTAAATCTTCTCGAGAAGCCGTGTTGTCCGCGATTATGGATGACTCGGTGAAAGTGCTGGCTAACAAGTACTCAGACAACTTACACTTAACAATGATAACTTGACTAGTAATATAGATTACCTCCACCATAAAAATGAATGTCACCTTAATAAACAGTGTGAGTTTCCTTGGGTTGCTTCCTTAGTAGGAGGTAACATTGGGTGGGTATTGTTTGGTGAGTAGTTATAGTTGGTTTTGTCGCGCTATCTTATCCCTTTCTTTTAGCCGGATGTGGTAGCGCGTCTCTGTAGTTAGTTAGTGCAGCCAGCTGCCGCTTCTTTGCAATAACCCCTTCCTTTCCGTTGTACCCAAAGTATTTGTATCTTGTGATGATTGGTTACGCTGGTATCTTGTGAGTATGGTTTATCCACTTGCCAGTACTTAATAGTACTGACCCACGAATCCATTTCGTGGCTGCATATTCCACATTGCAGTCAACAGGTTTGAAGTCTGACGACGTTAGCTTGGGAATCCCTCCGGCTTGGCCTGGGCAGGGATTGGACGCCATCGGTTATCTTCAGGACTCTTAGTCCAATTTGTATCTTGTCCGTAGTCGGACACTATGTTGTTTTTTCTGCTGTTATCTGGATCTTTGTATTGTATCAGTTGTATCCTTGACTCGTTTGAGTCATCTTGTATATATCTCCTCTGTTGTTGTGGATTATTCGTGAACTGTTGTAATGTTATCCCAAGTGGCAACCTGGAATCGGTTATTATGTGGATTTTGGCGGAAATACTGAAACCTGCATAGTGCCCGATCTCCGGGCGTCACACTCAACCTCACCAAGTGGTTGTCAAGCACAAGGTGTGAGACTTCCAAATTGCAATGCAAAACTGAAAGTAAATGTGCAATAATTAAATCTACTACTAAATGCAAATGAGAAAATAAATATGCAATGGATTGTTTTTGTATTTTTGTGATGCAAGTGGTGATGGAGATAATGTAAATTCGAATAGGAGATGCAAGTAAAGTAAAGTGCAAGTAAAGTAAATTGCAGCAAAGTAACTAGAGTGTTTTCTTATAATTAAAATAGGACCGGGGTTCATGGTTTCACACTTGCATTCTCTCAAATAAAGTGGTAGACGGTGGACATAAAGAATTACATGTGAGATTACAATAACATGTTTAACATTGAGTACTTTCATATGGGCATCACGTCCTATCATAGAGATCTCTACGGTCATATTGATCCCTCTTATACTCCACCAAGATGCGAAATAAATCATAACACCTCGATAATTAAGGAAAAACCAGAGTATAGCTTTAAGCAATGTGACATGAATTTGAAGTAAGAACTTGCTAGATCTAGTCATGGAGATTGATTAGTGTCACTTCAAATCCCCGGTAACAAGGTACTTATTTTTATCCCTAGTGAGGTAACTAAGAAAGGTTTAACAAAACCTAATTGGATCGCTGAACTTCTGTCACTTTCACAGCACTAGCCACCCCCCGTTACTCCAACTAATGCACCCATCACCCCACACACGCTCTCAAGAACTAGATTGATCAAAGCTAGCAAATAAGAACGGGGTACATAAGATACATCTACTCAAATAACTCAAGAGAAACAATTGCAATCTCAGATTCAATAACTCATAGAAAAGATCCACCACATAGGAATTACAATAGTGCCCGTAATCATGTGAGGCAGCTCATACGGATCTAATTAGTGAAGCACATAGAGAGAGAGATACAAGTGCTACTTCCACAAACCCATACCCCTGGGGTGGACTACTCCCTCTTCATGGAGATGTCGATGGAGATGACGTTGGAGGGGTAGGAGATCACACCGGCGGCGCCCCGCCGGAGTTTTCCCCCTCCAATCTGGAACTTCTAGTCTCTGTTTTGGTGTTTTGGTGTTTCGGCGGCGCTCTTCTCCGTAAGGGTACGGGGACCCTTTTTATAGTCGGTTTTAGGTCAAGACGGAGTCGGTAAGTCGAAGATGGAAGGAATTGGGGCCACAGGGGCCAAAAGGGGGCCTCTCACGCGGCCAAGGAATCTGGCCGCGTGGAGGGTCCTCTTTTGGGACTCCTTGCCCAATTCTCGTGGATCCTTCGCCCGCAAGTCTTCTCCTTCCAAAAAAATGACCCCTGCAGATTTTCAGGTGATTTCGCGGAAGTTTCCCCCCTGAAACGTCAAAAATATAGAAAACGGGGTTTCTGACAGGCATGGTTAATTCCATAAAAGTTGGGGGACTTTGTAATTTAACCCCAAAATACTATAAAACATTGAATTATACCCTTATATGATGCAATATGTAATAGAAAACCATGTGAAAATATGCAAATTTCATCTATGCATTTTACATGCATCAACATCCCCAAGCTTAACCCATGCTCGTCCTCGAGTATGAAGGTGATAAAACTAAGATGGGTTTTGCATATTGAAACAATCATGGGATATCAAGGAGGATTATTCATGCTACATATAATCAAATGATTAATACTAGAAATGAGTAGCAATATACAATTCATGTTGTAAGAAATATCAAATATGCAAGCAAAGATGCTTCATGAAAGTTCACAAAGTGTATAATGAAATAAAAGCACTATGGACCAAATGCATACGCAAAATGAAAAATAAAATCCTATATTGGTCAAAGAATAGCATAATGGAGAATAGAAAATATGGTGGACACTTTGGAGAAAATTGAGTAGAGGTAAAACATGATCAAGTCTTATTTAGCCTCTAAATTATTCAACTAAAATTACTAATTGAAATGTGGTATCCATTGATCTAGGACTATCATTGCCCCTTTATCACTAGCATCTTAAAATTGTGAGTATTGAAGTAATGAGAATGACAAGGTGGTTGAAAGCCTCATGCCCCGTGAGTGTGAAAACCTACTCCATGATTAATCAACTCAAGATTCCTAATAAGCTTTGTACAATCATAATAAGTATTAATGACATCGTAGAGAACCGCAAAGAGGTACCTCTTGCCCCATGACATGGAAACAAGCCCATGTTACAATGACAAGATGAACAAACGGAGTAGACTCATCATCTTTTTTATTTTCATTCACTATTATGCATAGCTTCTTATTTTATTATAGGATGTGTTGTAGAGTCACTCAAGCTGTAAGTAAATTTCCACCATGATAAAGCATGGCTTGGGTTAGCGGACCAATGCGTTTCTCTAGTCATATAGATACTTACTCATCAAAACTTACTATTCCTCTATTTCATTTCGGCATGGCAGGAGTCCAAAAACAAAAGTACACGATATCAACCAAATGTACATTTTTTTGTGCAATGTTGAAAGCTTTCCGGTGATACACGTTTATATCTAGCTCCCAACCGCACACTTGTCAAACGCAAAACTTGTGGCTCCCATTATTGGGTCATGTTTATTAGATGCATAAAAAGTAAAGTGTGCCTTCAAAAGTTCGTGAGAGTCCTATCCCAAGTTCAACCCATGACAATTAATAAAGTGAATATCTTAATTTAGAACATAAATAACACAATAACATGGTGAACATACTCGGAATAGCAATGAAGCTAATGGGAAGATATGGTGGACTCACTGGAAATACTTGGCTAAGGAGTGTTGGAAACAAGTTTTTTACTTGTTGGAATTTTTAAATTTTTGGGCTAGCAAGAGGGAGATAGTTGACCAGCTACTATGCATTCATATGTCCATAGAACTACTCATTTCATGACAAACTAAATAAACCAGCAATTAACATCAAGGACATGAATAGGAGATAGCTCAAGACAACATTATTGCAAATTTCTACACATAAAAAGCCTATAAATCATGCAAACATATGTAGCTCTTCAAATCAACCATGGCATCCCTATTCCAAGTAATAATACTAGATTCCAATACATTCCAACCCCAGAATCCAGTAGCTCAATCTCATATAAAATGATGGTGGTCTTATCAAAACAAAAATAAAAACAAAAACTAGACGCTTCAAGTCTCTACGATAAATGCTTTGCTTAGAAAAACAGAAAGTAGACGTGTGCTAACCAAAAGAGTGTAGCTCCAGTGGGGTGTTCATCACATCCCCAAGCTTATGGCTTTCACCATTCTTGGATGTCTTGAGGCACAGCTCCTCTATTCCCTGTGAAAAAAACTTCACAAAATATGTTTCTCCCATTCTTTTTCTGTGGGGTGACATTAGCAAGGACAAACAAATCACATGCTTGCTGTGCAAAATTCCAAATCAAATGCGCCAGTAGATAGACAATAAGGTTCATTATGTTGTATGTTCACTCTCTTGCTTGAAAGAAACATGGAAATTCGATTCCCAAGCCCAAAGAGTGCATAAAACAAAAGAAGGCAGAATCTGTCCAGAAAAGCAGCAGCAGCAAAACGAACGTTTCTCCCTAAGCTAGACTCGTCAAAAAATTAAGCCAATTTTTGTGCTTACAGAGGACTAAACGTTGCAGAACATACCAAAAAATTAGCTCAATCCGACATACCAATAAAAAACTTAAAATCATACGGTGAGCAGACTCGTGCTGAAACAGAAATTTCATGCACTAGGATAGCAACTTATAAGTCCAAATGGGTTTCACTTGACTCTTTATTGAAAACTCCAGAATTAAAACAAAAAAACTAATAGGTTGAGACATCAAGAGGACACTAGGAAAATCCAAACAAAAACAACCGGGTTGCCTCCCGTAAAGCGCTTTCTTTATAGCCATATAGCTAGGCTTTACTTATTTGATAATCAAGAGGGACAAAGCTCATGAGGGAGCTTGTTCTTCAGCGTGCCCCTCTTCCTTGGGAAGTGCTCCATGATTTTCTTGTGAGGGAACTGAAACTTGACATTCCCTTCCTTGGAGTCTATGACTGCACCTGTAGTACGAAGAAAAGGTCTACCCAAAATAATAGGACTAGGGGATTTATCCCCCATATCCGTAATAATGAAATCAACGGGTACAAAAGTCATGTGCAATTCAATCATAACATCTTTTACTTGTCCTATAGCATGTTTACTAGAGTTATCAGCAAGGACAAATTCACTTGAGCACTTTTCTAAATTTTCTAGTTCTAGCAATTCATATAATTCTTTAGAGAGTACCGATACACTAGAACCTAGATCTAACATAGCATGGTGAATTTCTTTTCCAATTGAAACTAGCACCTTGGGGATCCATGCATCCCCAAGCTTAGGAGGTATCATGGCCTCATTCTTGTACCTAGCAATTTTTTCTTGCAAGACATGATTAGCAATATAAGATCCAAAGCCAGGTTGATTAACATTTATAGTGGGATCACTAGCAAAGTTTTGTAGAGTAGCAATAAGTTCTTGCAAGCTACTTTTTTCTAAATCAAGCAATGGATCCTTAATTTCAGTAAGCATCATAATTTCCTCTACTTTACTCTCTATTTTTTCAACGGGAATATTTAGCTCTTGAGGGAAATTCTAACACTGAATGGCCAATAAGTTCTCTGCTCCATTTTCCATGTTTTTATGTAGTTTTTAATTTTTTATGCAAAACATAAGCAAAGTAACTAAGCAAATTTGAAATACTAAAATAATCTAGATAACTAAATGCAAAACTAAAATGCAAACTAAAATAAAATATGCAAGACAAAACAAAAACAAGAACAAAAACAAAACAAAAACAAAAACAAGATAAGAAACAAAACAATCTACTTGAAAGAAGGTGGAGATAGAAAGGACGGTACTCACGTAGGCAACCTCCCAAGCTTAGGTGTTTGCACACCTTGTTGGTGATGAAGACTTCTTGTGAGCTCCCTTGGACAACTCCTTCACCTATGGCTCCCCCGCAACGGCGCCAGAAAAACGCTTGATGGCTAGGTTGAGACTCCAAGTGCAGAGTGTGTAGCTAGTGGCAAGCCTTCTTCCCCACGAGGGTGACTCGAGGGTTTATATTGAACTCTTGGGGAGCCAGTATTTGAGTAGTTGTCTTCCAAGCTTCCTCCAGGATCCGTCAAACGAGTAGAGAATTTTGTGCCCTCAACCTCACCAAGTGGTTGTCAAGCACAAGGTGTGAGACTTCTAAATTGCAATGCAAACCTGAAAGTAAATGTGCAATAATTAAATCTAATACTAAATGCAAATGAGAAAATAAATATGCAATGGATTGTTTTTGTATTTTTGTGATGCAAGTGGTGATGGAGATAATGTAAATTCGAATTGGAGATGAGAGTAAAGTAAAGTGTAAGTAAAGTAAATTGCAGCAAAGTAACTAGAGTGTTTTCTTATAATTAAAATAGGATCGGGGTTCATGGTTTCACACTTGCATTCTCTCAAATAAAGTGGTAGACGATGGACATAAAGAATTAAATGTGAGATTACAATAACATGTTTAACATTGATTACTTTCATATGGGCATCACGTCCTAGCATAGAGATCTCTACGGTCATATTGATCCCTCTTATAATCGACCAAGATGCGAAATAAATCATAACACCTCGATAATTAAGGAAAAACCAGAGTATAGCTTTAAGCAATGTGACATGAAGTTGAAGTAAGAACTTGCTAGATCTAGTCATGGAGATTGATTAGTGTCACCTTAAATCCCCGGTAACAAGGTACTCCTTTTTATCCCTAGTGAGGTAACTAAGAAAGGTTTAACAAAACCTAAGTGGATCGCTGAACTTCTGTCACTTTCACAGCACTAGTCACCCCCCGTTACTCCAACTAATGCACCCATCACCCCACACACGCTCTCAAGAAATAGATTGATCAAAGCTAGCAAATAAGAACGGGGTACATAAGATACATCTACTCAAATAACTCAAGAGAAACAATTGCAATCTCAGATTCAATAACTCATAGAAAAGATCCACCACATAGGAATTACAACGGTGCCCGTAATCATGTGAGGCAGCTCATACGGATCTAATTAGTGAAGCACATAGAGAGAGAGATACAAGTGCTACTTCCACAAACCCATAACCCTGGGGTGGACTACTCCCTCTTCATGGAGATGTCGATGGAGATGACGTTGGAGGGGTAGGAGATCACACCGGCGGCGCCTCGCCGGAGTTTTCCCCCTCCAATCTGGAACTTCTGGTCTCTGTTTCGGTGTTTCGGTGTTTCGGCGGTGCTCTTCTCCGTAAGGGTACGGGGGACCCTTTTTATAATCGATTTTTGGTCAAGATGGAGTCGGTAAGTTGAAGATGGAAGGAATTGGGGCCACAGGGGCCAAAAGAGGGCCTCTCACGCGGCCAAGGAATCTGGCCGCATGGAGGGTCCTCTTTTGGGCCTCCTTGCCCAATTCTCGTGGATCCTTCGCCTGCAAGTCTTCTCCTTCCAAAAAAATGACCCCCGCAGATTTTCAGGTGATTTCGCAGAAGTTTGCCCCCTGAAACGTCAAAAATATAGAAAACGCGGTTTCTGACAGGCAGGGTTAATTCCATAAAAGTTGGGGGACTTTGTAATTTAACCCCAAAATACTATAAAACATTGAATTATACCCTTATATGATGCAATATGTAATAGAAAACCATGTGAAAATATGCAAAATTCATCTATGCATTTTACATGCATCATATGTCGACTGGATTTCTTTGCTTCATGAAACATCAGTGGCTGTAGCTAATGTTTAAAAGTATCAATAGCAATTGTGCCCATACAGAACCCATGAATTTTTTTTTGTTGCACTAACCCTCTAATGCGAATTACTCTTTGAGTGTGGTGTGAAGGAAGTTTTCAAGTGTCAAGAGAAGAGGGTGATATAATGTGATAAATAAGTGTGCAAGGTCAAAGCTTGGGGATGCCCCCGTGGTTCATCCCAAAGAATTCTAAGAAGACTCAAGCATGTAATCTTGGGGATTTCTAAGGCATCCACTTCTTCATCAACAATTTATCAGGTCATTTCTAGTGAAACTGTATTTTTATTCGGTCACATCATATGAAGTTTACTTGGAGCGTCTATTTGTTTTTATTTTGTTTTCTTTGTTTTCTTTTCTTTTCCTTGCTGCAATAATATAGTTGTACCCTAGCATTCTTTGTGTGGGAGAGAGACACGCTCCGTTTTTTCATTTGAATACTTGTTATGCTCGTATTCTTAGTTTTTCTTCTAGCTGCTACAAAATTCCTGTTTAGCTCCTATTTTTCTTGCATCTCTTATTCATAGCTGTTAGTTTTAGTAGAGTTGTGTTAGTACTCTCTTGTTTTATTGCTATATCTCTTGGAGAGTTTTTGTTTTTGGTGTTTGGTAGCAAATGCTGTGTGTGGTAGATGGTATAACGAAAAAGCTTTCATATTCTTGTAGATAATTAAACCGTTTCACTTTATTATTTGATGTTGTTTTTAGATATTAATTTTCTTAATGGTAAACTTGCTGGTTTAGTAGCATAAAAACAATTAATGGTTGGTTTAAAAGCTTGAAACCGTGCCACACTTAAATAACCAGTTGATAGGATAATGTTATATGACTTCCTTTGCTGATAGCAATCGTAATGGCTTTTTGTTACGCGCTACGTTTGGGGTAGCTAACAGTGACTTGTCACTGCCACGGGCCCTCTTGGCGTGATTTTCATTATGCCTTGTGATATCATGATTTTATTTGGAATTTTTAACTTGTGAGTTCTATGTTGTGGTTTTCTGGCACTTCAACCATCCATATTTGCTAGCCTCTTCAGTACTGTGCATTGCTCATTCTCACATTGAGAGTTGGTGCAAACTTCGCCAGTGCATCCAAACCCCGTGGGAGAACTTTGTTCTTCTACACATAAGCCAAAATTTATCTTCCTCAAAATAGCCACCATACCTACCTACCATGGAATTTCCATAGCCATTCCGAGATATATTTCCATACAACATCCATCATCATTATGTTACTTGTCATGCTTCATTATTATTTTTGCATACTGCTACACTAGCAGGAGCATTTAGTTTCATTCATCAGAGATATTTCAGTTTGAGTTAAGAGTACTAAAGTGTGTTGATTCATTGTAAAATAGAGTGTTGCCCCTACCAGTGAGGTTATATGTCAAAAAAAAAAGCGCAAAGAGAAAAATAAAAAAAGAGAAAGAAAGAGGTAAAAGAGAGAAAATAAAGAGAGAGGGGGCAGCAGTACTATAATTTATTCCACACATGTGCTTTGTTTAGCATCATTACTTCAGTTTGGAGAGAGTTTTCATATTATTATTTGCATAACTATGTGGGGAACTTACATTATAGAACTTGGCTTGTATATTCCGATGATGAGCCTCCTAAAAAGGGCTCTAGGTCTTCATGAGCAAGCAGGTTGGATGCACCCCCACTAGTTCCATTGGAGATCTTTCGTACACTAATAGCTCTATGTGCATCCGTTGGGTGGCAATGACTACTCCTTGCATAACTTCGATTATAAGACTTCCTCTTCTCTAATGATCACTTTCAATTGTGTGAGACTTTCTTCCATTGACCGTCCAAACCCCCCATAATGTTCTTTTAGCACAACATCCTGGTGCCAGGAACCAATACAAAACGCTTGCTTGTTTTGAGTGCACAATTATTTGAATCATTTTCCTATGTGCATATTGTTGTCACTTCACTTGATCCTAACATGAGTTGTTGTGAGAGTTTTATGCCTTGTATGATTATATTGTTGTTCTTGAAGCTTAAATCATCTTTAATATACATTGCATAGTGAATTGTCTTTTAGTATTGATTCATTAAAAGCTTTTACTTTGTTATACCTAATGGTTTATACATTAGTCTTTGAGATCAACTATAAACCACAACCTTTATTCATTTGATCCTAGTTTACATGATTTACATTACTATGACGATCCAGTTTATGTTGGTAGCATGTCACCTCGGAAATTATTTGTTTTGTCGTTTACCTACCCGAGGACGAGTAGGTACTAAGCTTGGGGATGTTGATACGTCATAAATGTATCCTTAATTTTTTATGTTCCATGTCGTTTTCATACCATATGCTACATATTTTTCTAACACTTTATGTCATTTCTATCGATTTCCTGGGACTAACCTATTGACAAGATGCCACAAAGCCAATTCCTGTTTTCTGTTGTTTTTAGTTTCAGAAAAGTTATTCTGGAAATATTCTCGGAATTGGACGATTCAAAAGGCGGAAGTCTTAGAAGTCCCTGAGGGTCAAGGAAGTCCAAAGGAGACCCGTAGGGGGGCCTCGGATCCCCCATACCATGCATGGGCGCCGGTGGACCCCTATCCGCGCCTAAGGGTGGTGTGGGCCCCTCGGGTGCCCACTGCCATCGCCCTTTCGCCTATATATGTCCTCCGATGCATAAACCCTAAAGAGATCAGCCTTTTTCCATGAAAAGTTTCGTAGCTCCGCCGCCGCCACCGACAAGTTTCGGGGGAAAGAAATCTCTGTTACGGCACCCTGCCGGGACGGGGAAGTGCCCCCGGAGTCATCTCCATCGATTCCACCGCCATCTTCATCGCCGTTGCGGTCTCCCATGATGAGGAAGGAGTAGCTACCCCCGGGGCTGAGGGCTCTACCGGTAGCTATGTGTTTCATCTCTCTCTCCCATGGTGTGATCTTTATGTGATCGTGAGCTTTGTAATCTAGTTCAATTAATAGATGTTACTCTTTATCTGTTATGCTACTTGAGTGGTTTTGTTATGAGATCTCCTAAACACTTTGATCATGATGTAAAGGTGACAGTGTGTGCACCGTGTGGTTTAGCATGATATTCATATCTTGTGTTGGATGACCCTATGAAATTGTGGTGTTTGTCTAGTACCTTCAAGGGCGCTCATAGTGACAGCGTGGTGTTAACTAGACATGAGAATGCGACTTTGAGGAGTGCTGTTATAGCCCTACGCAATGAATTGGTGTTTGTTATTCAACCGGAGAGTGGTTCGCTGTATCATAGTGAAGAGATGATATTTATGCATTCAATTATGTTATCATTGTTGAGACTGTGCACTAGTGAAAGTAGGATCCCTAGGCATTGTTTCTAAGCATTGAAACACCGTTTACAATCAGTTCTGCTACATGTTTGCTTGCTGCCATTTTTATTTCAGATTGCTATTGTCACTTATATTCATCCATATTACTTTTACTTAACTTTCTCTTTGCCGAACTAGTGCACCTATACAACTGAAAATTGTATTAGGTGTGTTGGAGACACAAGAGACTTCTTGTATCGTAATTGCGGGGTTGCTTGAGAGGGATACCTTTGACCTCTTCCTCCCTGAGTTCGGTAAACATTGGGTGATCCACTTAAGGGAAACTTGCTGCTGTTCTACAAAGCTTTGTACTTGGAGGCCCAACACTGTCTACAAGAATAAAAGCGTGCGTAGACATCAGAGAGTCTTAAAGAAATATGTTCATAACCGTGTTAGGACAGAAGGAAGCAGCTCCAAGGGTTATGGAACACAGGAGGTCAATGAGTTTTGTTTTGACTTTATTCCTGACCTTATGTCGATTGGTGTTCCCGAATCGCGGCATGAGGGAAAGAATGAGTGGAAAATGCACGCTTGAAAGGAAAGCAATGATATGTATTGACGGACATTCTTCCACTAAAGCACAGTATACAGTTCTACAAATGTCCACCTTGGTGGCTCCTTATATCGAGGAACACAAGAATATTATTCGGTCCAACAACCCGGGGCCACTACTAGGGAAAAGGTCATGCGTGGGGCACCAAAATGTCTTATCTGTGACGCACCATGGTGCGCCACGGCTCTCACGCCGTGCCTATTGGTTTAGTCGTGACGCTCCGGCTCGGTGCGCCACGCCTATCTGTACCTGTGGAGCACGGCCACGGTGCGCCACAGCTATTAGTGGTGCGCCACGCCGAAGTAAGTTAGGTGCATCACGCCTATGCTAATTGGTGCGCCACGCCTATATTTTGCCTCCACAACTAAGTTTCCTGGTGCGCCACGCCTATTCCTCTAGGTGCGCCACGCCTATATTATCCTGTATTTTTTTTAAATACGCAGTATCGTATTTATACATGTATATACAGCTCAAATACAGAAGAGTATAAGTAGACAAAGTTGATCGAAACAGTTATGTGACAAACAAATAATATATCATAGTCGATCATATTACTTAGAATTCTGAATAGCTACATCAAATAGTTGATTATCACTACAAAGTGTTCATCAGAGCCGAATAGATACATCAGACAGTTAATCATCGAGACCGAGTACATCGATGGATGCTTCATCATCATTACAAGTGACCTATCTAGTCTTTGATAACCTAATCATCTAGCTAGGAACCATAGCACCGCAAGCATGGCGAGCGAGGCGACAGCGACAACATCGGCGGCGAGGTTCTTCATCCACTTGTTGTTGTTCTTCTTCTTCTGTTCCTCGAGATGGATGAACCACCTATCTTCCGCCGCCACTCTAGTGTTGTAGGATTTGTAGGCATTGCCCCTAAACTTGTTCACTTTATGGAAGCAGTCTTCCCAGTGGTCGTAGACTCCTAGAACCCTGCCTATAAACACCACGTAGCACCTCGGTATCTGTAATGACAAGAAAGAAAACCACAACACAATAGTTTTAAACAAGTCTGCAATAATCAGTAAATGGAGAAATATGACAGAAATAAGATGAAAGTTAAACACAAAGGAACACATTACTTCCGGCATTCGCCGAAATCAAGCTGACCCTTCATATCATGTGCTTGTTACGAGGTAGTATACGTGATGGTGATGCAGGGAAGGGATGAAGACAAGGGTTTCTGAACTTCGTTGAAACTAAACAAAATCACATACGTAACTGTTTGTGAGATCCGAACAAAGTTGGACCATTTCGTGCACATACATAATGGGGACATTCTTAATAACCCCGGACGGGGCTATTAAGAATATCACCATTACATATATGTACCAAACGGTGCAACTCAGTTCTGATCTCACTAACAAGAATATTACATATGTGACGTTCCTTAGTTCCAACCAAAACCCTCATATTCATCCTTTGCCCGGATCACCACCGCCTGGAGTACCTCTTAAACGGCACAAGATGGTCATCGGGCCTTGATGTGAAGTTGTACCTTCACATTTTGTGCTTGTTACGAGGTAGTACACGTGATGGCGATGCGGGGGAAGGAAGGGTTTCTCGACATCTTTAAAACTAAACAAAATCATATATGTAATATAGTGAGATCCAAAAAAAAATTGGACCCTTTTGTGCACATCCATAACGGCGACATTCTTCATAACCCCGGACGGGATTTCTGAGGAGTGTCACCATTACGAATGTGCACCAAAGGGTTCAACTTCATTCGGATCTCACCAACCATATTACAGATGTGACGTTATTTAGTTCCAAAGAGGTCCAGAAACCCTCGCATTCGTTCCTTTCCCCGTATCACCACCGCCTGTAGTACCTCTTAACAGGAACAAGATGATCATCAGTCTATGTGCCTCATATTTAAGGTGTACACATACAAGATGCCTTGGTGGACCCGGCGCGCCAAGTGGGATGCACAAGATCCTAATTTTGTGAAAATCACAAGACGCACCAGACCACCAAGGCCATCTGAGTGTGAACCAACTCTTCTAATCATCGGCATTTATACAAAAGAACGAACGAACATCACAAGTAGGACCGCAATAATAAAAAGCAAGATAATCAAGAATTGACATAATTGAGCATCGGTTACACGATGGACGATTCATAAACCTAACGATGTGTGCCTCATATTTAGGGCGGACACATACAAGCAGCCTTGGTGGACCTGGAGCGCCAAGTGGAATGCACAAGATCATAATTTTGTGAAAATCACAAGGCGCACCTGACCACCAAGGCCATCTTAGTGTGAACCAACTATTTTAATCATCGGCATTTATTCAAAAGATCGAACGAACATCACAAGTAGGACCGTAACTGTTGGGGGGATAATAACCCGGCAGGCCCATACGGAGGGATAAAGACTCGGCTGGAGGAAGTTTGGGTGAAGACCTCGCAATGAGATGATGGGCCGGATATCACTGATGGGCTAGAGGTTGCACTGGTAATCCGACTTAGGGAAAGGGAGGCTCTAGAAGGCCCGAAACGCGGTGCAAATCATGGAGTCCAAGAATTGGAGGTCACGGAGAGTAATTTAGGGTTACGTGTAGACCCCGAGTAGGGCTCTAGATGTATCTTGTAAGGAAAGCCAGGAAACCGGGTGTTATATAAACCGGCCCTTATGGCGTAGAAAGGGGATTTCGAGTTATTCTAGTCATACGAAAGCAAGTACTTATAACCCTAGATTGGAGTCTCTGCGACATTGCAGCCCGAGCCTCTAGATCGCCAATCAATATGATCCTAGCTGAAAGTAAGCTATCATCTCCAATGGAGAGGCTGAACGAGGATAAATGTTGTGTCCGATCTGAGCTAAACCCTCTCCCAAACACCAGAGTCGATTTACCCCAACCTAAGTTACCTCCGGTAACATATTCCGTGACTTTCCCACGACAGTTGGCGCCCACCATGTGTTGGGGCGCGTATAGATAAACGAAAACTTTTCCTACGCAATGCTCCCAAGATCTAGCCGAGGTAGAAGACCACGAGTATTACCACTAGACGCGCAGGTGCGGATTATCGGTGCAGCGCGTCGGGGCAGTGCAGTCCCACGATCTGGTCCGGCCGATCCAATCCCTCGAACGTCGAAGTGCTGAACGTACAGCACCTCTGCCGGTATCCACACGTACGAGGAGGAGCTCCGACGGCAGACTGCTAGGTCTGGTGCGACGGCTGGACTGAGTGGGCTAGGGTTCCCAACGCATGGGAGAGTGGACTAACGTGCCCGCTGGGCAACCTGCGCCCCTCTTTATATAGCGTGTGGTAATGAGCTTCACAACACTTGTGGCCCATTCCCTCTGTGAGTCCGACTCACAAAACCAGTCCATTTCCGGTTCGGGTCCAACCCAACCAAAACTTGCTCCCGCTCTTAAGTGTGCGACCCTGCAGGCTCATGGCGATTTGGACACGATTGGAGTCCTACTCCCAATCGATCAATCGGTAGCGGCTCCTAGCAGAACATGCCGACTCCCAAGTCCCATTGAGTCATGACGACATACCTTTCAATGTGATATTCATCTTAGTCCCTTTTGCCTCATGATATACCTTGTCAAGCTATAGGCGATTTATCGTCATCCCTTAAATAGCTCAACTCTCTTCTCGATCTGTGACATGTGATTCATCTGACTAACTCTTAGTCAACCGACACAGTTAACACTTAACTGAGTCGCGCATGGCCATGCTTCCTGAATCATATCACTCGAGAGGGCCCAGAATATCTCTCCATTCGGAGGGGCAAAATCCCATCTTGATTATCCACATCACGCAGCTTGCTTCTCATTCGACCCGAACTCTGCCTTTATAGTTGCCTTGTCACAGAACAACGTTTGACAGAACCTAAGTCGGTGATCCACAACTCGGATTATGCGACAACCTCAGGTCTAAGGATTACATTGATTGAGACATGCAAATGACGACTTGATCGTTGCATCTCAATGTGGGTCAGTCCGACTTGCTAAACTCTTTAGCCAAGTCCGTGAACGTTGGAATGGCATCACCATGCCCATGACAAGTGGAACCGTGTCATCAGCCAACACTCACATTAGTCTAGGGTGTGTGTCCAGCACAACCTAAATGACAAAGGACAATCTAGTATGAACAACATGAATATATAGTTCCACAATCGAATCACATATTCAATGACATATATCAGATGTTCAAAACAAGGACAACTTAATAACTTTATGAATACAGTGGGAATTACATCATACATGATTGCCTCTAGGGCATATTCCCAACACCATGGGGCCTACGTCCAAAGGTGTTTACATTACGGGAGAAGCTCTGGAAAGCATGAAGAACCTCGTTATCGGCGAGATCATCACCAACCCCGAAGGAGAGAAGATCTTCGACGATTTTGGCTGGGGGCCAGATTTGGACCAGCTGGAAACCGGATCTGTCGTCATGATTGTCAGGGTTAACGTCTTCGTGGGTATGGTACGTACATCTGGTTCAATTTTTGACAATAATGAATGTGATTCTGTGACAGGGGCCGCCACCTGTGTTCAATCGGATGGGGAAGAGTCGGTAGGCATGGCAGAATTGGAGAAAGCACCCACCACGAAGAGGGAACAACCGGAGGAGCCGGCATGGACCCCACGTGGCCGGGTTACTGGAGATGATGACACCGAATCTATCCTGCACCTGCTCGAAGATCAGTATGAAGAAGATAGCTGCGAGGAAGAAGAATATGAATCTCCACCAGGCATTGCGCGCCGAGTTGCGGTCTACACAGCCCCTGCGATAAATCTGAATCAGGGTGATGTGTCATGTCAGACCCCGGACCCAGAGATATACATACTGTTATGTGCTCCTAGCCATGGACTCACAAGGGCTTCAGGGTTACCAGCCCCGGCCGCAACAAACAGCGGCAGGCAGACCGGATTCATCGGCACGTAGTCCGGATCCCCGGTCTACTACTCCTTGTATCCATGCTAGTCATAACCAATTATGCATACCCAAGCGTCCACGAGTCGGATGAAACTGAAGGAACGGGACCAAAGTTATACAGAGCTGCTATGTGTCCAGAAAGTGCAACAACAATCGAGGGTTACTGGGGTTACCTCGCCCCAGGCCGATCACATCGACAGGCGGGCTCGGACATGGATCATCGGCTCCACAACCCCTCGACTGAGACAACTATGCAGGCATAGCCAAAACTGTATAACAATGAGCTCGAAACCAACAACCGATCAAAGCAGTACTCTAAACATGAAGCTTTATTGAACACATGTTACTAGAGTATAGCTTTACAAACAGAGGTCACATGACCCAACATTACATCAGACAACGGAAGGCAAATTATGTTGCTAATCAACAAGAACCAAAAAGTCCTAAGAGGCCGCAACATAAGGCGACGTCCCAGCCCATAGACTCCAGGCTGCTACCTGGGAACCCCGAACTACTCGTCGATGTCCACGTCGAAACACCACCGAACTGAGGAACTCCACCTGAACCAAGTTGAAGCAAACATGAGTACGGGAGGTACTCAACAAGACTTAGTTAACCTATTATATATCTGCTTCTTTTAGAAAGAGTTATGAAGGTTGTTTTGCGTAAAGCCATCTTTTTTTTTCCAAGTTGACGGAGGAATAGCACGTCTCATGGAGTATTTTGGAAACAGATGAGAAAGCTATTCAACTACTGAAATCATCATCTTTTTCATCCACCAACAATTTCAGCACCTCGTGCTTCAAAGATCACCACCTCAAGTTGTTCCGGTAACTCATGCTACAAGGTAACCCCTCTCGGCATCTCCGAGGAGGCATCCTTCATTCGTTATCAGCAAGTTTTAATCATTCCGTTTAAGTTGTCTATGATCACAGAATCCGTCACCAAGTCGTCCTTAACCGCGGACACGGCTTTTCGAAAAGATTTAACCCTGCAGGGGTGTACAACTTTAACCACACGTGCCAACCAACTCTTAATGCCAGACATTAGCACTATTCCGGGAAGTGCCGGCATATGGAGGTTGACCACGACCTTTCCCTTGCTTCGCCTATTCCATGAGTCGCTCCGAGTAGAGATGGTCCGCCAATAGGGAGTGGCCATCTCCTGCCGGGTCTCTATCGTTGTGCGCAATGCTCGACGGTTACCTACCCGCAGAGCGCCGATACACCACCACGTCCTAGTTTTGAAAACGTTTTGATATCCCCGCAAATCCAAATGGAAAGCCGAACTAGGCAACTCATGGAACAAACTAGGCAAGTTGAGACCGAGGGGAATCTAAGCCCCGTGTGGATGCACGCTCAGTCTTGGCTCGAAGACGAGAACTCGCTCCTAGGGGCATGAACGAGACAACCACCACAGACCCTCTGTGGTCTCGTCATCCACACCTTTAAGTCATCTTAATCAAGTATCTCTTAACTTTCCACAACATACTATCATACTAGATTCATTCGCGGCTCTGATTCATCAACCGGATGGAGCAGAGATCAACAGACATGTATGACTAAGCATGGCATATTTGAGGCTCTGGCGATACACACAAACAAATCCTATGTCTGCTAGGAGCATTGAATCATGATATCTGGGTTATGCAAATAAATAGGATGACTCTATCTAATGACTCAAGATACTTTGGAATCGAATGCATTTGTACGAGAATCAAAAGTCTTTCGAAATCATATATGGGCAGATAAGAGGTTATGCTTGCCTTGCTTCAAGAAAACCGGATAAAGATCTTCTGGAATAAGTGCTTGAATTGTCGGTTAGGATCAAGTATTCGCCATTGGATTTGTTGGCCTTCTCTTCGGAGTCACGTTCTACCGAGGGGGAACAAACACCGAAACAAGAAAAACAACAATCAACACATGGCATCGATGCAATGCGCAATATGTATGCATGAGCAAGTTAGTGCACTGAAATAGAGCCCTAAACATGTTCTTTGGGTTGCTAGGGTTCATATGCCAAATGTGCAATTTTACTGAAATTAACCCGAAATACACCCCGGAGGGGTACTTCGGACGATTATGGAAGTAGGTACAATTTTTATTGCTCAAATGGGTTTGAAAACATCATAACTAGATTGCATTTGTCATTTTAAGCAATTTGGTATATAACTTTTAATTTTCTAATTTTCTTGAATAAAAACTTATTTTTCTATTTTTAAATGAATTAACCAGCATTAAATAAAGGTCATTTTTGAACTTTCTCAAACATATGTGAAAATGACATATTTGGGTTGCTTACATTTTTCTGATCAAAACCATACCTTACTTTTATTTTTCTGACTTATATAACAGAAGTTATTAATTATACAAATTTATTTCATTTTCTGTAATTATAAAAGGTGGGGCCCACGGGTCATTTCAAAATTCCAATTAATTAAACGAGTTATGAGCTGACACGTGGCCAGGCTGAGGTCACGCTGACATCAGCGTGATGTCAGCGGTGGCCGGCCGGAGGCAGATGTCGTCGCCGGCGACGAATCCGGCGACCAAATCGCGCGCGGTTGGGCTTGTTGGAAAGCCCCCGGAGTGCTCTACCACATGGTGGTGGCGCCACCTCCAATGGGCCACCGGCGGCGAGCCGCCAAGCACACGACGGCGGCGGAGGTATCGGGCTCCGGCGAAATGGACGATACCGGCCGCGGGGAGGAGCTAGGAGGGTGCTGGGGCGTGGAGAGGCTCACCGTGAGTGTGTAGGGCCGACCGGCGGGGCATGGGATGGACGGAGGGCGTGGGAATTTGCCGGCGGCCGTCTGCCGGCCGTGGAGAAGAGGATGACGACGTGGCCGATTTAGGCCGTCCCCGCTCACGAGGGCCAGTGTAGGAGCACGAGGAGGCCAAGGCGGAGCTGAGGGCGGTCTTCGATTCGTCGGGGAAGGCCAGAGACGACGGCCCGAGGCGGCGGCTGGAGGAACAAGAGGTTAGGGTTCACTCGTTCTTGGCAGAGAAGAGGAGGGAGCTCGAGGGAGAGGGGGTTCTGTGGCGTGAGAACGATCCGGACGTCTTCAGGAGGACCTCATCCCCTCGTCGACTCGGAAGCAGGAGGTGGCAAAGCCACCGCACCGCCGCCCTGTCCTTCTGGCCGGAAATGGAAGAGAAAGGAAAAAGAAAAGGGGACTTTTCGGTAACCCCCTGTAATTTTGGGAAAACACAATTAGGTCCTTTTCTTTTAGAAACAGCACTGGTTTTAATCTTTTCAGGGCCTATTTGTAAGAATAAAATTTGGCAAAAATAGTTTTTGAAAACCTTATTAAATTTGCAAGCTCACCATCTCTTTGCTTTCCAAAATTGAAATTGTTTTTAAAACAAAATTTGGGTGATCACTTTAAGTGATTTTTGGTCATTCCTCTGTTATTTCAAATGCAAAATTTTAACCAATGTTTTTATGCATGTATGAGATGCCAACAACACACCACCACCCTATTGTAGAAAAACAGGGATGTTACAAATCTACCCCCCTTACAAGAATCTCGTCCCGAGATTCCCGAAGGAGAAGAAAGAAGGAACACCGGTTTTGAGCGATCTTCTCGAACCTTACGGTTCTATTCTCGAAGAGGTTGATCCGTAGCATCTGGAAGTATTGAACGGATACACCTTAGGTAAGAGGGAAACTCTTAGGAATTGATCTTCACGAAGATCGAGTATCTCATGGCTAACTCAGGACAAGAATGTTCGTAAAGAACTTTTGAGTTAACATGCATGAAACACATCAAGATAGCGGAGGGAACAAGAGAAGGTTTCAAGTTTTTGGACGATGGTTCTTGAAAGGATTTCAAATATGAGCTTTACACAAGACTTTAAATCCTTTTGGAGAAGAACGGTTGGACAACTTGTGAAACCGAGGTTTTCTTCAAACAGATGACCAAGATGGAAAGAATTGTCTGGGATATCACAACGCAATATCCGTAGACGAGGGAGAACACGAGAAAACGCTGTAATCGTGAGGCAAAGAGAATTTGATACAGGATCAGGTTCACTCTTCGGAGTGGACATGGAAGATAACAAAACTTTATTCCGTCAAAACTTGTCGAAAACTTTGTCAAAGGTAGGAATGTTACTTCACGACAGAAGATGAGTAACCAAAGGATGTTGAAACACCGTAGTTAAGGAGGAACTCTTGGTCACACCATAGGGCTGGTTAACCAATGAGGATTGAAACACCGGAAGGAAATAGAGAATCTCTTTCCTATTGTGTATTTAGACGTAGCAATACATCTACCACATGGTTGAGACCCCATGGCTGAAGTAACTGACAAATTCACACAATGTGTGAGATGAACAGAACTTCAACTACCAACAACTTGAAAAGGGAACTGATCAACGGCGGTTACGAAACACCGAGAGATGTTTTCACGAGGAACTTGTTTCAACTAGAACAAAGGTTTTGGAGGTTCAACGGAGAAATATTGGAAAGATCAACTTCCAGGTTCTCCTGGATGTTCTAGATACCGACAGCAGGCTCACGACAAGCCTTCTATAGGTTATCAGGTGAAAGTAAAACTCTGGTTTGGAAGATCAGTGAGGAGAACTTGTTAGAATTAAGCCAGACAAGAATTCTCACGGGGAGTGGTTGTTCTTACGAATTCAAAGAGATATGACATTAGGTCTTCCGGCTAATTGTGTCAACCACCACATCAACCATGCCAGATTTTGAAAGGACCTAATTCAATACTCTTGAGGAAACACTAACCATCATTGTTGCTTGAGATTCAACTCTGGTTTGTGGATTGATAACTCAGACTCGATATAGTTGATCGGCGGAATTGCATCGGTTACAATTGAGATACCTTTACTGGATTCTCAAGATATGGACTATGATGTCACACTCAAGAGGATGAGTGAGATTGTAGAACTCTTGTGTTGGCAACTTGTGAAAGATGGTTGCACCTACATGGATTACTTGCAACAAAACACATCGGAGTCCTTGTTGGGAAGATGATTACAAAGATAAACTTCTGCTCTTTCACGAACGATCAGTCAGTGGCTTGGTGTGGATGTAGAACTTCTTCAAATAAATGGAGGTAACAACCTACCATCTCAAGAATATACCACACATACATGACCGATTGGGATTATTCCCGAGGGAACAAGAGAACTCTACTCGCGTCCATGGCAACAACTTTCACCGTAAGCACATGAACCGGAGTAGGTTACTTCGAACACCCAGAACACAAACTTCGGGATGACACAAAGATGGTTCTTGAAAGTTTCCAACGTTGTTGCCATTTGTTCAGCATGAGCCTCTTGCAACTCAGAGAAAATAGGAATGACATCGATGGGCTCGAAAACACCCTTATCAAAACACTCCAAGAAGAGGGATTCATATGACATACGAACGAGGCAAGGTATTGGTCAGACCAAAGGACATGAAGGTGTACTCGGCAGAATACCATGAGTAAAAACACAACCAAGATAATCCTTGAATCTGGCCTTGATTTGACTATAGCCCAAATCAAACCAAGGTTAGAAAGATAGCATGTCCATTCAGGAGATACTATCCTGCTTCAACACAAAGGAAACTAGGCATCCCTTAATAAAGGACCCAGTTAGGAGGATCTCTTGTCTTTCAACTTTCCAAGTTGTTGTTTAAGCTCAACCTACTAGTCCAGGGTGTCCAGCGGAGTTTCTTGGAGAAAAGAGTAGTTCAAACTACCCCTCGTATAGACATCACGGTCAGGTAACAACCTGGTGATACTTCTAGAAAGACAACCAGAATATCACAACCCACCGGTATGTCTTGGAGTTCGAAAGGAATCTTGCTTTTCAAGGCAACTGATATGAACATGAGAGCTTTTGGATGAACCTAACTCTTTGACCAAAAATGTGCACCGGAATGAACGGATTTGGTAACACAGTCAACTTTAAGAAGATGCTGGGTGACCAGTAGTGCTAAGAAGGGTACCGATGTTTCCTAGATTTTTCGAAGCAATACAAATTGCTAGGAATATCTGATACACACCTCAAAGCATAGACCCATCATTTTAAAGCATTCAAGCTTGGAGGAAGGCGGGGTGAAGATGTGTGAGAGCATCACTTCATCATTAAGGCCATGAAACTTAACACAACCTCGTGATATAAAAGAGGGTGATTCTCGAAGGTAGAACAGATTAGAAGCTAACGAAACTTCTTTAATCTGAGAATTACAAAACTTTGACCTGGTTCGTAAGATGAACGAGGTACTGGAGTTTGTTTCTCCTGACATTCCAAGGTGAAATGTTCTGAAGGAAAACAAGAGCTATGCATGGGTATATCTGACACGCATATGCAACTTGATGTCCAAAACAACGGATGGGGATTTCAGAGCAACTAAAGGAGAATCATGCTCGGAGGAGATCCTAAGATCAAGATGATGCACAGGGTCATACTCATTTGTAAAACCCATGCAAAAGAATTGATATAGCTGAATTAAGAACGAAGATGTGGATTTCATGATGATCACTCTTGTTGTGATCCTTTTTGGTTCCAGTAGAGAAAAACTATGGCTATTGGAGTAGAGATTACCAAGCCATCCTGAGATAGAAGATATTCCTCAGGATCCAAAGAAACAGAACTTGGGTTAAAGGTCAGCATCCTGTACTGATAGAGTGAGCATCACATGGTTATAAAACCACATGATTCAACCCACCACCATTCAGCACATTCCGGGACCTTCGGTTCAAGTCCAAGGATCAAAAACCAAAAGAAAGGAGTAACTACTCCCTTAGTGTCTTAAAGGACACTATGAATAACAATCACGAAGTATCTTTCAAAAGACAACATAACTCCGGAAGAGTTTGAGCAGAAGATAACAGATACATTCGAGATGGGAAGCAGATCTCGAGGTTCAGGATTTTGAGACTTTAGAACAGGAGTATGTGGAATCCACACAGCTCTGAGGTATTAGGAGGGAAAGAAAATCTCCCATTTGAAACGAGAGATAACGGAGTATGGAACACACACGACTCTAGAAACTCATAACTAGGTCAACTTGGATAACAACGTCCTTGCCAACAAAGGCACCTAAGTTTTGAATAACTGGAACCTTTTCAAATCAAAACAGGTAAGGAGACCCAGAATTAGAGCGATACCAGATAAGGAGTAAAAAGAATCCTAAGAAGGTTTTTCACAATCCTTTTTGGAGTTTCAAAGTAGTTTTCACAAACTCTAGACTCGACATCGACCAAGCAATAAGGTTTTCCTACAGGCAGTCCTGCTCTGATACCACCTTTTGTCAGACCCCGGACCCAGATATATACATACTGTTATGTGCTCCTAGCCATGAACTCACAAGGGCTTCAGGGTTACCAGCCCCGGCCGCAACAAACAGCGGCAGGCAGACCGGATTCATCGGCACGTAGTCCGGATCCCCGGTCTACTACTCCTTGTATCCATGCTAGTCATAACCAATTATGCATACCCAAGGGTCCACGAGTCGGATGAAACTGAAGGAACGGGACCAAAGTTATACAGAGCTGCTATGTGTCCAGAAAGTGCAACAACAATCGAGGGTTGCTGGGGTTACCTCGCCCCAGGCCGATCACATCGACAGGCGGGCTCGGACATGGATCATCGGCTCCACAACCCCTCGACTGAGACAACTATGCAGGCATAGCCAAAACTGTATAACAATGAGCTCGAAACCAACAACCGATCAAAGCAGTACTCTAAACATGAAGCTTTATTGAACATATGTTACTAGAGTATAGCTTTACAAACAGAGGTCACATGACCCAACATTACATCAGACAACGGAAGGCAAATTATGTTGCTAATCAACAAGAACCAAAAAGGCCTAAGAGGCCGCAACATAAGGCGACGTCCCAGCCCATAGACTCCAGGCTGCTACCTGGGAACCCCGAACTACTCGTCGATGTCCACGTCGAAACACCACCGAACTGAGGAACTCCACCTGAACCAAGTTGAAGCAAACATGAGTACGGGAGGTACTCAACAAGACTTAGTTAACCTATTATATATCTGCTTCTTTTAGAAAGAGTTATGAAGGTTGTTTTGCGTAAAGCCATCTTTTTTTTTCCAAGTTGAGGGAGGAATAGCATGTCTCATGGAGTATTTTGGAAACAGATGAGAAAGCTATTCAACTACTGAAATCATCATCTTTTTCATCCACCAACAATTTCAGCACCTCGTGCTTCAAAGATCACCACCTCAAGTTGTTCCGGTAACTCATGCTACAAGGTAACCCCTCTCCGCATCTCCGAGGAGGCATCCTTCATTCGTTATCAGCAAGTTTTAATCATTCCGTTTAAGTTGTCTATGATCACAGAATCCGTCACCAAGTCGTCCTTAACCGCGGACATGGCTTTTCGAAAAGATTTAACCCTGCAGGGGTGTACAACTTTAACCACACGTGCCAACCAACTCTTAATGCCAGACATTAGCACTATTCCGGGAAGTGCCGGCAGATGGAGGTTGACCACGACCTTTCCCTTGCTTCGCCTATTCCATGAGTCGCTCCGAGTAGAGATGGTCCGCCAATAGGGAGTGGCCATCTCCTGCCGGGTCTCTATCGTTGTGCGCAATGCTCGACGGTTACCTACCCGCAGAGCGCCGATACACCACCACGTCCTAGTTTTGAAAACGTTTTGATATCCCCGCAAATCCAAATGGAAAGCCCGAACTAGGCAACTCATGGAACAAACTAGGCAAGTTGAGACCGAGGGGAATCTAAGCCCCGTGTGGATGCACGCTCAGTCTTGGCTCGAAGACGAGAACTCGCTCCTAGGGGCATGAACGAGACAACCACCACAGACCCTCTGTGGTCTCGTCATCCACACCTTTAAGTCGTCTTAATCAAGTATCTCTTAACTTTCCACAACATACTATCATACTAGATTCATTCGCGGCTCTGATTCATCAACCGGATGGAGCAGAGATCAACAGACATGTATGACTAAGCATGGCATATTTGAGGCTCTGGCGATACACACAAACAAATCCTATGTCTGCTAAGAGCATTGAATCATGATATCTGGGTTATGCAAATAAATAGGATGACTCTATCTAATGACTCAAGATACTTTGGAATCGAATGCATTTGTACGAGAATCAAAAGTCTTTCGAAATCATATATGGGCAGATAAGAGGTTATGCTTGCCTTGCTTCAAGAAAACCGGATAAAGTTCTTCTGGAATAAGTGCTTGACTTGTCGGTTAGGATCAAGTATTCGCCATTGGATTTGTTGGCCTTCTCTTCGGAGTCACGTTCTACCGAGGGGGAACAAACACCGAAACAAGAAAAACAACAATCAACACATGGCATCGATGCAATGCGCAATATGTATGCATGAGCAAGTTAGTGCACTGAAATAGATCCCTAAACATGTTCTTTGGGTTGCTAGGGTTCATATGCCAAATGTGCAATTTTACTGAAATTAACCCGAAATACACCCCGGAGGGGTACTTCGGACGATTATGGAAGTAGGTACAATTTTTATTGCTCAAATGGGTTTGAAAACATCATAACTAGATTGCATTTGTCATTTTAAGCAATTTGGTATATAACTTTTAATTTTCTAATTTTCTTGAATAAAAACTTATTTTTCTATTTTTAAATGAATTAACCAGCATTAAATAAAGGTCATTTTTGAACTTTCTCAAACATATGTGAAAATGACATATTTGGGTTGCTTACATTTTTCTGATCAAAACCATACCTTACTTTTATTTTTCTGACTTATATAACAGAAGTTATTAATTATACAAATTTATTTCATTTTCTGTAATTATAAAAGGTGGGGCCCACGGGTCATTTCAAAATTCCAATTAATTAAACGAGTTATGAGCTGACACGCGGCCAGGCTGAGGTCACGCTGACATCAGCGTGATGTCAGCGGTGGCCGGCCGGAGGCAGATGTCGTCGCCGGCGATGAATCCGGCGACCAAATCGCGCGCGGTTGGGCTTGTTGGAAAGCCCCCGGAGTGCTCTACCACATGGTGGTGGCGCCACCTCCAATGGGCCACCGGCGGCGAGCCGCCAAGCACACGACGGCGGCGGAGGCATCGGGCTCCGGCGAAATGGACGATACCGGCCGCGGGGAGGAGCTAGGAGGGTGCTGGGGCGGGGAGAGGCTCACCGTGAGTGTGTAGGGCCGACCGGAGGGGCATGGGATGGACGGGAGGGCGTGGGAATTTGCCGGCGGCCGTCTGCCGGCCGTGGAGAAGAGGATGACGGCGTGGCCGATTTAGGCCGTCCCCGCTCACGAGGGCCAGTGTAGGAGCACGAGGAGGCCAAGGCGGAGCTGAGGGCGGTCTTCGATTCGTCGGGGAAGGCCGGAGACGACGGCCCGAGGCGGCGGCCGGAGGAACAGGAGGTTAGGGTTCACTCGTTCTTGGCAGAGAAGAGGAGGGAGCTCGAGGGAGAGGGGGTTCTGTGGCGTGAGAACGATCCGGACGTCTTCAGGAGGACCTCATCCCCTCGTCGACTCGGAAGCAAGAGGTGGCAAAGCCACCGCACCGCCGCCCTGTCCTTCTGGCCGGAAACGGAAGAGAAAGGAAAAAGAAAAGGGGACTTTTCGGTAACCCCCTGTAATTTTGGGAAAACACAATTAGGTCCTTTTCTTTTAGAAACAGCACTGGTTTTAATCTTTTCAGGGCCTATTTGTAAGAATAAAATTTGGCAAAAATAGTTTTTGAAAACCTTATGAAATTTGCAAGCTCACCATCTCTTTGCTTTCCAAAATTGAAATTGTTTTTAAAACAAAATTTGGGTGATCACTTTAAGTGATTTTTGGTCATTCCTCTGTTATTTCAAATGCAAAATTTTAACCAATGTTTTTATGCATGTATGAGATGCCAACAACACACCACCACCCTATTGTAGAAAAACAGGGATGTTACATGTCAGTAGCCGCGACTGGTGCGGCGCAAGCGCTGGCCCGACAACAGGCTCCGATCAATGGAAACCAGGCTGGAGCCCGGGTCGATAGTGAGCAGACGTCCGTCACCAGCGAAACATGGGAAACTGCTCATCACAGGAACGTGTTCGGATTTAGGACGAACAGAACAGCTGGTGCGGGAACGTCACACCCACCAAATCCGGCTCTGTTCAGCAACAACTTGATCTTGGACCCCATAGTGTTAGCAACGGTGATAACCCCGGAGAACACGGCGGCCCAGGCCAAAGACTTGGATGTGGCCCGCTGAGCATTGGAACAACAGAGCAGAGATGTAGAAGCCGAGAAACTACGGATGGCCGTGCGTCAACGTTAGTTGGATGAGTTAGAGGATCGTATACAGGAAAAATGACTAGAGCATATAATCAGAGGCATCAGACGAGACTGCATGCGACAGGCGGAGCCCTACAACCGGCCGCGTTATTCATTACGCCTCAAGACCAGCAAATCCCGATCGTGAATCAAGGAACTGGGTACGCATGAGCAGCGCTCGGGGGACAACCGATTAACATGCCAGTCGGCTCACCTGCGCTACCCGCTGGGGCGGCCGGGGGCAATGCTGTGCAACCACCACCATCACGATTTCACACCCCGTCGGGTCACTTCAATAACCCTATGGACAACGTGTACACCGCAACTTTAGCGCTCGACCGTATTCCACTGGGAGAGTCGCCTCAAGCAATAGAAACCCGGCGGGCTATAGAGATGTTACACACCATGGTGGCTCCGCAAGAAAATTACCCGGACAACAAGAGCGGCATGCACGGGACGCCGTATATCAGTCGGCAGGAAGGTAATACGAGGAACATTCAGTTGAATTCAGCGCAACGGAAGGTAGAGCAACAGCAAATGCCGCCTCCTCCACTTAGACCAGCAACTCCTGCGGTCTCAGCAGCACAGGCTATCGTGGATAGTTCTCGGGCAAGGCGTGCGGCCGGGTCTGTAGCGCGAGGTCCAGGAGTTGGCGCGCCTCCCGCCGCAGAAGCCGAGGCTTAACACGTTTCAAGAATAAGGCCGGTGTTGACAAACTTAGCCGGACCCAAATGCTTATCAGACGCTATCAGGGCCGAGACTTACCCGGACAAGTTCAAAGAGCCTGGTAAAGTTGTCAACTACGAGCCGACCATGGATCCTGAGACCTGGTTAAGCAGCTATGAGATGGCCATGTCTATTTGCAACGCTTCAGAAAAGCTCCAAGCCAAATTTATGTATCTCATGATGTCTGAAGGAGAAGCTAAACTATGGTTCAATAACCTGCCTGAGAGGTCTATCAATTCGCAGAGTGAGCTTAAGTCGGCTTTTGTCAAGCATTTTCATGGAACTTGCAGGAAATTATACACGATTGACGACTTGGATCGGTGTGTGCAGAGAAAGGGAGAGTCGGCACGCAGCTGGGTGCGCCAAGTCATGGAGATACTCCACTCTTCCACGGATATCCAGCCAAAGGATGCGATACAAGCTATGGCGAAAACATGCAGATATACGCCCTTGGTGCAAAAATTGGTACGCATGAAATCCAGCAGGCATGTTTCGGAAATTACTATGGGAGAGTTGATGGACGCGTGCAACAAGCATGCCTCCACCGACACCACAGAAGAAGATATTGAGGATAAAAAGGGAAAAGCTAATGTGAGCAGCAATGGAAGAACCGGTAACGGGGATCCACCGAATAACAATGGAGGTAACAATGGTGGCAATGGAAATAACCAGCACAAACGTTCGTATGAGGGGGCTCCGAGTTAGTCGCCAATACTGAGGCCGGGTTTGCAAGGCCCAGAGCGGACGGAAACTTCAATGGAGGAAACTTCAACGGACGAAGTAATTATCAACGGCCACCGCGGTCGTCTAACCACATAGAAGCCTTCAAGATGCCTCGCCGCGCCATAGTAGGAATGGCAGGCCGGCTAACCATTCATTGGACCAATGCGTGGATCTATAAAGGTGGAAAATGAGGAAATACAGAAGGCGTTGCAAGGTGTAGGCCGGGGAGGAGGGCCGGGTCTGGGTGGAAACCAGGGCAACGGCCCACCCCCCGCAGGCAATGCAGGAGCTGGTAGCGCGGGTAATAACCAGGGTGGTGCAGGGGGTTTTCAGAGTAACCCAAAGCAGCTAGGACAGTATCATGTTCACACCACTGGGACCACCAAGTGGGAAAGGAAGATACTCAAAAGAGCTATAAACTCGGTTTCTTCGGGTGTTCCTGAAGGGAATATGCCCGAGAGGCAATAATAAAATGGTTATTATCTTATTCCTTGTTTATGATGAATGTTTATTTCTCATGCTAGAATTGTATTAACCGGAAACGTTGATACATGTGTGCTTAATAAACAAACAATGGTTCCTAGTAAAGCCTCTCTTTTAACTAGCTCGTTGATTAATAGATGATCAAGGTTTCCTGATCATGAACATTGGATGTTATTAATAACGGGGTCATGTCATTAGAAGAATGATGTGATGAACATATACCCAAAGATAATATAGCAATGCGATCAAGTCATTTAGTTTACATTGTTATATCAAACATACGAAGTAACTTATTCCTTAGACCATGAGATCATGTCAATCACTGATACCGGAAGCGTGCTTTGATGGCATCAAACGTCACACCGTAACAGGGTGACTATAAAGGTGTCGTTAAGTATTCGGAAAGTATTAGTTGAGGATCATGGATCAAGAGTGGTATTTGTCCATCCAAATGACGGAGAGATATACTCTGGGCCCTCTCGGTGATATCACATCGAAACCGCTTGCAAGCACGTGATATGATCACAAAGGATGTTATATCACGGGAACGAGAAAAGAGTACTTGTCGGTAACGAGATTGAACAAGGTATGGTTGATACCAATGATCGAATCTCGGACAAGTAAAATATCGCGAGACAAAGGGAATAGTTCACGGCGTTGTTGGTTCACACGATCACGAGAGTCATCGTTGAATATATAGGAGTCATCACGGATCTCCAGATCCCGCTGTTGATTATTGATCGGAGAGGAGTCTCGATCATGTCTATCTTATTCGCGAACCGTAGGGTGACACACGTAAGGTTCGATGACGCATTTGAGAGGATACGGAATATCGAAGAATATTTTGGACAGCATCGAAATTGTTTCGGGGAAAATTGAAATAGTTCAAGGGGTTTTTCGTCGAATGGTTGTTAATAGAATTAACAAATGATTCGAGGTGCTATATGCAAAAGTTTGTTAATAGAATTAACAAATGCTGAAATAAAGAATAAAAAGGTTTTATTTATTTATTAAAAGAAAACCTTTGGATTTTCCAAGTGGGAAATAATGGGAAAGTGAGTGGAGGTGAGTGGAGTGTCCACTCACATGATGAGGGAAGAGGTGGGGGCACACCCATGGGCTGGCCGCACCCCCCTTGGGCTGCCTCCCCCCTCTCCTATAAAAGGAGGGTGAGAGCTCTCCCTCCTTCACACACTTGGCCACTTCCCTTTCCCTCCACCCGCTGCTCCATTTCATGGTCTCCGGCTTGGCGAAGCCCTGACCATGGGATTCTTCACCACCACCACGTCGTCGTGCTGCTGGAGTTCCGAGGGATCCTCTACTTCCGCGCCCCGCTGGAACGAGGGAACGGAGGTCGTCATCAACCGTACGTGTGACCGATCACGGATGCACCGCCGGATTGCGGTGCCATCTTCTCGCTATCGGGATCGGTGTGAGTACGACTACGCCAACAACGAGATTTGATCTCGTACCACTTTGAGTCTTCGAGGGTATGTGTTCTCCTTAACCCTCTTGTTGCCCGTTACACTTCGTCTCCTAGATTAGATCTTGGCCTTTCGGGTGTCTCTCGCGTAGGAAAATTTTGTTTTCTATGCTACGTTCCCCTTCAGTGGTATCAGAGCCGGATCTATGCGTAGATGTTTTGTACGGGTAGAACACATAGGTGTATGTGGGCGTTGATGATCATGTTATTACCTCCTTGACATTTTATGATCTTAGTGGCATAGTGGGATGAAGCGGCCCGGACTAACCTTACATGTCCACGTACATGACTTGTTCCACAACTGACATGCAACTTGTATTGCATAAGTGGCTTGCGGGTGTCTGTTTCTCCTACTATGTTAAGATCTAATCTATGAAGGGTTGTTAAAAATGTGTTTATCAACGTTGTGGTTGATGTTCGTAGGTATGAACGGTTCTATCCTCGAAAGCCCTAAGCCACGTAAAATATGCAAAAAAAATAAATTAGAAGCGTCTAACTAGTTTTTGCTGGGCATGTGAATTGATATGGTCAATATTACAAATTTGATTATGAGATGATCTATTTTGTAAATTATTGATATACCGGAAGGTATCCATATGGTTGTCTTCTTATTGATGGACAATCAAGTTTGGGGTACCGTGGTACTTGGTACCACGCCGGTGGAATGATTGAGATCATACCATAATGCACATGATGGAGATCAAGTGCAAGAAGGACCATATCATATCACGTTATCCTTTCATGTGATGTTTGTGATGTTAATCCTTTTATGCATCTTGTGTTGCTTAGATAACGATGTTAGCATTATAAGATGATCCCTCTCACTTAATATCAAGATAATAATGTGTTCTTCCTTAAGTATGCACCGTTAAGAAAGTTCGTCGTTTCGAGACACCACGTGATGATCGGGTGTGATAGACTCAACGTTCGCATACAACGGGTGTTTTCAAGCCTAGCATGTACAGACATGGCCTTGAAACACACGCAATACTACGGTTCTACTTGGCGAGCCTAGCATGTACAGACATGGCCTCGGAACACGTAACCGAAAGGTAAAGCATGAGTCATATGGATGATATGATGAACATGTCGATGTTCGCCTTTGAAGCTACATCATCTCACGTGATGATCGGTTTTGTTGTAGTGAATTTGGTTCGTGTAATCACTAAAGACGACTAAGAGGGATGTTGTTTTTGAGTGGGAGTTCATGTTTAATTTTTGAATTAACTTGAACTTATTTATCATGAACAACAAATCAAAGTGAATTTGCACAAATTGTAGTATTCATTGGCATCCACATAACTACCTTACACTTAGATTGTTAATTGAGATATAACTGTTATGATCTGGTAAATACCATTTAAGATTGGTACCGTATTAGTGAAATTTAAAATTAAGTCCTATTGTAGATTTTTGGTATTTCCTACCTAGCTCCATGTGGTTAATGATTGATTAATCTAGAGAGCAAATAATTCCTACTTAGAATCCAGAGTCATGGTTGCTTCTGTATTACTTTATCTTCAAAAGAATGTTTTGTTGATCAAGGTGATTTAGGAACTGAAAAGAGTTGTTTTCAGAAACAATCAAGTGAAAGATATATTGATATCTAGAAACTTATTTGTGGCAACATGACTGAGTATAATTTAGCGTGACAATGTTTGCTTATATTATCTGAATATATGCAATGATTGAAGACGCTAGGCGTTTGAATATTCCAAGAAATTGGATGCTAAAAATTATCCTCTAAATTCCTTCCTTCGAGCTATAGTAGCTTAATCATAAAATTGTTATGATGGGATGGATTAGAAGTAATGGGTAAAGTAGTTTACCTTACTTGGAAATTGCTAAGAGTGGAATCTAGAAGAATGCTATTAATATGGTGATATTAGTAGAACAATCAAACTCAAAGTATGACTCAATGGGTGATAGTATATGACTAACACGCCAAAGAAAATGAGCTAGTAAGACTAGCATTGTTTGATGTTGAATGATTCTTCTATAAAGGAAAGGGAATATTGAAAATAGAATTACAAAAAGATATATGGCAGAAAAAGAAGATAACTGGAAAGTCCAGCTCAGGAGTATATGCTTGATATACAAGTTATAGATGTATTACTAGTTAACAAAGTATTTTTGGGTATTTTGATACCACATTGGTTGGTATGAGTAGTCATACAAAGCAATGCAATGAAAGAAATACAAGGGCCTAAAAGGAACTAGTAATAGATGTGGATTCGATTATGACAAGAACATAAATAAAGTGTTATTGTGTTCATTGTCGTATCGAACCAACCAGTCAAGATTTATTTGAAGAACTTAATAATTTGTTATTTTGTTCTAGTCTTTTGTGAGAACAAATGAGATTGTTCAAACTATGATCATATTCCATAATTGATGGATATGTTAATATAAATCATGTTGGTAAAGTAAACATCTATAAAACTAAATGCTAAACGTTGCAAGACGTTGAAGAGTTTCACTTAAATTGTGACACCACCATTTTAGTTCATATCGGAAAGGAAAACATGAAGGAACTCCATATTGATGGACTTCTGGAGTCATTTTATTGACGCTTGTGAGACCTCTTCCAAAAGATGACTAGAATTCCGTTCTTAGGCCAAACTAGAATGGACGACTAATTTAGTGGAGATTATACATATTGATGTATATAGTCCATTATGTGTAGTCATGTATGGTGGATTAATTTTTCCTTCATAAAATTCTGTCGATGATTTAAGTAGATATGTGAGTACATCTATTTAAAGGGAACAGAGTTTGACATTTTGAATTGGTTCAAAAGGTTGTTAATATGAAGTTAAAATCAATGTAACAAGATAATCAAGTATTTATGATTGGATCATAAAGGATAAAGTTTGAGTTACAAGTTTAGCAAAACATCTGAGAAGTTGCAAAATTGTTCTACAACTTATACTTCTCGAATACCCCACATTAGATTGGAGTATTCAAAAGACAAAATCAAACCCTGTTTGACATGGTAAGATTAATAAAATTGCCATTATATTTTTGTAGTTTATACATTAAGGACAACCGCTTTTACACTGAAAAAGAGCACCATCATGATCCGTTGAAATTGACAACATAAGATATGGTTTGGGTAATGACCTGAATTGTCATTTTTCTTAAGTTTTGGTATGCATAGCATGTGTAAAATGTTTACAACCAAAATAGGATAAATATATGTTTATAAGGTTATCCCAAATAAAACATTGGGTATTTATCCTATCACCGAACCAAAAGACAAATGTTGTTTGTCAGAAAGGGTTGATTTCTCGAGAAACTAGTTCTTGCGAAACAAGTGAGTGGGAGCACGGTACAAACTCAACAAGATTACAGAATCTCCGTTATCATGTCAAGAGTAGCGCAGCACTGGAAGTTGTTCCGGGGTTTACTATTTTGACTAAGTAGAAGACACTACAAATGTTGTAGATACTTCAAATGAGTTTGCGAACTGTACCAGAAAAGTCCAAAAACTTTGTACTTTGAAAAACTTGTGGTTTAAGTATAAAGTGTTGTTTTGACAACAAAGGACCTGGACCTTATAAAGGAAGCAAATGATGGGCACTGACTTCGTAAAATTGACTATGAGTCATTATATCCGCCATAGTATCCTTGTATGAATATCAAGTATGTGACTTGGTAGTCCTTTCAATAGGCATGATGCCTAACGATAGCAAAAGGGTCTATATAGCGACAAAGACATGGATACTTATCGAAAAGTTGTTTTCGACGAAGTTCAAAGAGTTCACTACTACAAGATTTTGATCTTCCGTAGTGATGCTTAGTCTTTGCAGATAGTTCTAGCAAAGTTACATATTATGATATGGATGTTGAATAACAAAACCAATTCTCCTCTCGAGGAAGTTTGTTTAAGGATGTGTACTTGACACAGTCTGAGAGTTTTGTAAAATTCAAAAGGTTGCTAGAAAGGCATGCGCACTTCAATGGTTGAAGTGAGCATAACGAAGTTGAAATCTTTACCTTAATGAAGTTATCAAAAGAGTTTGATTCCATCATGAATGATAAAGATGCTTGTAGAGTTACAAGAAATTAAGTGGGAGCGTTATGACATATTTCCAATACTTTATGTAGATGACATATGGTTGATTGGAAAATATGTATTTTAAAAACACGGTTAAGTTTCATATTGATGAAAGGCTTAGAAGATATTGGGCATCGATATCTATAAAAGATGGATTGAAGCGCCTGATATGATTGAAGCCAAATTACATAGATGAAATATTGAAGTAATTCAATATAAAATTGATAAGAAGGAGTTCTTGTCACATGGAAAATAATTGAGCAAGATTCATGTGTTTTGACACATGATGAGCATCATTGAAATTGAGATTTCTAAGTCATGTTTCCATGCTATGTACACAACCAATGAGTCCTATGCTATAAAATGTTATAGTAGGATAATTCATATGATGATTAGACAACAGTGGGAGATATCCTTGTGTCATTTTAGAAATGCTAAGGATATGTTTTCCTTATAGTAATGACAAAATAATAGTTGTAATATGTTACACTAATAGTCTTGTCATTTATTCAAGTAATTTTATCTCAATTAAAATATGTGATGAAGGGTAGCACAATAGGATGGAAGAAAGTTCCATGCTGGATTTGAAAGAGTTTCAAAATTAAAATATTGTGACAGATACTACAACAAAGGCTAAAGTATATCGTTGTGTTGACAACTAATTATAAGCGTATTTTGTGTCAAGGAGTTCTTTATTGAACTTGGTGAATTTCCAAGAATGCTGAAACTATGAAGCTACATTTTCACAATGTTAGTAACATCAGTTTAAGCTGAGGAATTAAGGTATCACCGGAACTTGGTGAGTTTCCAAGAATGCTAACACTATGAAGCTACATTTTCACAATGTTAGTGACATCAGTTTAAGCTGAGGAATTAAGTTTTCACGAATTGACTATATATATACAAAGCCATCTCATTAGAGAATGAGTGATGCGTGTAGACGCAAAGAACATGCAAATACAATAGGACCTGAACAGTTCAGATCTTTTTGATGATGTTTACCGCATGCGAAGCATGGTAATAACACTGGTACGCCATATGTGTTAAAGTGCTTACAGACTAGATTATTGACTCTAGTGCAAGTGGGAGACTGAAGGGAATATGCCCGAGAGGCAATAATAAAATGGTTATTATCTTATTCCTTGTTTATGATGAATGTTTATTTCTCATGCTAGAATTGTATTAACCGGAAACGTTGATACATGTGTGCTTATAAACAAACAATGGTTTCCTAGTAAAGCCTCTCTTTTAACTAGCTCGTTGATTAATAGATGATCAAGGTTTCCTGATCATGAACATTGGATGTTATTAATAACGGGGTCATGTCATTAGAAGAATGATGTGATGAACATATACCCAAAGATAATATAGCAATGCGATCAAGTCATTTAGTTTACATTGTTATATCAAACATACGAAGTAACTTATTCCTTAGACCATGAGATCATGTCAATCACTGATACCGGAAGCGTGCTTTGATGGCATCAAACGTCACACCGTACAGGGTGACTATAAAGGTCGTTAAGTATTCGGAAAGTATTAGTTGAGGATCATGGATCAAGAGTGGTATTTGTCCATCCAAATGACGGAGAGATATACTCTGGGCCCTCTCGGTGATATCACATCGAAACCGCTTGCAAGCACGTGATATGATCACAAAGGATGTTATATCACGGGAACGAGAAAAGAGTACTTGTCGGTAACGAGATTGAACAAGGTATGGTTGATACCAATGATCGAATCTCGGACAAGTAAATATCGCGAGACAAAGGGAATAGTTCACGGCGTTGTTGGTTCACACGATCACGAGAGTCATCGTTGAATATATAGGAGTCATCACGGATCTCCAGATCCCGCTGTTGATTATTGATCGGAGAGGAGTCTCGATCATGTCTATCTTATTCGCGAACCGTAGGGTGACACACTTAAGGTTCGATGACGCATTTGAGAGGATACGGAATATCGAAGAATATTTTGGACAGCATCGAAATTGTTTCGGGGAAAATTGAAATAGTTCAAGGGTTTTTCGTCGAATGGTTGTTAATAGAATTAACAAATGATTCGAGGTGCTATATGCAAAAGTTTGTTAATAGAATTAACAAATGCTGAAATAAAGAAATAAAAAGGTTTTATTTATTTATTAAAAGAAAACCTTTGGATTTTCCAAGTGGGAAATAATGGGAAAGTGAGTGGAGGTGAGTGGAGTGTCCACTCACATGATGAGGGAAGAGGTGGGGGCACACCCATGGGCTGGCCGCACCCCCCTTGGGCTGCCTCCCCCCTCTCCTATAAAAGGAGGGTGAGAGCTCTCCCTCCTTCACACACTTGGCCACTTCCCTTTCCCTCCACCCGCTGCTCCATTTCATGGTCTCCGGCTTGGCGAAGCCCTGACCATGGGATTCTTCACCACCACCACGTCGTCGTGCTGCTGGAGTTCCGAGGGATCCTCTACTTCCGCGCCCCGCTGGAACGAGGGAACGGAGGTCGTCATCAACCGTACGTGTGACCGATCACGGATGCACCGCCGGATTGCGGTGCCATCTTCTCGCTATCGGGATCGGTGTGAGTACGACTACGCCAACAACGAGATTTGATCTCGTACCACTTTGAGTCTTCGAGGGTATGTGTTCTCCTTAACCCTCTTGTTGCCCGTTACACTTCGTCTCCTAGATTAGATCTTGGCCTTTCGGGTGTCTCTCGCGTAGGAAAATTTTTGTTTTCTATGCTACGTTCCCCTTCAGTTCCAAGATACCTGAGATGGTCAGATCAGGAAGTAACATGGAGTAGAAGGGATCACCCGGAAGCAATAGAACATCCGGGTTTGCTAGCTTTGGTAGTAGCGCCGCAGTTTAATGGCTATGAGTTAAAGAAGGTTCTGATGGATGCTGGGAGCAGTATAAATATCCTATACTGGGAGAACTTTTTACGTATGGGGCTCAAAGAGTCTCAGCTACAGAAAAGCTCCACAGTTTTTCACGGAATTGTACCAGGACATTCGGCCTGCCCTGAGGGGAAGATATCACTGGAGGTTGCTTTTGGAGAATCCAAGGATAATTACAGAGTAGAGTGGCTCACATTCGAGGTGGTGAAATTGCGCAGTCCTTATCACACACTGTTTGGAAGGCCGGCTTACGCCAAGTTCATGGCAAGATCGTGTTACGTTTACCTACAGTTGAAAATTCCGGGCCCTAAACGGACCATCACTATTCATGGGAGCAGGGTTGTGGCAGCAGAGTGCGATGAGGGAGATGCGGCCTTCGCAGAACAAGCCTGTGCAAAGGAAGAGCTCAGGTATTATAGGTCTCAGGTAGACCCGGAAGATCGAACAGCTTTGAAAAAACCAAATACTGATGATGAGAGAGCTAAGTTTAAAGCAGCCCAAGACACAAAGATGGTGGCTTTCATTGAGGGCGACTCTTCCAAGCAGTTCGCTATAGGGTCCAACCTGGATAACAAGGAGGAAGGCGCGCTCATCGAGTGTATCCGTGAGAATCAGGATGTTTTTGCATGGACGCCTAGCAACATGCCGGGTATCCCGACTGAACTCGCTGAGCACAGCGTACATGTTGACCCCAAGTCCCGGCCAGTGAAGCAGGGCCTGCGGAAAATGAATGAAGAAAGAAGAAAAGCTATAGGAGCAGAGGTAGCTCGGCTCTTAGCATTTGGCTTTATCATGGAGGTTTTCCAGCCCAAGTGGTTGGCTAACCCGGTCTTAGTATTGAAAAAGAATAACGAGTGGAGAATGTGCATAGATTACACGAGTCTCAACAAGCATTGTCCAAAAGATCCGTTCGCCCTTCCAAGGATAGACCAGATCATTGATGCGGTGGCGGGAAGTGAATTGTTATGCTTTCTGGATGCCTATTCCGGGTATCATCAGATAAATCTCAAAGTGGAGGATTGGGAGAAGACGTCGTTCATAACCCCCTTTGGAGCTTTTTGTTACAAAACCATAGCCTTTGGATTGAAAAATGTCGTGGGAAAGTCACGGCAGATGTTACCGGAGGTAACTTAGGTTGGGGTAAATCGACTCTGGTGTTTCGGAGAGGGTTCAGCTCAGATCGGACACAAGATTTATCCTAGTTCAGCCTCTCCATTGGAGATGATAGCTTACTTCCAGCTAGGATCATATTGATTGGCGATCTAGAGGCTCGGGCTGCAATGTCGCCGAGACTCCAATCTAGGGTTACAAGTACTTGCTTTCGTATGACTAGAATAACTCGAAATCCCCTTTCTACGCCATAAGGGCCGGTTTATATAACACCCGGTTTCCTGGCTTTCCTTACAATATACATCTAGAGCCCTAATCGGGGTCTACACGTAACCCTAAATTACTCTCCGTGACCTCCAAGTCTTGGACTCCATGGTCTGCACCGCCTTTCGGGCCTTCTAGAGCCTCCTGTTCCCTGAGCCGGATTACAAGCGCAACCTCTAGCCTATCAGTGATATTCGGTCCATCATCTCATTGCGAGGTCTTCACCCAAACTTCCTCCAGCCGAGTCTTTATCCCTCTGTATGGGCCTGCCGGTTTATTATCCCCCCAACAGGTGCATTCAGAAGTGCTTTGAGGATCAGATTGGGCGCAATGCCATTCTTATGTGGATGACATGGTGATCAAAACAAGGAATGCAGAAACGTTCATTGATGACCTAAAAGAGACCTTCAAGAACTTGAGGAGATACAAAATGAAGCCCAACCCAACAAAATGTGTGTTCGGAGTTCCTGCGGGGAAACTACTTGGTTTCATCGTTTCTGAGCGAGGGATCGAGGCTAACCCGGAGAAGATCAAAGCTATTTAGAGCCTAAAAAAGCCAGAGGAATTGAAATATGTTTAGAAACGTACAGGATGCGTAGCAGCGCTGAGCCGGTTCATATCTCGGCTCGGAGAAAAGGCAATACCCCTATACCGACTATTGAAGAAAACAAACAATTTCGTATGGGATCAAGAGGCGGATGAGGCGTTTGAAGCTCTGAAGAAGCAGCTATCTGAAGCCCCGGTTTTGGCAGCGTCTGGTCCCAAAGAGCCCATGTTGCTGTATGTTGCGGCCGAGCCTCGAGCAGTTAGTGCAGTAGTCGTGGTCGAGCGTAAGGAGGATGGAAAGGATTACCCGGTGCAACGGCCGGTTTATTACGTGAGCGAGGTCTTATCAGAGGCGAAGCAGCGGTATCCGAATTGGCAGAAGCTAGTGTTTGGGGTATTCATGGTCAGTCGGAATTTGAAGCCGTATTTTCAAGAACACCCCATAACGGTGGTAAGTTCCATACCCATGGCAGATATCATAAGAAATTCAGATGCTACAGGTAGGGTAGCCAAGTGGGCCATTGATATGGGTGATTATCATATCAATTATGAGCCCCGATCTGCAATCAAGTCTCAGGCGCTGGTTGATTTTGTCAATGATTGGACTCAGACAAGCGTGCCCTCGTTAGTGCCAAGTTCAGAATCTTGGGTTATGCATTTCGATGGTTCCAAGCAGTATGAAGGATCGGGAGCCGGCGTTGTGCTCACATCGCCAAAAGGAGATAAGTTGCGTTATGTTTTGCAAATTCATTTTGATTGCTCTAACAATGTAGCCGAGTACGAGGCCTTGTTGCATGGATTGCGTGTAGCAAAGGAGATGAGCATTAAGCGTATAAAGTGCTACGGAGACTCGGATCTTGTGAACAGGTCTCAGGAACGTGGGACGGGAAGGATGCAACGATGGCAGCATACCGCAGAGAGGTGGACATAGTAGCCGGGTCTTTCTCAGGGTATCAGGTGGAGCACATTGACCGGCATAAGAACGAGGCTGCGGACGCACTGTCGAGACTCGGCTCCCGTCGAGAGCCTGTCCCGCCTAATGTTTTCTTGGATGAATTGTGGAAGCCTTCCGTTAAAACCGAGTCAGAAGAAGAGATAGGTCACCGGGACCTAGACTCGGAATTTGTAGCCGCGGTGCGCGCTATTCCAGAATGGACTGAGCCGTTCCTTGCATTTCTACTAAGGGGCGAGTTACCACAGCAGGAAGTTGTAGCCCGGCAAATCCACAGACGGGCAAAAGGTTACTCTATCATTGCCGGTGAGCTTTACAAGAGAAGTGCTACATGTGTCTTTTTACGCTGCGTAGCTCCAGAAGAAGGCCGACAAATATTGAAAGAAACTCATGAAGGCGATTGTGGACACCATGCCTCCACAAGATCCCTTGTGGCCAAGGCGTATCGGCACGGTTTCTTTTGGATTACGGCTTTAGTAGACGCAGAACGCTTGGTGGCAAGATGTGATGGATGTCAGAGGTATGCTCGGCAAACCCATGTGCCGGCTATGGACCTGCGGACAATTCCATTGACTTGGCCATTCGCTGTTTGGGGTATAGATATGGTAGGACCTTTCCACATGTCTCCGTGCAAAAAGACTCATTTACCGGTGGCCGTTGATAAGTTCACAAAGTGGGTTGAGGTCATGCCAGTTGTGACGCCCCGAGATCGGGCACTATGAAGATTTCAGCATTCCCGCCAAAATCCACATAATAACCGATTCCAGGTTGCCACTTGTGATAACATTACAACAGTTCACGAATATTCCGCAACAACAACAGAAAAGATATATACAAGAAGACTCAAACGAGTCAAGGATACAACTGATACAATACAAAGATCCAAATAACAGCGGAAGAAACAACATAGTGTCCATCTACGGACAAGATCCAAATTGGACTAAGAGTCCTGAAGATAACCGATGGCGTCCAATCCCTGCCCAGGCCAAGCCGGAGGGATTCCCAAGCTAACGTCGTCAGACTTCAAACCTGTTGACTGCAATGTGGAATATGCAGCCACGAAAAAGGATTCGTGGGTCAGTACGGTTAAGTACTGGCAAGTGGATAAACCATACTCACAAGGTACCGGCGTAACCAGTCATCACAAGATACAAATACTTTGGGTTCAACGGAAAGGAAAGGATTATTGCAAAGAAGCGGCAGCGGGCTGCACTAACTAACTACAGAGACTCGATACAACATCCGGCTAAACGAGGGGGGTAAGATAGCGTATCGTAACCAACTACAACTAACATCAAGCAAACCCATCCTGGATCTCGCCCCTTATCCAAAGAAGCAATCTGAGGATAACTCACACAGTTGGATTAATGATGGTTCAAGTTATCGTGTCAATAAGACTATTACTAGTCAAGTTATCATTAGTTAGGTGTAAGTTGTTCTGAGTACTTGTTAGCCAGTACTTTCACCAAGTCATCCATAACCGCGGAAAACACGGCTTCTCGAGAAGATTTAACCCTGCAGGGATGCACCAATTTGGCCGTACACGTAAGAATGACCCGCCAGATGGAAATGCACTTCCACCAAGCGAGGCACTCAACACAACCCAACTCTTCTTCGCATCAAGCCCAAAGAACCCCGTGCAATTGAGCGCACTTCTAATCAAGCCCCACGAAAAAAAAGGGGACCCTCATAGCACTCTAAGAACGTGTCTCCCTAAATGCCGACTACAAAAGTTCCACCCTGGCGCCAAGGGTTCGCACCTGCATATGCATGCGGCAAATGGAAAACCCGAACTAAATGAGGCGATTTGGACGAGATGCGAATCGAATCAGAATTGCGGGGGGCGCCCATACTCGCTTCCCACATGCGGTTAGTGCGCTCATCATGGATCAGTAGACAAGACCCTTTTCCTAATTAGGGTCGACACTAGGAGGCCTCAAAACCACGCCGGGCCTCCTGCCGGTGCCTTATCATCAAATTATTATTACCCAAAACATTAACATGTTGTTGATTGAATTGAAACCCAACTATCAAACTAAACAGGTGATAAGACGGACAACAAGACTTGAGCGCAAACAACACTAAGCATGCAACTACGACACGAGGGCCAACAGGGTAAACAAACAACAGTTAATAGGAAGTGGAAGGAAGGCTATATCATGGCTGCAAGGTAACATATGATAGGATCGAGACACAAGCATCGAATCATAAGGCTAGAATAAGAACAACGGAAAGAGTCGGTAACAAGTGATAAAAGGCAGCCATTTGGCAGCAAGTGAGTATACTTGCCTGGAATCCAGCAAGTATAGGTACATCCGAAGAACTTGTCGTTGCTCACATCATCTCAACGTCCTGTCCGCGAAGAAGCAACGAACCTCGAACAAACACCGGATGCAACAATTACTACTACGGAAAAAGATCCAGCATGATCAAGATATAGATGCATGACAAGTTTAAAGATGCATCAAAGATAAACTAGTTGACATGATAAACATATTTTAAATGGGCCCATATGCAATTAGGATTGCATATGGAAAAGCCCATGAATTAATGTTGAATTAAATGATCTACAAATAACCATCATGTGAAAGTTGATTAGAATGATGCATGGATGAGGAAAACAATGAGAAAACAACAATAGCTTCAATTTTAAAAGGTGTTTACCAAGTTTGGAAATTTATTTATTAAGTTGTGAAATTTGGCTTCTTAAGTGAGTTACACCAACATCTATTGTTTTCACCCATTTTAATTGTTCAAAACAGATAACAAATATTATATCTGGAAAGAACACAAAATTTTAGATGGAAAACATATTTCATTTGTTGAATTTGGATTTAGAATGAGCAAGTTATCAAATTAGCAATTTTAAATGCATTCATTAAGAAACAGTTGTTTTCAGCAATTTAAATTATTCAAAACAGAAAACAAAGTTCTAATTTGGAAAGCTTATTCAATTTTGCATGGAAAATATATTTTACATGTTGGAATTGGATTTGAATTGCCCAAGTTGTGAATTTTGCAATTTAAAAGGTTTAATTAAAGCATTGGATTATTGCACCACTTTTAAATAGGGAAAACAGTAAACAAATTGCATTGAAAAGGTTGAAAACATGTAGCAAATGTTTCACTGAACATTTTGAGCTATTAAACATAATTTTTGGGTTATTATTGAATTTATTATGCAATTTTCCATAAGTAGTCTTATTCTGCCCTTTTTAGTAAACAGAGGGAAACATGTTCAAAATTAATTCAATTGTGACCAAATAAAATACCAATGTGTAGAGTTTGTTAAGACAAATTTTTAGAGCCCAAGTTTGCTCAATTTGGGTGAACCAAACTCAAGTTATGAAATTCCAAAGTTTCCAAGTTTTATTGCATTTTCAGTAATTAATTATTTAGTGCAAACATTGTTACAGAAACATATTGCAAACTTGACATTAACAGAAAGGGCACAAGATTATGAATCCACAGGAATTTGAATCATTCAAATTGGAGCAAAATTCGATTTGTTATGGATTTTAGAATTAATGAGTCAGATCTGGGTTTCTGAAATTCGGGCAGAAAAAGAAAAAGGCTGGAAAAAAAGGTGTGGCTTTTCTGCCTGGGGGGGAATCGAACCCAGGACTGGGGCTTGCGCGCATGGGTGGTAACAAGTGGGGTGTGCTGCTGTTTCGTGTTAGGATAGATGTGCGCGGGCTTTTGTGGTACTGCATCGGGCCGTTAACCTGTCGAACTGAACGTTGTTCAGTTACCTGAAACAACGACGAAGGAATCACGACGGCCGGCGATCGCTGGCAACATCGGCGGCTGCGCGAGGGCAGCACGCCAGAGCAAGGGGAAGGGAAGAGGGCCTAAGCCCGGAGGGGTTCTCACCCCGGCGTGTAGGCGACGAAGGGAAGGCGAGGGCGTCGTGGTCGAGCTGCAGTTTGGCGAGGCCGCTCCCGGCCCCTGCATGGTCGACGGCGATGGAGGCGCGGGGGGGGGGGGGGGGGGGGGGTCCCCAGGGCGTCTCCGGCCCGGCGAGGCGACGAGGAGGGAGGCCGGGCCCTCGGGGTTCCATTCCGGCATCGGCTCGCTCCGGTTGTGGCCAGGGCGACGGCGCCATGACCGCCAACCCACGCTGCTGCCGCTGTTCGGGTGGGGTTCAGAGAAGAAGCAGCGAGGGGGGGGTGGAAGGAAAGGATGGCGGCGCCGGATGGAAGGAAGGGAGGAGGGGAGAAGGGGGCGGGCTAGGGTTTGGTGGCCTCCCTTGGGGTAGATAAGGGAGAGGGGGAGCAGTTGAGGTGGGGGAGCTCGGTGACAGCGACATCCCCCTCTGTACGGACAGAGGTAGGGGATGAGGAGTGGTGGGCTGAGGGAGGTGGGCTGAGGTGGGCCGTTTTGTGGCCTGCCTACCCACCCCTTGTGGGATTTTTTCTTTTTTATTCTTTTGTTCTCTTTTTTTTGTAGAAAAGAGAGAGAGAGAGAGAGAAGAATAGGGTTTAGGGTTTTAATTTTTTTTAGGAAAATGTTATTAATTTTCAAAACAGTAATGTCAAAGCAATGTTAGCCTTAATTTCAAAAACTTGAAATATTAATTTGATTTTAATTTGTTAGTTGAATTTCAAATAGGGTTTCATTTGGATTTTTTAAATAAACAAGTTTTATTTAATAAGCTCAAACACTATGAAAGCTTACTGAGTTTAAAATGCTTGCAAGATTTTAATTCTTAAACCACAATTGGATCATGCCCATTATGATTGAAATGATTTGAATTTAAATTTACCATTTGGGTGTTAATAGAAAGGGGTTTTATTATCAAGTATTTTTAATTGATTCAATTTCAAAACTATTGGAAACAAATTGTTTAGTTTGCAATTTTTAGATTGGAAATTTGGACATGTTTTGAAATTTTAAATTGGTTTGAATTTTTCAGTTGTTTTGAAAACATGGTGCAATGCATATGATGCATGTGATGCAAAGCAAAAAAAAAACAACTTTTCTAACTTAGGGGGAACACCCCAGGTGTTACAGACGACACCACTAACAAGGGATTGCGCCCTCGCAATCCACCTGCCAACCCGGGAGGGGAAAGAAGTTCGACTATCGATTCTTCATGCTTCCAGCTGATCTCCTCGACACCACTAACAAGAGATTCTTGCTCGGAGTGACGACGATGTTCTTCCACCAGGAATCTTCCGATGATCGAACCTATTAGGTTAAGGATCAGAAAACGTCCACCCACGTAGGATCCTAAAACTTTGAAAGATTGAGAGGGAGAGAGATTCCAAAACAAATAAGATGAGAGGAGAAATAGAATAGAGATAAGGAGAAAATAAGAATCCTATCGAGATGTTTCCAAAACAGGTTTTGCACAAATAGGTTTTGACACTCTAGAAACACGACCGATAGCGAGGTTATCCTACAGGCTTTGCGGACCCGTTGCTTCGATAACCATTCGTATCGAAACAATATCGGGAATCGGAAACCATGCTCTGATACCATTTGTGACGCCCCGAGATCGGGCACTATGCAGATTTCAGCATTCCCGCCAAAATCCACATAATAACCGATTCCAGGTTGCCACTTGTGATAACATTACAACAGTTCACGAATATTCCGCAACAACAACAGAAAAGATATATACAAGAAGACTCAAACGAGTCAAGGATACAACTGATACAATACAAAGATCCAAATAACAGCGGAAGAAACAACATAGTGTCCGTCTACGGACAAGATCCAAATTGGACTAAGAGTCCTGAAGATAACCGATGGCGTCCAATCCCTGCCCAGGCCAAGCCGGAGGGATTCCCAAGCTAACGTCGTCAGACTTCAAACCTGTTGACTGCAATGTGGAATATGCAGCCACGAAAAAGGATTCGTGGGTCAGTACGGTTAAGTACTGGCAAGTGGATAAACCATACTCACAAGGTACCGGCGTAACCAGTCATCACAAGATACAAATACTTTGGGTTCAACGGAAAGGAAAGGATTATTGCAAAGAAGCGGCAGCGGGCTGCACTAACTAACTACAGAGACTCGATACAACATCCGGCTAAACGAGGGGGGTAAGATAGCGTATCGTAACCAACTACAACTAACATCAAGCAAACCCATCCTGGATCTCGCCCCTTATCCAAAGAAGCAATCTTAGGATAACTCACACAGTTGGATTAATGATGGTTCAAGTTATCGTGTCAATAAGACTATTACTAGTCAAGTTATCATTAGTTAGGTGTAAGTTGTTCTGAGTACTTGTTAGCCAGTACTTTCACCAAGTCATCCATAACCGCGGAAAACACGGCTTCTCGAGAAGATTTAACCCTGCAAGGATGCACCAATTTGGTCGTACACGTAAGAATGACCCGCCAGATGGAAATGCACTTCCACCAAGCGAGGCACTCAACACAACCCAACTCTTCTTCACATCAAGCCCAAAGAACCCCGTGCAATTGAGCGCACGGCTAATCAAGCCCCACGAAGAAAAGGGGACCCTCATAGCGCTCTAAGAACGTGTCTCCCTAAATGCCGACTACAAAAGTTCCACCCTGGCGCCAAGGGTTCGCACCTGCATATGCATGCGGCAAATGAAAAACCCGAACTAAATGAGGCGATTTGGACGAGATGCGAATCGAATCAGAATTGCGGGGGGGCGCCCATACTCCCTTCCCACATGCGGTTAGTGCGCTCATCATGGATCAGTAGACAAGACCCTTTTCCTAATTAGGGTCGACACTAGCAGGCCTCAAAACCACGCCGGGCCTCCTGCCGGTGCCTTATCATCAAATTATTATTACCCAAAACATTAACATGTTGTTGATTGAATTGAAACCCACCTATCAAACTAAAAAGGTGATAAGACGGACAACAAGACTTGAGCGCAAACAACACTAAGCATGCAACTACAACACGAGGGCCAACAGGGTAAACAAACAACAGTTAATAGGAAGTGGAAGGAAGGCTATATCATGGCTGCAAGGTAACATATGATAGGATCGAGACACAAGCATCGAATCATAAGGCTAGAATAAGAACAACGGAAAGAATCGGTAACAAGTGATGAAAGGCAGCCATTTGGCAGCAAGTGAGTATACTTGCCTGGAATCCAGCAAGTAGAGGTACATCCGAAGAACTTGTCGTTGCTCACATCATCTCAACGTCCTATCCGCGAAGAAGCAACGAACCTCGAACAAACACCGGATGCAACAATTACTACTACGGCAAAAGATCCAGCATGATCAAGATATAGATGCATGACAAGTTTAAAGATGCATCAAAGATAAACTAGTTGACATGATAAACATATTTTAAATGAGCCCATATGCAATTAGGATTGCATCTGGAAAATTCCATGAATTAATGTTGAATTAAATGATCTACAAATAACCATCATGTGAAAGTTGATTAGAATGATGCATGGATGAGGAAAACAATGAGAAAACAACAATAGCTTCAATTTGAAAAGGTGTTTACCAAGTTTGGAAAATTATTTATTAATTTGTGAAATTTGGCTTCTTAAGTGAGTTACACCAACATCTATTGTTTTCACCCATTTTAATTGTTCAAAACAGATACCAAAGATTATATCTGGACAGAACACAAAATTTTAGATGGAAAACATATTTCATTTGTTGAATTTGGATTTAGAATGAGCAAGTTATCAAATTAGAAATTTTAAATGCATTCATTAAGAAACAGTTGTTTTCAGCAATTTAAATTATTCAAAACAGAAAACAAAGTTCATATTTGGAAAGCTTATTCAATTTTTCATGGAAAACATATTTTACATGTTGGAATTGGATTTGAATTGCCCAAGTTGTGAATTTTGCAATTTAAAATGTTTAATTAAAGCATTGGATTATTGCACCACTTTTAATTAGGGAAAACAGTAAACAAATTGCATTGAAAAGGTTGAAAACATGTATCAAATGTTTCACTGAACATTTTGAGCTATTAAACATAATTTTTGGGTTATTATTGAATTTATTATGCAATTTTCCATAAGTAGTCTTATTCTGCCCTTTTTAGTAAACAGAGGGAAACATGTTCAAAATTAATTCAATTGTGACCAAATAAAATACCAATGTGTAGAGTTTGTTAAGACAAATTTTTAGAGCCCAAGTTTTCTCAATTTGGGTGAACCAAACTCAAGTTATGAAATTCCAAAGTTTCCAAGTTTTATTGCATTTTCAGTAATTAATTATTTAGTGCAAAAATTGTTACAGAAACATATTGCAAACTTGACATTAACAGAAAGGGCACAAGATTATGAATCCACAGGAATTTGAATCATTCAAATTGGAGCAAAATTCGATTTGTTATGGATTTTAGAATTAATGAGTCAGATCTGGGTTTCTGAAATTCGGGCAGAAAAAGAAAAAGGCAGGAAAAAAAGGTGTGGCTTTTCTGCCTGGGGGGAGGGGGGGGAATCGAACCCAGGACTAGGGCTTGCGCGCAAGGGTGCTAACCAGTGGGGTGTGCTGCTGTTTCGTGTTAGGATAGATGTGCGCGGGCTTTTGTGGTACTGCATCGGGCCGTTAACCTGTCGAACTGAACGTTGTTCAGTTACCTGAAACAACGACGAAGGAATCACGACGGCCGGCGATCGCTGGCGACATCCGCGGCTGCGCGAGGGCAGCACGCCAGAGCAAGGGGAAGGGAAGAGGGCCTAAGCACGGAGGGGTTCTCACCTCGGCGTGTAGGCGACGAAGGGAAGGCGAGGGCATCGTGGTCGAGCTGCAGTTTGGCGAGGCCGCTCCCGGCCCCTGCATGGTCGACAGCGATGGAGGCGCGGGGGGGGGGGGCCCAGGGCGTCTCCGGCCCGGCGAGGCGACGAGGAGGGAGGCCGGGCCCTCGGGGTTCCATTCCGGCATCGGCTCGCTCCGGTTTGGTGGCCGGATGGAAGGAAGGGAGGAGGGGAGAAGGGGGCGGCCTAGGGTTTGGTGGCCTCCCTTGGGGTAGATAAGGGAGAGGGGGAGAAGTTGAGGTGGGGGAGCTCGGTGACAACGACATCCGCCTCTGTACGGACAGAGGTAGGGGATGAGGAGTGGTGGGCTGAGGGAGGTGGGCCGTTTTGTGGCCTGCCTCCCCACCCCTTGTGGGTTTTTCTCTTTTTTATTCTTTTGTTCTCTTTTTTTTTGTAGAAAAGAGAGAGAGAGAGAGAGAAAAGAATAGGGTTTGGGGTTTTAATTTTTTTTTTAGGAAAATGTTATTAATTTTCAAAACAGTAATGTCAAAGCAATGTTAGCCTTAAGTTCAAAAACTTGAAATATTAATTTGATTTTAATTTGTTAGTTGAATTTCAAATAGGGTTTCATTTGGATTTTTGAAATAAACAAGTTTTATTTAATAAGCTCAAACACTATGAAAGCTTAGTGAGTTTAAAATGCTTGCAAGATTTTAATTCTTAAACCACAATTGGATCCTGCCCATTATGATTGAAATGATTTGAATTTAAATTTACCATTTGGGTGTTAATAGAAAGGGGTTTTATTATCAAGTATTTTTAATTGATTCAATTTCAAAACTATTGGAAACAAATTGTTTAGTTTGCAATTTTTAGATTGGAAATTTGGACATGTTTTAAAAGTTTAAATTGGTTTGAATTTTTCAGTTGTTTTGAAAACATGGTGCAATGCATATGATGCATGTGATGCAAAGCAAAAAAAAAGAAAAAAAATAAAACAACCAACTTTTCTAACTTAGGGGGAACACCCCAGGTGTTACACCAGTTACGAACTGTGAAGCGGCCACAGTTGTGCAATTCTTGAAGAAGATCATATATCGGTTTGGATACCCCCACAGCATAATCACAGACCATGGAACCAATATGTCCTTAGGAGAGATGGAGAAGTTCTGTGGAAACAATGGCATTCGACTTCATGTAGACTCGGTGGCCCATCCACAAGTTCTGGGGAATCAATACTACACCTAACATGTCTACTCAAATGACCCCGTTTTTTATGGTTTATGGTGCAGAGGCGGTCCTCCCAAGTGATATTATCCATGATTCGCCACGAGTGGCGGCCTATGTTGAGGTGGAAAACGAGAAGACCCGGCAGGACTCTGTGGACATGTTAGAAGAACACAGGGAGCAAGCATTGGAACGGTCCGCAATATATCACTAGGATTTACGGCGATATCATAGCCGCCGGGTCAAGACGCGTGTTTTTCAAGAAGGAGACCTGGTGCTGCGTTTGGCGCAATCCAAAGAGGGAAAACACAAGTTATCTCCCCCATGGGAGGGTCCGTTCATTATAAGCCGGAATCTTCACAACGGGTCGTATTACCTAGTGGATGCAAGGAAAGAGTCGGACCATGTGAATGACACTGCTCATTCCACCTTCTCCATGCAAGAGCGCGAACGACCATGGAACGTGGCCCAGCTGCGCCCTTACTACACTTAGCATAGACTCGGTTTGCAAATTGTATTACACGATGTAACAGGCAGCAGGTTTCAGACGTGCTCTTTTCCTATCCAGGGTACCTACGGGGACTAGAGGGTATTTAGTGAGGCGGCTTGCTGACCTAACCTTTTCATATCAATAAAGAAATGGTTAAATCATGATAGTTATTATGTTCCTTAAATTTTGTTAGTTTCTTGCATATTTTTCTATAATTGATCATGCTTTGTATTTACTAGTGTGTTGTTTCAGTCAAATATGTTTTCCAATAGTAAGACGTATGATTTAGTGGGTCTAAATTTGCGCATATTTTCCTTTTTTTAGTGTTCAAGCTATCTGTAAGCCGGTAGAGCAGAAAGCCTACTGTTGCGTAGTACACATATGTAGGTCTTGGGGGCTGATTGCTTGAATAGCGTGCATACTCAGACCCCGCCATGATGCCACTCGGTTGTGAGGACTGATTACTTGCAATAAGTACAAATGCAATCTCGTAACCAGGACAATAGAGCCAAAAAATTTCTTGACCTTTTTGGCTCGAGCTTGATGTGACCCGCAACAAAATGGCGTGTTTGCTAACCTATAAATCCAATCAGTCACGATGCCCATTGGGACTTTCCTGACTCTGTTTTTATTAGAGTTATAGCAACATTGAAAATCCATGCGAAAACCGGTTCATAGCTTCAAAGGGGTCAAAAGGGTCATCTAAACCATAAGTTATGAAGAGCAAATGCGACAGCCGGAAACTCACTGCACATTGCGCATAATTTCAAAATGTATAAGTGTACATAGATATCAAGAATTTATAGGGGGTGATGCTGCACAGATTAAGTTTTCACCTTCATGTCAATGAAAGTTTGGGACTTGGGGACTTGAGAAAATAAAATTTCTCAAGCCAAGAATCCTCAGACCCAGAGTACGGGTCTTGGGGACTTGTGAGTATATTTTTTTCACAATCATAAGACCAAGACTCGGCATGTTTATCATAAAGCATATAACAGAAAAATTGTGCAAAAATAGGTTTGCATACCAAAGCGACGACCAAAAGGGTCATCGAAACCACAGAAGTTTACAGTGTTACAAGCCTTAGGAAGAATATCAAAAAGTGCACAAACGCACTATCAAATAGCAGTGTTTAAAAGGCATATTACAATGCCCATTGGCCGAATGATTGTGTGCTGGTAAGAAGGAGTAGCATTACTCGGCCGCAGCAGCCGGGTCTTCAGTAGTCCCCTCTGGCGCTTTCTCCGTGTCAATGTCCGGCTCACCCGTGGAGGGAGCACGAGCTGGAGGAGGGAGTTGACGAAGTTGGTACAGTACCGGCCTCGGCCTTTTCCTTGTCAAGCTCCGCCTTGAAGCAAGATAGCATGTCAAAGGGTGCAGGAGCATGGAAGGGAACCGGCTTATCCTCATCATTGAACGGCGCGGTAAGCTTGTTTACGTCAAGGTTCCCGGCGATCAAGCTATCCGAGTGTCGGATCGGGGTGTTGATGGCCTTGAGGTCTTTGCCCGAGAACTTGGTGCCATCGGTATTGAACTCAGGAAACCCGTCAACAAGTTTTGCCGGCTCAATTTTGGGATAGTAGGCCTTAGCCAAGGCAAGACCGCGTATCACGCCAACCTGGCTTGCTGAGCGCTTCCAAGCATCAATCCAAGCAGGGATTGTCAAGTATGCTTCGAGCATGTGTGTCACACCAGTGTAGTCACCGGCTAGCTTCACAGCTTCGAGAGTCCACTTTGTCCCTGCCTCAAATTGTCGGATGACGTTCTTCAGTATCTTGAGCTTTTGAAGGTCGTCGTGTTCCGCAGCAACTTCATTCGGACCTGCAATACAAAGAGGGGAGTAAGATAGTGTGATCCGGGTCAAAACCTTGTAAAGTAGGGAAATCCGATTAACACAAAGCGATAGTGGGAAAATAGTTGTGCCTTAGCTATGATGGAGTCATATGTCTTGGTTATGAAAGTTGTGAGTTTCTTGACGAACTCCTCAGTGTTCCGTAGTTTCTTCTTCTGCTTGTTGTATTTCTTGGAGAGATCCTTGAGGTTGGCCTACCGAGGACGGTTTACTTGGAACTTGGGGACTAGGATAAATATATACATAACATCAGTTAAACAAACCTGGTGCTCTGCTGCCAGAGACTCGACGATCTCGTCCTCAGTCGCTTTCAAGGTGCGATACTCCTTCAGCAGCTTGTACAAATCTTGACCGCTAAGAGTCGGCCTTGAAGAGCTGGCATCCCGATCAGTCGGTGGTGGCGTCGTCTTCTGTTCCCCCGCGTCAAATCTGACGGCGACGGTCTTTGCAGTAGCATCCCCCCTTTTGGTCCCAAGGTATTCAACCTCGCGATCAATCGGTTGGGGCGCGGGAGGAGGAGACTCGGCCGCCGGGTTTACCTCATTAGCCGGCTCTTCGGCGGGCTGGGGATTAGCGTCACTTTCCGGGTCAACCACCATCGGGTCTTCGGCGGGGGTTTCGACCGGGTCACTGAGTGAGACCTTGGCTCTGAGGGAAGAAAAGCAATATGTTTAGTGGTTCATAAACTTGCAAAGTGTATGGGACGTAGTCAGATAAGTTATAAGATTTACCCGGTGTTCACGACGAAATCGCTCGGGAGATCGTTGCGTGACCCGGAAGACACTGACAGAGAATTGGAAATTGAGACTCGGAGTTTTCCGGCTAAGGGGTGACTCGGAGTTGGATATTTTCGAGGAACGTAATTGTGGTAAGATGAAATAGTACCAGCTCGGCGAGAGGGTGATCGAAGGGGGATTCCGGGGTTAAGGCCCTCGTCACGCGGCGAAGAACGAGTCGCTCGTCGCTTGGTTGGAGGAGGAACAACCTTCTGCGATGATGTAATAGTTAGATACGCATTAAAGTTTGCACATAACGGTATATGAGTACGGATTTGCGTTCTTGAAGGAGTTTGGTACCTTGAATGTAACTTCCCTTGCTTTCCTCTTCCTGCCTAACTCGGCCTCAGGCTCGGGCTCGCTCTCTTCAGATTGAGAGCCGGCTTTTTCACCGGCGCTGGCGATGGTGGTGTAATGTCAGTAATGAAGACGGGAGGAGAGTCTTGGTCTAATAAGACAACAAAAAAAGTTGTTTAGTAAATCGGAATCACCTTCTTCGTTGTCACTCGGCTCATTGTCTTCCGAGTTTCCTCAAGGAGGGGTTTCGATCTTCCACCAGTCATCAGATTCCTGAGTAACAACAGTTGTTAGTGTGCATGTTTGAAAAAGGAGCAGGTACGAAGGAGATTAGTCGGTTCTTACTGGTGGATCCGGGTTTGTGCGGGTGAAAGGGGAGAGCCCTGAGATGCTCTTGATGACCTCCACCTTTTCAGCCAGAAAGTTCTTCATGGCTTTGTTGACGTCAATAGCCGGATATGATTTATCCGAGTATCGAAGAGAGTCGATCACTTGGCCCGAGTATTCGCAAAGGAGTTTCTTGAAAATACTGTTAGGCTAGATCCTACAGCTAATCCAGGTCTTGATCAGGTTCAACCCACAAAGGTCGTGGGCTATTAGGACGGAAAGCTTGAGGAGGAGGGGCTGGATGGCCTGTCTATCGGCCTCTGGAGCGAAGGCGCTCAAGTTGTCGCTGAGAGAAAGGGTTTCAACTGAAAAACCCGGCAGAGGCTTTTCGCCAGGTGATGAGGTGTCTTTGCAGTAGAAGAAAGATTTTTGCCAATGCTTCAAATAGGTGTGAAGATTAAGAGTCGGCATTAGCGATTTTTTGCGTCTCTGGATCGCCACGCCCCCACAGACAAGGAGGGGACCATCCTGATTTTCGTGACAGGGTTTGCATTGGAAAAGTTCGAGAAAAAGCACGAGGTTGGGGGCGATACAGAGGTAATATTCGCAAAGGACGATAAAATGGCAAATGTTGAGAATGGAGTTAGGGCCTATGTCAAAGACCCAGAGCTTGTAGTGGTGGAGAACTTCGCGAAAGAAAGAATGACCCGGGGGACAGAAACCCCGGGTCACATGTTCAAGAAAGATGATAACTTCACCTTCTTTAGGCGAAGGACGACTTTCCTCTTCGGGAGCCCTCCACGCGATTTCCGACTGAGGAGGGAGAACTCCAGACTCGGCCAGCTCTTCCAGCTTCTCGTGTGCGACAGTCGACCTGGCCCAGTTGGCCGTGATGACCTGAGTCGGTTTTTGCTTCACGGTCGTGGCCTTGGCCTTAAACTTGGGTGGAGCTTTGGGAGCCATGGACAGATATCTAGTGGAGAACGAAAAGAAGAAATAAAATAAGAAGAAGACGAATGCGATGAACACGAAGAATGCGAGTTCAAGATCTGGAAATGGAAACTTAAATCTAGGAATGCATACCAGGAATTGGCGGCGGAAGTGGAGCTCGTTGAACGTGGCGCGGCGGCGCGGATCGGCGGGCCGGTTCTTGTGAGCAACGGCAGCGTGCACGTGAAGTCCGGTGTCGGGGCTTCGAGCTTTTGTCTTGAGCTCCAATGGTGCGCCTGGAGGTTGAAGACGAAGTGGAAGGGGGTGGCGTTTGTGATTAGAGTTTTCGTTGCGCTCTGCTGGCGCGGTGAAAACCCTAGACTACAACGGTAAAATGGATAAAATCACGGGATAGGATATCCGGTCCGGTTATTACGAAAACAATATCTTGGGAGTTATTTTCATGCAATCGAGTTATAAATGACCGCCAAAAGAGCCGGTCTCAGAGTTATTACTCGGACTAGCTTATGAGGAAAGTTAAAGCCGGGTTATGAAATGGTCGCTATGAAGAGCTGATTTGAGAATTGATATTCGGATTAGTATGATGATGGGGTTACTATATGGACCGCTGAAAGAGCCGGCCTGGCTATAGTTAAAGCAATCTAACCCATAGCATTATTATATGTAAATGTTTATCGTTTTTGCAGGGAATAGCATGCGCTTTGTGGTTGGCTCAAAGTTTGAAGCTACAAGAAAGGCGCGCCAACCAAGATGCACAGGCTATTCTGGGGACTACTGTTGGGGGGATAATAACCCGGCCGGCCCATACAGAGGGATAAAGACTCGGCTGGAGGAAGTTTGGGTGAAGACCTCGCAATGAGATGATGGGCCGGATATCACTAATGGGCTAGAGGTTGCGCTGGTAATCCAGCTCAAGGAAAGGGAGGCTCTAGAAGGCCCTAAAGGCGGTGCAAACCATGGAGTCCAAGACTTGGAGGTCATAGAGAGTAATTTAGGGTTACGTGTAGACCCTGAGTAGGGTTCTAGATGTATCTTGTAAGGAAAGCCAGGAAACCGGTTGTTGTACAAACCGGCCCTTATGGCGTAGAAAGGGGATTTCGAGTTATTCTAGTCATACGAAAGCAAGTACTTGTAACCCTACATTGGAGTCTCGGCGACATTGCAGCCCGAGCCTCTAGATCGCCAATATGATCCTAGCTGGAAGTAAGCTATCATCTCCAATGGAGAGGCTGAACCAGGATAAATCTTGTGTCCGATCTGAGCTAAACCCTCTCCCAAACACCAGAGTCGATTTACCCCAACCTAGGTTACCTCCGGTAACATCTGCCGTGACTTCCCCATGACAGTAATTATAAAAAGCAAGATAATCAAGCATTGACATAAATGAGCATCGGTTACACGATGGACGATTCATAACCCTAACGATTGAATTCAACTAATTTCCAAAAATGTAGCAAGCCTTACAATAGTTCTCACTCCTTCTGACTCATCCGTCCAGGGATTACAACGGGAAAGCCCTTCAGAGTGATGAAGGGCCTATCGTCACATGCAAATGCTATGTAGGTACCTATGTCGCGGTTCGTCATGGCGAACCGGCAGTGAAATGTCCCACTCTTGTTCACCACTTCATGAACGATTTCCGTGGCAAAGCACTTGTGGATATCATATATCTCTTCTCTAACCTTGTCATCACCGACCATCGACAAGCGGGAGGCCCATTCTTGGACTTGACTAGGCAGGATAAGGTACTACTGATCACGTACGTACGCCCGCATGTGATGGATGACATAGTAGGTGTCTCTGTTACTTCCTGACGTAGGCGAAATCCATCGTGTGGGTGAACACCCGAGCGCCCTGAACGACCTTCTCCCTAGTGAGTCTCCCCCCTTTGCGTGGTAGCCGGTGATAGCATTATTCAGAACATTCTTCATGTTGGAGTAGTCTTTCTTCACCGCACTCCCTGAGTCGAGATACGTGGCATGTGAATGACTGATTCAAATGCAGATGAGTGTGCATTGTGTATATATGCGCGGAACAATCCAAACAAAGTGTTGGAACTGAGCGATGAAAACCTAAAGAAAATCACTTTCGATTCGGCTAAGAATATTGATTTACCCGGCAAAATAAGGCACGAGGATGTAATCCGTGCTCTGGTACGCCAGCATGAAGTCCTGGAGATATGTCGACGTGACTACCTTGTTCCCAACGGAGCACAACACGTCATGGCGCATGTAGAAGGGGTCCACTATCGCGACGCCCGGCGTATTATCCCTGATGATATGCACCACCCGACTTAGTGAGTATAGGCGGACCATGGAGTAGTGCAGCGGATTGCTATGGAACATATCGAAGATGTCCGAAAACCGCAGGACTATCCTATCGACGCCGGTTGAATCGACGAAACCCAAGTCCTTGGGCACCAGGGCAATGAAAACCGGGTATGATTGATCCTTGGTATCAATAAGGCGCGATTCGAGATAATGAACGTTGTCATGCAAACTCGGCATATCCCCACTTGCGGCCTTGAGCTTGTTCTGGTGAAGCATAGGCTGACCCATCACATGCACCTTTGGCGTATGCTTGGATGTAGGTGGCCCGTCCTGAACACGAGTGGCATCTTATTAGGCTGGCTCGCGGACTTTGCGGCCTTGGATCTAGGTCCTCTTTTCCGCGGCTTCGGCGCTTTCGGCAGAAATTCCTTCTCAATCTCCTCATTAGCCGCCTTACAGATTGTTCCGGGGATGAAAATAACTCCTCCCTTCGCTCTTTTCCGAGTCTCGGTGCAGGGGGCGACATCTGGAGGCGTGTCTTCCTGAGAACCGAACATACGCTTCCAACTGGATTTATCCGCGGGAGGAGCGTCACCACGAGCCTCCGTGCTATGGTAGGGTTCTTCTGGGAGAGGAGGAATGTAATTTCCGCCATCAAAGTCATCGGCAATGAAATCCAAGGCATCAAGATCGTCTTCCGCCGGGTGTTGTGCCATATGCATGTCAGGGGTAGGCGACGGCGCTACGATGGTCTTGCCATGGATCCGCTTCGGCGCTTCTAGAGGGGTTGTTTTCGAGGTGGTGCCTCGCGCCGGCAGTTCTAGAGGTGATGTCTGCGGGGTGCCTCCCCTCTTCCCCAGGCGAATCTGGCTCTTCGGCCATTCCACGGTAGGCACTGGAGCAGCATTAGGGTATCAGGGTCATCTTCTTCCTGGTAGGGTTGAATGGGAGGTAACAAGTCGTCGTAGCCCGCCAGCACCCGAAGCACTCGAACTCTATATACGTCATCTCGCATTGGCTTATTGTGGAACCTGTGGATTGCCGGTACCCACAGCCACATCCTTCAACCCGTCGTCCACTGTGTGTAGGAGAGTGCATGGAACGTCGGCGTTCTGCGGAAAACATGCAGGGCTTCAGAGATGCCAGTCTAAGGCAAAGGAAGATCGACGCTCCAACGCTTAACTATTTACCTGGCTGGTGATGCTGTCGAGCTCCTCTAGTGGCGAGGGGCCAACGACGGCGGGAGTGCTAGTGATGACTGGCGAGGGACCGCCAGCGGCGGGCAAGCAACTTATGACCATGCGGTTGTTCGTTGGTGCACGCTCTTCATTTGGTGGAGGACCGCCGACTGTGGGCACGCAACGGATGGTTAGGTGGCTATCGGCGGGCGGAGTCACCATCGGCGCCGTGTTGTAGGAGGGCGGAGTCCCCAGTGGGTCCGTCACCGTGGCTTTGGCCGGTGAGACTCTGGATAAGTCTCTTGAGTTGCTGCCCTGCATGCTAGGCACCGGTCACGGCCCCACTCGACCTCCCCGATCCCATTGGGTAACCACATTGTAGAGGGCATGCAAAGCATTGCCCATGTGTTCTGCCAAAGCTTTATTGAAAATATTCGGAATATCGTCAACTTTGGACTTGAGGTCTGCAATCTCGCGATCGCGGGCTTCTTCATGTTGGATCTCTTCGATGGTCCTCCTTATATTCCTTCTCGCCTCCTTGGGATCCTTGTAGTACTCTTTGAGCTTCGTCATCTTGCCCAAGCCACAAACTCGGCCACCTGACGGCCTTTTGTGCTTATCCTTCCCCTGTGTCACGTTGACCGCCCTGTTCAAATGGTCGTCCCACGGGTCGTGCAGCGACGGCATGGATGCCGAGGTTCCACCAATCGATTTCTGTGTTCTGCACAAGTAGAGTGAACCGTTTAGAATTCCCCGAGTACACTATGATGCAATCAACTTGATCGTCAAAAGCAAACTAATTAGGGTGGTGTATTTACTTACCAAGTTTTTATACAACTCCTTCACCTTCTCATCATCGGTAGTATACTCATTAGCTACCAGGTCATATGTAAACCGGGCCCTGATGAATTTTTTTGTCTGCGGAGAGTACCTTGCGAGGGGGTCAGGAATGCCCTGTGCTGCACATGTCGCTTCCTCCTTCTTCCAATTGGGAATCGCCGCTATGTAACCGCCGCATCCCAGTTTGTTTGAACCTATGTTCAACCCCCGCAGCTTCTGCCCCCATTTACTATTAGCCTTGGCGACTTCGCTCTCGCAAATTAGCTTGAAGTCCCAGAGTTCAGCTTCGGTGATGTTCGGCTCACTCGTTGAAACCTCTTCAAAGATTTTTTTTTGGGTTGAAGAGCGCAACCTTCACTCGGTGTTTCCATTTGGTCAAGGCGTTGTTCATCTTACCAATGGCGGCATTGTTGACTGATTTACCCTCTAGACTGTCGTTATTGTACTTAAGCGGCTCTTCGGTCGGATGCGGGTACAAGTATCGTCCGTGCAGCTTTCTAAAGAGAACAACCCGATAATGGGTATTCTGTTTTTTCCTTAGATCATCGGTGGTGATATTGACAGTCTCCCCGACCATGCAACCGATTTGGTTTCTGAATCCTCTGACCACCGACTCAGGCGCGATAGGATACCCATTGGGATCCACTTCCGTGAATGCTTCACGGTAGGTGCAGAGACTGTTCCTTTTCTGTTTTCTCGTTGCCGTCTTCTTCTTGGCTTGGCTACCACCATCTGTCCGACCGCCGGCATCAACTGTTTCATTCCCGCCGGCGGCGTCACTAGTGGTATCACCAGCGCCACTAGCCGTGGCGTCATCCTCCTCGCCACCGATAGTAGGGACGTCAGCCCCGGCATCCTCCGTCGGATAGTATTGCTCCTCTTCTTCCTTCGATATTTGTCAGAACGTCTTAGAACCGTAGGCCTCGTTGTTGTGTGCCATGTTCTGAAGGGGGAAATTATTGGTTATTCTAAAGGCGAAAAAAACGACATACTACTCGATCACGGGAAAACAAAATCGACATATTACTCGATCACGGGAAAACGGCTAAGCCATAAAATCATCGAAAAATCCGGCATGACCTTTGCTAATTTTCTAACACTAGATTGCCCGATTTTTGCCGAAACGGAATTTAATCAACATTTTCGGCAAAAATGGGCAACTCATTTGAATTTCCCTGCAAAAAATTTCACGACTCGATGGCCGGACAGATTTTCAAATGTGGTACCAACACCAAAAGTGGTACCAGCAGCAAATTGCAGATTTTGACAAGTGCCAATTGCAACACCAAAATCTATTCCCTGCAAATTTTGACAAGTCCAGCACCAAAATATTGCTTCGACAAGTACCAGCACCAAAATTTGTTACATATTTAAGTGTACATAAACAATAGCACTTCTCTATTTGTGTACAGATTCCTAACAACAGCCGCCGCCTAGCAGTAGCTCTAGAAAATTCAGCAGCTAGGTCCATACATAACTGATTTTTTTCTTTTCTAAAACTGTTCTAGCATCCTAACAGCAGCAGCCTAACAAAAGCAGCCTAGCAGCAGCAGTCTAGCTCGAAAACTTTTATTTGGTCATTTCTTCACCAAGGTAGAAATTAGAAAAGGTCCTTCATTAAAGAAACCAGTTAGCAAAAAATTCAAGTGGGAACAAACAATCAGTTTTTAGCCTATTTTGATGTAGTGGCCAAAGTTGCCATGTGCTGATCATGTAGTGTCTTTGGAGGTCATGGTACTTGTCAACTATTACAACATGCTCTGAATTTAGATGTAGTGGCCAAAGTGACTCATGCTCTGAATCAATGACAACATCTCCACAATGAATGACATGGCATGTATGAATAACAATGCTACTGCTAGGTTAGTGTGTCTGAGTCAGGGAGGAAGGATCATAGAAAAATACTACTGCTAGGATCAAAGAAAAATTTCTAGGTGATTCTAATTAAAGGGGTTCTTGATGTTGTGCTGAAAAGTTTCTCGTATTCTCTTCTGGAGTAGCTAGCTTGCTGATGTTTTAGAAAGTGCAGCCATGGAATACTTCTGGAGTAGCTAGCTTGCTGATTAAATGAGGCACGGTGGCACAATATGCTTTCTAGCTGCCCCGTTTTTACTTTATTTCGACACACCCAAACGTCTACTATAATTTGTTTCGAAGCCAGACGAGGACATACCAAATTTGAAGCAAGTTTCAAAAAAATCAGGACCAACTGGGTTGCATCAAAAATTTCTTAATGCCTTAATTTTTTTTATAAAAGAACATTTTTTGCCAGCAGAACAAATTACATAAACAGAATCATGCAACCAGTTCATGTCGACATTTTCTATAAGGATACCAAACTGTGCACACAGGAACATATGGAAGGATAACACATAAGAAAAATGAGGCACGACTAGTTTTTTAGGAAAATACCGAGTCCATGAGCAGTATCTGTAGATCCACCTGTGTGCTTGAGTATAAAATACTGCAGATTTTCAATTTTTGTGGAAAGAAGCAAAGAATCACTACAATCATTCTCGTGAAACCAGACCATGATTAACTTCCCATAGAAACATGGCCACATAGTACAGTGCATTAGATTCTAGACACTCAAATAAGAAGCGCAGGAAGCAAAAGGCAGGACCAACATACTTGCCAACATTTTCCAAACAGGGCAGTCAAGGAACCAAAGAGGGGGGCCAAGGAACCAAATTACTTGACAACATTTTCACCTATGACTTTCGGCAAAAGAACAATTACTCATAGTTAGTAATATGTTTGCACGATTTGTTGGCCTTTATGCTGGTTCACTAAATTGATGATCAAGTACAGAACAAGTTTGATCGAACACATTTGTAAATATTTGCATATGTAATTCTGTAGCGAACTTAACGACCTTCATGTTTTGATTGACTAGACATTCTGCCCACGTGTCAGCGCCATCATGTAAAATGTAGAAGTTTACTGTTTTATTTTTAGTTTACTCAATACAATATTTATTTATATTGGAACAGGGGGTCTACAAGAGAGGGAGCATTGGCTGCATTGGTTGATGCTTTTGAAAGTTTTATGCTTGATGGTCTTGTTGAGAGCAAGTAAGTTACTCATTCCACTAACCAATCTCAATTGTTGCGTGTGAACATAGTAGCCTTCTTAAAGTAGCAGCTATAGACATACACCATAGTTGTTATTTCGTGTGCACAAGAATTAGGCCGCAATTGACATCACTTGTTCTTCTGCAACATTCAGAAACAGTAGGAGGGAGGGAGGGGCCATGGGCAACATTCAGAAACAGTAGGAGGGAGGGGCCATGGGTGCAACAGTGTAGATTGGGAGGAGGGGGATTACCTGGTTCCGGCTCGGTGTAGTCGTTCACGCTGGGGTAGTAGGGAAAGAAGACGTCGGCGGCTCGGTGTAGTCGCTCACTCTAGGGTGCGCTCCTGTAGGTGGACGGCGACGCGACTCCTCCTAGTCCTGGACGGCGGCTGGTGGCCTATCCTCCTCCTCCACGATCTCACCTCCTCCTCCTCTCCTGCTTCTCCTCGATCCCGAGCTCGATCTTGGTGGTTGTGGGCGCCGGTGGTGGTGGACGCTAGTGGTCGAGTGGGCGGTGGTGGTGGTGGGTCGATGATGATGGAGACACGATGGTGGCTAGAGGGGCTGCAGCGGCAGCGCACTCCCGTGGCTAGATGGGGCTGCAGCGGTGGTTCAGAAACAGCGGCGCGCTCGAGTGGTTCAGATCGAGATGTGGAAGAAGAGGGGGAAAGGGGAACGGTCCCGTGTTTATAGCAGAGGATAGCCGTGACGCACCGCAGAGATGTGCGCCACGCATAGCTTAGCCGTGACGCACCGCAGAGAGGTGCACCACGCTTATGCATAGAGTATGTTCAAAAAGAAACATTGCCTCCCTGTATCACAACTACTTAATTAGCCCAGTGGTTGGGACTGTGCTGTTCCCCAGCACCCGAGTTCGAATCCCCCACACCCATTTTTTTGAATACTTTTAGAATACAATATAAATTCATATAAATCAATATAAATTTCAAAATAAAATCGCAAATCGTGTGTTGATTGATTTAAACATCATTAAATAATTTCAAATAACACAATATAAATTTCAAATAAAATAAAATAATGTATTGACTAATCTATACACCATATCTTAGTGCATACATATAAAATACATCGTCATACATTGTCATCACTTCCTCGAATGCATGAAAACACCCGACACATCGTTGTTCTTAGAGCTAGCGTTTCACAATTTTCTTTCCCTTCTTTGTCGCGGTTGAGTAATTTAGCCCCGGAACACCGTGACATATTCTGTGGAATGGGCGATCTGTAGGTAGCGTTGTCCTGCTTCTTCTTGTTGTGTATTTCTCTCCATCTTCGTTGTCATCTTCCATTTTTGGGTCGCCGTACTGGTCAAAGTCTTGCTCGTTGGCTACTCCATCCATTCAGATGATGCTTCTTTTGCCTCTACGCACGACAACACGGCTAGGCCTTGTCGGTCGGTAATGAAGAATCCTTGGTCCACTTGGTTAGCAAAGACCCATGGCTCATTTTTTGCGGTGACATTAGTGTCGGATTTGGTTCAGGTATAACCATGGTGGTGGAATATTGTCCTTCTTTCTTGATGCTCTTGGTCCATGTGACACGGAACATTGGCACCTTCTCTCCGTAGTAGTCGAGTTCCCATATCTCGTCGATCCTACCATAGTATCTTTCCTTGACGTCAACTGTTAATGATTTCATTATTACCCCCGAGTTCTGGTATTCGCAATTCTGGCTCTTATTTGCCGTGTAGAATGTGTAACCATTGATATTGTATGCCTCATAGGTAATGAGGTTGTGTGCGGGGCCTTGTGACAATGTGAGTATGAGTTTTTCTTCTTCAGAATAAGGCGTCTCCGGAGGATCGGCCATAATCTTCTCCCTGAACCACTGTGTGAAATGGATGTTGTGCTCTCTGATTATTTCTGCTTCGGTCCTCTGTTGTCCCCGGTCACTGTAAGACTTCGCGATTAACATTTTGTGCTCTTCCAACCAAGGATCGAACACTGTTAGGTGTTGTAGCCCACTAGGTTTGCTCTGTCAAAGTCGTTGCGACGGCCCTGGAAGTCGACATTCATTTCACGCTGGCCCTCGCGGTATCCCCATCGAGCGAGCCTGCCAAAGTGCATGTTTATGGGCAGACCAGGGTTCTCATCTTTCTCTAGAAAATTCGTGCAGAAAGAGATGCACTCTTCTGTCAGAAAGCCCTTGACAATGCTTGCATCTGGACAGGCCCTGTTGCGGACGTATCCTTTGATGGAACCATTCATCCTTTCGAACGCCATTATGGAGTGTAAAAACGGCAGCCCGAGCTGGATGATATCATCCACGACATGGACAAGGAGATGCACCATAACGTCGAAGAATGCGGGTGGGAAGTATATCTCAAGCTCGCATAGTATCACCATGATCTCTTCATGTAGCTTTGCGAGTTGCTTCACGCCAATCGACTTCCGAGAGATGACATCGAAAAAGTTGCAGAGTCCAAACAGCGTTTCGCGGAGGTGCTCGTCCATTATCCCTCGAATTGCAACTAGAAGTATCTGCGTGATCATCACGTGACAGTCGTGAGACTTCATCGCACTGAACTTCTGCTTTGCTACGTCTAGGTATCTGCTTATCTTCCCCGCATAACCGTAAGGAAATTTGACTCCTAGGAGGCACTTGAAGAATTGGTCGGTCTCCTTCTCGCTTAGCGTGAAGCACGAAGGGGGACAATAATATTGTCAGACCCCGGAACCAGAGATATACATACTGTTATGTGCTCCTATCCATGGACTCACAAGGGCTTCAGGGTTACCAGCCCCGGCCGCAACAAACAACGGCAGGCAGACCGGATTCATCGGCATGTAGTCCGGATCCCCGGTCTACTACTCCTTGTATCCATGCTAGTCATAACCAATTATGCATACCCAAGTGTCCACGAGTCGGATGAAACTGAAGGAACGGGACCAAAGTTATACAGAGCTGCTATGTGTCCAGAAAGTGCAACAACAATCGAGGGTTACTGGGGTTACCTCGCCCCAGGCCGATCAAATCGACAGGCGGGCTCGGACATGGATCATCGGCTCCACAACCCCTCGACTGCGACAACTATGCAGGCATAGCCAAAACTGTATAACAATGAGCTCGAAACCAACAACCGATCAAAGCAACACTCTAGACATGAAACTTGTATTAAACAGATGTTACTAGAGTATAGCTTACAAGCAGAGGTCACATGACCCAACATTACATCAGACAACGAAAGGCAAATTATGTTGCTAATCAACAAGAACCAAAAAGGCCTAAGAGGCTGCAACATAAGGCGACTTCCCAGCCCATAGATTCCAGGCTGCTACTTGGGAACCCCGAACTACTCGTCGATGTCCATGTTGAATCACCACCGATGTGAGATCTTCTCCTGAACCAAAATTAAGCAAACCTGAGTACGGGAGGTACTCAACAAGACTTAGTTAACCTATTATATATCTGCTATTTCGAAAAGGGTTTCATGAAGGCTGGTTTGCGTAAAGCAATATTTGTTTTGCAAGTTGAGGAAGGAATAGCACGTTTCATGGAGTATTTTGAAAACAGATGAGAAAACTACTCAACTACTGATATCATCATCTTTTAATCCACCAAATCATTTCAGCACCTCGTGCTTCGAAGATCACCTCCTCCAGTTGTTCCACACTAACTCATGCTACAAGGTAACCCCTCTCGGCATCTCCGAGGAGGCATCCTTCATTCGTTATCAACAAGTTTTAAGCATTCCGTTTAGGTTGTCTATGATCACAGAATCCGTCACCAAGTCGTCTTTAACCGCAGACACGGCTTTTCGAAAAGATTTAACCCTGCAGGGGTGTACAACTTTACCCACACGTACCAACCGACTCTTAGTGCCACCAGGGTTAGCACTAGTCCGGGAAGTGCCGGCAGAGGGTGGTCGATTCCCGGCCTTTACCTTGTCGAACCATATCCATGAGTCAACCCAAACAGGGCCACCCCGTCAACAGGGAGTTGGCCACCTCCTGACGGCACCTGTTCTGTGAGTCGGGAACAAGATCCGTGTACGTCCATCACTTGTCCCGGTCACGACCTAGTTTTCTCCAAAACATTTTCCGACTCACACGCAGATGGAAAGCTCAAACTACGTGGCTCATGGATAAGGTTAAACAAGTTAGTCAGCCGGGCGGGGTTCATCGGCCCGTGTGGCTGTACGCTCAGTCTTGGCTCGAAGGCGAGAACGCTCCTAGGGGCATGAACAGGACAAAACGCCACAACCCATTGTGGCCTCACATCCATGCCGTGATTAGTCAAGTTATCAAAGGTAATTCAAATATAAACACCTGACATAGTAGATTCACGCATTTACCAGATTCATCAACTAGGCATGGCTAAGCAAGACTCACAAGGTTTAGCAGAGCGCGCACAAACAAACCTATAGCTGCTAGGTGAAGTGGATCAGGATATCTAGGTTATGCAGTATAGGAGAACTCTATCTACTGCATCAAATAGTTTGGAACCGAATGCAAAGTACGAGATTCAAATCACTTTGAAATCATATATGAGCAGATAAGAGGTTATGCTTGCCTTGGTTATAAGAAAACCAGATAAAGATCTTCTGGAATAAGTGCTTGACTTGTCGGTTAAGATCAAGTATTCGTCATGGAACGGCTGTCCTTCTCTTCGGAGTCAGATTCTATCGAGGGGGAATAACACCGAAACAAAGAAGAACAATCAACCATGGCATCGATGCAATGCGCAACATGTATGCATGATCAAGTTAATGCACTAAAATAAAGCCCTAGGCATGATCGTTGGGTTGCTAGGGTTCATATGTCAGTTATGTAGATTTTCTGAAATTTGCCCGAAATAGACCCCGGAGGGGGTTTCGGACGATTATGGAAGTGAGTGCAATTTTAAAAGCTCAAATTGCCTTGAAAACATCATAACTAGGTTTAGTTTGTCATTTTGAGCAAATTGGTATATAACTTTTAATTTTCTAATTTTATTGAATAAAAACTTATTTTCTATTTTTAAATGAATAAAGAACATTAAATAAAGCCATTTTTTGGACTTTTTCAAACATGTGTGGAAATGACATTTTTGGATAGATCTCATTTTTCTGAACACAACCATATTTTTATCATCCTTTTCTGATTAATATTTTAATAGTTATTGATGTTCCAAAATCAATTCATTTTCTGGAAATATTGTACAGTGGGTTTATGACGTCACTGTGATGTCATGATGACATCACGCTCCTCTGTTCTTCACAGTTGATCTCCAAATCGAACGAATTCGTGTGCAAAATGGAAATCGAATTATACAGGAACGGAGAGGAGCTCAAGGGGAGGTGAGGGGTACCAACCGGTGACCAAATGGTCACCGGGATGGCCGGCGGCGACCATTCGCACGGCGGCGGTGGCGGAGCTCGACGGGGAGATGAACCAGAGGGCTAGGGGGTGATTGGAGGGGATGGAGAGCCTCACCATGACGCGGTGGAGCTGGTGGAGGGGTCGGTGGGGGCAGGGCCGGCCGGACGGCGAGGAATCGGTGGCCGCATCTCCCGCCAGCCGCGAGGGATGATGGCGGCGCGGCTGACTCCGGTCGTCCTGCTCACGTGGATTAGGTAGGGAGCAAGAGTTCAAGGCGGAGCCACAGCTGGTCTCCGTTCAGCCGGAGATGGCCGGAATCAGCAGCGCGCGGCGGCGGCCGGAGGTGACAGTAGGGTTTGGTTCAGTTTGTTCTTCCACACGGTACAGAGAATGGAGAAGGGTAGGGAGGGAGAGGAGAGGAAGGCCACAGGCATCCGGACGTCTCCTCGTCGACATCATTCCCCCGATGCGCTGGAAGCAGGAGGTGGCATCGGTGCTGGTGCAGCCTCCACGCAGGTGCTCCGATTGGCAAAGGTTGAAGATGAAGATTTTGCAAAAACCCGCTAATTGTTTTGAGTTTTACAGTCCAGTCCTTTTCCATTACAAAACAGAACAGAAAACTAAAATTTGAGGGCCTTTTTGTGAAGATAAAAATTGGCAAAAATATATTTTGAAAACCTCACAAAATTTCCAACCTAACCATAACTTGGGTTCGTGCATTTGAATTATTTTGCAATACCAAATTTTGGAACCCAAATTAAGTACTTTTTGTGGGATTTTCTGAAACCATTTAAATTCACAATTTAAATTGGTTAAAACATGATTTTAAATTGTTGTTTCATGCATGTATGATATGAACACAACACCACACACCCTAGTTTAGCAAAATTGGGGTGTTACAAATCTACCCCCCTTACAAGAATCTCGTCCCGAGATTCCCGAAGGAGAAGAAAGAAGGAACACCGGTTTTGTACGATCTTCTCGAACCTTACAGTTCTCTTCTTGAAGAGATTGATCCGTAGCACTTGCAAAGATTCTTCAGCGGCTACACCTTAGGTAAGAGGGAAACTCATAGGAAATGATCTTCACGAAGATCGAGTATCCCATGGGTAACTCATGGAAGGGATGTTCATAAAGAACGGTTGAGTTATCGTGCATGAAACACATCAAGGTAACGGAGTGAATAGAAGATGGTTTCAAGTTTGCAGACGATTGGTATTGAAAGGATTTAGAATATGAGCTTTGCACAGGACTTTAAATCCTTTTGGAAAAGAAAGGTTGAACAACTTATGACATCGAGGTTTCTTCAGATAGAAAACCAAGATTAAAAGGGTTGTCTTGGATACCACAAAGTAATATCCGTAGACGAGGGAAAACACGAGAAAACACTGTAATCGTGCGTCGGAGAAAATTTGATTCAAGATCATATTCACTCTTCGGAGTGGACACGAAAGATAACGGAACTTTCATTCCGTCAAATTTTGTATAAAGCCTTATCAAGAATCGGGATGTTACTTCACAACAGAAAATGAGTAACCGAAAGATGTGGAAACACCGTAACAAAGGAGGAATTCTTGATCACACCATAAGGATAGGTAATCAACGAGGGTTGAAACACCGGTAGAAATAGGGAATCTCTTTCCTATTGTGGTTTGGACGTAGCAATACATCTACCACATGGTTAAGATCCCATGGCTGAAGTGACTGACAAATTCACACAATGTGTGAGATGAACAGAACTTCAAGTATAAACAACTTGAAAAAGGGAACGGATAGATGGTGGTTACAAAACACCACGAAATGATTCTCACGACGAACTTGTTTCCACTGAAACAAAGGTTTTGGAGGTTCAGCAGAAAGATATTGGAAAGATCAACTTCCAGGTTCTCCTGGATGTTCTAGATACCGACAGCAGGCTCATGACAAGCCTTCTATAGGTCATCAAGTGAACGTAGAACTCCGGTTTGGAAGAACGGGGAGGGAAAACTTGTTAGAATGAACCGCACAAGAATCCTCACGGAGAGTGGTTGTTCTTACGGATTCAAAGAGATATGACATTAGGCCTTCCGGCTAATTGTGTCAACCACAACATCAATCATGCCGTATTTTCGAGAGGACCTAAGTCAATACCCTTGAAGAAACACCAACCATCGTTGCTGCTTGAGATTCAGCTCTGGTTAGTGGATTTATAGCTCAGGCTCGGTATGTTTGATCAGGAAGATTGCACCGGTTATCAACGGGATACGTTTACTAGATTCTCAATACATGGACTACGATGTCAAGCTCGAAAAGATGAGCGAGATTGCAGGACTCATGTATTAGCAACTTACGAATGACGGTTGCCCTACATGGACTACTTGCAAAAGAGCACATCGGAGTCCTGGTTGGGAAAATGATTGCGAAGATAACAAAGTTCTTAAACTTCTTCTCTTTCACGGTTAATCAATCAGTGGCTTGGTGTGGATGCAAACTTCTTCAAGGAATCGAGGTAACAACCTACCTTCCCAAGCATAGTCCACACATGCATGACCGACTTGGAGTTATTCCCGAAGGAACAACAAAACTGTACTCGGATCCATGGCGACAACTTTCACCATAAGCACATGGACTGGGGTAAGTTACTTCGGACATCCAGAACACAGCTTCGTGATGACACAAAGATGGTTCTCAAAAGTTTCCAACATTAGTGCCAAGTGTTCCGCATGAACCTCTTGCAACTTGGGAGAAATAGGGATGTCATCGATGGGCTCGACAACACACTTATCAAAACACTCCAAGAAGAGGGATTCATATGATATAAGAACAAGGCAGAATATTGGCCAGACTAAAGGACATGAGGGTGTACCCGGAAAAACACCATGAGTAGAACACCGTCAAGACAGTCCTTAGATCTAAACTTGATTTGACGATAGCCCAAATCAAATCAAGTGTGGAATGATAGCATGTCCACTACGGAGATACTATCCTTCTTCAGTACGAGGAAAACTAGATATCCCTTATCAAAGGAACAAGTTGGGAAGAGATCGTGTCTTTCAACTCTCCAAGTTGTTGTTTAAGCTCAACCAACTAGTTCAGGGTATCCAACAAGGTTTCTTGGAGAAAGGAGGGATTCAAACTACCCCTCGTTCAGACATCACGGTCAGGTAACCACCTGGTGATATTTCTAGAAAGACAACCAGAATATCACAACCTACCGGTATGTCTCGAAGTTCGAAAGGAATCTTGCTTTTCAAAGCACCCGATAAGGTCTTGCGAGCTTTGGTATGAACCTAACTCTCTGACCGAGAATGTGCACCGGAATGAACGGATTTGGTAACACAGTCAACTTTAAGTAGAGACCGGTTGACCGATAGTGCACAGAAGGATACAGATGGTTCTTAGATTTTCAAGGCAATAAAAATTGCTAGGAATATCTGACACCCACCAATGCACAAACCCACCATTCTCACGCATTTCAGGTTTGGAGGAAGGGTGAGTGAAGAGGTGTAGGAGCATCACTTCATCGATGAGGCCATGAAACTTAACACAACCTCCTGATATTAAAGAGTGTGATACTCGAAGATAGAACAGAACAGAAGCTTATGAAACTTCTTTATTCTGCGAATTACAAAACTTTGACCTGGTTCTAGAGATGAACGAGGTTCTGGAGTTTGTTTCTCCTGACATTCCAAGGTGGAACGTTCTAACGGAAAACAAGAGCAAATGCATTGGAGGAATCCAGCACCATATGTAACTTGGTTTCCAAACAACGGATGGAGTTCGGGAAGCAGCTAAGAGTAGGAACATGCTCTGGAAAATCCTGGGATCACGTTCGATACACGGGTTAATACTCAGGTGTAGAACCCATGCCAAAAGAGAGGTATAGCTGAGCCAAGAACAGAGATATGGGAATTCAAGATGACCACTCTGGTCGTGATCCTTTTGATTCCAAGAGGAAACCTATGGCTATGAGAGTTAGAAATTCCTAGCCCTCTGAGGTGGAACAGATTCTTCAGGATTCAAAGAAACAGAACTTGGGTTAAAGGTCAGCATCCTGTACTGATAGCGTGAGCACCACATGGCTAAGAAACCACACGATCCAACCCACCGCAATTCAGCACATTCCGGGACCTTCGGTTCAAGTCCAAGGCAAAAACACAACGAAAGGAGTAACTACTATAGGAGTGCCACAAAGGACACCACAGTTAGCAATCACGAGGTATCTTTCAAACGACAACGATAGCTCCGGAAGAACTTGAGCAAATGATAACGGATACATTCGAGATGGAAAGCAGATCTCGAGGTTCAGGATTTTGAGACTTAAGAACAGGAGTATGTGGAACCCACACAACTCTAAGAGATTATGGATGGAAGGGAATCTCCCAGTTGAAACAAGGGATAACGGAACATGGAACACACACGACTCTAGAACTTAACACTAGGTCAACTTGGGTAACAACGTCCTTGCCGAAGAAGGCACCTAGGTTTTGAATGACTAAAAGAGATAGCAAAACCTTTTCAAATCAAAACAGGTAAGATGACCCAGAGTTAGAGCGATACCAGGTAAGGAGTAAAAAGAATCCTAGGAAGGTTTTCACAACTCATTTGAGGTTTCAAAGTAGTTTTCCCAAACACTAGACTCGACATCGACCAAGCAGTAAGGTTTTCCTATAGGCAGTCCTGCTCTGATACCAAGACTTGTCAGACCCCGGAACCAGAGATATACATACTGTTATGTGCTCCTAGCCATGGACTCACAAGGGCTTCAGGGTTACCAGCCCCGGCCGCAACAAACAACGGCAGGCAGACCGGATTCATCGGCACGTAGTCCGGATCCCCGGTCTACTACTCCTTGTATCCATGCTAGTCATAACCAATTATGCATACCCAAGTGTCCACGAGTCGGATGAAACTGAAGGAACGGGACCAAAGTTATACAGAGCTGCTATGTGTCCAGAAAGTGCAACAACAATCGAGGGTTATTGGGGTTACCTCGCCCCAGGCCGATCAAATCGATAGGCGGGCTCGGACATGGATCATCGGCTCCACAACCCCTCGACTGCGACAACTATGCAGGCATAGCCAAAACTGTATAACAATGAGCTCGAAACCAACAACCGATCAAAGCAACACTCTAGACATGAAACTTGTATTAAACAGATGTTACTAGAGTATAGCTTACAAGCAGAGGTCACATGACCCAACATTACATCAGACAACGAAAGGCAAATTATGTTGCTAATCAACAAGAACCAAAAAGGCCTAAGAGGCTGCAACATAAGGCGACGTCCCAGCCCATAGATTCCAGGCTGCTACCTGGGAACCCCGAACTACTCGTCGATGTCCACGTTGAATCACCACCGATGTGAGATCTTCTCCTGAACCAAAATTAAGCAAACCTGAGTACGGGAGGTACTCAACAAGACTTAGTTAACCTATTATATATCTGCTATTTCGAAAAGGGTTTCATGAAGGCTGATTTGCGTAAAGCAATATTTGTTTTGCAAGTTGAGGAAGGAATAGCACGTTTCATGGAGTATTTTGAAAACAGATGAGGAAACTACTCAACTACTGATATCATCATCTTTTAATCCACCAAATCATTTCAGCACCTCGTGCTTCGAAGATCACCTCCTCCAGTTGTTCCACACTAACTCATGCTACAAGGTAACCCCTCTCGGCATCTCCGAGGAGGCATCCTTCATTCGTTATCAACAAGTTTTAAGCATTCCGTTTAGGTTGTCTATGATCACAGAATCCGTCACCAAGTCGTCTTTAACCGCAGACACGGCTTTTCGAAAAGATTTAACCCTGCAGGGGTGTACAACTTTACCCACACGTACCAACCGACTCTTAGTGCCACCAGGGTTAGCACTAGTCCGGGAAGTGCCGGCAGAGGGTGGTCGATTCCCGGCCTTTACCTTGTCGAACCATATCCATGAGTCAACCCAAACAGGGCCACCCCGTCAACAGGGAGTTGGCCACCTCCTGACGGCACCTGTTCTGTGAGTCGGGAACAAGATCCGTGTACGTCCATCACTTGTCCCGGTCACGACCTAGTTTTCTCCAAAACATTTTCCGACTCACACGCAGATGGAAAGCTCAAACTACGTGGCTCATGGATAAGGTTAAACAAGTTAGTCAGCCGGGCGGGTTCATCGGCCCACGTGTGGCTGTACGCTCAGTCTTGGCTCGAAGGCGAGAACTCGCTCCTAGGGGCATGAACAGGACAAAACGCCACAACCCATTGTGGCCTCACATCCATGCCGTGATTAGTCAAGTTATCAAAGGTAATTCAAATCATAAACACCTGACATAGTAGATTCACGCATTGACCAGATTCATCAACTAGGCATGGCTAAGCAAGACTCACAAGGTTTAGCGGAGCGCGCACAAACAAACCTATAGCTGCTAGGTGAAGTGGATCAGGATATCTAGGTTATGCAGTATATAGGAGAACTCTATCTACTGACATCAAATAGTTTGGAACCGAATGCAAAGTACGAGATTCAAATCACTTTGAAATCATATATGAGCAGATAAGAGGTTATGCTTGCCTTGGTTATAAGAAAACCAGATAAAGATCTTCTGGAATAAGTGCTTGACTTGTCGGTTAAGATCAAGTATTCGTCATGGAACGGCTGTCCTTCTCTTCGGAGTCAGATTCTATCGAGGGGGAATAACACCGAAACAAAGAAGAACAATCAACCATGGCATCGATGCAATGCGCAACATGTATGCATGATCAAGTTAATGCACTAAAATAAAGCCCTAGGCATGATCGTTGGGTTGCTAGGGTTCATATGTCAGTTATGTAGATTTTCTGAAATTTGCCCGAAATAGACCCCGGAGGGGGTTTCGGACGATTATGGAAGTGAGTGCAATTTTAAAAGCTCAAATTGCCTTGAAAACATCATAACTAGGTTTAGTTTGTCATTTTGAGCAAATTGGTATATAACTTTTAATTTTCTAATTTTATTGAATAAAAACTTATTTTCTATTTTTAAATGAATAAAGAACATTAAATAAAGCCATTTTTTGGACTTTTTCAAACATGTGTGGAAATGACATTTTTGGATAGATCTCATTTTTCTGAACACAACCATATTTTTATCATCCTTTTCTGATTAATATTTTAATAGTTATTGATGTTCCAAAATCAATTCATTTTCTGGAAATATTGTACAGTGGGTTTATGACGTCACTGTGATGTCATGATGACATCACGCTCCTCTGTTCTTCACAGTTGATCTCCAAATCGAACGAATTCGTGTGCAAAATGGAAATCGAATTATACAGGAACGGAGAGGAGCTCAAGGGGAGGTGAGGGGTACCAACCGGTGACCAAATGGTCACCGGGATGGCCGGCGGCGACCATTCGCACGGCGGCGGTGGCGGAGCTCGACGGGGAGATGAACCAGAGGGCTAGTGGGTGATTGGAGGGGATGGAGAGCCTCACCATGACGCGGCGGAGCTGGTGGAGGGGTCGGTGGGGGCAGGGCCGGCCGGACGGCGAGGAATCGGTGGCCGCATCTCCCGCCGGCCGCGAGGAAGATGATGGCGGCGCGGCTGACTCCGGTCGTCCCTGCTCACGTGGATTAGGTAGGGAGCAAGAGGAGTTCAAGGCGGAGCCACAGCTGGTCTCCGTTCAGCCGGAGATGGCCGGAATCGGCAGCGCGCGGCGGCGGCCGGAGGTGACAGTAGGGTTTGGTTCAGTTTGTTCTTCCACACGGTACAGAGAATGGAGAAGGGTAGGGAGGGAGAGGAGAGGAAGGCCACGGCATCCGGACGTCTCCTCGTCGACATCATTCCCCCGATGCGCTGGAAGCAGGAGGTGGCATCGGTGCTGGTGCAGCCTCCACGCAGGTGCTCCGATTGGCAAAGGTTGAAGATGAAGATTTTGCAAAAACCCCCTAATTGTTTTGAGTTTTATAGTCCAGTCCTTTTCCATTACAAAACAGAACAGAAAACTAAAATTTGAGGGCCTTTTTGTGAAGATAAAAATTGGCAAAAATATATTTTGAAAACCTCACAAAATTTCCAACCTAACCATAACTTGGGTTCGTGCATTTGAATTATTTTGCAATACCAAATTTTGGAACCCAAATTAAGTACTTTTTGTGGGATTTTCTGAAACCATTTAAATTCACAATTTAAATTGGTTAAAACATGATTTTAAATTGTTGTTTCATGCATGTATGATATGAACACAACACCACACACCCTAGTTTAGCAAAATTGGGGTGTTACAAATATTCCTTCTTCTTGGCCTTTTTTCCCTTGCGGCGACCTTCCGTCCCATCTAACACATCATCATCATCATCGTCATCATCATCCGATTTTCCTCCGTGGAGATCGCCCCAGATATTCAAAAATCTCAAGTCGTTCCTTGCTTTCGGCCCATCTTTGGTCCTCTCCGGCATGTTGAGCAGGGTGCCAAGCAGACTCCCGCACACGTTTTTCGTGATATGCATGAGGTCAAGGAAGTGAGGCGTGCGGAGAATCTTCCAGTACCTCAGGCCCCAGAGAACATACCTTGTTTTCCATACACCCTCTAACGGTGCCGGCGACTTTCGCTTCTTTCCCGGCGCAGGGCACTGTTTCCAGTTCTTCAATAGCTCGTCGATTTCCTCACCACTCCTTTGACGTGGGGCTCTTCGCATCTCAACTTCATTGTTGAACAGATCTTTGCGTTTTCTCCACGGCTCATCCTTGCGAAACCACCTTCGATGCCCCAAGAACACGGTTTTCGAAGACCCGGGGTATCTCTCTAGCTTGAGATACGTAGTGTCATCCATACACCTAACGCATGCATAGAATCCGTGCGTCACCTAACCCACGACATATCTGTAACCGAGGTAGTAATGCACCATCGTGATGAGCGCGGCTCTCATTGGGAAAAACTCTTCTCCATAGGCGTTCCATGTATTGGCTAGCTCGTCCCATAACGTGGCTAGCTCCTCTTCCAACAACTGGACATAAAAATTGATGTCGTTACCTGGTTGTTTTGGCCCTTGAATAAGCATACTCATCTGTATGTACTTCCTCTTCAAGCACAACCATGGGGGTATGTTGTATATACATACAAACACGGGCCAGGTGCTATGGGTGCTGCTCTGGTTGCCAAAAGGATTTAGTCCATCTGTACTCAGGCACAACCTGATGTTCCTTGGATCGTCCCCGAATTCGGGGAATTCGATGTCTAGCGCCTTCCACTGGCTAGCATATGAGGGGTGTGCCAGCATCGTGTCATCTTTCTCCGGATCAATTCCATCATCCTCTTCTGGCTTCTTCCTTTTCGTGTGACATCGCATGAGCTTTTCCTGCGTGGGGTCTGCGAAATACCGCTGCAGACGGGAAGTTATCGAAAAGTATCACACCAGTTTTCGAGGAGAGGCCTTCCCTGGCTTGTATCGAGTTGCGTCGCACACCGGGCATATTGTAACATCCCAAGTAAGAAAATCTCCCCCTAGAATGTTTTGTTTCTTGTTTTATTATTGCTTTGCATCATGTCATCATAATTGCCTTTTGTTGCATTTGAATTGAATTGTTTCCATTTGATTTCTATATGAAATTCCAAACAAAACATTCAAATCATTTGTCATACTTGTGATGTTACCTGTTTCAACTAAAAAACTACAAAACAACCAACAATTGTTTCCACCAAAATTGTTATCAAAAACTTAATTTTGGCTAAACTTTCAATTATGTCTCAACTCATTTTAAATTCCAATAAATAACATCAATTGAATTTATTTGGAAAAACAAAAGTTGTTTTCAAGTGCTATTACAAAACTTAATCGATAAAAACATTGTCCCAAATTTTGCTAAACCCTAACACCAATGGTTTCTCTCTTTATCCAAATCTGCACAAAAAAAAAAAGTAATAAACACCAAAAAAATAGAGAGAGAGAGGGATAAGAGAGCAGACAGCCCAATTGGGTCCAGCCCAACCTACCCTAAAGGCCCATACCCCCCACCTCTGTTGTCTTCTTCCTCCGTACGTTGTACGACCACCATCCATGGCCTCCACGTGCACATACAGAGGAGAGGACGGTTGATGGAGCCTCCACCTCCCCTATAACCCTAGCCCTAGGGCTCCCCCGTGCCCTAGTTTTTCTTCCTCCCTCTCCTCCCTCGCGCCGCTCTCCTCTTTCTCCCCTTCCTCTCTCGTTTCTGTAACCTCCACCGAAGAACTCCTCCAACGCCTCCTTCTCCGGCGAGGCGCCGCCGCCACGGTGCCCGCCCGGCCGCGCTAGGGCCGGGAACGGAACCGGCGCGGCGCCCTCTTCCTCACCACGCCTTCGGTTCCCGCCGACGACCGCCGGAGCTCGCCGCCATCGCCGTTTCCGCCACCGACCGCCCTGCTCCCCTTTCTCTGTCGACAGCAGGTGAGCCGCACCTCCCCTCGTCCTCTCCTTTTCCCGCTCGCACACGGCCCACCGCGGCCGCCCGCACGGCAGCCGCCGGCCGCCCGCGCCCGCCGGTAGCCGCACTCGCCGGCCACCGCGGCAGCCACCGCTGGCAGCGCGAGCAGGCCGCCGATCGCAAGGTCGCCCGCCTGTCGCTCGCTGTACCTGCACGCCAGACGGAAGGTTCAGTTAGTTTCAGATCTGGTGCAGTAACTGAACTACAAATTCAAACCTGCTCTCTGTCTATCACGAAACAGAACCAGCCCAAGTGGCTAGCAGAACCGTGCGCCCAAGGGGAGGTCCCTGGTTCGAATCCTAGGGGAGGCAATTGCCTCCCCAATTTTTTCCTGCGCGCAACCCCCGTGGGACCCACCTGTCATTGACCTCTGAGGCCACCTCACCTCCTAGCCTGCCACCTAGGTGCCACGCAGGCCCAGGGCCCAGTTGGCAGTGCCCTGGGTTAGTTATCTGCGCGGTAACAAATATTTTCCTGCGTTTTCTTTTTAAATCCAAGTCCTTTTAATTCACAGTTTGGTCCTATATTTAAATTGTTAATAACTTCAAACTATAACTCTAAATAATAAAATCTAAATATGTGCACTACTCTAAATTAAATTGTCTATCTATCTATAGCATTTGTTTTCTGTTTTGAGTTTTTCAAAATGCAATTCAAATTTGAATTCAAATAATTCAATTGCAATTTGCTTAATTCCATAACTAATTCATTATTAATCCAAATCATACAAATAAAATATGTTTTCCATACCGTTTTGAACCACCAATTCAAATATAAATTTTGTTTCATGATTTGAATAATTTAAATTGCCTAAATAATTAAACCTTGTTTAATTCAATTAAAATTGCTAAATCATAACTTGCTCAAATTTAATTATTCTTGAACATGTAAAATATGTTTTCCAACCAGAAAAACAACCTTTTCAAATATCAACTTTGTCATTTGTTATGAGCAACTTAACTTGATGAAAACAACAACTATTTGTGTAACACTATTAAGTAACCACAATTTCCAAACTTAATAATAATTTCCCTAACTTGTTAACTATCATTCCAATTGCATCTAACTTTGTTTACTTCTTATTATATCATGCATGCATCATGTTTAACTACTTACACTTGTTAATCAAATGTAGATCATTGCTTCAACCTAAACCATTTGCATCCATATGCAATTCACATTGCATATGGGTCCAATTAAATTGTGTTACCTTGTCAAGTAGTTTACTTTGATGCATCTATTAACATGACATGCATCATCCCATGGTTGTGCATCCTATGCCATGTATTGATTGTTCGTCTCTTTCGACTGTGTGTTTGCTTCTTCCCGCTTTAGACGACGACGTTGAGACCGAAGAGACGTACGGTACCCCTTCTAAGGATTTTTGCTCAGTACCAGGCTACTGGGTTTGCAGGCAAGTTATCACTCACATGAATCATCGAGTTTCTCTTCCACACTTGTTGTCGATACTATCCTTTTGTCTATTTCTGCTAGCCCTATGAATCGATGCTTGTTCTCCGAACCCATCACATGATACCTTGAGCCTGATATTGCCTCACCTCCATACCTACAGCCTTTGTTTGAGCCTGTTCTTATCTAGCATGCTTAGGGTTGCTTTTGCTCGAGTCTGTTGTCGGTTACTTCTTTTACTATTATTATTGTACCGGGGGCTCGAATGTAATCAATCAATCCTGTTAATTGCTAATGGTAATAATAATTTGATGATAAGGCACCGGCAGGAGGCCCTACGTGGTTTTGAGGCCTGCTAGTGTCGACCCTAATAGGAAAAGGGGATCCATGATGAGCGTGCTCACCGCATCCGGGTGGTAGTATGGGACCCCCCTCGACTTAGACTTGATCTGCAGTTTGTCCGAAGAGCCACACTTAGTTCGGGTGTTCCATTTGCTCCTTGCATAATGGGAGGTACCCCCATTGGTTACTGGTGATGATGATGATGCATATAGGGCGAGGCCTGTGGTGCCGGGGGGTGTGGTTTTCACCCTTGCGCTTAGGTTAGGCGGACTGGCCGGGACCTTATAGCTCCGTGGCTCCTAGGATGGATTGTAGAGATGGTTTGGGTCGTGTCAAGTCCACCTAAGTTTTAGTTGGTGGCTTGAGTGTGTACGGGTACTGGAGCACACCCTGCAGGGATAAATCTTCTCGAGAAGCCGTGTTTTCCGCGGTTATGGATTACTTGGTGAAAGTACTGGCTAACAAGTACTCAGGACAACTTAAACATAATGATCAACCATGTATCACCCAATGCTAAATAACTTGACTAGTAATAGGTTATTCACACAATAACTTGACATCTTTAATACAACGGTGTGAGTTATCCTCGGATTGCTTCTTCGGATAAGGGGCGAGATCCAGGATGGGTTTGTTTGAAGTTATCTTCCAGTTGGTTACAATCCCTCGATCTTATCTTCTTCTGTTAGCCGGAACTTGTAGTATTTTCTGTAGTTGGTTAGAGCAGCCCGCTGCAGCTTTTATAACACCTATCTCTTTCGTTGATCCCAAGCATCAATGCTTGTGTTGACGGGTAACTCTTTGATGAAGTGTGAGTCTTGCTTGCCAGTACTTGGATGTACTGACCCCGTTGGGGCTGTGGTTTACGCAGACTACGACTACGGCTACGATGATCACCAGGATGGCTACTTCGTGGAGTTCGACGAGGCTGCAGACGAGTAGATAGCGGACCCGGGCAGGATCCGACGACTTCGTGGATGGGCTCCGTTTTCTTTTCATTGCCGGCCTCTTAGGCCTATTAGGATTTGTCTGTACTCAGACCTGTTGAATGCTTCCGCTGCTATGTAATGATGCTATGTTGGGACATGTGTCCTCTGTATGAGTGTATTTGCTATCTCTGCCTTAGTGAAGGCTATTTGCAAACTTATTTCATTCTTTTGTGTCTTAGAGACATTCTGTGATTTCCTTTTGTTCAAAGCTGTTGACGTACAGTGCGTGCTTGTTATGAAGTACGTCGGCAGTAGTGCCTTAGGTTCCTAGCGGATAGTTTACTTCGACGGTGGAAGCAGGGCTTGTGTTGTCGCGCATAAGCGCAGGCCTACCAGGAAGCTGGGACGTGGGAGCAGGTATGCCCATAATCCAAGCACCTGCTATCCAGTTCGTGCGTTGAGTATCCTCTAGAAACCAGGGTGCGACAAATGGTATCAGAGCCTGTCTGCCTGTAGGATCCCTTTTACTGGTCGCAGTTGAGTCTAGAAACTATTTTGTAGCTATATAGGAAAAATGAAACGTGAGAGTAGGAATTCTGCCATTTTATTTCTTTCCCCACCCACCCTCCCTTTTCTGGTAAGGAAGTGCAACGTTGTTTTTCTCTTCTCATCTAAACTTTCAAGTTAGGATTTCACGTGTTCTGGGTTCTTCTGTAGTACCTTAGGAGTTTTGGTCGCGAGTTTCCCGATGTTGCTTCAATATCATGTTTCTCTCAAGAACCTTTCGTCCATTGATGTATCCATTCCTAGCTATGTTTAGTTATCCTTTCGTACTCAAACCATTTATGGTGAACGTTGAGGGTAGTATATGTTTGATCCATGCTACCTTCTTACTGTCTGAAGTAATCCTTTTAAGCACTTATATTGGATTTTGTTATCCGGTTAGTGTGTTAACCTTGGTATCCTCTTCAGGATGGAAAGTGGTGACGAAGAACACACACTGCCACCTGAGATGGGGAAAGTGCTGTCTCAGATGACACAAGTTATAAAGCAGATGCAGCAGAACCAAGACCTTGGGAGTAATGGCAACGCCCGCGTGTCTATTCGGGAGTTCCTTGAGCTCAATCCGCGCACGTTTGATAACTCCTCCGAGCCATTGGATGCTGATGACTGGCTCCGTGAAATGAACCGTACTCTTGTGGTAGCTCATGTGGCTGACGAGGACCGTGTTCCTTACGTGACCTACCTTCTCCGTGGACAATCCATGTCTTGGTGGGAGAATTTCCAAGAAATGAGAGGTTCTAGTGTGCCAATCACATGGGAGGATTTCAAGGAAGCCTTCGTGCGCCATCACATTCCCGATGGGCTCATGGAGAAAATGCGTGAGGAATTCTATTCTTTCACACAAGGCAGTCTGGACGTTCTCGAATACCAAAGAGAGTTCAATCGTCTGGCTCGCTACGCCGGAGATGAAATTTCCACGGAAGCGAGAAAGATGGCAAAGTTCTGCAGGGGTCTCAACCCGGAACTCAAGTATGCTCTCACCAACGTCAAGGCCAAGAATTTTGAGGACCTCGTCAACATCGCTCTAAATGAAGAGCATGGGCGCAAGTTGGTTGAGGAATCTCGTAAGCACTCTCGTGAACAGGCTAATCTCTCGAAAGCTATCATGCCTCCACAAAAACGGAGAGTTTGGGTTCCATATACCACTCCAACACCGCCCATCAGCTTGCCAAGCCCGGCAGGAATTCTTCCCCGCCCTCCCCCCCCCAGTGGTATCTTTAGGAGGTGCTCCATCTCAGCCAAGACCAACAGCTCCTCGTTCTGCTGTTACATGCTACAAGTGTGGACAGTCGGGCCACTTTTCCGATAAGTGTCCGCAAGGCACCTCCTTCCACCTCCACCTCGCCACAGGTCGACCCCGACAAGAATACGTGGTCCTCCGTTGGGTTGCTACAACAGCAACGAGCTTGGCGTGAGAACCGTTAAGGTGAACCATGTCAAGGCCCAGGGAGCAGAAGAATCTCCAGAGGTTGTAATGGGCACACTTCTTGTGAACTCGTTTCGTGCTAAAGTCTTGTTCGATTCTGGTGCTTCACACTCTTTCATCTCCCAATGCTTTGCAAACACTAGTGGAATCAACTTCGAACAGTTGTCTATCCCTCTCCTAGTGAAATCACCGGGATCTAGCTGGCAAAGCAATAAAGTTAGCCAGAACATCGAGATCACAATTGGAAACCTTCCATTCCAGGCATCTCTGATAGCTCTCCACTCTTCAGATATTGATGTCATTCTGGGGATGGATTGGTTGGTAGCCAACAAAGCAGTCATTGATTGTCCTGCTAAGTCTGTCAAAATCACACACCCTTCTGGCCAGATAGTCTACTTCCATGCTGAAAATCCAGTTGCTCAACTCTACACTCTCAATGCAAATCCTCTACCATCTATTGAAACTATTCCGGTGGTTTGTGACTTCCCCGATGTCTTTCCAGAAGAATTGCCAGGAATGCCTCCTGACAGAGCAGTTGAGTTCGTGATCGAACTTGAACCAGGCACTGCTCCAATCTCCAAGCATCCATACAAGATAGCTCCTCCTGAACTGAAGTTGTTGAAGGAGCAAATCGATATGTACATGGAGAAAGGTTACATTCAACCTAGTTCCTCGGCTTGGGGTTGCCCAACTCTGTTCGTTGCAAAGAAGGACCAAACGAAGAGACTCGTGGTTGACTATCGTCCTCTTAACGAGAAAACAATCAAGAACAAGTATCCAATTCCTCGTATCGATGATCTTTTTGATCAACTTGCTGGAGCCTCAATATTCTCAAAGTTGGATTTGAGAATGGGTTACCATCAAATAAAGATCAGAAAGGAAGATATTCCAAAAACAGCCTTCACCACTCGGTACGGTCTATATGAATACACCGTCATGTCTTTTGGTCTCACCAATGCACCGGCGACATTCTCTAGACTCATGAATTCTGTCTTTCATGAATACCTCGACAAGTTCGTTGTGGTATATCTTGATGATATTCTTGTCTACTCAAAATCCGAGGAAGAGCATGGAGAACATCTTCGTCTCACTCTCATGAAACTTCGCGAGCATCGTCTGTATGCCAAGTTCTCCAAGTGTGAGTTCTGGATTCCAGAAGTTGCTTACCTTGGTCATGTCATCTCTGCCAAGGGCATAGCCATTGATCCAGAAAAGGTTAAGGCAATTGTTGATTGGAAACCTCCTAAGACGGTGAAGCAAGTCAGAAGTTTTCTTGGCTTGGCTAGCTATTGCCGTCGTTTCGTCCAAAACTTCTCCAAGATTGCTAAACCTCTCACTGATCTCACAAAGAAGGACAAGAAGTTCGTTTGGTCTCCACAATGTGATGAAAGTTTCAATCTCCTGAAGACTAAACTCACTTCTACACCAGTTCTGGTTGGCCCAGATACTACCAAACCTTTCCAGATATTCTGTGATGCTTCTCTCCAAGGTCTAGGAGCAGTTCTTATGCAAGAACGTCAAGTTGTGGCTTATGCTTCACGTCTTGAACCCACATGAGCAAAACTATCCCACTCATGATCTTGAACTTGCAGCAGTTGTGTTTGCCCTCAAGAAATGGAGACAATACTTGTTGGGTAACAAAACTGAAATCTTTTCCGATCATAAGAGTCTGAAATACATCTTCACTCAACCAGATCTAAACCTCAGGCAAAGGAGATGGATTGAAAAGATCAAAGACTTCGATCTTACCATTTCTTACACTCCAGGCAAGGCTAATGTTATGGCCGATGCTCTCAGTCGCAAGTCGTATTGCAATAATCTCATGATCATGGAAAGCCAACCTCCTCTTCATGAAGAATTCCAGAAGCTGAACCTTGGTCTTGTTCCTCAAGGTTATGTTGCAAACTTGACAGCTAGTCCAACTCTCGAGGACAAGATTCGTTCTGAACAACTTCGTGATGCTGAGATCAAGAAGATCGCAAATAACATCAAAGCAGGCAATGTGAAGTATCAGTGCTTCTCAATTGATGACAAGGGAACGGTGTTCTTCGAAGGACGCATTGCGGTTCCTCAACTTCAAAGTCTCAAAGATGTCATTCTCAAGGAGGCTCATGAAACTCCTCTCTCCATCCACCCTGGAAGTACAAAGATGTACCAGGATCTTAAGACTCTGTATTGGTGGTCTGGCATGAAACGTGAAATTGCTCAATACGTTTCTGAATGCGACGTTTGTCAACGTGTCAAGGCAGTCCATCAGAAAACAGCCGGTCTTCTCCAGCCTCTGAAAATTCCTGAGTGGAAGTGGGACATGATTGAAATGGACTTCGTCACTGGGTTTCCAAGGTCCAAGAAGGGCAACGATGCAATCTTCGTTGTTATTGATCGTCTCACTAAGGTAGCTCACTTCTTTGCTGTCAAAGAAACAATATCAGCTAGCCAGTTAGCAGAACTCTACACAACAAAGATTGTTCCTCTTCATGGTGTTCCATTGGAAATAAGCTCAGACCGTGGAAGTATATTCACTTCTCATTTCTGGAAGAGTTTTCAAGAAGCATTGGGCACCAAACTTCTGTTCAGCACAGCTTATCACCCTCAGTCTCAAGGGCAAGTCGAAAGAGTCAATCAGATTCTCGAGGATATGCTCAGAGCATGTGGTCTCTCCTTTGGCATGAAATGGGAGGAATGCCTTCCATATGCTGAATTCTCCTACAACAACAGCTTCCAGGCAAGCCTAGGCATGGCACCGTTTGAAGCACTCTATGGCCGCAGATGCAGGAGTCCAATCAATTGGTCTGGAGCTGGTGAACGTTCACTCTTAGGCCCTGACATTGTTAAGGAAGCCGAAGAGAAAGTTCGCATCATTCGTGACAATCTCAGGATTGCTCAGTCTCGTCAGAAGAGCTACTATGACAGCAAGCACAGGGATATGATCTATGCACCTGGTGACAAAGCATATCTCCGTGTAACTCCCCTCAGGGGCACTCATCGTTTTGGTGTGAAAGGAAAGCTAGCACCGAGATACATTGGTCCTTTCAGCATTCTCTCAAGGCGTGCGGAAAATGCTTATCGTCTTGAACTTCCAGAAAAACTAGCCAAGGTGCACGACGTGTTTCACGTGTCACAGCTCAAGAGGTGTTTCAAAGATCCAGATCGTGCAGTTGATCATGATTCCATTGAACTGCAAGATGATCTATCTTACGAGGAGCACCCTGTTCGTATTCTCGATGAGACCGAGCGTAAGACTCGCAACAAGAGCACCAAGTTCTTGAAAGTGCAATGGTCGCATCATTCTGATAAAGAGGCAACATGGGAGACCGAAGAGGATCTTCGCAAGAAGTATCCGGACCTTTTAACTTCTCAGTAGGAATCTCGGGGCGCGATTCCTTCAAGGGGGGGCGTTTTGTAACATCCCAAGTAAGAAAATCTCCCCCTAGAATGTTTTGTTTCTTGTTTTATTATTGCTTTGCATCATGTCATCATAATTGCCTTTTGTTGCATTTGAATTGAATTTTTTCCATTTGATTTCTATATGAAATTCCAAACAAAACATTCAAATCATTTGTCATACTTGTGATGTTACCTGTTTCAACTAAAAAACTACAAAACAACCAACAATTGTTTCCACCAAAATTGTTATCAAAAACTTAATTTTGGCTAAACTTTCAATTATGTCTCAACTCATTTTAAATTCCAATAAATAACATCAATTGAATTTATTTGGAAAAACAAAAGTTGTTTTCAAGTGCTATTACAAAACTTAATCGATAAAAACATTGTCCCAAATTTTGCTAAACCCTAACACCAATGGTTTCTCTTTATCCAAATCTGCACAAAAAAAAAAGTAATAAACACCAAAAAAATAGAGAGAGAGGGATAAGAGAGCAGACAGCCCAATTGGGTCCAGCCCAACCTACCCTAAAGGCCCATACCCCCCACCTCTGTTGTCTTCTTCCTCCGTACGTTGTACGACCACCATCCATGGCCTCCACGTGCACATACAGAGGAGAGGACGGTTGATGGAGCCTCCACCTCCCCTATAACCCTAGCCCTAGGGCTCCCCCGTGCCCTAGTTTTTCTTCCTCCCTCTCCTCCCTCGCGCCGCTCTCCTCTTTCTCCCCTTCCTCTCTCGTTTCTGTAACCTCCACCGAAGAACTCCTCCAACGCCTCCTTCTCCGGCGAGGCGCCGCCGCCACGGTGCCCGCCCGGCCGCGCTAGGGCCGGGAACGGAACCGGCGCGGCGCCCTCTTCCTCACCACGCCTTCGGTTCCCGCCGACGACCGCCGGAGCTCCGCCGCCATCGCCGTTTCCGCCACCGACCGCCCTGCTCCCTCCTTCTCTGTCGACAGCAGGTGAGCCGCACCTCCCCTCGTCCTCTCCTTTTCCCGCTCGCACACGGCCCACCGCGGCCGCCCGCACGGCAGCCGCCGGCCGCCCGCGCCCGCCGGTAGCCGCACTCGCCGGCCACCGCGGCAGCCACCGCTGGCAGCGCGAGCAGGCCGCCGATCGCAAGGTCGCCCGCCTGTCGCTCGCTGTACCTGCACGCCAGACGGAAGGTTCAGTTAGTTTCAGATCTGGTGCAGTAACTGAACTACAAATTCAAACCTGCTCTCTGTCTATCACGAAACAGAACCAGCCCAAGTGGCTAGCAGAACCGTGCGCCCAAGGGGAGGTCCCTGGTTCGAATCCTAGGGGAGGCAATTGCCTCCCCAATTTTTTCCTGCGCGCAACCCCCGTGGGACCCACCTGTCATTGACCTCTGAGGCCACCTCACCTCCTAGCCTGCCACCTAGGTGCCACGCAGGCCCAGGGCCCAGTTGGCAGTGCCCTGGGTAGTTATCTGCGCGGTAACAAAATATTTTCCTGCGTTTTCTTTTTAAATCCAAGTCCTTTTAATTCACAGTTTGGTCCTATATTTTAAATTGTTAATAACTTTCAAACTATAACTCTAAATAATAAAATCTAAATATGTGCACTACTCTAAATTAAATTGTCTATCTATCTATAGCATTTGTTTTCTGTTTTGAGTTTTCAAAATGCAATTCAAATTTGAATTCAAATAATTCAATTGCAATTTGCTTAATTCCATAACTAATTCATTATTAATCCAAATCATACAAATAAAATATGTTTTCCATACCGTTTTGAACCACCAATTCAAATATAAATTTTGTTTCATGATTTGAATAATTTAAATTGCCTAAATAATTTAAACCTTGTTTAATTCAATTAAAATTGCTAAAATCATAACTTGCTCAAATTTAATTATTCTTGAACATGTAAAATATGTTTTCCAACCAGAAAAACATAACCTTTTCAAATATCAACTTTGTCATTTGTTATGAGCAACTTAACTTGATGAAAACAACAACTATTTGTGTAACACTATTAAGTAACCACAATTTCCAAACTTAATAATAATTTCCCTAACTTGTTAACTATCATTCCAATTGCATCTAACTTTGTTTACTTCTTATTATCATCATGCATGCATCATGTTTAACTACTTACACTTGTTAATCAAATGTAGATCATTGCTTCAACCTAAACCATTTGCATCCATATGCAATTCACATTGCATATGGGTCCAATTAAATTGTGTTACCTTGTCAAGTAGTTTACTTTGATGCATCTATTAACATGACATGCATCATCCCATGGTTGTGCATCCTATGCCATGTATTGATTGTTCGTCTCTTTCGACTGTGTGTTTGCTTCTTCCCGCTTTAGACGACGACGTTGAGACCGAAGAGACGTACGGTACCCCTTCTAAGGATTTTTGCTCAGTACCAGGCTACTGGGTTTGCAGGCAAGTTATCACTCACATGAATCATCGAGTTTCTCTTCCACACTTGTTGTCGATACTATCCTTTTGTCTATTTCTGCTAGCCCTATGAATCGATGCTTGTTCTCCGAACCCATCACATGATACCTTGAGCCCTGATATTGCCTCACCTCCATACCTACAGCCTTTGTTTGAGCCTGTTCTTATCTAGCTTAGGGTTGCTTTTGCTCGAGTCTGTTGTCGGTTACTTCTTTTACTATTATTATTGTACGGGGGCTCGAATGTAATCAATCAATCCTGTTAATTGCTAATGGTAATAATAATTTGATGATAAGGCACCGGCAGGAGGCCCTACGTGGTTTTGAGGCCTGCTAGTGTCGACCCTAATAGGAAAAGGGTCTTGTCTACTGATCCATGATGAGCGTGCTCACCGCATCCGGGTGGTAGTATGGGACCCCCCTCGACTTAGACTTGATCTGCAGTTTGTCCGAAGAGCCACACTTAGTTCGGGTGTTCCATTTGCTCCTTGCATAATGGGAGGTACCCCATTGGTTACTGGTGATGATGATGATGCATATAGGGCGAGGCCTGTGGTGCCGGGGGTGTGGTTTTCACCCTTGCGCTTAGGTTAGGCGGACTGGCCGGGACCTTATAGCTCCGTGGCTCCTAGGATGGATTGTAGAGATGGTTTGGGTCGTGTCAAGTCCACCTAAGTTTTAGTTGGTGGCTTGAGTGTGTACGGGTACTGGAGCACACCCTGCAGGGATAAATCTTCTCGAGAAGCCGTGTTTTCCGCGGTTATGGATTACTTGGTGAAAGTACTGGCTAACAAGTACTCAGGACAACTTAAACATAATGATCAACCATGTATCACCCAATGCTAAATAACTTGACTAGTAATAGGTTATTCACACAATAACTTGACTCATCTTTAATACAACGGTGTGAGTTATCCTCGGATTGCTTCTTCGGATAAGGGGCGAGATCCAGGATGGGTTTGTTTGAAGTTATCTTCCAGTTGGTTACAATCCTCGATCTTATCTTCTTCTGTTAGCCGGAACTTGTAGTATTTTCTGTAGTTGGTTAGAGCAGCCCGCTGCAGCTTTTATAACACCTATCTCTTTCGTTGATCCCAAGCATCAATGCTTGTGTTGACGGGTAACTCTTTGATGAAGTGTGAGTCTTGCTTGCCAGTACTTGGATGTACTGACCCGTTGGGGCTGTGGTTTACGCAGACTACGACTACGGCTACGATGATCACCAGGATGGCTACTTCGTGGAGTTCGACGAGGCTGCAGACGAGTAGATAGCGGACCCGGGCAGGATCCGACGACTTCGTGGATGGGCTCCGTTTTCTTTTCATTGCCGGCCTCTTAGGCCTATTAGGATTTGTCTGTACTCAGACCTGTTGAATGCTTCCGCTGCTATGTAATGATGCTATGTTGGGACATGTGTCCTCTGTATGAGTGTATTTGCTATCTCTGCCTTAGTGAAGGCTATTTGCAAACTTATTTCATTCTTTTGTGTCTTAGAGACATTCTGTGATTTCCTTTTGTTCAAAGCTGTTGACGTACAGTGCGTGCTTGTTATGAAGTACGTCGGCAGTAGTGCCTTAGGTTCCTAGCGGATAGTTTACTTCGACGGTGGAAGCAGGGCTTGTGTTGTCGCGCATAAGCGCAGGCCTACCAGGAAGCTGGGACGTGGGAGCAGGTATGCCCCATAATCCAAGCACCTGCTATCCAGTTCGTGCGTTGAGTATCCTCTAGAAACCAGGGTGCGACACATATGGTTCTCTCCGCGTCCGCGCCCCGATAGTTGTTGCAGTCATTAATGCAAGCATGGTATTTCACGTGAGGTAAATGCAGAGGGCACACGACTTTCTTGGCCTCCTCGATGCTCGTTGGACACTTGTTTCCCGTGGGAAGACGGCCGTGCCAGAATGCCATGTTTTCATCATAGCTCGCATCAGTCCATCTGTGATTTGTCTTCATCTCGAGGGTCCTGAGCGTTATGTTCAGACGGGTATCCTCGCTCACGCATCCTTCATACAATGGAGTAACCGCATCTATCTCCAGTTGCGGCAGCCTCGTTTTCTCTCTCGCAGCAGCTCTGGTGTTGCTAGTCTCCTTGAGAAGCAGAGATTGAACATGCACTAGTGGAAAACGGGGCATTTTCCCCGGTTCGTAAGGGCCTAAAGCCCCGGCCTCCCAACCGGGTTCCTCAAACCCGGGCTAAAGGCCCCCCTTATGTCGCGGTTGGGTTACCAACCGGGGTAAAAGGCGTGCCCCACGTGAGCTCTGCGTAGCGTGCAGGCACCCACCTTTTACCCCGGTTGGTAACACCAACCGGGGCAAAAGGTGTCCTGCCGCGACAGAGTTTTTGGTTGTGCTCTGCCGCGGCAGAGCTTTGGCATGTTTCTTTTTGGGCTGTTTTTTTTCAGTGAGGCTGTTAATAACATATTTTTTGCACATCGATAGTAATCATCATAAAAATCATTGAATGCATTGATATCATCAAAATATAATTACACTGATCTCAATTAGATCATTACATCATAATAGAGTTATACACATTGAGAGATCATTACATGCAGATCATTGTTTATACTTAAGGATGCAATCTTCCATTTTCAGATACGACCTCCTTCAGCAGAAAACCCGCCCATTCCTCTTGAAGTGCTTGTAAGGAGTCTTCCGGTTGTAGCTTCCTCTGGAGATCGTAGAGCCTTATATTTACTCTTCTCCCTAACCGCTCATTCACGATTATCCTTATGTTCTCCATGACATAGAAGCCACATAAATTTGGTCCCTGTGGCTACTGAGGGCACTTTACGAGAAATATAATTGAGTCAAATAATGATCAAGGAATTAAAGAGAGATGCGTGAATGTAGAAAGTACTACTTACGACGAGTTTGTCAAATCGCATTTTCAACTCCGCTAAACCGGGTTGTTCCTTCTTAAACCGGTTCCAAGCCCTGTCCGGAAAAACAATTATGGGTCATTGTACGATAATGATTGAACTTACTTTGTGAGCATTGACATAATGGGCTTGTACTCCTCTTTCTCTTTATCCATAGAGTCCATGAGATCAACTATTCCGGTGTCAACGTGAATGTCAAAAAGAATCCAGTAAAATTTGCACAGGCGATTAACTCATCAATTACACTTAATTAACACCGACTTAGCGAAATAGAAATGTGAAGGATTATGCATAAGACAATAAACACTCACTTTTGTCTGTAAGGAAATAGTATTTCACTACAGTGAGATTTTGATTCATCAAAAACATAACTAGGTTATCCTCCGTATCTTTAGCGGGTAACTTTAAAACGACATCATTGACGACATATGGGTCAATGAACCCAACGCCACCGTTTCCATTACATTCCAGAATCTTCTACCTCCATAATATATATCGTGCAGTGAGGATATAATATATATAAGAAGCAATGATCGAACTAGCTGAGGTAGATACTTACAGACAATAGGTGCTGATGATCGATTTGTCGAGGGCGTCTAGATTATATAAGAAATAAAGATCTTCAAAATCAATATACATCAAGTCATTGCGGAAGTAATCCTGTTGTCTAATTTTCACCTCAACTTGCTCTATCCCATCTCCTGCGCTTTGGATATACCATGTATGCAGTTGGCGCTTCAATGTTGTCATAGAGCCCACCTGCTCAGGTTTGACGAGAGACTTCCCCCGCTTATATTGCCATGCCAATTCAGCCTCTTCGAAGTTGTCGAATTGGCCTAGGAGTTGCTCAATTGTTATACCGTCGTCTCTGGCAAACCTCTCAGCCATATCAATTTGAGCCTCTGCAGTGTCTGACACCTTGAGCTGGGGGGACCAATTGTTTTGACTGGTTCCCGAGCTGGGGAATTGTTCTCCCCTCCTTCTTGGCTATGTTATAACTCATCTTTACTCCGCGGTCATAGTCAGTTGGAAGACTCATCTTAAGTTGGGACGGCATCTCCAGCATATTCTTGAAGTGCTTCTTCACAGCCGGATCTATTGGTATCTTTGGCGGCTCCGGGGTTCTCTTTCCCCACAAAGCCATCTGACGTTTCATGTCCGCAGTCACCCAGTCGTGGGTCTCCTCGTCATTCATTTCGTAAGGCAACTTTTCGGGCTGTTTCTTGGCTTTCTTCTTCCGCGGAGGTTTCTTCTTCCGGGAAGACTTAGAGGCAGCAACCTTCCGCTTAGAGGACTTAGTGGGCGGCGGAGTCGGCTCAGGCATCGGAGATCGAGCCGGACTCGGGCTGCTGACTTCCATGGCGTCGACGTGTGCTGGCGATGATCGAGTTGGGCTGTGTCTCAGAGAAGTAGGTTGCGGTGATGGCGGCGGTGGACTGCGTCTCGGAGAAGGTGGTGGTGGTGGCGGCGGTGAACTGCGTCTCGGAGAAGTAGCTGCTTGTGTTGGCGGTGGACTGCGTCTAGGAGAAGGTGGCGGCGGTGGACTGCGTGGGGGAAACACTATGCCACTCTTTTTCCATTGAATGATGGAATTGACGGCCTCTCCAAGTGTCTCTACCTCGTCACCTCCGGGGATGTCAAGCCGCAATATCCTCCAATCCGGCTGAACATCATCAACGCCGACACGAGCATAGCCAGGTCTAACCGGAAGGCCATGCGAGGTCGCTCCCTCTACACAAGGTAAAGCGTAGCCGTCCGCCACCTTGATGGATATGTTTGATACCGACACGTATAGCGCACAACTTGTCTTCTCCTTGATTGCATCCACGGCCTCCGTCTTTGGAGGGGCATCAACAAGCAGAACTGTAGCGGAAGCGGGTACCTCCGTTGAAGACACGCTGCTCCGGCGTTGAGATGGTGATGTTTCCTCGAATGTACTATTGTCTTGCGTCTGGGAGGGTCAGCTAGTAAGCTCATTAATCCGTAGTTGCTGCTGCATCACTGTGGCTTCCAACGCACCAACCCGTGCTACGACCGTTGCATCCTTCTTTATCTGTCCTCTTGCTCGGCTTCTATATGGAAAGAGACAATCTTCCGTCCTGAAGCCAAAGCACCATGGATATCGTCCTTTGCATCGTGTCCTGCCTCCATGTTCTGCATTCCCGAGGGCCTTTGTAAGATCGTCATTCTCTCGATCTGGCTTGAACTCTCCCTCTCTAACCTCCTTGAACACTTTCTCAAGTGCCGCAAACGGGACCTTAATTTTTTCGGTCATAATAAGGTGTCCTTGTTCGTCAAACGTCGCCCCCTGCCCAAGCAACCAATTCATTGACCTCCGGGGAAAATTCTGAGTACCTGGAATGATCCCCTTCTCTCGCAGCTCTGCCTCGAGCGCGTCAAACTTAGGCACTGCAACTCTGTAGCCACCTAAACCCATCTTATGGTGATATTTCTTCCTCTTGGCATTTGCCGCATTCTTGGCTGACCTTAGCTTCCCCTTTTCTGATTCCTTGTATGCTAGAAATACTGGCCAGTGTACCTTCTGCTTCTCAAGCGGCCCCTCGAATTTTAGGAATTCTTTTTTCTTCTTATATTCTTTCCATAATCTTTTCTTGTAAGCATTGAAAGCCTCGGCCATCTTCTTCAGAGCCCAGTGCTTCACTGCGTCTCGCAGTTCCTCCTGTGTCGTCTCGTCCTCCTCTTCATCATCATTCTCACATCGTGGAAGCTGGAAATGGCACATCAGCTTCTCGAACAAGAGTTTTTTACACCGGTGTGTGACGAAAGAAACTGCCATTCGTCCAGGATCTTCTTCGTCCTTTGCTGGCTCATTCCATTCTTCAATACTTATAGGGACCATGTCCCTAAGAATAACCCCACATTGGCTTGTAAACTTTGTTGCTGTCTTGGCGGGCCAAGCAGGTTGGCCTGTTCGATATACTTGATCGATTATCAGTTTCTCTTTCGAGCTCATCTCTTGGGCCGGGCCTCGTTTCGACCTCTTGCTATACAATGTCGATGCAGCCTTCACTAAGGCTTGTTCATCATTTGTTTTCTCCGGTTCAGCATGATCTGTTCCTTGCAACTGCTCTTCTTCCTCCTCCATTCCCTGACCTGATTCATTCAGGTACTGTGAGCCATCGTCTTGATCACCTCCCCCGTCATCATTGGGTCCACCGGGGAGTGTACCTTCTTCTATGATTGTGAACACCTGTCCTTCACCCTCTCTTCCGTCCATAGCTCAACTAATACAAATGGAAGATAAAATACTTTAGTAAGTTATAAATTCTCTTGAAAAAATAATATTCCAGCAAACAATCATAACAACAGTACACTTTAGTAAGGATTTTTACTAGCAGATCACATCGAGTCTTGCCGAGTATAGTTGCGACTCGAACGGGACATAACAGATATAGCATCCCATATTATCCAGTCATGTGTGAAACATTGCAGATCACTTTCTCTTCTTCTTGAAGAAGAAGATGAAGTGATCTGCAATATTTTCACACATGATTGGATAATCTGGAACACTGTTATGCACCGTTCGAGTCACAAGTATACTAGGAAAGAGTGGATATGTTCTGCTAGTTATACTCCTGCCTATGCATGTAGTACTCTAACGCGTAGTGTGCCCCTCGGTTCCCTCTCGGTTCCATCTCGGTTCCCCTCGGTTCCCTCTAGATATATAGCTAATTTCCCTAAAAAAAATACTCCATTTGTATCAAAATATGAGATGTTTTAGCTAGCATTTCCTAGACAATATGTACCTAGACATGTTTTAGTGTAAGATGCATATGAATCTACACACTAAAACATGTCTAGATACATTATATCTACAAAATGCTAAAACATCTTATATTTTGATACGGAGGGAGTACTATCTAAAAATTCCTAAGTATACTAAAAATTCCTACAAATTCCTAAGTATACTAAAAAGTCCTAAAAATTCCTAAGTAATCTAAAAATTCCTAAGTTTCTAAACTAAGTTTCTAAGTACTAATTCACTAAGTAATTAATATTTCTAAGTACAAATTCACTAAGTAATATTCCTAAGTACAAATTCACTAATACTAATATTCCTAACTACAAATTCACTAATACTAATATTCCTAAGTACTAATAACAACTAACAACTATTAACAACTAATAAACACTAACAGTAAAAAACTAACACTAAAAAAGATTAACACTAAAAAAAACATGAACACGAAAAAAATCCGGCGAGGTGAGACAATACGGCGGTGGAGCTCTCTCCGGTGAGCACTACGGCGAGAAGTACCTCGAGAAAATGGCGGCGAGAGCTAGGCACGGCTCGGCGGCGCGGGCCGGGGGCGGGCTCGGGGGCGCGGGGAAGGGCGCGGTGGCGAGCTATGGGGAGAGCTTAACGGCGCGGCGCGGCGCGATGGAGCTCTCTCCGGCGGCGCGGTGGAGCTCTCTCCGGCGAGCACGAATTTGGGCAGCCTGACGGCGTCGGAGAGGAAATCGGCGCCGGGGACTTAGCGGTTTCTGCGAGAAGTGAGGGTTTGCCCCGGGCGGTTGCGCCGCTCGGGGTTATATAGTGGGAGGCCTTTTGCCCCGGTTGCTAACACCAACCGGGGCAAAAGAGGGTCTTTTGCCCCGGTTCATGTTACCAACTGGGGCAAAAGGGTGGGAGGTGGGGCCCTCGCTTGCCGCTCACCTCCCCCCTTTTGCCCAGGTTGGTAGCACGAACCGGGGAAAAGACCCCAAATTTTAGTTTTTTGGCTTCCTGCCGCCATTTTTTTCCCTGCCGCGTTTAAATACGTTTTCAAAATTTCGATTACATTTCAAATGATTTCGAATTAGGAGAAAGTTTCAATATGAAATGTGTTTAAAATTGGACAAAGATTTCAAACACATTTTCTGTTTAAAAAATTAATTATTCCAACTATTTAAACTAGTAACAATTTTTAAAATTTCAAACATTTTTTAAAACCTAGTTTACGAATGGTTTTGAATTTGAAGAAACTTTCAATATGAAAAGTGTTTAAAATTGCGTAAAGATTCCAAGTACAAAATCTGTTTTAAAAAATAATTATGAAAAGTGAGGCGCGGGAGTTGTGCCTCGTGGCGCGGGAGTCCTGTCGCGTGGCACGGGAATTGTGACACGTGGCGCCTGAGTTGTGACGCGTGGCCACGAGCGCGCGGTATAAACTGCCGCGCCTCGAGCGTCTTCTCCTATCCACGCACCGCCGTGCCGCCACCATGCCCCCGAGGAGGAACAACACCACCGGCTATTGTGAGAAGGACAATGCACCCGCAAGCCAATCAGGGAACGGTCTCGTGTCCGTGGACACGTAAAGTTGTCCTGGCCGCTTCATCTCACTATGCCGCTAGGATCCAAAATACTCTAAGGAGATAATAACATGATAAAAAATGGCTTCCAAACCTAAGGATCTCGAATCCTAAAGGCAACACAATGCTCTAATACCATTTGTAGAATCCCAACTTTTAATAAAGATGGAATACCTGTGTTATTGTGCTAGTCCCTGGATCAATTGCTAGCACCACAGTACAAAATGAAATATCATGCAAATGCATCAAATTCTATTACATCGCATGATCCAGTCTTTACAAAATAGGATTTACAACTTGCATAGTCTCAGAAGACTAGAAGAAACAAAGAAATACATCGGAAAACATAGTACAATATTGATCCCATCTTCTTCATGTGCCACATGCAAAACATGTTGGCGATAGTCTCGAGATCCTAAACGAAATCCTCACTCGTCTTCAGAAACATCTGCAATATGGAATATGCAGCCACAAAGGGGGTCAATACAATTTAATGTATTGGCAAGTAACACTATGGTGGATATAAATGGAAAGACTAATACTACATGCTTATTTGGCTGAGTGGAGTTTTGGCTAAGTTTTGCATAAAGCCAGTTTTTTCCTATCACTTTTGTAAAACCAACTTTTCTTTTCAAAAGGGTGGCAACATTGGATTAAGATCCAAGCACCACAATACTGTTCACTTGGTCAAAATTTTGAAATTGATGATGAGATTCTTCCGTCATTCCTCGTCCAGCTGCTCATAGTTGTCCATAACCGGGGACATGGCTAAGATCTTAGTTTGTTTACTCTGTAGAGGTTGTGCACTTTCACCCTTTGTCTTCAATTAGCCCAAACATCCTATACACCCGGAGTGCATCATGCAAAGGAGAGAATTGAGATGAGATCTTTCAGAAGAAGGAATTCAACCCACCGGCAAGACCCGTTCCACCTATAATTATGCTACATCTGCTTGTCAAGCCTGGGCTGAACTCTCACAACTTAATTGATCAAGACAGAGCCCATATTGTCAAAAGGCTGCACGGGAAGCTACTAAACTTAGAAGGACATATTGATCTCTTTGTTCCTGAGTGGCCATCCGCAAGTGACAACCTCAAGTGGAATAACCCTTATATAAGGGCCCTGAGGCAACAGTCAACATAAACCAGTCTTACCACTTCCACCCAGGTGGTTTATTTATTAGTTATACTTATAATTTTTCCTCAACATCTAGTAAAAAAATTGTAACATTGCATAGAATCTACTAAGTTCTAAGGCTATCAAAATAACAAGGGAAAAAGAGATGGCTACACACTACTAGGATAATAGCACAGCATAATATAAATTATTAAAAAATTCCTATCATGCATACTACTCAAATTCAACTAATGCATATAGAAAATAATGGGTAGTTGATGGTGTGTTACTTGCCTTGTTGAAGTTGGTGAAGATATCACACTCTCTTCACAAAAGATCGTTGATCTTCGTACAATCTATTCATTGAAAATAAAATAACAAAATAAACAAGCATCCTAGCAAACAAACATACAAGTGTATAAAACATACAGAGCAACTAACATATCCAAAGGGGTTTAACCAAGTTGGCTAGGACAAGGTCAAGGTTTGAGTTCAATACTTGTTAAGGAAATTCCAAGGGTTTACTTGGGATGGACTAGGTTGCGTTTGTAGTGATCAAACTTTATTGGAAACATATTTATCTAAGAAGTTCCAAGAGTTCACCAAGGTGATCTCACTATTTCAACTAAAGTAACACATAACCATGTGTAACACTTAGTCATTTTCATCAAGACATTTGAGTGATCCAGCTTAGTCTTTCCATTTTGGTTTAGGGTAGGTATAGGTTCAACTAACTTCTTAATAATAGAGAAAACAAGATAAAGTCTTGGGATTTTCCATTTGGTTCTATGGTTGGGAAAAAACAACTTGTTAATCTTCAACTTGTATGGATTGCAGTCTTCATATGTTTGTCTTCTTGAAGATCATCTTCATGCTTGCATTGTAGTCTTGTTCCTTGGATGTATTCTTCTCTTGGTCTTGATAGATTTCTTCATGGCTTTCACTTCACTAATTTGGTTTGGGTATGGGATGGGCACAAAATACCACTAAGTCAAGAAAAAGAAAATAAGAAGAAAGATAGAAAGAGAGAGGGACATGTTTTCTTATGGATTTCTTCACACTTGTACTTCCTTGAGTTGCTTCTAGTGGTGGAGTCTTTTCTTCCAAATTGCTTCATTGATCCTCCTTGTAGATCTTGATGTTGCCACCAAGTTAAAAGTGAAGGGCCTTCTATTGCTTGAGTCTTGTTTTCCATTTGCTAACTTGATGGATTCTTGAAGCAAGAATAGGGGAAAGGAGGAGTAGATAGAAAACTATGGTACTAGTGTTTGAGCTTCACTAATTGGTCTCTTATATGGTTTACATACTAGGTACTTGGTGTTGGATTCAAAATGTCTACAACAAACAAAGGTAGAAAGAATATTAACAAAATCTAAGGCATGATCAACTAGTGGTTCACTAAGATGGATTTTCGGTTCAAGTTACAAGGAAATGGTTCAAGGTTGTCCAAAAGGTTTAGGTACTGATGTCTCTGGTTAAAGGTTACCAAAAGGAGCAATTTTGCTTAAGGGAACATATTCTAATTATTTATAGAATTAATTCTATGCCAAAAATACTTAAATATACTACTTAATTCTAATTTCTAAACTAACTTGTTCAAAAATTATTTTGGAACAGATTATATGAAAGTTCACATCCTAAGGTTTCTAAATATATTTTATTTGAAGTTTTTGGATTTGTAGAATTTGAATTATGCCAAAATTCATCAAACAAGCATATTTGAATTTAAACAAATTTTAAATGGTCAAATTTAACTTTGGCCAGTGCCAAAAGTTTCTGCAAGTTGTGATGACTCCAAAAAGTCCAAATTTGCTAAATGTGGGCTTCTGGATAAAAAGTTCTGATGGTTCAAAGTTCTAGGGACTAATCTACTAAATTTACGTTTTAATTTTATTCGGAATTAATTCCAGAGACGGGCTGGGCTCAGATTTGGCTATCTACCGTGCGGTGCGACAGACAGGGAGTGGGCCTGGGCTGGCTGTGCGTTGCACCGAGCGACGAATAGGGAAATAACGCTCAGCTGACCTGGCGCAATGCCATTGGCTGGTACCTTTTCATCTAGTGGATCTAATCTAAGCCGTACGGGTCAGATCGGACGGCTGCGGATGGAGAGGAGCTCACCTCGGTGAGGTCTCGCCGGAAAATGGCCGACGGCGGCGCAGAAGTCGACGAAGACGGCGTTGGGGAGGTCGTGGAGGCTCGGTGAAGAAGCGGGGAGACACAGCACGCCAAGACGAACTCGATGGTGATGATGGCGGGGATTCAGGTGCACCGGTCCGAGCGCGCGATGCAGAAGAAACGATGGAGAGCTCCGGCGACCTCGGTGTGCATGGCGCCACCGTTCTGCTGCGAAAACAAATCGAGGAAGGGGTCAAATACGCGCGCACTGTCATGGATAACCGAATGAACCTCAAAGAGACGATGCGGACGGGCTACCGTAGCCGGAGATGAGGAATTACAGCGGCGGGCCGTATGAACTCCGTCAAGCTATGCCGGTGTCCTCGGGAAACGATTGGCAGAAGAGGGAGAGGGGAAATGAAGAGGGGAGGCAGGGCTTTAAGATGTTGGGCTCGGGGAATTAATCCACACACTGAAACGGCTGAATCAAGGAGATTGATTTCTCTCTTAAACGGGAAGAAACGGTAGAGGAGGGAGGTTGATGATGGGTGACGTCATGCTAACTGTCGTGGTGGTATCACGGCAGATGCCATGGGATGGCTAAAGATGTGGGGACGAAGGACGCTGGAGGTGCTCGGGGAGGGATCACGCGACGAGTAGCCGCGTGAGGTAAGAACTACACAATGCAAACAACACGATCTACCCAGGTTCAGGGCCCTCGTGAGGAGGTAAAACCCCTACTCCTGCCTTTATGTATGTATTATGATGTCCCTCCGAGTAGCCACAATACAAATGAAATCGCTACCGAGTAGCCGCTCTCCTCTCTAGATGATGAACTAGGTCAAGAACTTAGGGTTTCTAGGGTTTATGCGCTCTCCAGTCTGCGATGCCTCACGCAGGAGGCGGCGGGGCACCTTATATACCTGGTGCCCAGCCGGATACGTACAAATCTAGACAAGTGTCGACATAGTGTGCACACCGTCCTTCTTCCGAGTTCTCGCTGACAGCTTTGGTTCCTAATCTTGGCAGCATCTAGAAAGTCGTTGGGCAAAACAAGGGGACAGACCGGTGTCACTGTGCCAAACACAGAGTAGGCCCCCCTTATCCTGCCACGGCCTGCTTCCATGCTGTCACTGTCAGGCAGGCCGGTCCCAGATGAACAGTAGTTCGAATGCTGCCAAGTACGGACCCAGGATACGCGGGATCCTGTGTCAGAACGGCTCCTTTGACTTTCTGGCCCGAGTAGGTTCCCGCCAATTTTACTCGGGCCACCTCTTCTACTGAGAGACAGAACTCGCTTGATATCTCCTTCTGGTCATCTTGAGGTGAGACCGAGTAGCAGTCGAGGGTAGCGGGTACCGGGTAGTCGGCTACTCGACCAAACCTCCCTTCTGTAAGTCACTTTTACCACTTGCCTTTACCCTACTCGGGGGTAGCCCCCCGACAGCAGTCCCCGAAGCTGGTTGAGTCTTGCGAACTTGTTCACTAGGCTCTGCCAGCTTAAAACCAATCTTTGCAACTCAGCCCTTGAACCTCAAGATGCCGAGTAAAAGACCTCCGAGTAGTATCCCGTAGATTACTTTGAGTTTCTTGTCTTCCGAGTAACACCAGCCTTCTATCCGGCGACCGAGTAAAAAGACTTAGAGAATTTCTTCTCTGGCATCTCTGCAGCGCAGAGCACCATCCAGCCGTCCGTGCCGCAACCGGACGCGTGTCAAGCATCCACGACCCTGTCGTTTCGCTTCCCACGACACATCGTGCCACGCGCCCAGTTTTCACGGGGCGGGCCCACCGGCTCGTTATGTCCCATCAATCGTAATAATAGGCCACGATTTGGTCGTGGGATCCACTGTGGCCGTTACGCGCGCGTTCCGCGCTTGCGTGCGTTTCTATCCGGCCACAGGCCCCACCACACAGCAATCATGGCCACGATTGATCCCACTACGCCGATGGTAACGGTAGCCTGAGGCGAGGGTATAAATACCCCCATCGGTAACTTCCCCATCTTCCTCCTCCGTACTTTCCCTTTTTTCTGTTCTTCTCCGCTGCCGTGCAATCTCTTGCGCCGCCGCGAACTCAATCCACCCAACCTCTCCAGTTTCTTCACCTCCTCCTACTCGCAACCATGGCTGCCCGCGCCGGCTGGGCGGGCTCGGTCGTCACCGCTGAAGACTGCGCCTGGCTAGTGAACACCCGGAGAGTTCCTCCCGGTGTGGAGTGCCGGGCACCTGGCGGCGAACTCACGCCAACCCCGCGGGAGGGTGAGCATGTTGTGTTCATCTCGCACTTCGAGCGCGGCTTCGGATTGCCGGCCTCCGACTTCCTCCGCAAGTTCTTGGACCACTTCGGCCTTCAGATGCACCATCTACCTCCCAATGCCGTCGTCTTCCTCGCCTACCACGCCGTGGTATGTGAGGCCTTCCTCGGCATCCTTCCGACGACGGATACCTGGCTGAGGTACTTCCACCTCCGCCAGCAGACCACCGGGAAGAAGGACAGCGCGGGCGTTGGCCGCGCCACTGACACCGGCTGCGCCATGATGGTGCAACGAGCGGGGACCAACCACCCCCGTATCAAGGGGTTGGACTCCGTCAAAATGTGGCAGAAGACATTCCTTTATGTCAAGAACATCCCCGCCACCGAAGGAGCCCAGGTAACTGACAGGATCAACCTTCCCGCCTGGAGCCTCCGTGCTCCCACCGGGAAGAACTGGAAGGAGAAGCCCGCCAACGACGACAACGCCAAGGAAATCGAGGCGCGGCTCGGGGCTCTCATCAACGAGGGCCTGAAGAGCGATGACCCAGTGGCGTGCTGGATCAAGAGGCGCGTTCTGCCTCTGCAAGAGCGCTGCCACCTGATGTGCTACATGGGGGGCCCCCGTGACTGCACCAGGACGACCACTATCGAGCTCGACAACGCCGACGTCCCCGAGCACGCTAGGGCCATCCTGACGACGAATCTCTCCGAGCACTGGCAGTATGGGTTCATCCCATACAGCCGCACGAAGCCGATTAAGCGGGTAAGTCCTTCTTACTCTGTTTTCTGCATATGCCTTCCGAGTAGATAACTCTGACTAGCAATAGCCCTCTATACCGAGTAGGGTACTTAGTCGAATCGCCTAGGCTTAATGTGCTTTGTGCCTGCACGCCTTGGCGGGTAGCCTAGTCGGGAACAACTCATAGGCTTAGTATGCTTAATACCTGCACGCCTTTCCGAGTAGAATATTCAGCAATCATGCTTAGGCCTAGTGTGCTTCGTGTTTGCACGCCTACCCGAGTAGAATATCCTTCTGCTACTCGGCTAACCTGCAATTCTTCTATGTTCTTCAGACCCTCACTCGCCAGCGTATTGAGAGCTGCGAACGCTTTGAAGGCAACTGGTTTCCTGACCGAGAGGAGGACGACCAGACCTCTTTCGAGACTGCGGACCAGATCAACCTCCCCTACTCACCAACGACCGAGAAGCAGCCTGCCGAATCATCTCTTCGTGATTGGCCCGAGGACGAATTCGAAGGTAATTGCATACTCATTTTGCTTGTTTCCGAGAAGTATCAATCCATCATTTGATGTTTCTGATCCGCTTCTTTTCTCTTCTGGATTCATAGACGATGTTGCTGAGGAGAATGATGGTGAGGATGAAGATGAGAACAAGGGCGATACGGCCCTTGTCGTCAAGCCCCTTTCTGTTGCTGCACCCGCTACCCGTAAGCGGACCGGCAGCGGCGCCCAAGAGCCTCCAGCCAAGAAGAAGAAGCCGGCCGAGAAGCCGAAGGCGTCCAAGGCGGTCGCAAAGAGGCCAAGGCGGAAGCTCGCCTCCACCAGCGCGTAAGTTTCTTCTCTGTTGTCTTTCTTCTCGCCCTGTGCTATTTCCCCAATTCTCTTCTAACTTCTGAATTCCTTTTTCTCCGCAGACCTCCCATGGACGCGAACGCTGCTCTTGCGCCTGACCAGGCTAAGAAACCAGCAGCACCGCTTATCAATCTCGATGATGACGAGGATGAGGCTGCCAATGCACAGAGCACTGATGCTCAAGGGGCTGATTCGGAGCAACAATCCCGTGCGGAGTCAGCAGCACAGGATACTGCTGCACACTAGGAAAGACCCCCTTCTCCTCCGGCCAATACTGCCGAGGAGACTCAAGACGAAGAGATGCAGGACAACACCGCCCTTGAGCGGCCAGAAGCTGAGCAAGAGCAGCCAAGCACGGGAGCTGCTGACCAAGTGAATCCCGCTGCCGAGCAGCGAGTAGAAGACGCCACCGCCACGGATGCCACTGTAACAGATGTCTATCCACTGAGTGACGTGCAGACAGGCGCCACACCGAGTAGCGCCCAGCCAGATGCTGCACGAAGTGACGGATCCGTGGCTCCTCCCGTCGTTCAAGGCACTACACCGCCAGTTTCCTCCTCAGTGCCACAGAACCAGGACCCAGCCAGGCAACAGGCCCTAGATGCCCTGAAGGAGGCAGTCGAGAATAGGACTGCCGAGAAGGAAGCCGACGAGAAGGCAGAAGCCGAGAAAGAAGCCGACGAGAAGGCAGAAGCCGAGAGGACGAAGGCCAAGGCTGAAGGAAAGAAGGCCACGGAGCCCGAGAAGCAGCGAGCCGAGAAAGAGCAAGCGAAGAAACGAGCCAGAGATCAGATGCCACCGCCAACCTCGACTGGATCGTTGGTTATTCGTGCTCCCGGCCCGGTTGCTACTGCTACCTCCGCCGCTCTTGCTGCTGCTGGTCAACCTTGCTTCCCGGACTACATGGTGCAGGTGTGCCAACAAGGACAAATCGGCTTCTCTCCCCAGGATAAACAACTTGCCCTCCAGAGGGGAAGGAAAGCCGTAGCCGTGAACTCCCCTCCCCCAGCTCCGAATCAGAACAATTCCATTACTATTGCTTCTCGGGGAGTCCAGGATCCAGTAATAACATCACGGAGCCTTGAGCAGGTACTCGACACCATTGGCTTCATCGACGCCAAGTGGGACAGCAAGGTTCTCGGCACGGACAACTGGCACGGCCTTGGATTGGGCGCAAACGACCACATGCGCGTTGAGTGGAACAAGGTGGATTTGGGTTACAAACCCATGACTGTCTCCACCGAGACTGCCACTCTCGCCGCCAAGATGTTCCTGCACCGCAAGAATGCCGAAGATATCGAGCAAGCTTATGCGGTAAGTCTTACTTGTTCTCTCCGAGCTGAATTTTTCTTTTCTCCTACTCGTCTTCATTTTCCTTTACCATCACCCAGTCCCCGAGATTCTGGCCGAGTAGACGGATACTCTCCGAGTAGCCTCCTACTCGGGTTGAATCTCCACTTCTTTGCCTAACTTGCTCTCTTCCCGCTTCTCAGGATAGCGTTCTGAAGCGTACCAATCTGTATCGCGTGCTCCTCTGGAATCATGCTATCGCGAGGAGGCGAATTGCTGCACTGGAAAAGGAGAAGACAGCTGTGGAGGCAGCGAGCAAGAATGCTAATGATAGCACTCAGCAGCTGGCTGAAGTAAAAGGTATGCTTTTAGCTGCGCGGTTACTGCGTTTTATGTTTACGCTCGCTTCTGCTTTCTTTTTGCGCTAACCATTCCTACTCTGCAGATAACCTGAAGGCTTTAGCCGAGGAGCACGAGAAATGCCGTGCGTTTGTGGAGAACGCCGAGGCCACCATCAAAAGATTAGAAGGTGAGATGTCGCTTACTCGGTTTGACTCTTGTTTCTTTTGCTTCTCTGCTTCTCTGCTAACCTTGTCTAGCTCTTCGCAGAAGATCACAAATTGTTTGTTGAGGAACACCAGGACTGCGTCAAGCCTGATGAAGTGCAGCAGCGACTGTCCGACCAGGCCGTTGAGCTGGTGAAGGACCATACTACTGAAATGGAGAAGCTGCAACTCCAACTGCAAAAAGCACTGCAGGATGCTGTCACGCTTGGTGAGGAGAGGGACCGAGTTATCGCCGAGAAGGCCAAGGCCGAGACAACCTTCAAAGCCAAGGAGAAGGCCCTTGAGCAAGAATGCGAGACGCTGAAGACGGCCAACGCTGGGCTCTTTGCCCAAATGAATACTCTGCGTCAGGTCCAAGAGAGGCACATTTCCAATGAGGAGGAATGGAAAAACCAGTTGCAGCAGCTGTGCCGCGAGCTTCACAGTAAGTTTCCTCATTTCTGCATATTTTCTTCTCGGTTTTGTCTCTTCTCGGATCCTGTGACTGAATTTCTCCCTTGCTTCCGTGCAGAAATCTTCCCTCATCTCGTGTCCGCTAGTAAGCCAGCCTTGGCCAAGGCCCGCAGTTCGTCTTGAGAAGGGCGAAGCCTCGGACACCAGAGCCGAGATTGAGGACAGCCTGCTGGTGCTGAAAGGGTACTTCGAGCGTCTAGCCGGCGTGGGCACCGACTTGGTGCGCGTCGGCTTCGCGCTCCACAAGCTGTTCTGGCCTGAAGATTGCGCGCCGTCAACGATTGGTGGCCTTGCTCTGAAGCTGCAGAATGTGAAGGCCGAGCTGAAGAAATGGCGCGCCTCGGGAGCTCGGGCGGGTGCTGACTTGATGCTCCTCTGCGTCGCCTCATGGTATGAGAATCTGAATATGGAAATCATCCGTGGGAAGCGCGAGAATTCCAAGTGGGAAATGGACCCCAGTTGCGTGGCCGCGCGCAAGTTAATTGCGTACGAAGTCGCAGAGTGTGCTGAGACGGACGTCTTCATCGACGGGCTCCCCGAGCCCGACACCGGAGTGGAGGAGGGCGAGGAAGAGGACGAGGAAATAGACTCTGATCTGGAGTCGGGTTTCTTCGACTCCCCCAGGAGCAAGGCCGGGAAGGGGAAGAACGTCGCTGTCGCGAGTAGCGATGAGGAGACCGAGCACATTGACACCGCCGCACTCGGTTTCATCACCTCAACAGGAGCTTCTCTCGACGACACGGTCCGCCCCCCTGGCCAAGCCTCTGGCTCTTCTTCTGCCGCAGGGCCCATCTCGGTGGCCACGGCCACTTCTGAACAGGCAGCCACCGATCGCGACGTCGAGATGGAAGAGTCCGCCACCGTCCAGTCGGAAACAGATGCTACCCACGCTAGCGCCGAGGAAGAAGCCGCAAGGACAGCAGCCGCCAACTCGGAGGCAGAAGCGACCGAGGCCACCACAGAAGATGCAGCAGCCAAAGCCAGCACCGACAACACTGCCTCCTCCACATGATTTTACCTGCACAGTCTTTACTTGAACACTTATCAGATCCCCGGGATGCCGGGAGCATATGTATCAGACTTATTTATGCTTCTCTTGCGACTCAATTTTATTTTCACATATTATCTTCAATTTAGTCATTCTGCAGCCCTGGCTCAATGCCGGGTTGCGTTCCATGTGAGTCCCCGAGTTGCGTTTCTTATTCACTCTATCTTTTCATCTCTGCTCTACCTGCAACTTGTTGCTTTTTTGGTATTCGAGTCACAAGAATCAAAGAGTAGAGCTGCAAATATTTAGCCACTTAGAAACGATCATAGTAACGCAGCCCACCACTTAGCCGAGAAGACAAAACAAAGATCAAAAGCAACAAGCACTCTACTCGGTTCCTGCACTTTTTCTTCCTTAGCGATTTTCTTGTGCTCATTGACCTTTTGCTTGTTCTCTTGCTTGCCATGAAGCCGGGTTTCGGACAACAGCAGAGTCGAAGAGTTGGCATAGGTTTAGACACAGTACTTAATACGCTTATGAGTTTCGAAGTGAAGCAACCGAGTAGACAAATAGTAAAACCGAGTAAAAACACTTAGAGCAATTTTGGACGAGGGCAGTCCCCGAGAACAATTTCAGATTGCAGAGTAGAATTTCAACTCGGATAAGAGGGTACATACACATCTTTGCTTACGAATGAAAACGACGGAGTAGAGCTACATTCCAGGGGCGCTTGCTTTCCTCTCCAGCTTTATCTGCCCTGTTCCCCTGCGATGGGCGCACATCTACAAGGTAGTACGCATCATTGTGCAGCGCTTTGCTCACAATGAAAGGCCCCTCCCATGGAGGAGACAATTTGTGCATCCCGGCTGTGCGCTGCACAAGCCTAAGGACCATGTCTCCTTCTCGGAATACCCTTGGGTTCACCTTTCGGCTATGATAGCGCCGCAGGTTTTGCTGGTAGATAGCCGAGCGTGACAGAGTCAGCTCTCTTGCTTCTTCGAGCAGGTCAACGTCGTCTTCTCGAGCTTCTCTCGCCTCCACCTCAGTGTAGAGGGCTACTCGGGGGGAGTCATGCTCTAAGTCCATTGGCAACACGGCCTCAGCCCCGTATACCAAGAAAAATGGCGTGTAGCCGGTTGACCGGTTAGGGGTAGTCCTTAGACTCCACAACACCGCTGGCAACTCTTCTAGCCAACACCCAGGTGTTTTCAGCAGCGGCTCAATCAGCCTTGGCTTTTATGCCTGCCAGTACCATTCCATTTGCTCTCTCAACTTGCCATTGGAGGCAGGTGCGCGACTGACGCAACGTCTAGTCGGATATGCTTATCTCTGCAGAATCGCACCATTGCCCCCTCTGCGAAGTTGGTGCCGTTGTCGGTGATGATGCTGTGCGGGTAGCCATATCTCATGATCACATCCTTCACGAACTTCACAGCTGTGACCCCATCGCACTTCCGAATAGGCTTCACTTCAATCCACTTGGTGAACTTGTCCACCATGACCAACATATGTGTCATATTGCCTTTAGCTGGCTTGAAAGGGCCAACCATATCCAAGCACCAAACAGCGAATGGCCATGTGATAGGAATTGTTTTCAACTCGGAAGCAGGCATGTGAATCTTACTTGCGAACATCTGGCAGCCATTGCACTTCCTCACAATATCTTCAGCTTGCTGCAGTGCAGTGAGCCAGTAGAAGCCATGCCGAAAAGCTTTCTTGACCAAAGCCCGAGATGAGGCGTGATGCCCACACTCCCCTTGATGTATCTCCACCAGAATTTCTTCTCCCTCTTCCGGGCTCACACAACGTTGCAGCACGCCAGTGGCACTTCTCTTGTGCAGCACATCTCGGACTATAGTGTAGCCCTTGGACCTTCTCTGAATCTGTCTTGCAGCTACCTCATCTTCTGGTAGAGTGCCGTCCCTTAGAAAAGATAATATGGGCATAGCCCAACTCGGTGTCTCCCGTGTGGGAAACACTGGTTCGTCCAGTTCCATTGGGATAGGCACTTGTGGTTGCTCAGGAGGAGTAGGAGCGCTTCTTTGCAGCCCAGACCTGTTGGCGAGAACCTCTTCGATGAATGCGACAGCTTCCGGGTTAAGGACAGCAGTCCCCGAGTAAGGAGTGGCAGTCCCCGAGTAGGGAGTGGCAGTCCCCGAGTAGGGAGTGGCAGTCCCCGAGTAGGGAGTGGCAGTCCCCGAGTAGAGAGTGGCAGTCCCCGAGTAGAGGACGGCATTCCCCGGGTTTCCTGTAGCATTCTCCCAGTCAATGTCCATAGGATCAGATTCCTCACTTGGCAGAGAAGGAACAAAGATGGATTCCGAGTTGGGGGAAGGCTTGATGGATGGCTTCCTCAAATGCTCCAAGGCAATCCCTGCCGGGATGGACTGCCGAGAAGATCCCAACTTGGATAGCTCGTCTGCTGCTTCGTTCTCTGCTCGGTGAATATGTTGGAACTCACAACCCTCGAAGAATCCAGTCATAGACTGCACCAGGAATCGATACGATGCCATATTGGCATCCAAAGCATCCCAAGTGCCCGAAACTTGTTGCACCACCAGATCTGAATCTCCATAGCATATGATGCGCTGCACTCCAACCTCCTTGGCTACTCGCAAGCCGTGAACCACTGCCTCATACTCTACAACATTGTTGGATGCCTTGAAATGGATCTGCAACACATACTTGAGTTGATCTCGCTTGGGTGACGTGAGCACGACACCAGCACCAAGGCCTTCCTTCACTTTCGAGCCATCGAAATGCATCCTCCAATAGTTGGAAACTGGAGCAGGAGGTTCATACTGCATCTCGGCCCAGTCCACAAGAAACTCCGCCAGGACCTGAGACTTGATGGCTTCTCTTCTCGTATACGCGGGAGCATACGCTGCTAGCTCGATTGCCCATTTGGCTACTCTGCCACTCGCCTCCTTGTTACCCATGATATCCGAGATGGGAGCAGAACTCACGACAGTGATGGGGTGCTCCTGGAAATAATGTTTCAGCTTCCTGGCACCTAGGTACACACCATATGTCATCTTCTGGTAGTGCGGATAGTTTTGCTTGGAGCTGGACAGCACTTCACTGAGGTAATACACTGGGCGCTGCACACTCTTGCCTTCTTCTTCTCGTTCCACCACTATCACCACGCTGACTACTCGGTTAGTCGCAGCAATGTACAACAGCATAGGCTCCTTGGGTAGCGGACTAGCCAAGACGGGAGCGCTAGCCAGCATTGCTTTCAGCTCATTGAATGCCACGTCCGCTTGCGGAGTCCAGACAAACTTGTCACTTTTCTTCATCAGCTGGTATAGAGGCAGGGCCTTCTCGCCCATTCGGCCCAGAAAACGGCTCAAAGATGCCAAGCAACCTGTGAACTTCTGTACATCCTTCAGCGATCTCGGTAAAGACATGCTCTCAATAGCTTATCTTAGAAGGATTGGCTTCAATGCCCCGACTAGAAACTAGAAAACCGAGTAGCTTTCCAGCCGGTACACCAAATGTGCACTTACTCGGATTCAGTTTCATTTTGTACTTGCGTAGGTTAGCAAAGGTTTCCTCCAGGTCGGCAAGCAGAGTATGTGTTTTATTCGTTTTGATGACAATGTCATCTACGTACACCTGCACATTCTTGTCGAGCTGATCGTGCAAGCATTTCTGCATGCATCTCTGATAGGTTGCACCCGCATTCCTCAAGCCAAAACACATGACACGATAGCAATAAGCCCCGTATGGGGTAATGAAAGCAGTCTTTATTTGATCAGCGGGATTGAGTGCAATCTGGTGGAAACCAGAGTAGGCATCTATGAAAGACAGCAGTTCACAACCAGCAGTGGAATCGATCACCTGATCGATGCGAGGTAGCGGGAAAGGATCCTTGGGACATGCCTTGTTCAAGTCGGTGTAGTCGACGCACATACGCCAGGCGGTAGCAGCCTTGGGATCCTCCTTTTTCTTCTCGACCATGACCGGGTTGGCTAACCAATCCGGATGCAGCACTTCCATGATGAAGTTACTTATCAGCAGTTTGGTGATCTGGTCACCAATGTCCTTCCTTCTCTCATCTCCGAAACGGCGCATAGCCTGCTTCACGGGCTTGGCGTCAGGACGCACATGCAAAGAGTGCTCAACCAACTCCCTCGGGACTCCTGGTAGATCTTCATTGGTCCAGGCGAATACATCTCGATTCTCACGGAGGAAGTGGATGAGCTCGCTTTCCTATTTCTCCGCCAACCCGGAACCAATGATGGCTACGCGGTCGGGGAACTCGGGGTCGACCTGGACTGTCTTGGTCTCCTTGGCAGCTTGGAAAGCAGTAACATGCTGGGTACTCGGCACACCTTGTGCACCAGCTTGTGCGGACTGAGCCATGGCCACCACCTCGTACATCTTCTTCTTCTCGGCCTCAATCACCATCGACTCTGCCAGCTTGGAGCTAGCTGAAGCACACTCCATGGACTTCTTGTAATCGCCGGCAATAGTGATTATGCCATTGGGACCAGGGATCTTCATCTTCAGGTATGCAACATGAGTAGAGGCCATGAACTTGCTCAGAGCAGGCCTACCGAGTAGAGCATGATAGGGGCTTTGATGATCAACCACTTCAAACTGCAGGCGCTCTGTGCGGCAGTTCTTTCGGGTACCGAATAGCACATCTATCCACACTCGGCCAATCGGGTTGCACGAGATCCCGGGCACAATGCCATGGAAAGTGGTCTTGCTGGGCAGCATCGTGTTCTCGGCCAGGCCAAGCTTCTCGAGTGTGTCCTTGTACACAATGTTGATGCTGCTGCCGTTGTCGATTAGCACCTTGCTGAACCTCACATTCTTCTCGGGACCCAGGAAGGTAGGATCCAGCACCAAGGCATAGGTACCCGGGTTGGGCATCACCTTGGGATGATCTACTCGGGACCACCTGATCTCCTGGTCGCACCAGTACATGTAGTGAGGAACAGCAGGAATCACTGCATTGACCTCCATGGCCCGCCTGTGCTGTGATTGCTTGTCGACTGCCTCAGAAGTGAAGATCATATAGCTCTCATGGTGCTCTTGGTACTGGTTGGAGCCATTGCCCCCATTGTTGCCATTGTTGTTGTTGTTGCCCTGATAGTTGTTGTTGTTGCCTCTGTTGTTGTTGTTGCGGTTGTAGTTGTTGTTGTTGTTGCGATAGCTCTCGTTGTTGAAGTTGCGGTTAGCTCCTAAAGCCCTGGTTGACATTCTCTCTTCTCGGGTACACTGGCGACCTGCGAGTACGAGTAGGCTGAACAGTAGCATTGGCGGCTGGCAGGGGAGGAGGAGGAGGCAAGCCATCACTCTTGATCACATCCCACCATTCGCATTGCCGAGTAGTATGGTTCGCAGGCCTTGAGGGGTGGTGGTGTGAAAGCTGCATGGGCCATCCTTCATGTCATCAAAGACAAACTTCTTCGGCTGCTCTGAGTTACCGCTACCCGACTGAGGAGTACGGAACGGTTTCTTGTTGCCCTGGCCCTGGTTCTGGTTCTGCCCGTAGGCTCCAGCAGGTTTCTGCCTTTGGCCACCACTGCCTCCGACATTCACTGCATTCACCTCTTCAGGATCATACCGAGTATCTACTCGGCGCTTGTTGCGGAACTCGTTGCGCTTGCTGCTGTTGAAGTTTCTTCTCGGCTCAGAGGAGTCCATCAGTGGCTGAGTAGGATCACCGAGTGCGTACTGATCCGCAATCTTGATGGTCTCCGCCAGAGTGTTCGGCATCTCCCTCTGCAATCTCTGCCCAACATACTGCCATGTCTGCATCCCTGCGCAAACCAAGTGATGGCCTGTGCCTATTCACACCCTCACAGGTGTTCCTCAAGGTGCTCCACCGAGTAAGGTACTCGCGGTCTGTCTCGTCTTCTCGCTGCCTGCAAGCTGAAAGCTGCTGTGGCCTATTCGGCCTCTTGTATGTACTCGTGAAGTTGCTGATGAAGGCATCCGAGAAGTCCAGCCAGCAGTTGATGCTGTTCTTGGGCAAGTTGTTGAGCCAAGTGCGAGCTGGACCCTCTAGCATCTGCGGCACATAACGCACCGCCCATCTCCTGTTGCCATTCGCGATATGGACCGCGGTGACATAGTCATTGAGCCAATCTTCAGGCTTGGTGCTGCCATTGTAGCTCTTGGTGCCTTGCGAGCTGGAAGCCCTTCACGGAAGGCTCGTTCATGATGCGCGGGCCAAAGCACTCGGGGCCAGGAGGACCTGTGCTCTCAAGCCGCGCCGACAAGCTGATACGGTCCAGCTGATGCCTCGCATCTCCAGGCGCCAACACGCGCTCACCAACACGGTCATGAATATCATAACCAGCCATCTCCATAGCCGAGTAGCCATCATCATACCTATCCACCTGCACAGCAGCAGGCTGCACCACTGGGTTTGCGACTGGCGCCACTGCACGCGGCTGCTGCCTCTGTCGAGTAGGCTGAGCTGCGGGTTGCCGAGAAGGACCTGGACGTGCACCATCTCGGGCCTGGCTTTGAGCTTGATGGGCTTGAGAGCCTGCTCTTGCAGCGTTGTGTTCCTGACCGGACTGCTGCGGCACAGCGCGCTGTTTCGCGGCAACAGTCGGGTCGTACACCTGCAATTGCCTATCTCGGCCTGAACGTCCACTGCGGCTCTTCTCGCGACTAGGATGCGGGGACGAGGCCTGATCGTTAGATCTGGCCGCGTGCGAGTGCACCACCTGCGAAGCTCCAGCACCCGGGTTGGCCTTCCGGAACTCCTCGTTCTGCCTGGCGGCCTCCAACACCAACTCGTTGAGCCTCTCCTGCTGCCTGATGCGCGCGTCGCCGTCAAGACGCGGCAACTCGGCAGCCACGGCCTCTGCAGCCCTGAGCGTCTTGGCGGGCGTGCTGTACCTTGGCCTTGTGGAGGTGTTCGCGGTAGCGGACTGAGCGGGAACCTCCGCAACTGTTGCCATCTCGACACCCAAGTTGCGCCGAGTGCCACCTACTCGGCTAGCCCTCCTGGCGACTGGCGTGAAGCCGTGAGCCTTGTTGTACTCGAGCTGATCTAGACTCAGCTCCAACCTCACCTTGTCCAACTCCGCCTGCTCGGCAAGCAGCTCCAAGCGTTGCCGCTCGAGCTGCTCCCTCATGGCCAGAAGCTCGATGTCGGTGGGAGTCGGTATGCCAGGTCGCGCGGCGGACGCGGGAATGACAGTAGACGTGGAAGGCGGCAAGTTGCTCTCCTTCTCGTAGGGCCGGTGAGTCCTGCCACCAGCAGCCGGTTCATCAAGATCATCGACAACGGCCGCAGCGCCAGTAGCGGCTGCGCCAATGTTTGCCGCCAAACCCGTCACCATCACCTCAGCGCAGTTCGCAGAGCGGCACGCGGGCCTTCCGCGAGCAGCAATCACCGCGGGAGGATCCTCCGCGTCATGCACCGGCTTGGGGTATGCGCGGTTGGTGACGGTGGCGACGTAGACGAGGTGAGAGCCGAAGGAGATCACCGAGCCGCCCTCCGGCATGGCCATGCCGCCGAAACAGCCGGCGTTGTCGGTGACGAAGTCGAAGGAGCCGAATCTGTGGACAAGGCCACAGACCACGCGCTCCGCTGAAGAAGATCCCGTCCGAACAGAAACTCCAACCAGCGCCGCTGGTTGCCCCACGGTGGGCGCCAACTGTCGTGGTGGTATCACGGCAGATGCCATGGGATGGCTAAAGATGTGGGGACGAAGGACGCTGGAGGTGCTCGGGGAGAGATCACGCGACGAGTAGCCGCGTGAGGTAAGAACTACACAATGCAAACAACACGATCTACCCAGGTTCAGGGCCCTCGTGAGGAGGTAAAACCCCTACTCCTGCCTTTCTGTATGTATTATGATGTCCCTCCGAGTAGCCACAATACAAATGATATCGCTACCGAGTAGCCGCTCTCCTCTCTAGATGATGAACTAGGTCAAGAACTTAGGGTTTCTAGGGTTTATGCGCTCTCCAGTCTGCGATGCCTCACGCAGGAGGCGGCGGGGCACCTTATATACCTGGTGCCCAGCCGGATACGTCCAAATCTAGACAAGTGTCGACATAGTGTGCACACCGTCCTTCTTCCGAGTTCTCGCTGACAGCTTTGGTTCCTAATCTTGGCAGCATCTAGAAAGTCGTTGGGCAAAACAAGGGGACAGACCGGTGTCACTGTGCCAAACACAGAGTAGGCCCCCCTTATCCTGCCACGGCCTGCTTCCATGCTGTCACTGTCAGGCAGGCCGGTCCAAGATGAACAGTAGTTCGAATGCTGCCAAGTACGGACTCAGGATACGCGGGATCCTGTGTCAGAACGGCTCCTTTGACTTTCTGGCCCGAGTAGGTTCCCGCCAATTTTACTCGGGCCACCTCTTCTACTCGAAGAGACAGAACTCGCTTGATATCTCCTTCTGGTCATCTTGAGGTGAGACCGAGTAGCAGTCGACCGGGTAGCGGGTACCGGGTAGTCGGCTACTCGACCAAACCTCCCTTCTGTAAGTCACTTTTACCACTTGCCTTTACCCTACTCGGGGGTAGCCCCCCGACACTAACGTCATCACCCCTTTTTCTTTTTCTTTTTATTTCTTTTTTTAATATCTTTTGATATACAAGTCCAAATGACCCCATTTAAATTTCTAAATTTTTAAAACATTTCTCTTTTCATAATTTATAAATTTAACATTTCAGTGATTTACTAATAGTAACTTAATTCCATTATTAAATTAGAAAATTAAATAAATACAAAAGTGGCTTAATAAAATTTGGAAAAATCCCACAAGTCAGAATATTGTTTTCTAAGTCCTCTTTTATGTTATTTTCAAAGCAAAACATTTTATGAATAGCACTTTATGTTTAAAACTTGGAATAACATTTGCATATCAATATAAATAGTTGTTATTCTCATAAAATAATTTTGAGGCACAAAATTATTAGAGATAATAATTTTCTGGTTTCAAAAGCTATAAACATCTTCAAAGTAATAGTTGATTTGAAAACATGTTATACAATAAGGTTTTCTAAGATAAAACAATTTCTTTGATTAATGAATATTTATTTTGAATGGGATTTTAGGGGTTATGGAAAAGATAATTGGATTGGCAATTTCAATTTCATTGAATATGTATTATTTCCTTTTGTTTCTTGCTTCTCATTTGGTTGTTGGTGACTTGCATAACATGAAAACGAAAAGTTTCAATTTTTAGTGATTTTTGGACTTTGCAAAAATCAGGGATGTTACAGGCCAGGGCGCCGACGCCCCAGATCGTCACTGCCACCGACCACCGCCACCTCAGGCACCGCGCGTTTCAAGGCCTAGTCGACGCCAGGGACGACCGCGTGGTCCGCGAGTATTACCGAAACAATCCGGGGGAGGAGAGCGCCGACGAGGAGTTTTGGCAGACCGCACGGCTGAGCGGGCGGAGCGGCGCCTCGAACGCCACCTCGCGTTAGATGTTGCTCGGGAGGCGAGTACAAAGGCGCTGCAAGAGCTCCGTCGTGCCGACCACGCCGGCGAAGTCTGGGCCTCCGACGATCCGAGGTGGGGGCCTATGTCGGACATACCATCAAGCACCTCCGACGACGACGAGGAGGTCACCGACGAGTTCGCCGCCGCCAACGACCAGGAGGAGTTCACCGACGAGTTCCCCGACCACGACGAGGAGTAGTGTTCGTCTGCTTTCTGTTTTTAATAAAAGAATTTGTTGTATTCCGGGAAACTGCGGCGCGCTAGCGCGTCTGTTTTCTGTTTTCCGTGGGATTCTTCCTGATTGGTGGGATTCAGACACCAGAAAGAAACACACCCCTCATCTAACGACTCACGTTAGGGAGGGGGGGACATTTCGATAGATAAACAAGGCACGGTACACATAATGGCAAGATTGGATCTAAACCTAAACGGAGAGCATAGATCTAAATAAACAAGGCAGTACATAATGGCAAGAGTGCATCGATCTACTAGTCCTACAACTGCCTAGGCCTATAATACTCCGACTCGTAGTCGTCGTAGTCGCCGCCGTCGTCGTCACTATCGTCGGACGGTGCTCTGGACTCCCTCGGAGGATCACGACCCCAGGACTGCGCGTGAGGGTAGAGCAAGCGGGGGTTATCGCCGGCCCTGATGTAGTTCATTACGCTCTGAAGAGTCCGTCCGCCGCCCCACCACAGCTGTGGACCGCCTCGCTGAAGTTCGAAGGAGGCGGGCCGTTCTCCTCGTACCTGGCGAGTGCACTCTCACGCCGACTAATGAAGAAGGCGTCTCAAGTAGGGCGGTAGTCGGGATTCCAACTAGGATTCCTCCGCTGCTCCGCCGTGAGCTCGTGGTAGTAGTGGTTCGTGATGGCCGTCCGACGCGCCACACATTGAGGAACATGAGGGACCGGCACTCCTCCGACGCTCAGCATCCAGCCGGCGACCACGCTGTAGCCGGGCAGGCAGGGGTAGTTCGAGGCGGAAAGTGCCTCCGCCTGCAGGAAGGTTAGAGTGGGTACAATAGAATCCATGGATGGGGAGTTTATATGTGTTTATATATGCCAATGGTGGCAATGCATGCATACATATATATAGTGAGAAGAAACAGACCCCTTTAGTCCCAGACCGTTTTACCAACCGGGGCTAAAGGGTTACGGTTTCGTTGGGACCAGTCACAAAGAATCACACGGATCGTGTGCTTCTTTCAAGCGCTTGTGAGTCGTTGGATCAGATGTGTGTTTCTTTCGAGCGGTTGTGAGCCGTTGGATCAGGGGTGTTTCTTAACCGTTGGATCAAAACCCTAGCACAACACTTTGTGAGCGAGAGGACCCTATATATAGCCCACCTTCATACACCAGTCAGTTCATCGACCAAATACAAATTATTCGGATTCGTCAGCATACGTCTTGTCGTGAATTTGGTATGCATATATGCACTCAGTAGCCACGGCAGGGCTGTATGCTGGCGATACTGATTGTTTTGTTCTACATCCCCCATTAAGGTTTGATACATCATTCAGTTCATCGACCAAATACAAATCATCCGGATTCGCCATCATACGTCATGCCCTGCATTTGGTATGCATATATGCACTCAGTAGCCACGACATGGCTGTATGATGGCGATACCGATTGTTTTGTTCCACGTCCCCCTTTAAGGTTTGATACATCATTCAGTTTATCGACCAAATACAAATCATCCGGATTCGCCATCATACGTCATGACGTGCATTTCGTATGCATATATGCACTCAGTAGCCACGGTAGGGCTGTATGATGGCGATACCGATTGTTTTGTTCTACATCCCCCCTTTAAGGTTTGATACAACATTCAGTTCATCGACCAAATACAAATCATCCGGATTCGCCATCATACGCCCGACCGTTCTTTTGATATGCATACATGCAAATAGCCACGGTCGGGCTGTATGATGGCGATACCGATTGTTTTGTTCTACATCCCCCTTGAAGGTTCATCGACCGAATACAAATCACCTGGATGCCAAAAATAAGTGAGTACACCATACCAAAAAGGTGAGTGGCATGAGGAGTGGAGAATGCTGGCATGTAGTGTTTATAAAAAAAAGAAAAAATTTAGATTTGAAGAAAAAAATATTTCTATTAAACGGCGATATAGAAAAAAAGAAACCACAATTCATCTAGGTGGGTCTCATTTGACCCGGTTGGAGACACCAACCGGGGAAAACGACCCACCAACGACGTGCCTGCCATCGCCCTGCTTGCCGAGGGCCTTTAGCCCCGGTTGGAGCCACCAACCGGGGCAAATAACCCCAACACCACGCGATGTGCTCGCCCCGGCCCCACCTCTGCAGTCTTTTGCACCGGGTGGTGGCCGATCCGGGGCGAAAGGGGTGGTCGCGGGTGGGGAAAAGCCTCGTTTTCCACAAGTGATGAGGCTCCCGCACCCCGTCCGACGACGATGTCCCGACATCTTCATCATGATGTCCTTCGTCTTGATCATGATCATGTCCTTCATCTTGTTCATGATTTCCTTCATCATGTCCGGGAGACTCTTCATCTTCTCGCCGGCCGCCATCGCCGTTATTATCCTGATATCTGGCCGTCCCATTAGCGTCGTGTTCATCTTCTTCAACACTTGTCGGGTAAGGAGTGTAGCCATCCATGAAACCACGATGGATAAGGTGTGACTCCAAGTCACCGCAATCGTATCTAATCAAGCGTTGCAGTTTGCATCTTCGACAAGGACATCTTATCTCCGTCATATTATTTCGAAACATTTCGGCCGTCGCATGTTTCATAAATCTAGCCACGATGCATGTGCTTATATGCATGGTTGTCTGCATAGTAAAAAAAATATCAAAGGACAAATTAATTAGAATCAAATTACGCAATATATGCATGATACATGCATGGTCGTCGATGGAAAAATTCGGCATGACCTTTGCTAAAAATAGGACATTCTCGGAGTGCATGGTAGCCGAAATGGAAATGAATCAACATTTTGGCAACTCATTTTAAGACATCCACAATTTTCATCAAATATACGTAACACAATTTCGCATATGTATATATGCAACCATATGAATCTTTTGTGACACATATACATATATTCACACACACACATATATATATAACCATATATATAAATAACCCTCCAACAACTCACCAACTATAGATCTTTCCGACACGAGACCGAGAGAGTGTGTGTGCACTGGTAGAAAATAGGCCATAGTCCCGGTTCGCCAGGGTCAGTAGTCCCGGCCGCGCAACCGGGACTAGCTATGCGCGACTAAAGACCCCCCCTATAGTCGCGCCGCTTACGAACCGGGACTAAAGGCCCGTCCACGTGGGCGCCAGGATTCCGTCGTGGCGGAGGACCTTTAGTCCCGGTTCTTGTGGCTAACCGGGACTGAAAAACCTGCGCAGGTTTAGGGTTTTAGGCCCCCTAAACCTGGTTTCTGTTTAATTTGTTTTGTTTTATTTCTTTTATATTTATTTTGTGTTTTATTTTAATTTGATGAAGTTTCAGTACATATATATATATATATATATATTACGCTACTATATACATGCATATATGAAATTTCAAACAAGGATAATTCAATAGGAATATATAATATATATTCAATATCGGGTGACCATATACAAAACTTCGAACAAGTTTCTATATACACAATTAAGATGGATGACCATACACAACTTCGACCAAGTTTCAATCTCGGAGATGCATATAAGCATCATCGTCGGTGGACGTATGGTGTTCCTTTGGAATCGATGACATGCCTAAGGAAAATCCTGCTATTTCCTCTTGAATTGGTCGAAGCGAGCTTCTGGAGTAAGAGCCCTCTGCAAGTTATTGAGACTCCTCCGCGTGCTCTCGTCCTTCTTCCTCTCAGAGATTTTTTTCCGTATGTTCTCACAAACATAGTATCCACATAGACCGGTCCCCGCTGACTGCTTATCCACACCACGAACCACATTTTTAAATTCTAGCTGATGTTTGAATGCACCGACATGTTCATGTGAGAACCATCTCCAAACTCTACATTGCAAATAAAATTAAACGAACAAGGGAGTTATTAGCTACTGCATATTAGGAAATGAACAAAAGAGACTGATCGATATAGAGTGCAAATGATTGAAAATAATTACCTTTGCATCATTTTTCTCATGTCGATCCAAAGCTTTGTATCTGAATTCATAGAGTCAATGATAAAAACTGTGGAGCTGTGAAGTTCAATTTTTAGCAGAATCCAGTGGAACCTGCGGACACGTTACATGCACAGTCATGCATAACTTATCGATTAGACATACCATTCATGGAGTAAACAAACGAGAATGTGCACAAGAGAGAAACACTCACCCAAAATGGTAAGGAAATAGAATATGACTTTTGAGTTCATGCTTTGTAAGAAAATTGTACAGGTCTTTCTCCACGTCTTTGGGGTGATGCTCTAACATAGTTCCATTAATGATTTGTGGGTCAATGAACCCAACATCATGGATGAGTCTTATTTTGCATTCCCAAATCTTCAATCTGCATAATAGCGTACGCAACAATATAGTTAGGACAATATATATATATATATATTATATATATATATATATATATATATATATATATATATATATTATATAGTGTAGGCAATTAAGAACGAGATGAGGTAGAAATAAATCACTTACAGAACGTAGCAACTCAGGATAGATTTGTCGAGCTCGTGCAGATTGAACAGCTGGAACAATTCACTCAGCTCAACTGGTACAGAGTACTTTTTGGTGTGATGCTCCTCTGTAACATCCACATACACATAGTCTCTGTCGGACCATGATATGAAGTGTTTGTACCAACGTAGCAGACTTTGCATTAGTGGTGGTAGATCATTTTCCTGCGTAGACTCGACGAGAGGCCCTTTCTTCACATATTGCAATGCTACCTCAGCCATTGGCGCATCGTCCAGGCCTAAAAAGGCACGAAGAGACATACTGGCCTCGGACGCATTTTTCATGGCAGTAGCTACAGTCAATCCCATTGCTGCCACAGCTTCTCCGACCTCGGGGTCCTGTTCCGGACCGGCTTTCACTATGAGCGGGGGGATCGATTGTTTACTCTGCATCCCGAGCTGGTCAACTTGTTTCCCGCTTTTTTTTCATTTTTTCTTTCTCCTCCGCCAATGCTTTTGCTTGCGTACGAAGTTCATTATCATAGTCTTTAGGCAAATTCTTCTCGGCTTGGGACGGTGTCGACAAAAAACCCGTAGCCCACTTGTCTACTATCGGAGGGTATACTTCCTTGGGCTTAGGCTCCTTTCGCGCCTTCTGATTGGCCTTCCATTTCTCAGGGTGAGCCTTCGCGACCAATTTGGTTTCAGCATCACTAAGTTCCCAAGGCCTTGTGGGGATAGGCTTCAGTGATGGCTCCGGTACCCGTATGGTCTTAGGTACATAACACTCGGGGTTAATAGTCCAAGAGCAGGTTCCCTTGATGTCCGCCTGCTTCTGTTTCTTCGCCGGAGGAGGAATGGGGGGCGACGACTGCTTATCCTCCGGAGGAGGAACGGGGGGCGACGGCTGCTGCTTATCCACCGGAGGAGGAATGGGGGGCGACGGCTGCTGCTTATCCGCCGGAGAAGGAATGGGGGGCGACGGCTGCTTACCCGCCGGAGATTGTGGATCGGGGGACGGCGTCGAATGGCGTGAAGGAGGCGTAGGTGAACCAGCACCACCACCACCACCACCACCACCACCTGCACCATCGGAGGGGGGTGGACTTGTTAGCCTTGGCGTCTCGCCTTGAAACACTATGTACTTCTTTTTCCATAGAATGAACTGGCGCTTGACATCTCCAAGTCTTCTCTCCCCTTCGGGTGTAGCTATGTCAATCTCCAGGTCCTCACACACTTGGACTATGTCTTCCACCATGACACGAGCATATCCATATGGAATGGGGTTGTTGTGATGGAGTGCTCCAGGTGTATAGGGTAAAGCACTGCCGGTAGCTACCTTCATGGAAATGTTCCCCACGGGATAATGCAGATCACATTCTTTCATCTCCTTTACATCATCCACGGGGTAGTGAGGCTCCGGTGCACGACTCTCGATCATCGGTGCATTAGCACCTGCATGCGGGGCCTCCGTGGAAGCCACACTGCTTCTCCGCTGATGCTGGCTTCCGAGATCCACTGCATGTTCTTCATGCGGCCCTGCAGCCGCCGCTGTTTCTTTCTCAACTATTCCCGCCACGGTCTGCTTCAACTCGCTAACTTCCGTTGCAAGCTTCGACAGAAGATCTGCAGCCCGGTCCGTATTTCTCTTACGGCTTCTGTAACAGTACGGGTCACCCTCCTGGGAAAACCCTACTTTCCACGGCAATCTGCCTTTGCCTCGTATATGTCCTCCGTTTTCAGGATTCCCGAGGGCATGGGCCAGTTGGTCTCTCTCTCTGTTGAACGTGATCCAGCCCTGTTGAGCTTTGGTCATTGCGTCAACAAGTTTTTTTGTGGGAGCAAACGTTTTCTGCCGATGAACACACGCCCCTCTCTCCGGGTCTAGCGATCCCCCATGCCCGTACCACCACATTTTGGCTCTTTCGTCCCATCCCTCTGTACCTAGAGGGATTCCTCTTGCCCTCAGGCCGTCCTCCATCGCCTGCCACTTAGGCGCCGAAACGCGGTATCCTCCTGGCCCCATAACATGATGGTACTGTTTATTATCCTTATTAGCCTTATTTTTTTTCGACATTTCCTTGAAATGCTCCGATTTCTTCTGCATCACAAATTATGGCCAATCATCTCTCATTTTCTCATGTTGTCCAGTGAAAATCGGAGTCTTGCCCTTGCTGACATATTCACGGAACATTTTTTTCATTAAGTTCCGGAATGCTTCGGCCATCTTCTGAAGAGCGAACTCTTTGACTAGCCTCCTCCTCTAACGTCCACCCGGAACCTCTTCACCGAATTCATCTTTTTTGTTGTATTCCGGAGGTAGAATGAAATGTACCATAAGCTTTCTGAACATCTCCTTTTTTGTTCTCTTGTGGACATAACTGAAACCAAGACGTGTTTTCTTTGGCTCCTTCCATTCCTGGACATTGATCGGGACGGTGTCTCTAACAATGACTCCGCATTGGTTGATAAACTTTGTGGTGTGCTGTAGGGGCTTGCCGGTTTCACCGACTGATTCGATGGTATATGTTTCTCCATCTTTCATCGCCTTGGATTTGCCACGCGTTGTCGTACTCGATCCGGCCGAGGGCTAAAATAAGAAAGAGAGTCGCGCGCGTTAGTGCATATGTATTCACATTTCAGTAAGTTTGTATCACGAGAGGCTCAATGTGTATATATATATATATATATATATATATATATATACCTCGCCGGAGGTGGTTGTTCTTTGCAATTGGAGATCGTCGTTTGTCGACGGTTGACCTCCGTCATCAATGTCCATTCGTTCACCTCCTTGATCATCCACAATGTCTGTTGCTTCACCTCCTTGATCATCGACAATGTCCGTTCCTTCACGTTCTTGATCATCAAGGTTCAGATAAGAAGAGATTACATCATGTTCTCCGGCTATCATTTCTAATATATAACCTTCAGGCTCCTGTTCCGTCAGGTCTCTATTGTCCGCCATATGTCACTCCTGCAGACATGCATGTAGTAAAAATTAATTAAGTATATAGGAGACTTAGCAAATATTGTCGCAGAAGGAGGGAAAACAGATTGCTAGGGTTTTGGGTGGAAGAACGCTGACCACCGGAGGGGGAAAACCATACTTTAGAGGTGTGTCCAAGATTAGTTTCTCAAATGACTTGGATAAACCCATAGCTAGGTAGCATTTGCTTTCCTGGTCATTTTGGTATATTACAGTTAATATTCTGAATTTATTGAATTAAAACTTATTTTCATTATTTTAATAAATTTAATACAAATTCAAATATGGTCTCATTTTGAACTTTGTCAAACATGGTTGAAAATGATATAAATAGATAGCTTACATTTTTGTGAACATTTTGCATATTTTTCCATAATTTTTGGAATTAAAATTAAAAGTTATTTAATTTAGAAGATTTAACTATTTTCTGTAATTCCATATACAGTGGGCCCCACGTGTCACGATGACGTCATCAAAAAAAAAATCTCGCCAACAGTGGCCAGGTGACGTCATCATGACGTCACCCCTGGCGTCACACGGTGGCCGGCGGTTGCAGTTTAGGCTCTCGGGTCTCCGGCGATTCCGGCGATTCCGGCCACGGGGGAGGGAACGGAGATGGGGAGGAGGCCACGACCACTGTTCGATGGCGCCGTTCGATGGCGTTGGTTCGAGGGCGACGGCGACGGCCCGCGGGGAACCGACCGGGGCGACGGGGTGGGGGCGGAGCAGGGTGGAGGCGGTGGAGAGAAGGGCGCGGCGACGGCGACGGGGCAGGAGACGAGCGGGCGCCGATGCGAGGGAAGACGAGGGTTTGGGACTTAGAAAATTTTGGGGCAGGAAGGCATCACGCATATATAGGTCCAGCCTTTAATCCCGGTTCGTGACAGCAAATGGGACTAAAGGTCCCCCGGGGTACCCTCCGCGGGCCTTTAGTCCCGGTTGGTGTCACGAACCGGGACTAAAGGTGCAATTTTTCGCGGCGTTTTTGTTCCCGCGCAGAACGAGCCTTTAGTCCCGGTTCGTGACACGAACCGCGACTAAAGGTGGTTATTCAAATACTTTTCCTTTTCCCAAACTTAAAAATACAAATAATATATCAGAAAATTCAGAAAAATAAAACTAATTCTTTTTAAAATCTTAAAAATACAAATAATATATCAGAAAATTCAGAAAAATAAAACTAATTCTTTTTAAAATCTTAAAAATACAAATAATATATGAGAAAATTCAGAAAAATAAAACCCCTTTAGTCCCGGCATGTTTTACCAACCGAGAAGAAATGGTTATGGTTTTGTTCCATCCAATCATAAAGATTCACACACATCTTGAATATATATATAGATAAAAAAGGCAGTACATAATGGCTAGAGTGGATCTAACCCTAAACGGAGAGCATAGATGCATGATCTGATATCTGCTAGTCATACTCCTGCCTAGGCCTATAGTACATGTACTCGTAGTCGTCGTAGTCGCCGCCGCCGTCGTCGTCACTATCGTCTGACGGTGCTCTGCACTCCCTCGGAGGATCACGACTCCAGGACTGGGCCTGAGGGTAGCGCAGGCGGGGGATATCGCCGGCCCTGATGTAGTCCATGACGCTCTGTAGAGTCCGGCCGGACCACCATAGCCGACGACCGGCCTCGTGAAAGTTCCCAGGAGGCAGGCCGTCCTCCTCATACCTGGCGAGCGCCCTCTCACTCCGATTGATGAAGAAGGCATCCCAAGTATGCTGGTTATCGGGATGCCAACTGGGATTCCTCCGCTGCTCCGGCGTGAGCTCGTGATAGTAGTGGTTCGTGATGGCCGCCCGACGCGCCACACCTTGAGGAAGAGGAGGGACCGGCACTCCTCCGGCGCTCAGCATCCAACCAGCGGGAACGTTGTAGGGCCTAGTCGACGCCAGGGAAGATCGCGTCGTCCGCGAGTATTACCAGAACAACCAGGGGGAGGAGAGCGTCGACGAGGAGCTCTGGCAGACCCGCGCGGCTGAGCGGGCGGAGCGCCGCCTCGAACGCCACCTCGCGTTAGATGTCGCTCGGGAGGCGAGGACGAATGCGCTGCAAGAGCTTCGTTGGGCCGACCGCACCGGCGAAGTCTGGGCCTCCGACGATCCGAGGTGGGGGCCTATCTCCGACATACCATCATGCACCTCCGACGACGACGAGGAGGTCACTGACGAGTTCGCCGACAACGATGACCCGGAGGAGGTCACCGACGAGTTCCCCGACGACGACGAGGAGTAGTAGTGTTCGTCTGTTCTCTCTTTTTAATAAAAGAATTTGTATTCCGGCGACAATGCGGCGCGCTAGCGCGTCTGTTTTCTGTTTTTAATAAAAGTTATGAAATCAGATATTTTATCTCACAAGGTTTTGAGACATTTAAGTAACCTTCTGTTTTCCATGTTTTCCACTCGTTTTCTCAAATATTTTGAAAAGGAGTTAGTCTTAATTAAACACATCAGAGATAATATAATTCACATGATCCATTCAACAAAGTTTGGTACAATAAATTATTACACATCAATTCTTCCCTTGTGTCCCCGCTTTCTTACGATTTGGCCGTATCCATGGAGCATCCTCATCATTTAACTTAATGCTTGGGTCAGTGTTGACTTTGAAGGGCGGAATTTCACCAAACATAATATAATCTTCTGAGATGTCTGTCTTGTCCTCCACTCCCACGATGTTTCTTTTCCCTGAAAGAACAATGTGGCGCTTTGGATCATCGCATGATGTACTGATCGTTTTCTTATCTTTCCGTTTCCTCGGTTTGCTACTCATGTCCTTCAAATAGAAAACCTGAGCGACATCTTTGGCTAGGACGAATGGTTCGTCAAGGTAACCAAGATTGTCGAAATCCACCATTGTCATTCCGTATTGCTCGTCCATCTTTACCCCACCTCCTGTTAGCTTGAACCATTTGCACCGGAACAAAGGGACCTTAAAGGAGGGTCCATAGTCAAGTTCCCATATCTCCTCTATGTAACCATAATATGTGACCTTTTTCCCAATCTCGGTTGCTGCATCAAAGCGGACACCACTGTTTTGGTTGGTGCTCTTTTTATCTTGGGAGATCGTGTAAAATGTATTCCCATTAACGTACCCTTGGAAAGTCGTTATAGTCGAAGATGGTGTCTTGGCCAACATGTACAGCTGATCTCCAACATCATTGTCATTCATTAAATGTTTTCGCAACCAACTGCCGAAAGTCTCCATGTGGGCCTTTCTAATCCATGATTCAGGCTTCCCCGGGTTGTCCGAGCGTAAAATATAATTGTGTTGCTCGAAGTATGGAGCCACCAAGCTCGAATCTTGCAGAACTGTGAGGTGTGCTTCAGTCATAGAATGACCGTCCATACATATCGTTGATTTCCTTCCGATCGTGCCTTTTCCACTTAGTCTCCCCTCGTGCCGCTATTGAGGAATACCAATCGGCTTAAGGTCAGGAACATAGTCAATGCAAAACTCAATTACCTCCTCATTTCCATAGCCCTTTACGATGCTTCCTTCTGACCTAGCACGGTTACGAACATATTTCTTTAATACTCCCATAAACCTCTCGAAGGGGAACATATTGTGTAGAAATACAGGACCGAGAATGGAAATCTCTTCGATTAGGTGGACCAGGAGGTGCGTCATGATATTGAAGAAGTATGGTGGAAACACCAACTCGAAACTGACAAGACATTGGACCACATCGTTCTGTAACCGTGGTAGATCTTCTGGACTGATTACCTTCTGAGAGATTGCATTGAGGAATGCACATAGCTTCACAATGGCTACTCGAACATTTTCCGGTAGGAGCCCCCAAAGCAATCGGAAGCAATTGCGTCATAATCACGTGGCAGTCGTGAGACTTCAGGTTTTGGAACTTTTTGTCCGCCATGTTTATTATTCCCTTTATATTCGACGAGAAGCCAGACGGGACCTTCATACTGCTCAGGCATTCAAAAAAAATGACCTTCTCTTCTTTGGTAAGAGCGTAGCTGGCACGACCTTGAAACCATTCCGGATGCCGGTCATCTGGGTCTTTCAAAAGTTGCTGGTCCTGCAGTGCTTCCTTTGTATCATTTGTCTTCCCATACACGCCCAAGAAGCTTAGCAGGTTCACGCAAATATTCTTCGTAACATGCATCACATCGATTGCAGAGCGGACATCTAGGACTTTCCAATACTGTAGCTCCCAAAATATCGATTTCTTTTTCCACAGGGGTACGTGCCCGTCAACTCCCAGCGGAACTGATTGCCCGCCAGGACCCTTTCCAAAGATGACTTTCAAATCCTTGACCATATCAAATATCTCAGCTCCAGTACGTTCCGCAGGCTTCGGCCGGTGATCTGCCTTGCCGTTGAAATGCTTGCCTTTCTTTCTTACGTTATGATTTCAGGGAAGAAATCGACGATGACCCAGGTACACGTTCTTCCTACAATTATCCAAAAATACACTTTCAGTCTCATGTAAGCAGTGCGTGCATGCTTTGTATCCCTTATTTGACTGTCCCGAAAGGTTACTGAGAGCAGGCCAATCGTTGATGGTTACAAAAAGCAACGCTCGTAGGTTAAATTCCTCTTCTTTGTGCTCATCCCACACAGGTACACCAGGTCTGCCCCACAACTGTAAAAGTTCATCAACTAATGGCCTTAGGTACACATCGATGTCGTTGCCGGGTTGCTTCGGACCTTGGATGAGCATTGGCATCATAATGAACTTCCGCTTCATGCACAACCAAGGAGGAAGGTTGTAGATGCATAGAGTCACGGGCCAGGTGCTATGGCTGGAGCTCTGCTCGCCAAAAGGATTCATGCCATCAGTACTTAGACCAAATCTTTTGTTCCTTGCGTCAGCTGCAAAATCTTTGAACTCTCTGTCGATCTTTCTCCATTGCGTTCCATCAGCGGGGTGTCTCAACTCCCCGTCGGACTTACGGTCCTCTTTGTGCCATCGCAACAACATGGCATGCTCTTTGTTCCTGAACATACGTTTCAGTCGAGGTATTATAGGAGCATACCACATCACCTGGCCCGTGACTCTATGCATCGTCCTGGGTTTCTCGCCCTCAACATCGTCACCAGGGTCATCTCCTCTGATCTTATAATGCAATGCAGTGCATACAGGGCATTCATTCAAATTCTCGTATGCACCGCGGTAGAGGATGCAGTCATTAATGCATGCATGTATCTTCAGAACCTCTAAACCTAGAGGGCAGACAACCTTCTTTGCTTCGTACGTACTGGCGGGCAACTCGTTATTCTTCGGAAACATACTCTTCAACATTTTCAGCAAATTTTCAAATGATGAGTCAGCTACACCTTCCCGTGCCTTCCATTTCAGCAAATCCAGTGTGCAGCCCAGCTTTTTCAGACTATTGTCACATCCTGGGTACAGCGACTTCGTGTGATCCTCTAACATGCGATCCAAATTCTCCCTCTCCTTGTCAGTTTCGTAGCGTCTCCGTGCATTAGCAATGGTCCGACCAAGATCATCAGCGGGCTCATCATGTGCCTCTTCTTCACCTTCACCAAACCCTTCCCCACCTTCAGCATCATCCTCCATTAAAGTATCACCGAAAGCGTCATGATAGTTGATATCGATATCATCTTCTTCCATTCTAACCCCTTTTTCTCCATGCTTGGTCCAACAATTATAGCTTGGCATGAAACCGTGCCGAAGCAGGTGCATGTGAACGACTTCTGAGGAGGAGTGACCCATCTCATTCTTACATTCAGCACATGGACAGATAATAAAACCTCGCTGCTTGTTCGCATTTGCCACTACGAGGAAATCTTTCAAACCCGTAGTGAACTCGCCGGGGAGTCGGTTACCGTACATCCATTGCCGATTCATCTGCATTATTATTATATAAAGTATATAATTAACCATCATGCATTTGTTAAACTAACTAGCTGGAAATAATACAAATCATGAAAGGTTCAAGTTGCTAACCGCGACCGCGGAGGTAAAATTAATGAAAACGATCAAGTGCGGCTCGGACACTTCATATCATGTGTGTTTCATGCTCTCGGGCATTTCATCAAACACCTTGTGTGCATAGGAGGAACAAAAAGCAAACCCACCACCCCTTGTGAATATTGTGAGTACAAGTGACACCAAATATGGCAAAGTGCAGCCACCTGAGCCCTATATATAGGGATGGGCCTTTAGTCCCGGTTGGCCTGGACAACCGCGACTAAAGGCCTTGGGGACCTATTAGTCCCGGTTGGCCTGGCCAACCGGGACTAAAGCCCCTCCCGTCCGCCAGCTGTGGACCGAGCGCGCTGGGCCCAGACTGTTGGTCGCGGGTCTCCTCCCGAACCGCGACTAGAGACCCCTATAGTCGCGGGTCGAAACTTTTGGGGACTAATGAGGGCGTATGGAAGGCCTATTTTCTACCAGTGGTGGCTATAGGGAGTGAAAAAAGATGGAACAGAAAGTGGTAAAGCGAGATGGGGTGGAGAGATGAGTGTTTACTAGAGATTCCCCTCACATATATATAAAAATAAAATAGGTTTTAACAAGCTTAAAATGGAGGGAAAATGGGGGGGAATAGGGTGGTGAGGAGGTGGGGGACGACCAGATCTAAAATGGGGTGGAGAGGTGGGGGAATGGGAGGTGGGAGGTGGTCCAAATCACTTCAAGGGCTCCCAGGCATACCCGTGATGCACCGTGCTGTTGGTGCGTCACGGCTATTTCAAATAGATGTGGCACACATGGGGTTGGTGCGCCACGGCTATGCTTATTAAAGGTGGAACACATAGCCGTGACGCACCGGACCCATGTGCGCCACGCCTATTTGAAATAGCCGTGACGCACCAACAGCACGATGCGTCACGGGTATGCCTGGGAGCCTAGCCACCCCGGGCCCACACATACGTGCGGAGCACATCAGGTTTGCTGCGCCACGGCTAAAGGTATAGGCGTGACGCACCGTGATGTGGTGCGTCATGGCTTGTAGGCGTGACACACCAAAGTGTTGGTGCACCACGGCTATCGCCTCTCCTATAGCTGTTTTCCTAGTAGTGGGCAGTCTGACCGCCTTGATTAAACTTGAACACATGGCGGATTCCAGTGGCTGGTTGCAGACATAAATCATGAATATAACCCTTGTTGGAGATCATCTTTACTTGTTGGCCATGTCACCATCTTCGACTATACTGACTTTCCAAGGGTACGAGATAAATGGGAATACATTTTACACGATCGTCCATGATAAAAAGAGCTTCGACAAAATAGTGGTGTTCGTTTTGATGCAACGGGATACAATGGAAAAAAGGAGACATATTATGGTTACATAGAGGAGATATGGGAACTTTACTATGGAACTAATTTTAAGTTTTCTCTGTTTCGGTCCCAGTGGATGAAGATGACAGGGGAGGGGTAAAGGTAGACCAGCAGTATGGAATGACAATAGTGGATCTCAACAATCTTGGGTACAGAGAAGAACCATTCGTCCTAGCCAAAGATGTGTCTCAGGTTTTCTATGTGAAGGACATGTCTGCCCAACAGCAGAAAAGAAAAGGTAAGAAAACCAATACATCATGCGGTGAGCCGAAGCGCCACATAGTTCTTTCAGGGAAAAGAAACATCGTGGGAGTGGAGAACAAGACAGACATGTCAGAAGATTATAATAACTTTTATGAAATTCCGCCCTTCAGAGTGAAAATTGACATGAGCATCCCGTTAAATAATGAAGATGCTCTTTGGCTACGATAGAAAATAAAACAATGGCGACACTTGTTGGGGACGTAATGTATTAAACCTTCATGGTTCATGTAATATTATGATTCTACTATGTAATAATGTATTAAACCTTCATGGTTAATGTTATATTATGGTTATAATGTATTAAATGGTTAGGGTTTCGTCGGAGAGGGGTTCTCGTCCCAGCCTGTTTTACCAACCGGGACTAAATGGTTAGGGTTTCGTCAGAGAAAGGGGTTCTCGTCACGGCCTGTTTTACCAATCGGGACTAAATGGTTATGGTTTCGTCGAAGAGGGGTTCTCCTCCCGGTCTGTTTTACCAACCGGGACTAAATGGTTAGGGTTTCGTCGGAGAGGGGTTCTCCTCCTGGCCTATTTTAATAACATGGACTAAAAGGAGAGGGGTTCTCGAGCATCTGAATCCCACAAATCAGAAACAATCACACGAATCGTGTGTTTCTTTGGAGCGCATGTGAGCCTTTGGATCGGGGTTGTGTTTCTTGCAAGCGCTTGTGAGCTGTTGTGTCAGGGTTGGATAATGGTTGTGTTTCTTTCGAGCGCTTGTGAGCCGTCAGATCAAAACTAGCACAGTCACTTTGGGAAGCCACACGGCCCTATATATAGTCCACCTCTCGGATTCCCTGCATATATCTTTCAGTTCATCGACCGAATACAAATCATTCGGATTCGCCATCATACGTCATACATATATGCACTCATGAGCCACGTATGATGGCGACACCGATGGTTTTGTTCTATCTCCGACATAAAAGGTTTGATACAACTTCTTCTGGTTATTTTTGTTGGATATTACGACATATATAAGGGCACCACGCGAAGGTCCCTTGTCATTTTGTTTTTTTTTGAATTTCTGGAATTTTCTCGGCCGATTTCAGGAAAAAGTCAAGACGGCGGGCTTGAACTTTCGTAGCTAGGGGTTGATTATTGAGAAACTCTTGGTGTATATGTGATGAAATAGGTAGTTTTGTACCTAGAAATGATTTTTCTCGAAAATCATGAGCAAACTACGAGGCACTTGTAGTTCAAATTTGACATGTTTCCATCTAAATCGGCAGGAAGTTGTGTTTTTTCAAAAGAGGTGGATGGAAACATTTTATTAGGAAACAAATTGGTTATTTTTGCATATATCATGGTCTAGACTATTAAAAAATGCATCTCCAAAGTTTTGCAACATATTTGTGGTAGGACCTTCACAAAAAACCCATTTTTTGCACTCGAAAAATGGAAAAAGGTTTTTTCATTCAATAAAAAGGGAAACTTTCTGCGTCAACATTGTCTGTGCTTCCAAGACGCATGTATGTGTGGAATATGAGCACATTAAAACAAACTATGTCATGGATTAGGCCATAACACCCGTCATTTGGACCGAAACCCTAGAATGTTCGAAAGAGATAGCTCATTTTTATGAACACATTTTCAACACAACTGTCGTAATCCAAGTTTCTTATTTTTTGCAGGATAGTAGGACATATATAAGGACACCACGCGACGGTCTCGCGGCATTTTGCATTTTTTTTTGAATTTTCTGGAATTTTCTTAGCCGGTTTCAGGAAAATGTCAAGACGACGGGCATGAACTTTCGGAGCTAGGGGTTGAATATTGAGAAACTGTTGGTGTATCTATGATGAAATAGGTAGTTGTGTACCTAGAAATGATTTTTCCCAAAAACCATGAGCAAACTACGAGGCACCTGTAGTTCAAATTCGACACGTTTCCATCTGAATCGGTAGGAACTTGTGTTTTTCAAAAGAGGTGGATGGAAACCTTTCATAGAAATCAAATTGGTTATTTGTGCACATAACATGGTCTAAAATATTCAAAAAATACAGCTCCCAAGTTTTGCAACATATTTGTGGTAGGTCCTTAAAAAAAACCATTTTTTGCACTCCGAAAATGGAAAATGGTTTTTTTATTCAATAAAAAGGAAAACTTCTTGTTTCAATATTATTCGTGCTTCCAAGACGCATGTTTGTGTGGAATATGAGCACATTAAAACAAACTATGCCATGGATTAGGCTATAACACCCGTCATTTGGACCGAAACCCTAGAATGTTCAAAGGAGATAGCTCATTTTTGTGAACATTTTTTCAACACAACTGTCGTATTCCAAGTTTTTTTTTTGGATAGTAGGACATATATAAGGACACTACGCGAAGGTCTCGCGTCATTCTGGGGTTTTTGAATTTTCTGGAATTTTCTCAGCCGGTTACAGGAAAAAGTCAAGACGGCGGGCATGAACTTTCGTAGCTAGGGGTTAAATATTGAGAAACTATTGGTGTATCTGTGATGAAATAGGTAGTTGTGTACCTCGAAATATTTTTTCCCAAAAATCATGAGCAAACTACGAGGCACCTATAGTTAAAATTTGACCCGTTTCCGGCTGAATCAGCAGGAACTTGTGTTTTTCAAAGGAGGTGGATGCAAACCTTTTCTTAGGAAACAAATTGGTTATTTGTGCATATTAAAAACATGGTCTAGAATATTAAAAAAATGCAGCTCCCAAGTTTTGCAACATATTTGTGGTAGGTCCTTCACAAAAAAACCCATTTTTCACTCGGAAAAAGGAAAAATGTTTTTTATTCAATAAACAGGAAAACTTCCTCCGTCAATATTTTCCGTGCTTCCAAGACACATGTTTGTATGGAATATGGGCACATTAAAACAAACTATGCCATGGATTAGGCCATAACACCCGTCATTTGGACCGAAACTCTAAAATGTTCGAAGGAGATAGCTCATTTTTGTGAACACATTTTTAACACAATTGTCGTATTCAAATTTTATTATTTTTGTTGGATAGTAGGACATATATAAGAATACAACGCAAAGGTCTCGCGTCATTTTGGGGTTTTGTTTTTTGAATTTTCTGAAATTTTCTCAGCCGGTTTCAAGAAAAAGTCAAGATGGCGGGCATGAAATTTCGTAGCTAGAGGTTGAATATTGAGAAAATCATGGTATATCTGTGATGAAATAGGTAGTTCTGTACCTAGAAATGATTTTTCCGAAAAATCATGAGCAAAGTACGAGGCACATGTAGTTCAAATTTGACCTGTTTCCCGCCGAATCGGCAGGAATTTGTGTCTTTCAAAAGAGGTGGATGGAAACCTTTTCTTAGGAAAAAATTGGTTATTTGTGCATATAACATAGTATACAATATTCAAAAATGCAGCTCCCACGTTTTGCAACATAATTGTGATAGGTCCTTCACAAAAAACCCATTTTTAACACTCGGAAAATAGAAAAACGGTTTTTTATTCAATAAAAAGGAAAAGTCGAAAGTTTTTTGAAACAGAAAATGTATCCGGACAATTTATGGAATTGGAAACACTTTTCATATTGACGATTTTTCCAAATTCGGAAAAATGCAAAAAAAACTAGATATTTCAAATGTTTGACAAGTTTAAAAAAATGGGGGGAGAAAAGAAAAAATCGAAAAGCAGGGCTTTGGCCCCGGTTCCAACCACCAACCGGGGCTAAAGGTGGGGGTCTACGCGCGAAAACGAACCGCCCAAACCCCAAACCTTTAGCCCCGGGTGGTGTCTCAAACCGGGGCCAAAGACCCTATAGTCCCGGTTGGAGCCACCAAACGGGACTAAAGGGGGTGGGGTATATTAGCCCAGTATGTGTCCCCGTCGGGGACTTAGCCATTTGACGAAGAGCAGACGAAGCAGACCGGAAATCCGGTGCCACCGCCCTGACCGTGCCCGCCGTGACGCCGCCCTCCTCCGCGCCCGTCTCCGTGCCCGCCGAGCCGCCTCGTGTCCGTGCCCGCGGCGCCGCCCCGGACCTCCTCTCCATCCACTGGCACCGCCCTCCTCCGGCCATCCTCTCCGATTTAAGAGAGAGATTTCTCTTTTTTTCTTGTTATTTTGTACTAATTATTTTTCATTATTTAATTGTAATATTTAGTTATAGTTTAAATATAGTTATTTAGTTATAGTTTAGAAACAAATTTAGTTATAGTGCATATTTAGAAACAGATAGTTAGTTATATATTAGAAATAGATTTAGAATTTTTAGTGACTTAGTGAATTTTTAGAAATAGATATTTTTGGAAATAGTTATAGTTTAGATATAGTTATTTAGTTATAGTTTAGAAATATATTAGTTATAGATTTAGAAATAGATATTTAGAATTATATATTTAGTGACTTAGTGAATTTTTAGAAATAGATATTTAGCTAGTGTAGAGTGACTTAATGAATTTATAGTATAGATTTTTTTAGGATTAGATATAGAAATTTAGAAATAGATATCGTGATTATATAATTTTAATATAGAAATTTAGAATTAGATATAATTATTATAACTTGTTATAGATATAGGATTTAGAATTGGATATAGTGATTATAATTTGTTAAATAAATTTAGATTTAGATATAGTGATTATAATTTATTATAGATATGATTTGTTGAAATAGAATATTTGACCAACTTGGAATAATTGCTAAGTCCCTAAACCAAACTAATAATGCTATGTCCAATATCTGGTGTTCTTACTTTATTTTTTGTGGCGACGATGTCCGTGTTAGACACCCCGGGCGATGTCCGGGCCTGGCCCCGCCGGGCAGGCACTGGGAGGTTCTTCCTACCGGGACACGCATCTTGGTGAGAAATCCGGGTGCCGTGGTCGACCCGGATCTTGTTTGGTGGCGATCGCGTGGGCCACGGTCGGTGCAGAGGGAGCCGGCCCCCGAGAAGGTGGTACGCCAACATATCAGGGACGAGGACGAGCACGTCCGTCGCTATGTCTACTTGCTGCAAACGGAGTATAATTATAACAATAGTTGGTCGATTATAAAGAGGGAACCCTGCCATGTGAGCTATGACCCTCTTAGGGTTCCTTATCTATGGACGTGCAGCACCCGCGACTCAGCACCCCGCGGCTTACGACCCGGTCGAAGTTATTTCGATGTATTAGAGTTAAGTAAAAATAGACCCATCCGCAAGACAATACACTCGACAGAGTCCCATCTCAATGTCGGAGCAGCGTGTCTTCAACAGAGGTACTGGCTGACAATGCAGCGGTGATGCAGACTACACATGTGATACATGATGCTGCTGCACCTATGGAGGTCGTGGATTCAATCAAGAAGAAACAAATTGTGAGCTCCATGTGTGTACGTTTCAAACATATCCATGAAGGTGGCAGACGGCTATGCTTTACCTTGTGTAGATGAAGCGACCTGCCATTGCCAGCCGATCCCACCTAGCTATACTCATGTGGATGATGTTCTCGAGATTTGGAGGGCACTGCAGCTTGACTTCCCCATCGGTGAGACAGAGACACTTGGAGAAGCCGTCAATAGCTTCCTAGTATGGAAAAAGGAAAACATAGTGTTTTCAAAGCCATCATCTCCTTCTCCGAGAGGCAGTTCAACACTGCACCACCATCTCCTTCTCCGAGAGGCAGTTCACCACAACCACCACCACCACCACCACCTCTTTCTCCGAGAGCCAATCCACCATAACCACCTACAACAAGTCCACACCTCAACGACATGGACCTCAACAGCTCGACTCCGCCTCAATCTCCGCCGCCTCAGCTGATTCTGCCGCCAACTAAGTCTCATGGGAAAAAGCGGAAGGGTCGTACCACCGCCACCTCTAAGTCTCCACCAAGTAAAAAACCTGCTCGGAAGAAGAAACCCAAGCCGCCACCAAAGGTGTTGCCTTACCATATGACTGACGAGCAGAACGCTGCGTTGCTGGCTGCGGACACGAAACGTCAGATGGCTACATGGGGAAAGAAACCCGCCTTGCCGCAAAAGGAGCCAATAGATCCGGCAGTACGGAAACACTTTAAGGATCTGCTTGAAATGCCACCACAAGTTCAGCTAAATCAAAATGATAACTATGTGAGCAGTTTATTAAAGAGTCCTGCCAAAGCAAAGAAGAAGGGGAGCACAATTCCCCAGCTCGGCCAGCAGAAAAAACAGTCGATCTCCCCGCTCATGGTGGTACCCGCTGCACAGAACCCTCCGAGCCAATTGATATGGATGAATTTAAGAGGTTTGCCAGATCTTGTGGTTTCACCGTTGAGCAATTGCTAAGCGGTCGCGATGTGAGCTTCCATGTTGCTGATACAACATGGAAATATGATTCAGGGAAGTCTCTCGTCAGACCTGACCTCCTCGGCTCTCTAACAACACATATGCGTCAACTGCAGCAGTGTTACATGAAAGGCTCAACCCAAAGGCCATATGCACTCATGATCAAACTTGGACATGCGCATTTCTACCACGACGACTCGATCTCTCTTTATTTGGAAGATCTTTTTATCTCTATAATATAGACGGCCTAGATAAATTGATCATCAACACTTATTGCCTATAAGTGATTAATTTATTTATGTAATTAAGTATCTACCTTAGCTTGTTCTATATTGCTTCTACTTATCCTTACTGTACGATATATGTTATGCAGATCCAAGATTCATGAATGTCAAGGAACCGGTGGCATTGGGTTCATTGACCCATATATCATCATTGATATAATGCTAAAGCAATACCCATCGAAACGGAGAATAATATTCTTACGTTTTTGGAGAAACAATTTTACTGTAGTGAAATACTATTTCCTTACAGACACGGGTGAGTGTTATTTTCTTCTGCATAATCCTGCACATTTTTATTTTGCTAACTCCATGTTAATTGTAATTGATGAGTTATGCCTGACTGTGCATATAAACGTGTGCAGTTTCCACTTTATTCTTCTCAACATCCACGATGATACCGGAGTAGTTGACCTCATAGACTCTATGAAAAAAACACAAGAGGAGTACGTGTCCGTGATTTCAGTGCTCAACAAGTAAGTTCAATCATTGTCGCACTATATCGTAATCTTTTGTTCAATCATTGTCGTATGATGACCCCTTTATTCTTTTGCTTTACCGGACAGAGCTTGGATGCAGTTCAGAAAGGACCAAGCCGGTCTTTCGCAAACTAATATGCTAGTTCATACAATAGATGTAAGTAGCACTTGCTAGATTCATGCATCTCTTTAATTGCGTGTGGATTATTTGATTCAATTCAATTTCTCTTACACTGCCCTCAGCAGCCAGCAGGAACAAACTTATGTGGATTCTATGTCATGGAGAACATGAGGATCCTCGTGAATGAGCGGAGGACTAGTATAAAGAATCTAACGAATCATGAATGGCGGAGGGAGCTCCTACCGCATGAACGCTTAGAAGCAATTTAAGAGAGGAATTGGCGAGATTTTTGATTAAGGACGTCATAAATCCAAATGGAGCATTTCATTATGGACAATGATCTTCATCCATTTAGATAGTCTTACTGTATAAGTGGATCTCAATTAGTTGCATGTAATGATCTGTATATATGTTGTCAATGTGAAACTAATATAATATATATATATATATATATATATATATATAATTAGCGCATAGACCCCTCCAGATTCTCCTACCGCCGCCGAAAAAATAATCCAAAACGCTGCCGCGGCAGAAATAGCGCAAAACGCTGTCGCGGTAAAAAAAACAAGGCAAAACGCTGCCGCGGCAGGAAAACAACCAAAATCAGCGAAAACCTTTAGCTTCGGGTCGTATTACGAACCGGGACTAAAGGTTGGCAGGCCCGCTCGCTGAGAAGCGCCACGTGGTGCCACCTGTAACCCCATTCGTAACCAAACCGGGTCTAAAGGGGGTCTTTAGCCGCGATTTTGGAGCCTCGGTTGGCCGGCCGGTGCGGAAGGGTCTCGCCAACCGGGGCTATAGGACTTATTTCCACTAGTGGTTTGTTAATATTGTAATATTGGGGGATTGATTAAGTGGGCACCCCGTAATTTATCCTTGCCCAAAATCACATATCAACCAGACTTTTCCAGCCGGGGGTGTTTAGCGTGTTTAGCATATCTGCGGCTCGAGATGCCACCTCGATCGCCTCCCCTTAACATTTTTTTTCCTCCACGCGTTACAATCATGCATCCACAACGGGAGTAACATAGGTGGTAACATAAATGCCACGTAGGCAAAAAAAATTGTGTGTCACTCATTTAATAAGGAGAGATGTGCTAGTGGTATCATAGGTAGATATCGTAACATAACGGATTCCAAGACAAGATGTGTCTATAGGCTAATAAATATAATAGTATATGATACTATAAATATGTTACTACCCATTGTGAGAGTGATAACATATACTAGTATCATGTGCATGATACTAGTGTATGATACTCCCCATTGTGACTAGTCTAAGGCCTGTCCCAATGGCGTTTTCTTAGCGCGGGTTCATAGACATTTTGCTTATGTGGCACACTACTTAATGATGAGAGAGTGAGGTTGTATCTTAACTAAGATACAACATTGCCACGGCATCATAGGTAAAAATGGTTAATAGGCCAATCACATCCATGCATGCATGAGCACCAAATCATTAAATTTAGAGACAACCTCTAAAAAACAATACATTGGACTAGTAGTCTCATAAATTATTATTACACCTATGGTAACGTGCTAAGAAACGATACATTGGGACATGCCAAAGAAGAAAGGAGAATCCACGCGTCTTAGAAATCATTTGCAAGTGATATACGTACGTTAAAATGACTTGAACCTTTAGGAAACGAAGGTTAGGGCCGGCCCGTGATATTGGTACATTAAAATATCCCGTGTCCAGCTTATATATCTTGAGGGTGTGTCCTGATCGAGACAGCGCACACCCAGCATTCCGCCGGGAGGAAAACAGATGGGCTCTAGCGCTAGCCCCACGCCCGCCATCGCCATCAACAAGCTTCGTCTCCTGCTTTTTCCCTACTTCGCAACTAGCCACATTCAACCATTCACCGAACTTGCCATTCGCCTCGCCGCGGCAAATGACGCCGTGGAAGCAACCGTCGCGGTCACGCCGGCACACGTCTCGGTTGTGGAATCCTTGCTGCTGGGTTGCGGGCAGCATAGTGTGAGGAGCGGGTCCAAGACAAGGGGTTCATTATTAGATCCTGGGCTCCGCAGACAGCTATACTAGGACATCCGGCAGTAGGTGCATTTGTGACGCAGTGTGGGTGGAACTCCATCCTCGAGACAGTGGCGGCGGGCGTGCCCGTGCTCACATGGCCCTTGTTCTACGAGCAGTTCCTTACCGAGAGGCAAGTCACACAAGTTTTAGGAATCGGGGAGAGGCTATGGCCTGACGGCGCAGGCCTACGGAGTGAGAGTTTCGAAGAAAACGAGGTGGTTCCGTCCCGAGACGTGGCATGGGCATTGACGGAGTTCATGCGCCCCGGAGGAACAGGGGATGCTGCGAGAATCAAGGTGACGGACCTCGCCGCAAAGGTACACGCAGCCGTGGCACATGGAGGTTCCTCGCACCGTGACTTGCTTCGTCTCGTCGATGATCTCATGGCTGCAGCAGCTATGAGCAGGACCTAACAAGTCACGCATTCTCAGCCGCTTAATTTGTCGCTTTCAGCTTATTCTTTTTTCAGTTGTTACCGGCAAGTAGCTATATTCCATTTCCATGTGTTTCTGTATGCAGATGTAGTTTGTTCTCCTGGGCTACCTGGGTTTGCTTTACTCTTCTGCAACTCTGCTTACCGTAAGGATTTCAGTTCAATGGAACCAAGCAATGGTCCCTTTCACTCAAAAAAAAAAAATTATGTTTCCGTTGTCGCTTTTTAGCTTATTTTTTTCCAATATAACCTAGCACCTTGGTACGTCGGCCATATATGCTGCACACGGCAGACATGCTGTACCACTTGTCTTTGTTTATGTGTAACGAAATAGAGTGGTTTGGACGCACTAGTTTTCGCTTGTTTTCTTTTTCATTTTCCTTTTTGGATGTGTGCATACATGATGTCTCACACTCATCCTAAACACTGTCTTATTGCAGCGCGAAGGGTCAAACCTAGGTATATGGTGTCATGCATATCTTGCTCTCCCATCTCGCAAGTGGCATGTTTTCTTTTCGTCTTATGATTGATGCATCCACCATTAAACACCTATTTTCGTCCACCACGGCAATTGTAACATCCCAAGTATGACAAACAATCCTAGAATGCTTGTTTCATGTTTTTATTTTCAATTGCATCATGTCATCATATTGTAGTAGTTAGCTATGTGAGGACAGGAGAGACCTCCGCCCTCCCCCTCGTAACCCTCGCGCCGCCACCGCGCGGCGGCGGGAGGGCGCCCTCCACCGCCGCCAGCAGCCCCCCTCCGCCCTCTTCGACCCTCCCTCCCCCGCCGCTGCCAAGGGCGCGACCGAGAAAAGCTTGGTCGTCGCCGGCGGCGGGGGGGAGTCTCAGCCCTCTTCTCGTTAGGGTATGGCGGCGCGGTAGCCGTGCCCTTCCGCCAGGGCGTGGTGTCGCCGGGCACCACGGTGGCGCATCACTCCGGCGACGGTGTGCAGCGGCGCGGCGATCGGCGGGTCGAGTGGGATCCGATCTTGGATCCCATGTCGGCGTTTTGGTGGTGGAGATCGGTTTCTGCCGCCTTGCGCTGGTGAAGACTCGATCTCCGGGCGGCGGCCGGACCTGTGTGCGAGAGCGGGATGGAGGTTCGTGGACCAACCGGGTGAAAACCCTATCTTCGGCTACCGGCCGGCGGCTGAGGTCGGTGATGGCGACACTTTGTGCCGTCTCCTTCTTGAAGGCATCGCCGTGGTGAAATCCCGTCCCACTCCGCTACCTCCGGGGGAAACCCTAGATCCATGGATCGGTTGATGGCGGCATCTTTGTGTCGTTTCTCTCTTGGGGCATCAATCTTGGAGGTGCGCACAAGCCGAGGGACAGTGGAAGGGCGGGCGGTGTTGTTTCTACCGCTTCGATGGTGGCGAGTCTTGGCAGCGTGGCGCTGCGGGGACTCGGCAACGGATGCGGGATGAGGGACGCGCGCAGGTTGGTCTGACATGGTGTATGCATTGATCACTGTCCTGTAGATGGGTGAGCGGAAGACGGCGGCGGCAACTTCTGAAGCGTGTACGTCGGTGTGCGCTGCGGAGTGCTGGACCTGTTGTGCCCCTTGCTCGCTATCGGGCGGCTTGGTGTGGCCTTCGGTTTTTGATGATGTGCGTTGGTGTGTTGTCAGGACATGCGGTCCTGTGCTTGGCCACCCCCTTCATTAGTCTTGTATGTAGCGAGATGTCGCTTTGTTGGTGGCTTCAGGTTTAGTCGGTTCATGTATTCACTTGTAAGACTTGGTGGTTTCCGTATTCTTTTTAATAAAATCCGGCTGTGTGCATCATTTTGATGCAGAGGCTGGGGGTAGGCCCTCCATTTCTAAAAAAAAATGTCATCATATTGCATTCATGTGTTGAATTTCAAATTCAAACCAAATTTCAAATCTATTGTTTCATACTTGTTCTGTTACAACCTTTCCAAATGAAACTTTCAAATCAAACCATTTATTTGGTTCCAATAAACTTGAAATTCCCAACTATTAACTTGCTTAATTTTTTTCAATGATTCAATTATTGCAAATTTCACTCAAATCCATTTGAATTTCAAACAGCAATAGAATTTAAAGTTTTTGGAAAACAAAAAGTTGCACAACTGTGCTTTTGCAATAAATAACTTATAAAAATTATCCCCAAAAATTTTTCAAACCAAAAACCCCTTCTTTTCTTCCCTTTTCTTTTCTGCAAAAAAAAAACAGAGAGAAAAATAAAAAAAAAAACGGGCTGGGGGAGGCAGACCAGGCCAGCCAGCTGGGCCAGCCCAGCCCACCTTCCACCCCAGCCAGCGCGCAGCACGGCCCACGGCCCCCTTCTCCCTCCTCCGTACGGCCAGCGTCAGCTGACGCCAGCACGCACACACAGCGCACCACCGAGCCCTCCTACCTGCTCCTCCTTTATATACCCCGAGACCCCAAACCCTAGCGCCATTCCCCTCTTCCTCCATCTCCGCCGCCGCCGCCATTTTCTCCTCTCCCTCCATCCCTTCCTCCTCTCTGATTTGTTTCCGGCGATCGTTGGGGGAAGTGGCCGAGCATGGCGCCGCCGTCGACAGCACGCTAGGGAGCGCCTCCGTGCAAGCCAGGGGCACGAGCGCGACCGCCACCTCTCCCTCGTCATCGTCGACAACTGCAGCGAGTCCCCGGAGTCACTGATCCTCGACGACGACCTCGTCACCGCCGCGGCTGCTCTGAAGATTGTCGCCGCGCCATCGACTGCGTCACCCTCACGTCCAACCCTCGCCTCTGCCAGCACCACGGTGAGCTCCTGGTTCCGTCCCCCTCGATCACTCGCCCTGTAGCGCCCTCCGTCGTGGTGGCCTTCTCTGAACCCGAGCACCACCGTGCCGCCATGGCCGTAGTCGAGCACGCTCCCGTGCGCTTCCGGGCAGTCCAAGTACACGCACACGCGCCACACCCCTCAGAACGCACACGCACACGTCCAGCGCCGCCCATTCGTGGTCGCCGCGCCGTGCAGCACCGCCGTGCCGTCGCATGTCGCCGCGGTTCAGACGAAAGTCTGAAACTTTCGTTCAGTTTCAGTTAAACAGGGCAGATCCACCTCAAAACTCCACGGATCCCTCTCCTATCACCACCGTCGAGCCAGCACAGTGGCAAGGTCCAACGGCGCGCAGCGCGAGGGCGCGAGTTCGATCCCTCCCCCGCGCAGAATAAAACCCATCTTTTTCTCGCTTTGCCACGCACGCTAGCTGGCCCCACCTGCCATTGGCAGTGGATGCCACGCGAGCGCACACAACCGCGCCACGCACGCACCAACTGGGCGCCAGTGACCCAGAGGCTGCTCTGCCTGCGTAGAAAAGGTTCCAGGGACCTTTTCTGAAATTCTTTTCGCACCTACGCCCCTGGAACAATATTAATACTTTTAAAAATCACAGAATAGCCCCTGTAATTTCAAATCCAATTATCTTTTGCATTTCAAATCCAAATTCAGTAAATAAAATATGTTTTCCATACCAAATTAAATTCTCTACATGTTAAAACCATTTGTATACTGTTTTGAACCTTTCAAATGCTTTCAAAAATTCAAATTCAAACAACTCTTTCAAATTTGCTCAAATTCATAACCAATTCAAATTTAATTCAAATGGCACATGTAAAATATGCTTTCCATGCAAAATTGAACAAGCTTTCCAAATATAAACTTTGTTTTATGTTTTGAATAATTAAAATTGTTTAACTAATTTAAATCTTATTTAAATCATTTAAAATTGCAAAATTCATAACTTGGGCATAAAAATCCCAAATTCAACAAACCAAATATGTTATCCATTCCATTTTTCATGAACTTTGCAAATATCAACTTTGTGTTCTGTTTTAAATAAATTAAATTGCTGAAAACAACTGTTTTTTAATTAATGCATTTAAATTTGTCAAATTAATAACTTGCTCATTTTAAATCCATTTTCAACAAATGAAATATGTATTCCATCTAAAATGTGGTGTTCTTTCCAAATATGAATTTTGTTACCTATTTTGGACAATTAAAATTGGTGAAAACAACAAATGCTTGTGTAACTCATTTAAGAAGCCAAATTTCATAACTTAACAATTAAAATTCCAAACTTGGTAAACAACATATCAAATTGAAGCTATTGTTGTTTTCTTATTGTTCTCATCATCCATGCATCATTCTAATCAACTTACACATGATGGTTAACTGTAGATCACTTAATTCAACTTTAATTCTTGGGCCCTTCTATATGCAACCCCAAATTTCATAGGGGCCCATTTAACTATGTTACCATGTCAACTAGCTTATCTTTGATGCATCAATTAAATTGTCATGCATCATCCCATGTTTGTGCATTATGCCATGTTATTGATTGTTTGTCTCTCTGCGTTGTTTGTTTGCTTCTTCTCGAATAGACGACGACGTTGAGAAAGACGAGGTTTACGACACTACTTCAGAGGAGTTACCCCAGTACCAGGCTACTGAGTTTGCAGGCAAGTATTCACTCACATGAACCATTGTGTCCTTTCCACACTGGATACCGATACTTTCCGTTGTCTATTCTGCTAGCCTTAAGATTCGTTGCTTGTGTTCCGATCCTATCACATGTTATCCTGTAACCCTGATATGGCCTATCCTCCACACCTATAACCCCGTTGCTTGTTGCATGTGTCTTACTAGCATGCTTAGGGTTGTTTATGCTCGAGTATGATGTCCGTTATTTCTGTTACCATATTTATTATGTTCTGGGGGCTCGATGTTTAAGCAACAATCTGTTAATGTATGAGGTAATGCTAATTTGATGATAGGCACGGCAGGAGGCCGGGTATGGTTTTGAGGCCTGCTAGTGTCGAACTCAGGAAAAGTTCTTGTCCTCTAGATCCATGATGAGCGCGCTAACCGCATGTGGGAAGCGTGTATGGGCGCCCCCCTCAATTTGATTCGATTCGCATCTCGTCCAAATCGCCTCATTTAGTTCGGGTTTTCCATTTGCCGCATGCATATGCAGGTGCGAACCCGAGGCCAGGGTGGTAACTTTTGTAGTCGGCATTTAGGGAGACACGTTCTTAGAATGCTATGAGGGTCCCCTTTTCTTCGTGGGGCTTGATTAGCCGTGCGCTCAACTGCACGGGGTTCTTTGGGCTTGATGCGAAGAAGAGTTGGGTTGTGTTCAGTGTCTCGCTTGGTGGGTTTGATCCCCGTCTGACGGGATATTCTTACGTGTACGGCCAAATTGGTGCATCCCTGCAGGGTTAAATCTTCTCGAGAAGCCGTGTTGTCCGCGGTTATGGATGACTTGGTGATAGGGCTGGCTAACAAGGATTAGACAACTTACACCTAATTAATACTAATTTGACTAGTAATAGGCTTATGGACACAATAATTTGAACCTTCATTAATCCAACTGTGTGAGTTATCCTTGTATTGCTTCTTTGGATAAAGAGCGAGATCCAGGATGGGTTTGTTTGAGGTTGTTGGTAGTTGGTTCCGATACGCTAACTTATCTCCTTTCTATTAGCCGGAAGTTGTAGCGTGTCTCTGTAGTTGGTTACTGCAGCCCGCTGCCGCACTTTTGTATCACCTATTCTTCCGTTGAACCCAAAGCATCTGTACTTGGTGTTGCCGGGCACACTTTGGTATCTTGTGCGTCTTGCTTGCCAGTACTCGTCTGTACTGACCCCTTTGGGGCTGCGTGTTCTGCTGACTACGTTTCCGAGGATCCCCATGGTGGCTACTACGTGGAGTATGACGAGGCTACTGACGAGTAGATAGCGGACCCGGGCAGGATCCGAGACTTCGTGGATGGGCTCCGTTTCCTTTTCGTTTCTGGCCTCTTAGGCCTATTTGGATCTTGTCTGTACTCAGACACTTTGGATGCTTCCGCTGGGTTGTAATGATGACTTGTTGGGACATGTGTCCTCTGCATGATTGTATTTGCTATCTCTGCTCTAGTGAGAGCTATTTGCCACTTATATGTATTTATTTATGTCTTAGAGATTCGTTGTGATATCACTTGTTCAAATGCCGTTGACGTACCATGTATGTATGTTATGAAGTACGTCAATGGAAGTGTTCGGATTTCTATGGGATGGTTTTCGCAGACGATGAATAGTAGAGGTTGGTTGTCACACGTATACGTGTTGGCCTACTCGTAAGAGGTGCGGGTGCAGGTAGGCCCCGTAATCCAATCATCTACTGTTTAGCGGGCTGTGAGTATCCTATAGAAGTCCGGGTGCGACAAATAGTATCAGAGCCTGTCTGCCTGTAGGATCCCTTTTACTGGTCGCAGTTGAGTCTAGAAACTATTTTGTAGCTATATAGGAAAAATGAAACGTGAGAGTAGGAATTTTGTTCTTTTATTTCTTTCCCCACCCACCCTCCCTTTTTCTGGTAAGGAAGTGCAACGTTGTTTTCTCTTCTCATCTAAACTTTCAAGTTAGGATTTCACGTATCCCGGTTTCTCTAGGATGGTTATATCTACTAGACCATCGGAATGGAGGTGGTTGTGACATGATTTATCATGTTTCCTACTCACGATTGAGAACGGAGGCGTGTAAGCCCCGGAAGCAGATCCTCTATTCCTTAAGCAGTAGATAGTTATCCTCTAGAAGCCCAGATGGGTTTTCCGTAGTACCTCAGGAGTGTTTGGTCTCGTGTTTCCCGAATGTTGCTTCGATATCCTGTTCTTCTCAAGATCCTTTTCATCCGTTGGAACCTTGTTGTTGCTTGCCACTTCAGTTTTTCTACCGGCGTCTAATCAAAGCTTCCCCGATCATCTGCAGATGGATCTCAGGTTCTACCCGCAGGTGGTTCGGATGACTCGTTGCGAGAGCACTGCCGGTTATCCGGAGATGCTGAGAGACATGGTCACTTTTCTGGGGTTCCGTTGGGCACCAGAGTACCAGGTCTACGAGCAGCAGCGAGAATTTGACCAGACCTACTACCAGGATTTCGTCTACATTCTGTCAGATGATGGCATGAGCGTAGTCCACCGCTACGAGGCAGTGGGTTCCACAGTGGATATGGCTGTGCATCAGGCAGCTTATGTGAGCCTCACCGTCCTTCGTGCTGACTACTGGGGATTTGACGATTCTATCTATCGCCACATCCCCCGTGGTTACATCACTTCAGAGGGAGCTCATTTCACTCTCCACGACAACTTGGATGTGTACGAGCATGATAACTCTAGGCTGCAAACCACCGCTCAGTTTGTGAGACACAGCGACGCAGTTGCCTGCACACTATCTCAGAAGTTGGCTTCAGTCAGAGAGCAGCTTTACCTTGCTTTGACTCGTCTGGCGACTTACACCACAGACTTTGTTGGAGACGAGCGCTTTGCACGTTTCGATCAGCCAGTTGGGCGTCGTCTGCCAGATGCTGGAGGTTACGAGCCGATCAGAGGTCCACTCCTTAACCTTGGTGCTGGTTACACTGGGATTCCCCGCTTTGGAGCACAGGGAGCCGACGCTATGTACTTCACCACGCCTAGAGTCGGTCTCAGACCACGTCAGATATATGTGGATCGTCGTTCCACATACTTTCGTGGGCGTGCTCCTCACCGTACCTCTCGCCGTACTCCTAGCCGTCGTCCTGCGTGATGAGCAAGGGAGTACCGATGTATCCATTCTTAGCTATGTTTAGTTATCCTTTGGCATTCGAACCTTTTATGGTGTATTGGATATTCTGATGTATTTGAACATGTGATGGTGAACCTTGTGGTTGTCTATTCATGCGTCGGAATAATCTCTCTTTCGGTTCCCAAGTCTATCCTTTTCTATTGTTGTGCTAAAATGCATTTCCATTCAGGATGCCGCCAACAAGGAACAACACGCCTGAGCCACCGCCAGTCACGGAGCTGTTGAGTGAGATGACCCAAGTCATGACGCAGATGGCCCAGTTTCAGGCTAATCAGCACATCAACCAGACAGCTCCACGAGTCAGCATCAAGGAGTTTCTCAGTCTGGGCCCAAGAGCTTTCGTGGCCACACGCGAGCCTCTGGACGCTGATGACTGGATCCGTGAGATAGCCAAGGCTCTGGAGATTGCACACGTAGCTGAAGAAGACAAGGTCAAGTATGCCTCCTATCTGCTGAAGGGTCAGGCAGCTTCGTGGTGGGACAATTTCCAGGCCATGAGAACTGGCATGCCAGTCACGTGGGATCGTTTCAAGGAAGCCTTCCTGAAGCACCACATTCTAGATGGTCTCATGGAAAGAATGCGTGAAGATTTTTGCTCTCTCAAGCAGGGCAAGTTGGACGTCATCGGGTATCAGAGTGAGTTCAATCGCCTCGCTCGATACGCTGGAGATGAGGTGTCCACTGAAGCTAAAAAGATGGCAAGGTTCCGTAGAGGCTTTAACCCGGAACTCAAGTATGCCCTCACCAATGTCAAGGCCAACAGCTTCGAGGATCTCGTTAACACCGCGCTCAATGAAGAAAATGGGTGCAAGGCGTTCGAGGAGTCTCGCAAGCACTCGCGTGAGGGTGGTTCCTCCTCCAACATGACCACCCCTCCGCACAAGCGCCGCATCTGGGTACCAAATGGTGCTGTCACTCGGGCTCCATACGCCCAAACTTCTCCAGGCTTCGCTCCCCGCCTACCCAACCCTGCTCAGCTGAATGATCCAAGGGTTTCGATGGGGCAGCCAAGGCCAGGGCCTCCTCGTGTCGTCACTTGCTACAAGTGCAAGCAGATGGGACACTACGCCGACAAGTGCACGCAGAGGCAGCTACCTCCACCACCACCTCGTCCTAACACAAACCAGGCAATGGTGCGCGCTCCCCCGCCTAAGGCCTTCAACTCCAACAACAGGCCTGTCGGGAGGACCGCAAGGGTGAATCATGTCAAGATCGACAAAACTGAGGAAGCTCCTGACGTCGTTCTCGGTACATTTTCCGTAAACTCTATTCCAGCTAAAGTGTTGTTTGATACCGGAGCATCACATTCTTTTGTGTCAAAGACCTTTGCCACAACAAACAACCTAATTGTGGTTCCACTAAGCAATCAAATCACTGTTCACTCCCCGGGATCTCAAATGTTGACTTCCAAGATAAGTAAGGACAATCAAATCCTAATTGGAGGTCACATATTCCTTGATTCTGTCATGTTGCTGGGAAATTCTGACATTGATGTCATTCTTGGTATGGATTGGCTGAAGGCCAATAAAGCAAGAATTGACTGTGCTCAAAAGTCGATAACTCTGTCCCACCCTTCTGGCCAGATAGTCTATTCTCCAAATGAATCAAGTTCCAGCCAGCTATACACCCTCAATGCAAAACCTCTACCTTCACTTGAAAATGTTCCGGTGGTTTGCGACTTCCCTGACGTCTTTCCAGAAGAGTTGCCAGGAATGCCGCCGGACAGAGCTGTTGAGTCCGTGATCAAACTTGAACCAGGTACTGCTCCAATCTCTAAGCATCCCTACAAGATAGGAACTCCCGAGCTGAAGTTGTTGAAGGAACAAATTGATATGTACATGGAGAAAGGTTACATTCAACCTAGTTCCTCGGCTTGGGGATGCCCAACTCTGTTCGTTGCGAAGAAGGATCACACAAAGAGACTCGTTGTTGACTATCGTCCTCTTAACGAGAAAACCATCAAAAACAAGTATCCAATTCCTCGCATCGATGATATTTTTGATCAACTTGCTGGAGCCTCAATATTCTCCAAGTTGGACTTGAGAATGGGTTACCATCAAATAAAGATCAGAAAAGAGGATATTCCAAAGACAGCCTTCACCACTCGCTACGGTCTATATGAATTCACCGTCATGTCCTTTGGTCTCACCAATGCACCGGCGACCTTCTCTCGACTCATGAATTCTGTCTTCCATGAATACCTCGACAAGTTCGTTGTGGTATATCTTGATGACATTCTTGTCTACTCCAAATCCGAGGAAGAGCATGAAGAACATCTTCGTCTCACTCTCATGAAGCTTCGCGAGCATCGTCTCTATGCCAAGTTCTCCAAATGTGAGTTCTGGATTTCCGAAGTCGTTTATCTTGGTCATGTCATCTCTGCCAAGGGCATAGCCATTGATCCAGAAAAGGTTAAAGCAATTGTTGATTGGAAACCTCCAAAGACGGTGAAGCAAGTAAGAAGTTTTCTTGGCTTGGCTAGCTATTGCCGTCGCTTCGTCCAAAACTTCTCCAAGATTGCCAAACCTCTCACTGACCTCACAAACAAGGACAAGAAGTTCGTTTGGTCTCCACAATGTGATGAAAGCTTCAATCTCCTAAAGACTAAACTCACTTCTACACCAGTTCTCGTTGGCCCAGATCCTTCCAAACCTTTCCAAATATTCTGTGATGCTTCTCTCCAAGGTCTAGGTGAAGTTCTTATGCAAGAACGTCAAGTTGTGGCTTATGCTTCACGTCAGTTGAACACACATGAGCTCAATTATCCCACTCATGACCTAGAACTTGCAGCAGTTGTGTTTGCCCTCAAGAAATGGAGACAATACTTGTTGGGTAATCGCACTGAAATCTTTTCCGATCATAAGAGTCTGAAGTACATCTTCACTCAGCTAGATCTAAACCTCAGACAAAGGAGATGGATTGAAAAGATCAAAGACTTTGATCTTACCATTTCTTACACTCCAGGCAAGGCTAATGTTATGGCCGATGCTCTCAGTCGCAAGTCATATTGCAATAATCTCATGATCATGGAAAGCCAACCTCCTCTTCATGAAGAATTCCAGAAGATGAACCTTGGTCTTGTTCCTCAAGGCTATCTTGCAAACTTGACAGCCAGTCCAACTCTCGAGGAAAAGATTCGTTCTGAACAACTTCGTGATGCTGAAATCAAGAAGATGGTAGAGCGCATCAAAGAAGGCAAGGAGAAATTTAAGTCCTTCTCAATCGATGACAAGGGTACTGTGTTCTTCGAAGGACGCATTGCAGTTCCTCAAATTCGAAGTCTCAAAGATGTCATTCTCAAGGAGGCTCATGAAACTCCTCTCTCCATACACCCTGGAAGTACAAAGATGTACCAGGATCTCAAGACACTGTATTGGTGGCCTAGCATGAAACGTGAAATTGCTCAATACGTTTCTGAATGCGACGTTTGTCAACTTGTCAAGGCAGTTCATCAGAAAACAGCCGGTCTTCTCCAACCTCTGAAAATCCCTGAATCGAAGTGGGACATGATTGAAATGGACTTCGTCACTGGTTTTCCAAAGTCCAAGAGGGGCAACGATGCAATCTTCGTTGTCATTGATCGACTCACTAAAGTAGCTCACTTCTTTCCTGTCAAAGAGACAATCTCAGCTAGTCAGTTAGCAGAGCTCTACACAGCAAAGATTGTTCCTCTTCATGGTGTTCCATTGGAAATAAGCTCAGACCGTGGAAGCATCTTCACTTCTCATTTCTGGAAAAGCTTTCAAGAAGCATTGGGTACCAAGCTTCTGTTCAGCACAGCCTACCATCCTCAGTCTCAAGGGCAAGTCGAAAGAGTCAATCAGATTCTCGAGGATATGCTCAGAGCATGTGGTCTCTCTTTTGGCATGAAATGGGAGGAATGTCTTCCATATGCTAAATTCTCCTACAACAACAGTTTCCAGGCAAGCCTAGGCATGGCTCCATTTGAGGCTCTCTATGGACGTAGATGCAGGAGTTCAATCAATTGGTATGGAGCTGGTGAACGTTCACTCTTAGGCCCTCACATTGTTAAGGAGGCCGAAGAGAAAGTTCGCATCATTCATGACAATCTCAAGATTGCTCAGTCTCGTCAGAAAAGCTACTATGACAGCAAACACAGGGACATGGTCTATGCAGCTGGTGACAAAGCATATCTCCGTGTAACTCCCCTCAGAGGCACTCATCGTTTTGGTGTCAAAGGAAAACTTGCACCAAGATATATTGGTCCCTTCAACATTCTCTCAAGGCGTGCAGAAAATGCCTATCGTCTTGAACTTCCAGAAAAGCTATCCAAGGTGCACGATGTGTTTCACGTGTCACAGCTCAAGAGGTGCTTCAAAGATCCAGGTCGTGCAGTTGATCATGATTCCATTGAACTGCAAGAAGATCTCTCTTATGAGGAGCACCCTATTCGCATTCTCGATGAGACCGAGCGCAAAACTCGCAACAAGAGCACCAATTTCTTAAAAGTGCAGTGGTCTCATCATTCCGATAAAGAAGCAACATGGGAGACCGAAGAGGATCTTCGCAAGAAGTATCCGGACCTTTTCTCTTCTCAGTAGGAATCTCGGGACGTGATTCCTTCAAGGGGGGGCGTTTTGTAACATCCCAAGTATGAAAAAAAATCCTAGAATGCTTGTTTCCTGTTTTTATTTTCAATTGCATCATGTCATCATATTGCATTCATGTGTTGAATTTGAAATTCAAACCAAATTTGAAATCTATTGTTTCATACTTGCTCTGTTACAACCTTTCCAAATGAAACTTTCAAATCAAACCATTTATTTGGTTCAAATAAACTTGAAATTCCCAACTATTAACTTGCTTAATTTTTTTCAATAATTCAATTATTGCAAATTTCACTCAAATCCATTTGAATTTCAAACAGCAATAGAATTTAAAGTTTTTGGAAAACAAATAGTTGCACAACTGTGCTTTTGCAATAAATAACTTATAAAAATTATCCCCAAAAAATTTTCAAACCAAAAACCCCTTCTTTTCTTCCCTTTTCTTTTCTGCAAAAAAAAAACAGAGAGAAAACTAAAAAAAAACGGGCTGGGGGAGGCAGACCAGGCCAGCCAGCTGGGCCAGCCCAGCCCACCTTCCCCCCAGCCAGCGCGCAGCACGGCCCGCGGCCCCCTTCTCCCTCCTCCGTACGGCCAGCGTCAGCTGACGCCAGCACGCACACACAGCGCACCACCGAGCCCTCCTACCTGCTCCTCCTTTATCTACCCCGAGACCCCAAACCCTAGCGCCATTCCCCTCTTCCTCCATCTCCGCCGCCGCCGCCATTTTCTCCTCTCCCTCCATCCCTTCCTCCTCTCTGATTTTTTTCCGGCGATCGTTGGGGGAAGTGGCCGAGCATGGCGCCGCCGTCGACAGCACCGTAGGGAGCGCCTCCGTGCAAGCCAGGGGCACGAGCGCGACCGCCACCTCTCCCTCGTCATCGTCGACAACTGCAGCGAGTCCCCGGAGCCGCTGATCCTCGACGACGAGCTCGTCACCGCCGCGGCTGCTCTGAAGATTGTCGCCGCGCCATCGACTCTGTCACCCTCACGTCCAACCCTCGCCTCCGCCAGCACCACGGTGAGCTCCTGGTTCCGACTCGCCCTGTAGCGCCCTTCGTCGTGGTGGCCTTCTCTGAACCCGAGCACCACCGTGCTGCCATGGCCGTAGTCGAGCATGCTCCCGTGCGCTTCCGGGCAGTCCAAGTACACGCACACGCGCCACACCCCTCAGAACGCACACGCACACGTCCAGCGCCGCCCATTCGTGGTAGCCGCGCCGTGCAGCACCGCCGTGCCGTCGCCTGTCGCCGCGGTTCAGACGAAAGTCTGAAACTTTCGTTCAGTTTCAGTTAAACAGGGCAGGTCCACCTCAAAACTCCACGGATCCCTCTCCTATCACCACCGCCGAGCCAGCCCAGTGGCAAGATCCAACGGCGCGCAGCGCGAGGGCGCGAGTTCGATCCCTCCCCCGCGCAGAATAAAATCCATCTTTTTCTCGCTTTGCCACGCACGCTAGCTGGCCCCACCTGCCATTGGCAGTGGATGCCACGCGAGCGCACACAACCGCGCCACGCACGCACCAACTGGGCACTGGCCCACTGCCAGTGACCCAGAGGCTGCTCTGCCTGCCTAGAAAAGGTTCCAGGGACCTTTTCTGAAATTCTTTTCGCACCTAAGCCCCTGGAACAATATTAATACTTTTAAAAATCACAGAATAGCCCCTGTAATTTCAAATCCAATTATCTTTTGCATTTCAAATCCAAATTCAGTAAATAAAATATGTTTTCCATACCAAATTAAATTATCTACATGTTAAAACCATTTGTATACTGTTTTGAACCTTTCAAATGGTTTCAAAAATTCAAATTCAAACAACTCTTTCAAATTTGGTCAAATTCATAACCAATTCAAATTTAATTCAAATGGCACATGTTAAATATGCTTTCCATGCAAAATTGAACAAGCTTTCAAAATATAAACTTTGTTTTCTGTTTTGAATAATTAAAATTGGTTAACTAATTTAAATCTTGTTTAAATCATTTAAAATTGCAAAATTCATAACTTGGGCATAAAAATCCCAAATTCAACAAACCAAATATGTTATCCATTCCATTTTTCATGAACTTTGCAAATATCAACTTTGTGTTCTGTTTTAAATAAATGAAATTGCTGAAAACAAATGTTTCTTAATTAATGCATTTAAATTTGTCAAATTAATAACTTGCTCATTTTAAATCCATTTTCAACAAATGAAATATGTATTCCATCTAAAATGTGGTGTTCTTTCCAAATATGAAATTTGTTACCTATTTTGGACAATTAAAATTGGTGAAAACAACAAATGCTTGTGTAACTCATTTAAGAAGCCAAATTTCATAACTTAACAATTAAAATTCCAAACTTGGTAAACAACATATCAAATTGAAGCTATTATTGTTTTCTTATTGTTCTCATCATCCATGCATCATTCTAATCAACTTACACATGATGGTTAACTGTAGATCACTTAATTCAACTTTAATTCTTGGGCCCTTCTATATGCAACCCCAAATTGCATAGGGGCCCATTTAACTATGTTACCATGTCAACTAGCTTATCTTTGATGCATCAATTAAATTGTCATGCATCATCCCATGTTTGTGCATTATACCATGTTATTGATTGTTTGTCTCTCTGCGTTGTTTGTTTGCTTCTTCTCGAATAGACGACGACGTTGAGACAGACGAGGTTTACGACACTACTTCAGAGGAGTTAGCCCAGTACCAGGCTACTGAGTTTGCAGGCAAGTATTCACTCACATGAACCATTGTGTCCTTTCCACACTGGATACCGATACTTTCCGTTGTCTATTCTGCTAGCCTTAAGATTCGTTGCTTGTGTTCCGATCCTATCACATGTTATCCTGTAACCCTGATATGGCCTATCCTCCACACCTATAACCCCGTTGCTTGTTGCCTGTGTCTTACTAGTATGCTTAGGGTTGTTTATGCTCGAGTCTGATGTCCGTTATTTCTGTTACCATATTTATTATGTTCTGGGGGCTCGATGTTTAAGCAACAATATGTTAATGTATGAGGTAATGCTAATTTGATGATAAGGCACCGGCAGGAGGCCGGGTATGGTTTTGAGGCCTGCTAGTGTCAAACTCAGGAAAAGTTCTTGTCCTCTAGATCCATGATGAGCGCGCTAACCGCATGTGGGAAGCGTGTATGGGCGCCCCCCCTCAATTTGATTCGATTCGTATCTCGTCCAAATCGCCTCATTTAGTTCGGGTTTTCCATTTGCCGCATGCATATGCAGGTGCGAACCCGAGGCCAGGGTGGTAACTTTTGTAGTCGGCATTTAGGGAGACACGTTCTTAGAGTGCTATGAGGGTCCCCTTTTCTTCATGGGGCTTGATTAGCCGTGCGCTCAACTTCACGGGGTTCTTTGGGCTTGATGCGAAGAAGAGTTGGGTTGTGTTGAGTGTCTCGCTAGGTGGGTTTGATCCCCGTCTGGCGGGATATTCTTACGTGTACGGCCAAATTGGTGCATACCTGCAGGGTTAAATCTTCTCGAGAAGTCGTGTTGTCCGCGGTTATGGATGACTCGGTGATAGGGCTGGCTAATAAGGATTAGACAACTTACACCTAATTAATACTAATTTGACTAGTAATAGGCTTATGGACACAATAATTTGAACCTTCATTAATCCAACTGTGTGAGTTATCCTTGGATTGCTTCTTTGGATAAGGGGCGAGATCCATGATGGGTTTGTTTGAGGTTGTTGGTAGTTGGTTCCGATACGCTAACTTATCTCCTTTCTATTAGCCGGAAGTTGTAGCGTGTCTCTGTAGTTGGTTACTGCAGCCCGCTGTCGCACTTTTGTATCACCTATTCTTCCGTTGAACCCAAAGCATCTGTACTTGGTGTTGCCGGGCACACTTTGGTATCTTGTGCGTCTTGCTTGCCAGTACTCGTCTGTACTGACCCCTTTGGGGCTGTGTGTTCTGCAGACTACGTTTCCGAGGATCCCCATGGTGGCTACTACGTGGAGTATGACGAGGCTGCTGACGAGTAGATAGCGGACCCGGGCAGGAACCGAGACTTCGTGGATGGGCTCCGTTTCCTTTTCGTTTCCGGCCTCTTAGGCCTATTTGGATCTTGTCTGTACTCAGACACTTTGGATGCTTCCGCTGTGTTGTAATGATGACTTGTTGGGACATGTGTCCTCTGCATGATTGTATTTGCTATCTCTGCTCTAGTGAGAGCTATTTGCCACTTATTTCTATTTATTTGTATCTTAGAGATTCGTTGTGATATCACTTGTTCAAATGCCGTTGACGTACCATGTGTGTATGTTATGAAGTACGTCAATGGAAGTGTTCGGATTTCTATGGTATGGTTTGCGCAGACGATGAATAGTAGAGGTTGGTTGTCACACGTATACGTGTTGGCCTACTCGTAAGAGGTGCGGGTGCAGGTAGGCCCCGTAATCCAATCATCTACTGTTTAGCGGGCTGTGAGTATCCTATAGAAGTCCGGGTGCGACAGCAATGCCCCAACACACAATGAGTTCTCGCATTTTAGGAACCCATTGGAGAATCGCTCGCTTGATATCAATAATAAGGATCTTAGACACCCAAATAGATTATCATCTATAGCACAACCACTACGGGTATGAACCTATTTATCATACACATTCCTTTCCATATCATTACATAGCACATGGGATATGTTGAATTTTCCCGCGAAATGTTTTGGGATTTCCCTTTTTCGGCGTTTCAATGCACACGATCGATGCTTCTTGGAATTTCCATCATTCTTATGCCCTTCATGCATGAAGTTAGATTTCTTGGGATGATTGAGCTTCTACTTGTTGGTTATGGGTTATACACATCTCCTTCTTTTGGAGCACTCACCTTCTATTGAGCAAGAATCTCATGGAGAATCTTTTCACCTTTTGTACATGCGAGACACTTATTTTCAAGTTGCTTCTTCAATATCGTATTCACCGTAGGAAGAACTGCTTAAAAAATAGAAGGGTTTTTTGCACCAGAAAAACCACAAATGGAGGCTAAGCTTGAGGAATCCCTTTATTTTGAAAACTATACTTTGATGTTTTAACAAAATCATAAAATTAACCTAGAATGTTCTATTCTACCGACGTGTAAACTCTCAAATCAAAATAATCTATATTCTGGGATACACACAAATAAGAAAATCTGACAGATTTTAAGAATTTGTCATTTTTGCTCAGCTCAGAATACAAGATACTATTAGTTATGAGTTCACACGCTGATAAATACAAAAAATTTATACATTAAGGATACATAATAATTAACCGAATATTTTGTTCTAATGAAATGAAAGTAGAATCAAATGAAGTTGCTGCTAATTTGACCTAAAAATGAGGTAGTTGTTTTAAAGAGGGTGGGAGACATACTGGTGAACAATCTTCTTCTTGCTTTGACCTAGATCACTCTTTTTTTTCAATGTACGAAGAAACTCCGTGAAAAACCCAGCTATCACTCCTATGAGACTCTAACTCCCAACTCCCGATATATTCTTTAGAGTCGACCAAAAGAATAGACATGCATGTGATTTGATGCTTGGGCAAACCAATAATTCATGTTATTAACCATGCTGGAGGACAACCTGTAAGTCTTTGCCTGAAATGGGTATCCCAAGAAGCTGCATGGGGTAGCTAACTATACTGGTACAGTACTGCTGGCCGGCTCACCGGTTCGAGGTTCTTCCGTCAACAACGACTCTTGATGCTCGTATATATTTCTTCTAACATGTAAATTTATTTTTTCATCTCGTGACCTGCACCAATTAAGTACTGTTGGCCGGCTCACTGCCTCGAGGTTCATCTAACAATACTGCGGGCCGGCTCAGCGCTCCGAGGTTCTTCTACTACCTGCAACGACTCGATAGTCGTAAATATTTATTCTAACACGTAAATTCAAATTTGCATCTCGTGTCGTGTACAAATTAAGTTGACATTTCTTCAGTTACGAGGACAAGCTTGTTGTGTCGGTCAAATGCAAGCAAGACATTAAAGGGATAGTTTGGCAACAACATAAAAAACTAAACATTAATTCCATGAAACGAATTCTGATGGAGTACCGTTTGGCAACACCTGAGAGAAATGGAAAACTTGCATCCATGTGAATTGAGACTTAGACTGGTCACGGTGGGAGTAATATAGGTAGTAACATAGGTGCCACATAGGTAAAAAAGATGATATGGCGCGTATTTAATGAGAAGAGATGATGGCAATTAATATGTTACCATAACATCACACGTACAATTACACAATGAGTCCATGCCCCCAATAAATATGACACTACCATATGTTACCATCCACTAGGGAGGTAGTAAGGCCTTCCGTAATGCTACACGTATGATCGTTTCTTAGCTATATGCCACATAGGAAAAATGCTGACATTGAGTGGCAATTAATGCCGACATTCTGAATACGTCTCTTAGCACAATACTCGACGTTGTGCAGTTAAGTCTCCAATCTTGTGTGTCTCTCGCCCTATAGCTTGGCAAATGAGTTCATGGGCGTGTTGATCGGATAGAGCATAAAAATTAAATGCACAAGAGAAGTAAGAGAAATAAGAAATAACAGCCAGAACGTCACTTTCTACGTGATCACGTGGATTGGCTTTGGATATGGCTCTGTCGTTCCGCATTACGGACAACCTAACATAGGCTAGTAACATACCCATGTTACTACTCTATGATACTCACAATTGTGAGCAGCCTTAGGGAAACCAACAATTCATCTAACCAAAAATTGCAAGACGAAGATATAGCCAAAGTCCATGCTTCCATGCATCCGATTTTATGAAGCGCATTTAATGTATCATGGACTTTGGCTAAAATGCAAACCTCAAGAATTAAATTTAATGTACACTACCTCCAAGCTGTGTGGGGCAGCCAGCTGGCCCACTGTCCCGAGTTCCGCATAGGGCACCATAGTGTGTTGGGCTAATAACTGCATCTCCTAATTTTCTACTGAGAGCCCTACACCAGAACAAATAGTATTTTACAGGGAGCTCTACACACCAGAACTATGTGGTGACCTAATAGTTTTTTACAGGGAGCTCTACTGTTGGCTGGCTCACCGCACCGAGGTTCTTCTAAGGGCATCTCCAACAATGTCCATGTCATTGTAAGATAGCATGCCAACTCAGATAAAATCCTACATGACATAGTAATAATAAGGTGAGAGCATATGAGTTGTATGATATGCATCCAACAAGGTAGCATGCATGCCAAGATACTTTTTCCTTTGGTCCCACTAAATTGACTATTGGAATGGATAGATTGTACTACTTTATCAAGAAGGCTAACAACACACCATTGAGATAGTTGTATGATACATTGTTGTTTGGTGAGTTGGATCTACTATCATACGGTTACCTATTAAAGATGCCCTAACAATACTGTTGTCCGGCTCAACGCTCTGAGGTTCTTCTATTACATGCAACGACTCGATAGTCGCAAATATTTATTCTAACACGTAAATTCAAATTCGCATCTGGTGTCATGTACAAATTAAGTTGACATTTCTTCAATTACGAGGACAAGTTTGTTGTGCCGGTCAAATGCACTCAAGACATTAAAGGGATAGTTTGACAACAACATCAACAACTAAACATTAATTCTATGAAATAAATTCAGATAGAGTACTGTTTGGCAAAAACCTTAGAAATGGAAAACTTGCATCCATGTGAATTGAGGCAAACCAACAATTCATCTAACAAAAAATTGCAAGATGAAGATATTGCTAAAGTCCATGCTTCCATGCATCCGATTTTATGAACCGCATTTAATGTATCATAGACTTTGACTAAAATGCGAACCCCAAGAATTAAGTTTAATGTACACTGCCTCCAACCTGCATGGGGCAGCTAACTGGTAGCCGGCCGGCCAACTGCCCCGAGTTCCTCATTGGGCACCATAGTTTGTTCAGGCAATAACCGCCTCCCTAAATTTGACGGGGAGCCCTAAACACCGGAACAAATATATTTTTTGACGGGGGAGCTCTACACACCAGAACTATGTGGTGACCTAATGGGCTAACACATGTATACCAGCTGTTTGCCGAGTACAATTAAGGCACTCGGCATACAGGGCGGCACGTGGCGGCCTTGAAACTCATTCTTTTGTCTCCTATTTGCCGAGTACCGGCACTCAGCAAAATTCAGTGTCGATGACTGCCTTGGCACTCGACAAACAGCTATTTCCAGGCAGACGCGTTGGACACTCGTGGCTCCATCTCGTAGTTCACTCTTTTCCGAGTACCTTGTCGATGCTCTGGGCCCTTTTGTCCTCAGATGGTTGTAATCCCTTTCTTGTAATCCCTTTCTTGTGCGGAGTATCCGGGGAAATGACTCGGTAAAGTGTTTACCGACAAACCGGCCTTTTGATTTGTTGCCAGGTGTTGTGTTCTGAATGAACCACTCAGGCAAAAAAATTTGCCAATGATTTTTTGCGCTCGCCATGTGTATTTTAGGTACAATTTTACTTTGCAGTGTGAAGCTCGTGCCTGTTGTGTTTTACTACTTTTCATATGTTTAACTTGAGTAGATGCGAACTGAAATCCAACACGAAATTCCACTAGTACCTTATAACGTAATAGAAGGACATTGCATTACAAAAGTTGGAACTCAGAGTGTGCCCACGGGTGAGGTCCATCTTTGGATCATCTCAAGGCACTCCTTAGGGTGGCTCTCCGGCGCCATGTGGCCGGCGCCCATGACAGTGGCGAAGGTCAAGTTATAGGCGTACTCGGTGGTGAACCCTGCGAGCTCGCGACGTTTAGAGTACCAGGGCCTCCGTGGCGCCACCACGGGGTATCCCAGAGCCGTGATCCATGCTTGTGTGCCCACAAAGCTGGTGGTGATGTCATGGTCGCCGTTGTACACGAGCGCCCGGTAGCCGCGCTGCGTCAAGTTGCGGTGATAGGATATGGTGCTACCCACCTCATTCTGGAAGTGCGGCAGCGTGGCGCACAGGTCCCAGCTGCCAATTGTTCCCTCCCGGACGCCAAGCGTGTCCCTCACCTCTGCGTCGCCCACCCAGATATAGGCGAGAGAGTAGCCGTCGCCGCGGCACTCCACATGGAGCTTGTGCTCCTCCTGCAGCAGAAGCCTGCTTCTTCTCTCCCAGACACCTCCACACACGGGCTCCAAGATGTGGTTGGGGTTGATGACCGAGGCAACCTCGCTGATGGCCCGTAGCGCACTGCGGCACCGACCGTTCCTCCCCGGGGTGGCCACGTAGTCTCCGCGGCAGCTTCCACGTGCCGCCTCGTAGAGGTCGTCGGAGATGAGCCCCATGCCGTGCATGAAGGGGACCCTGCCACCGGTGTCGTACCTGTCGTCCGTGAGAGGGTTGCCCACCATGTACCCCACGAGGTTCAGCAGGTCTCCTCCTTGGTTGGCAATCTCCAGCGCGGCTACGGGGATGGTGTAGCCGGAGTAGGAGTCGCCGCCCAGGTACTGCGGGTTGGACGCCAACTCTGGGTGGTGGCCGGCGAGCCACTTGCTAAGGAACATCCTGAGCTGCCTGGCGGTCCCTGACTCCCTGCAAGATTGACGACGTCGTGTGCTGCTGCTTCCCGAGCATAGGAGAAGCCCGTACCCACGGGCGCATCCACGAATAGCACGTTGCTCACCTTTGTCCATGAGTCCTCGAAATAGACGAGGCGTGGGAATTCCCCCTCCACGTAGCCGTCAACTACGAACTTGAGAGGGCCGATATCGTAGAAGAGGGCGTTGAGACCGCAGCAGCCAGGGCCGCCGGAGATCCACACAATGAGAGGATCCTCCTGCGGGCTGCGCTCGGACGGGGTGAAGTAGTAGAAGAGCTCCACCTCCTCCACCTCGACGTACCCGGTCTCCAGGGAGAACGGGAGAGGGCCGTCGAACCCCTTGATGTGAGTGATGGTGTTCCGCTCGCCTACACCTACACAGCCCATCGTCATGGCTGTGAATTGCAGCAGAAGCACCACCACCACCAGCTGCTGCATCGCCATGTCTATCTAGCTAGGGAGGCAGCTAGCTGCTAAGTTAACTCTAGCTTGCTAATTAAGAGTCCAGTGGGCATTGTGGTATATATATATTGGCGCGCGCCACCCTGCAGGCTAGCTCCGGTTTAGGCGTTTTCATTTGCATGACACGAGTTTTTCAAGTAAGCACGCCTAAGCGAATTCCTTCCAATATTCTCTAGCGAAATATATATGTAAGAAACAAATGTTTCATATGTAATTACTTACTTACATGTCGGCATAAAATAAATTATTCAAATTCATTTTTTTTCTTTCGAGAATACACCTTTGGGAGATGTATTATATTTCACAGAAGAACGACAAAGATGGCCTGAACAAAGTAAGCTAACATGATACAAACACGATGCCACATAGCTTATGAGGCAACACAACAACCAAACAGCAAGTACTCTCCTTGCACCGTCTCCCATGAAGAAAGGTGGAGAGGCGACACACCGAGCTCCCGGACGGCATAACGACCGAAGGAGAAGTTCTCGGATCGATCCTGCCTCTACAATGGCGCTACCAATGCACCAACCACCCTTAAGCGCTTAAGAGACTGTGACGCCCCGAGATCGGGCACTATGTAGATTTCAGCATTTCCGCCAAATCCACATAATAACCTATTTCAGGTTGCCACTTGTGATAACATTACAACAGTTCACGAATAATCCACAACAGCAACAGAGGGGGTATATACAAGATGACTCAAACGAGTCAAGGATACAACTGATACAATACAAAGATCCAAATGACAGCGGAAGAAACAACATAGTGTCCGACTACCACTAGTGGAAACAACCCCTCTCGTCCAGGGGGCCGGGGGGCAGCTGTCCCGGTTGCAACCAAATCCGGGACAAATGCCCTGCATTGGTCCCGGTTCGTGCGCCCGGGGCAACAGGAATCGCCTGGGAGCATTGGTCCCGGTTCGTGGGGGGCATATCGGTCCCGGCTCTTGCCACGGACCGGGACCAATGCCTAGCCACAGGCCACGTGGCACGCGCATGACCTGTTGTCCCGGTTCAGTCCACGAACCGGGACCAATGCCCCCTTCCCCTATATATACTCCCCCAGCCCCCCCTCCTTCCATCTTTTTTTTTTGCTTGGAGGTGTGAGAGAGGTGTTGTGTGTTGTGTTTTTTTTTACTATGCACACGAGGTGTTCGACGAAATTCCCGAGACGCACACAAGCTCACTGAAAATGGTATCTTCGACCGAGGTTAACAAATTATCTTTTTCATCTGTAACTGATACATAAAAAAGTATTATTTGTCGATCTACTATGGTCATCTCTGTATTAATATGTATTTTGATAAACTTAATTATATGATGCAGATGGATGCACGGCAGCGATGGATGTACGGTGACCGACGCAGCCGAGTATATGGCAGGCCTGAATGCATTTCTTGCTGTAGCTCAGGCGAACAAAGATAATGGCTTCATGTGTTGCCCATGTGTTGATTGTCGGAACGTCAGAGAACATTCTTCCGAAAGAATCCTTCACGGCCATCTACTTCGGAGAGGTTTCATGCCAAGCTATAATTGCTGGACCAAGCATGGAGAAAGAGGGGTTGTGATGGAAGACGATGAAGAAGAAGAAGAAGATCCTTTGTTCCTGAATACGACGATACTGCAATGGAAGAGAATGCAGAAGAAGGAGGTGATCAAGAACAGGCATCAGAAGAGGCCGATGATGATCTTGGCCGAGTTATTGCGGATGCAAGGGAAGACTGTGAAAATAAATTGGAGAGGTTGAAGCTGGACAACATGTTACAGGATCACAAAAAATTGTTATACCAAATTGCGAAGATGGTAGCACAAAGCTCGGTACCACACTGGAGTTGCTGAAATGGAAGGCACAAAACGGTGTGACTGACAAGGCATTTGAGAGTTTACTTCAACTAATGAAGCCAAAACTTCCAAAGGATAACCAATTGCCTGAGAGTACGTACGAAGCAAAGAAAGCTCTCTGCCCTCTAGGATTAGATGTGCAGAAGATACATGCATGCATTAATGACTGCATTCTCTTCCGCGGTGAGAAGTACGAGAATTTGGATGAATGTCCGATATGCACTGCACTGCGGTATAAAATCAGAGCAGATGATCCTGGTGATGTTGACGGCGAGCCCCCCGTAAGAGGGTTCCTGCTAAGGTGATGTGGTATGCTCCTATAATACCACGGCTGAAACGTCTGTTTAGAAACAAAGAGCATGCTAGGTTGTTGCGATGGCACAAAGAAGACCGTAAGAAAGATGGAAAGTTGAGGCACCCCGCCGATGGATCGCAGTGGAGAAAGATCGAGAGAGACTTTCCAGACTTTGCAGGAGAGGCGAAACTTATGGTTTGGTCTAAGTACAGATGGCTTTAATCCTTTTGGGGAGCAGAGCTCCAGTCATAGCACTTGGCCTGTAACTCTATGTATGTACAACCTTCCTCCTTGGTTGTGCATGAAGCGCAAGTTCATTATGATGCCAGTTCTCATCCAAGGCCCGAGGCAACCTGGCAACGACATTGATGTGTATCTAAGGCCATTAGTGGAAGAACTCTTAGAACTGTGGGGCAAACCAGGTGTACGTGTGTGGGATGAGAACGACCAAAATCCATTTGACCTACGGGCGTTGCTTTTCGTGACCATCAATGATTGGCCAGCTCTTAGTAACATTTCCGGTCATACAAACAAGGGATACAATGCATGCACACACTGTTTTAGATAAGACTGACAGTGTTTTTTTGGATAAATGTAAAAAGGTTGTATACCTGGGGCATCGTAGATTTCTTCCGATCAAGCATCCCTTAAGGAAAAAAGGAGGGAAGCATTTCAGAGGTGAGGCAGATAACCGAAAGAAGCCTGAGCTCCGTAGTGGTAATGATATATTCGATATGGTCAAGGACCTAGAAGTAATCTTTGGTAAGGCTGCTGGCAGCCAACCAGTTCGTACGGCCCTGATAAGCGGGCACCCATGTGGAAGAAGAAATCTATATTTTGGGAGCTACCCTATTGGAAAGTTTTAGATGTCCGGTCTTCGATCGACGTGATGCACGTGACAAAGAATCTCTGTGTCAATCTGCTATGCTTCCTGGGCGTGTATGGGAAGTCAAAAGATACGCCTGAAGCACGGGAGGACCGGCAACGTATGAAAGACCCAAGCAACAAGCACACAGATACAGGGCGCCATTCCTTAAGCAGCTACGCTCTTACTAAAGCAGAGAAGGAAATATTCTTTGAAGTCCTTTACAGTATCAAGGTTCCGTCTGGCTTCTCGTCGAATATAAAGGGGATAATAAACATGGCAGAAAAAAATTCCAAAACCTGAAGTCTCATGACTGCCACGTGATTATGACGCAGTTGCTTCCGATTGCATTGAGGGGGCTTCTACCGGAAAATGTTCGAGTACCCATTGTGAAGCTATGTGCATTCATGAACGCAATATCTCAGAAGGTAATCGATCCAGAAAGTCTGACAAGATTACAGAGGGATGTGGTCCAGTGTCTTGTTAGTTTTGAGTTGGTGTTCCCACCATCCTTCTTCAACATTATGACTCATCTCCTGGTTCACCTATGTGAAGAGATTCATATTCTTGGTCCGGTATTTCTACACAATATGTTCCCCTTTGAGAGGTTCATGGGAGTCTTGAAGAAATATGTTCATAACCGTGCTAGGCCAGAAGGAAGCATCTCGAAGGGCTATGGAACAGAGGAGGTCATTGGGTTCTGTGTTGACTTTATTCCTGACCTTAAGACAATTGGTGTTCCTGAATCGCGGCATGAGGGGAGACTGAGGGGAAAAGGAACGCTGGAAAGAAAACAATGATACCTAGGGACGGGCATTCTTTGACCAAAGCACACTACACAGTTCTACAAAATTCTATGTTCATGGCTACGTATGTCGAGGAACACAAGAATATTGTACGGTCTGCAAACCCGGGGAAGGATGACTCATGGATTAAACGCGAACACATGGAGACTTTCGGAAGTTGGTTGCAAACACGTCTTATAAATGACACCACTGTTGAAGATCAGCTATACATGTTGGCAGGGTCACCATCTTCGACTATTGGGAGTTTTCAAGGGTACGAGATAAATGGGAATACATTTTACACGAGCTCCCAAGATAAGAAGAGCACCAACCAAAACAGTGGTGTCCGCTTTGATACAACAAACGAGAATGGAAAAACTGACACATACTATGGTTACATAGAGGAGATATGGGAACTTGACTATGGACCTTCTTTTAAGGTCCCTTTGTTCAAGTGCAAATGGGTCAACCTGAATGGAGAAGGGGTAAAGGTAGACCCGCTTTATGGAATGACAACAGTGGATCTCAACTGTATTGGTTACAATGACGAACCATTCGTTCTAGCCAATGATGTGGCTCAGGTCTTCTATGTGAAGGACATGTCTTCCAGACCGAAGAAAAGAAAAAATAAGGGAACAATTTCATCATACGATGAGCCGAAGCGTCACATAGTTCTCTCAGGGAAAAGAAACATTGTGGGAATCGGACACGACAGACATGTCAGAAGATTATAATAAGTTTGTTGAAATTCCACCCTTCACAGTGAAAGCTGACCCCACCATCCCGTTAAATAATGAAGATGCTCCATGGTTACGGCCGAAGCGATCATAAGCAAGGGACACGAAGAAAATTCAGAAGACTAGATAGTGATGTTGTTGGTGATGTGTAATAATAAACGTGGAATACATGATCATAGTTCTTTATAACGTAGTATGAACGAGATTTTGTTAACCAAAATGATATTTATACATATTATGTGATTATGAATGGAGTAGGTGCAAGTTTGACCAATAATTTGTATTGATCGGTGTTGAAGAACATGTTTCCCAATGGTGTTAATGTGGTGTCCTTATTCTCCGGTATTGGAGGAGGAGAGATAGCTTTGCACAGGCTTGGCATCCACATGAAGACAGTGATTTCAGTTGAGATAGGTGAAGTTAATAGGAGGATTTTGAGGAGTTGGTGGGATCAGACACAAACTGGCACTTTAATTGAGATTGCCGACGTGAAGTCTCTCACTAATGATAGCGTACACGGAATGCAATTCATTCCAAATTGATACTGTGGGTTGCCACTTGTCGGTGTTGAAGAACATGTTTCCCAATGGTGTTAATGTGGTGTCCTTATTCTCCGGTATTGGAGGAGGAGAGATAGCTTTGCACAGGCTTGGCATCCACATGAAGACAGTGATTTCAGTTGAGATAGGTGAAGTTAATAGGAGGATTTTGAGGAGTTGGTGGGATCAGACACAAACTGGCACTTTAATTGAGATTGCCGACGTGAAGTCTCTCACTAATGATAGCGTACACGGAATGCAATTCATTCCAAATTGATACTGTGGGTTGCCACTTGTCGGTGTTGAAGAACATGTTTCCCAATGGTGTTAATGTGGTGTCCTTTTCTCCGGTATTGGAGGAGGAGAGATAGCTTTGCACAGGCTTGGCATCCACATGAAGACAGTGATTTCAGTTGAGATAGGTGAAGTTAATAGGAGGATTTTTGAGGGGTTGGTGGGATCAGACACAAACTGGCACTTTAATTGAGATTGCCGACGTGAAGTCTCTCACTAATGATAGCGTACACGGAATGCAATTCATTCCAAATTGATACTGTGGGTTGCCACTTGTCGGTGTTGAAGAACATGTTTCCCAATGGTGTTAATGTGGTGTCCTTATTCTCAGGTATTGGAGGAGGAGAGATAGCTTTGCACAGGCTTGGCATCCACATGAAGACAGTGATTTCAGTTGAGATAGGTGAAGTTAATAGGAGGATTTTGAGGGGTTGGTGGGATCAGACACAAACTGGCACTTTAATTGAGATTGCCGAGACAGATATTGCAGGATTATAACTACTTTCGAGATGTAGTATGTGTTGACACACGGTATAGAACAAGTGATAATGGCAGGCCTCTATTGTTATTCATTGGAGTTAATCACCATAAACAACCCAAAAAAGTTTTGACTGACTGCTTTACATCGATAGGGGATGCAGTTGCTTCTGCTTGACCAGGGACTGTCCACCGCTCGGATATATATCTGTCAACGTCAGTCCTGGCTGCTTGTTCATCCTCTAGAGTCTGCTCTGCTCTGCTCTACTGCTCGTTGCGGCTCAGGTTGGTAACGGTCCATGTTTGCGTATGCTTTGTGAACTTATGGTTTGATTTGAGAATTTCAAAACTTTGATTTGATAATCTTTTGGCCGGAAGCACCTAGCAATATCTTTTAAACCTTGTTTCTCTCCATATGCTATTTGTACTTCTCATCGGCTGTAATGTTTCTCTACCTGATTCTAATTCTCCTCTGCCTAGTTTACAGATGTTTGCTCTTTTCTGTAGATGTTTCTACACTGTAAAATGGACATGTCCTGCGAAACATGCAGACAAGGCGCTGATCACCACTACTGGGACATGTCCATTTTACAGTGTAGAAACATCTACAGAAAAGAGCAAACATCTGTAAACTAGGCAGAGGAGAAGTAGAATCAGGTAGAGAAACATTAGAGCCGATGAGAAGTACAAATAGCATAGGGAGAGAAACAAGGTTTAAAAGATATTGCTAGGTGCTTCCGGCCAAAAGATTATCAAATCAAAGTTTTGAAATTCTCAAATCAAACCATAAGTTCACAAAGCATACGCAAACATGAACCGTTACCAACCTGAGCCGCAAGGAGCAGTAGAGCAGAGCAGAGCAGACTGTAGAGGATGGACAAGCAGCCAGGACTGACATCGACTCTAGAGGATGAACAAGCCACCCTACTTCTACAATGAAAATGAGGCCCTAGCTCCAAAAAGTGTATGGGTGGAAATTTCCAGAAATTTGTATGACACAGAGCCGGAGTTTGTGGATTCTAAGCACTTCTGTGCAGCTGCTCAAGAAATAGGCTACATCCATAATTTCCATAATTTATATTCAAATTATATACAAATGAAAATAATTAATAGTTTCAATAGTTAAAATAATTATTTAGTTAAACGAAAAATGGATTTAAATTTAGTTTTGCAAAATCTAGCATTTTTCATGTTGGAATTTTTGTCAAATTTGGAAGTATATAAAAGTTGTTAATGTGCAAACTTAACACTTTTCAAATTTTGGCGCTAAAATTTTGGGCGCGCAGAGGTGCACCGAAATTCGAAATTTGTTATTGGTCCCGGGCCGTGGTACCAACCGGGACCAAAGGGCTCTAGTCCCGGTTGGTGGCACGGGCCGGGACTAAAGGCCCAAGTGTATAAAAAAAGCGCGGCCCTCTCTCCAGGCCGAGCGGACACCCCAGGGGCGGGTACGAGTGGATATGGCTGGGCGAAGCCCTGGCGGCGGCGGGAACGAGTGGACAGGCTCGCCGGCGGAACGCCGGCGGGGATGGACTAGGGACACAGTAGATTAGGGGAACACAACTTATATTAAAATAGGGCCAGGGGCCTTGCTTACATAGGGCGGCGCGGCCACAGGCGGCCGGCCCCAGGCGGCCGGGGGGCGGCGGCGCGGCCACAGGCGGGCCGGCCGTTTCTTGGGGGGGGGTAGCTAGGGGCGTTGTCTATATAGAATAGGGGGGCGGCGGCGACCTAGTCCTCCTCGTCGTCGGAGAGGTGTACATAGGCGGGTGCCTGCCACAGGTGGGCAGGCGGCTGGGCAGGGCTCACCGGGGGGGGGGGCATCGGGGGCGCGTACGGCGGCGGCGGGGGCAGCACCTCCTGTGGCAGCGGCGGCGGCGGGGGCAGCTCCTCCTCCGGCGACCCCGGCGCCCAAACGCCGCCGGTCCAGCACCAGGTCATGCCATACTCCAGGCCTGGTGGGAGCGGCTGCGGCTCCGGCATGTCCTCGGACGCCTCCAGCTCGGCGTTCATGGCCTGCCACCAGGGGATGGCAGGCTCGTTAGGGGGTGGCGGCGGCGGTGGCATGGCAGCGGCGTCGGCGGCGGCGGCGGCCACGACACGCTTCCACCGCAGGATCTCGTCGTCGACGAGGGAGCGGTGGGAGCGCTCGCAGGCCTCCTCCAGTTGGGCCCGGAGCTCGGGGTCCTGCTCCCCGGAGAAGTCCTACGGCTCGTCCACGAGGAGCCATAGCTCCCTCTCCCGACCGGGCGCTGGCGGGGGGTAGTCGTCCACGTTGGCCTCGAGGGGGGCGGGGATGAAGGAGCGGCGGCGCTGCTCGTGCTCCTGCTCGAGTCAGGCGGCCCAGTAGGGGGAGCCGCGCGCGTACATCCGCTCCCTGCGGACGGGGGCCGGCAGGAGCTCGCGCCGGCGCTCGATCTCCTCGAGCAGCGCCGCGCCGGTCGGGGCAGGCGGCACTGGGATCCGCTGGGGGTTCAAGTGCCAGCCGTCCGGGAGGTGCACGTCGGAGTAGAACACCGGAGTGGCATTGTTCCAGTGCCACTCCGCCTCGTCCACCCGGACGTACCGGCGGAACCGCTTGCCCGGGGGCGCGGCGCGGGGCGGCGGGCGGGCCGCCGGAGGTGGCGCGGGGACGTGCGGCGCCCCGCCGAGGCGGACACCTCCAGGGCCGTAGCCGAAGGCCTCCGCCGGCGGGGGCGGGATGCGGCCGGCGCCGCTCGACGAGCCTCCGTCGTCGTTCCTTGGGCGCTTGCCGGAGTTCGAGAACCAGCGGGACATGGTGGCGGCTAGGGTTGCTTTGCCAGGGACGCGGCCGGGGTGGGTGGGTTGTACGGGCGGCGGGGGGCCTTTAAAAAGGACCCGGGGTGGGCTGGCATGCCAACCGGCGGCCTGAACATGGCGGCGGTTGCAGGCGGCCATGAATGCGGAGAGCCGAGGCGTGGCGCGTGGGGAGTGGGGCGCGGGAAGCCGAGGCGGGGCGGGAAGACGAGGCGGACAGCGGCCCTTTGACCGTCCTTCGGTCTTAGTTTAAGGGACCAGGCGAACCAGCCACCAGGCCGCTGGCCAGTGGCCCCTGTTGACTGGCCATAATAACAGACGCGGGCCAGTGGGCCCTTCGAACCGTTGACTGTCCATATTAAAAGACGCGGGCCAGTGGGCCTTTTTGACTAAAAAATGTGTCAGTGGGCTTAATTAAAGACGTGGGCCTGGATCGGTTGGGGAAGGGGAGGCCGGTTGGCGATTGCGAGACAGGAGAAAAAAAAAACGAACAAAAAAACCTGCCGCGGCAGGGAAAATGGGCGGACTTTATTATTTTTTAATGAAGTCATCCATCCCGGTCCCTAAAACGAACCGGGACGAACTCCCTCGCGGTCCCTGGCCCAGAGTCGCCACGTGGGCCAGCCTTACCATCCCGGGTGCTGGCACAACCGGGACCAATGGGGAGGGCCATTTGTCCCGGCTAGCCCATCCCGGTTGCGCAACCGGGACAAATGGCCCTTACGACCCGGGACAAAAGGCCCTGTTTCCACTAGTGTACGGACAAGATACAAATTGGACTAAGAGTCCTGAAGATAACCGATGGTGTCCAATCCCTGTCCAGGCCAAGCCGGAGGGATTCCCAAGCTAACGTCGTCAGACTTCAAACCTGTTGACTGCAATGTGGAATATGCAGCCACGAAATGGATTCGTGGGTCAGTACTATTAAGTACTGGCAAGTGGATAAACCATACTCACAAGATACCAGCGTAACCAATCATCACAAGATACAAATACTTTGGGTACAACGGAAAGAAAAAGTGGGTAGTGCAAAGAAGCGGCAGCGGCAGCAGCAACAACTAGAGAGACACGCTACAACTCCCGACTATTAGAGAGGGATAAGAGAGCGCGACAAAACCAACTATAACTACTCACCAAACAATACCCATCCAGTGTTACCCCCTACTAAGGAAGCAACCCCAAGGATACTCACACGGTTGATTAATGTGACATCCATTTTTATGGTGGAGGTAATCTATATTACTAGTCAAGTTATCATCGTTAAGTGTAAGTTGTCTGAGTACTTGTTAGCCAGCACTTTCACCAAGTCATCCATAACCGCGGACAACACGGCTTCTCGAGAAGATTAACCCTGCAGGGATGCACCAATTTGGCCGTACACGTAAGAATAACCCGCCAGATGGAAATGCACTTCCACCAAGCGAGGCACTCAACACAACCCAACTCTTCTTCGCATCAAGCCCAAAGAACCCCGTGCAATTGAGCGCACGGCTAATCAAGCCCCACGAAGAAAAGGGGACCCTCATAGCACTCTAAGAACGTGTCTCCCTAAATGCCGACTACAAAAGTTCCACCCTGGTGCCAAGGGTTCGCATCTGCATATGCATGCGGCAAATGGAAAATCCGAACTAAATGAGGCGATTTGGACGAGATGCGAATCGAATCAAAGTTGCGGGGGGCGCCCATACTCGCTTCCCACATGCGGTTAGCGCGCTCATCATGGATCGGAGGACAAGACCCTTTTCCTAATTAAGGTCGACACTAGCAGGCCTCAAAACCACGCCGGGCCTCCTGCCGATGCCTTATCATCAAATTATTATTACCCAAAACATTAACATGTTGTTGATTGAATTGAAACCCAACTATCGACTAAACAGATGATAAGACGGACAACAAGACTTGAGCGCAAACAACACTAAGCATGCAACTACGACACGAGGGCCGACAAGGTAAACAAACAACAGTTAATAGGAAGTGGAAGGAAGGCTATATCATGGTTGCAAGGTAAATATATTATAGGATCGAGACACAAGCATCGAATCATAAGGCCAGAATAAAGGCAACGGGAAGAATCGGTAACAAGTGATGAAAGGCAGCCATAGGTAGCAAGTGAGTATACTTGCCTGGAATCCAGCAAGTAGAGGTACATCCGAACTTGTCGTTGCTCACATCATCTCAACGTCCTATCCGCGAAGAAGCAACGAACTAGAACAAACACCGGATGCAACAATTACAACTACGGCAAAAGATCCGGCATGATCCTATTTTATAAGCATGACATGCGAGATGCAACTTAGGCAATTTAATCGGAACCGGAGTCCGGACAAATAGAGATTGGTTCAAGTTATTTATCTAACCATCAAATTAAATGTTGTTTAGCATGGAGAACAATAAAAAGGTGAGCTAGGCAAAATTAAATGGAATATGGCGACAATTTAATTCAAAATGCCCCAACACATTCAATATGTTGATGTTAAGTGAACAAGCATAACAAAAGCTAAAGTGCACATTACAAGATGCAGACAGGTGCATGGATGGCATGAACAGGTTAATTGCATTTTTCTGATATGAAAACATATTTTATATGTGTCATTTGAATTAAATTTGAATTAGTTATGAATTTGACCAAATTTGAAAGAGTTGTTTGAATTTGAATTTTTGAAACCATTTGAAATGTTCAAAACAGTATACAAATGGTTTAAACATGTAGAGAATTTAATTTAGTATGGAATACATATTAAAAATGTTGAATTTGGAATTTGTATGCCCAAGTTATTAAGGTTTGAAGTTTGGATGTAAATCTGTAATTTATTTTAATGGCCAGGGACTAGATGGTGAAGAAACTGTGGAAACAGGGGCCTCTCTGCGAGATCTGTGCTCATAAATTGGAGCTGCACAACGCCACAACGACCCTAGGTCGCTGACAAGCGGGCCCGCGCCACGCTGGCGCACACGCAGGCACGGGTGGAAGCTGGGGTGGCCACGGGGGTCACTGACATGTGGGGCTCGGCTGCGCGCGTGGAAAAAAGAGGAAAAAGGGGTGTGCGGCCGGTGGGTTTTGAACTCGGGATCTCTCCCTCGCGCGGATGGAACCCAGCCACTGGGCTACTGCTACGGTTGTGAATAGATACGGATCTGAGCCGATATGAGGTGACAAAACGCGGAGTTTTTTCCTACTGACGAAACTGAACCTATGTGCGACGGGGACAGGGATTTCGCCGGCGATTCACGGCCACCACGATGGTGCTGCGCGAAGGCAGGCACCCAGAACATGGGGAGGGGTTAGGGAGAGGTCCAAGAGGCGGAGGCTCACCTCGGGGCACCGGTGGAGTGGACGGGCTCGAGGAAGACACGCCGGACCTGACGGAGACGGTCACGGGCGACAGTTGCGCGCCGGGAAGAAAACGGCGACGGCGTGGCGCCCCTGATGCCTCCCCGCGCCGGCCAAGGAGACGGAGCCGACGAGGAACATGCCACGGTTCCATTCCCGCCGGAACAGTGGCCTGACGATGATCTCCGCGACTGCGCCATGCCTACCAAGATACGACCACTGCTGCTCTTCTCGAGTTCAGACAGAGGTTCAGAGAAACGAATCGGGGAAGGATGGAAACAGAGGAAGAAGAGAGGTGAGGGAGTGGCGGCGCAGGAGGAAGGAGAGGGAGTGGTTGGGCTAGGGTTTGGGGCTGGAGAGGAGGCTTTAAGGTGGGGGGAGCAGGTGGAGGAGGGGTCCATGGTGGGGGAGGGGACAACGACATGCCCTCCTCGTGCTCCCTGTCCGTACGAGGGAGAAGGTCAAGGTGGGTTGCGAGGCTAACGGGCTGGGGTGGTAGGTGGGCCACTTTGGCCTGCCTCCCCCTTGATGATTTTGTTTCTTTTCCTTTTTTTTTTGTAGAAAGGAAAGAAGAAAAGAATTAGAAGGTTTTAGGGTTTCAGTAAAAAGGGATTTTTATAATCCAAACCATTTTTTTAAATTCCAATTCAATTTGTATTGCAACAGATTGAGTTTGAAACAAGGGTGAACTTTTGAATTGCTAAAGTTGGTTTGAAATTTGAATTTGTTTGAAAGCAAGTGAAATGCATATGATGTATGATGCCATGCCAAAAGGAAAACAACCAAATCTAAATGGGGCGGGGGGGAGGGGGGGGGAATCCCCCGGGTGTTACAGAGACGACGAGTGAGCAGCAGGATCATGCCACCTTGGAGGAGAAACAGTACCGTGTGAAAACAAATTATAAGAAGCGTGCCCGGACACGCTGCCAAATTCGGGCTGCTGGTAAATTTATTAAAAAGCGTATGATCCGGGCACGCTTCCGGTAACTAGTTAAAAGGAAGCGTTCGCTCCATCTAAGATACTGTCGCTAAGGTCGAAGAGATGAAGCGGGCTACCGGGATCACACGCTGCGGGTAATTGGTGGACCTCCAAATTGTGCGTACATGTACACGCTTCTAGTATATTTTTCGTATTTTTATGTTTTGCTTTTTAATTGTTTGTTGCTGTATTTATACAGTACATTAGACATGTATTACTTTTTGCTATATTTAGACCATACAGTAGACATGTATTTAGCCGTCATAGTTGATATAAGTATCAAAATACAAGTCTCGAATAGTTTGGATAGAGAGGCACACATGTCTCATCATATAGAGACACACATAGTAGGTTTAATAATCAATGTACAACACAAAATCTATGATGGATAGAATTTTGAACGATTTTGTGGAGTTTTCTCTTGAACCGGTCCACCTATGCATCCGCCCACTCGGTGTACGACTTCTTCTTCTACACGCAACACATACAAATTAATAGATAATATGCAAAAAATAATGTTATGAAACAAAAATAATCATAACGAAAAACATGATCATTCGAAAGTACATGTAGTCAACATAATTAGGAAGAAAGTTTAGATTTTCATTGTCACCTCCTTACTTGCGCGTCACGGGCATATCAAACAAAACTTCACCTATCTTTCTGATCGCGGAAGTACTCCTCCATGTGATGAAAGACATAGTACACATCCATCGTCCAGTCATTGTTTTACGGCATGTGAGGGTTACGTACTTAAATATTGTAGTTCCTCTTATATATTTATTTTTACAATAGGTCCTCCAGTTAAGTTGTAGCCGGCGAGAGCGTTATTCAGAACTAACTTCAAAAGCTCATAGTCCTTCGGATCCGCGTCTCTCTTCGAGTCCACAATCTTAACAACTCAGTTCGTCGGGTCCAAAACGAGGAGGTCGTGGCGTCTACGCAAGAACGACCGAATAGACCATCTCATCATCAAATTAACTTCATGCTTGTAGAAGAATGGTGGAAATCTAGAACTTACTTGATAGAGCAAGGCACCAGTATGATATGGTCGGCTTTATATGCCACCATGAACTTCTGCATGTACTCCCTCGTAGTGTTACGGCCGGATTCACTATTTATGAAGATTTTTGTCATGTTGAAGGGGTCCGCTATTGCGACTCCTGGGATTTCCTCTCTTGTGACCGTGGCGGCCATACAGAGCGTATAAAGGCGTACGAAGATAGGACGGAGATGTTGAAAGTGGTAGATGTCGAAAATGTTCTCAAACCCAGATATAACTCGTCCGCGGGTATGTAGCGCAAAATTTCAAGTTATTTGGCACCTTAACCGCGAAAAGCGGATACAATTGATCTTTTTGTAACTTAAGGTACTCCTCTATTGACAGGATAGCCGTATGCAGTTACAGGAGATCCCACGTGTGTGTGCGAGCGCTGTAGGCGGTAGGATCGGGTCACCAGAGAGATGATGTTTACATGCACCCCTGGCAATCATGGCATTAATCGGTGCTGTATTCTAAATTGTCTGCCTCATGACAGATTTCCCCTTCTTATCAAGTCTTTTCCTCCCCTTTTCGGAGCCGACTGTGTGGACGCACCAACGGCAAAGGCCTCCTCGACCGTTCGCTTAAAACTATCGGGGTTTATATATTTTTTAATTGGTTCCGTGAAGACGTCATCTGGAGCCGTTTCTTGGGAACTGCGAAACATCAGAAACTTCTTCGACTAAGCATGACGTTCCTTTTCCGGGAGATCCTTCACAAGAGCACATCCAGAGTCACAGCAGGCAGAAGAATCATCGTCAACATGCATATTGGCAATGTCATATACAGGGGCATCATACTCTTGGGTCAAATTCAGGGGCATCATCATTGGCCAAGTTATCGGCATGATCAATCATCGCCGCCGCTTACTTTCTGCTCTAGCCATGAATGGATGGTGTTGGCGGTTAACTTGTCTGGAGATGGACCGACGTGTCATCAGGTATTCCCTATCGGGTTATCTTCTCCAAATGGAGGTGGCTTTTCGGCCACAACAAAGGCCAACCATTGCTTTGTTCGAGCTTTATGGGCGGACTTCTCGCAAGGTGGCCATCGAACATGACCCTCTTCGTTACTGGTAACACACGGCAATAGAAATCCTAAACAACATAGGGTCCATGGGTTGTATGTCGAATGTGTGGGATGTTGGTTGCTCGATATAACCCTTTGCAGCGAACTCAAACATCTCGTCTTTTGCCACCGAGGCAAGTATTACGCATGGAGTACTATTGGCCTGTGAAAACCCATATGATGTCAGACAAGGTGATCGAACAACAAAGGAAAGAAGAACAAATTTATGTATCATACAACACCTAATTACCTTGAGGGCGTTTAGCTCTTCTAGTGGAGACATACGAAAGTCGCGCATGCCCTCGACAACGGAGGGTCTTCTCTGATGTGCGGTGGCTGGCGGTATTTGCACGTCGGGAAACGACATGCCCTCAACACTACTACGAAAATGGATATAGGTGAAAGGCTAGCTGTGGCGCATTGTACCGTAGGGCGACATGCCTAAGTAGCCGTGGCGCACCACACATCTCGGTGCGCCACGCCCAAGGGCATAGCCGTGGCGCAACGGACTGGACATGCCCCACACCTAAGTGGGGGCCAGGAATAGCAGTGGAATGCCTAGCACGTGGTGCGCCACGGCGAAGTCAGATAGGTGTGGCGCACAAGAGCCGGAGCGCCACGGCTATGCCCTCCGTCTATAGTCAGCATAGTCGTGGTGCACCATGCTCTTGTGCGCCACGCTCTTTGACATACCCGTGGTGAACCAACTGCCCTGGCACCCCCTTTAAGTATTTGAACCACCTCCCACCTCCCATTCCCCCCTCTTCATCCCGTTTCAGATCTAGTCGTCCCCCACTTTCTCACCACCACATTTTCCCCATTTTTCCAGCTTTTTAACCTTGTTTAACCTAATTTATTTGATATATATGTGAGGGGAATCTCTCCTAAGCAATCCTCTCTCCACTATCTCACTTTACCACTCCTTCTACTCTATCATTTTCACTCCCTAGAGCCACACACACTTTCTCAGGCTCTCTCAACAAGATATATAGTGGGTGAGTCGTTGGAGGATATTTATATATATGGTTGCCTATATCTATGTGTTAAGGTTGTGTTTCGCACGTGCGTTTTTGTGTGAGAGCGAGAGCGAGATGGTGGGACCGCGACTATATATATACCTATACAAATATAACAGTATTCCGTACACGTGCTTGGGCACCATGCACTAGTGGAAACAAAGCCAAAGGATTTGACCTTTAGTACATGTTCAGTTAAAAACCGGTACAAATGAGTGTGTAGTACCGGTTCGAACGGGTATGGTACTGGGCACGGCTAATGCCGGTTTGAACCTTACCGTTTGTACTGGTTGGTGGCTAGAACCGGTATAAAAGGGGTGTGGCAACCATTCTCCTGGTGCAGGCACCTTTGGTACCGGTTAGTGGCAAAAACCGATACTAAAGCGGTGTGGCAGGGATACTATGGCGACCTTTCGCCTGGCGTTGGGCACCTTTGATACCGGTTGGTGGCTAAAACTGGTACCAAAGAGTCAATCGGTTTGCCTCCCGCGCGTATGAAGTCGCGAACTGCGCACAGTGCGCGCCATTTGTTTATTTTCGTACGGTTTGCCTCTCCTCCTCTGCTCCCTCTCTCTTGCTTCTTCCTCTAGTCCACCATGGATTCTAAAATATCCACCTCGTTGTGCTTCGTCCAGGACTCGTTGATATCGAAGGATTTCCATTTATACTTGTGGTTGTATTATCCCATGGTATTGTAGTTCTCTTACTTGTACTTTTCCTACCACATAAAAGCACACCAATATTTGTGTAAGTTGAATGCATGTATAATTGTACAGGCTAAAAATACAAACATTTGCATAATTGGAATGTTTACCTTTTCTTTGTACCATTTAAAGGGCAACCGGCTTGCCTACGTCCTATCTCTTGGCAACATTTGCACCTGTTTTTACCTCCCGTATGAACCTTTTTTTCCTTGATAACCACTTCCTGTACATGCCTTGATCCTCAATTTTCTAGGTCTCCCTCTCCCTCTTTTAGATATGGGCGGTTTCAACACAAATCTAGGATCAACACTAGGCCACTGAGACTTCCCTGTTAGTGGTTCTATTTCCCCTTGATATGCTGCTCTGAATCTTGCCACCGAGTAGTAGTTGTGCACAAAGTCTTCTAGTTTGATTTTGTGTGCAACTAATACAACCAAAGCATGCTGTCATGGCTTGCCTGTGTGCTGCCATTCTAGGCAAGTACACTCATGTTTAAGACACTTGACTACATGTCGAAGATCATTTTGTGCAGTATCTTTGACCTCTGCACTCAGCTCGCCAGATGCACGTGTCTTAAGATGGCCTAATCATCCAGAACGAACATTCAACTCTTGTATAGCTGGTAGTATTTTACCTTGTACTCTTGCTCCCATTGCTCTCCTCTTTTTAAAAAGAATCATAATTTTCTGCCTCATCTTATCAACTAGTTGTGCAGTAGGTAAATCCTTTATACCTCTGATCCAAGAGTTAAAGGTCTCTGCAAGATTATTAGTTATGGAGTCCCACTGATATCTGGATTGAACCCACATCTGAAAAAGAAAGAGGAATTAAGTTTGTGCAGTAATAGTGAAGTAATGAACATGACATTGACATTAGCTAAAAAAATGCACCTCATCCATAACAAATTATGGTACTCGAATAGGTATGGTGCTACCTTAATGCTTGCTGCAAATATTTTGCTCATGTGGTGGTCAAATATCTCTCTTTCATATGCCCTGGCTGCTAGCCACATTCAGTTATATACTTTGTCACAAAATTTATTAACAAGATTTGCCATAAGGTGCTTAATACACTCCCTTTTCTCAGCATTAGGGAAAACATCCCTCACTGCATTCTCCAAACCTTTGCAAGCATATGTGCACACAGCCAATAAAGGACGATCACATATTGCCTTCTTCAGTCGAGTCATAAACCATGTCCAATTTTCAGTAGTTTCTTCATCAAAAAATCCGAATGCTATTGGAAAAATCCAATTGTGTCAATCCAAAGCTGTAGCCGTGGCTAGTTTCCCATTCCACTTGCCATTTAAATGTGTCGAACCTATACTTATGATGGTCTACAACCACTCAAAAATCCATCAATGCAAGGCTTGAGCGCAATAAAGAATCTATTGAAGTGTACTTCTCCATCGATATTTTTAGTGTCAATCTCAATAACACTTTCTAGAGACCTTAGATCTATCTCATCCTTGAAGCTATAAAGAAATTGAAAGCTTTCTTCCCAAGTACCATGTAGTTTACTCATTGTTGTTTCTCTCGCCTTCCATACTGTCCAATATTTAAGTGTGATACCAAAGTCCTCTTCCAACTTATCTAACAGTTTTGTGGCACTCGTTTCAAGCTTCTTCCTCAATATAGGCAGTGCCCTCTCAGCAATCCAACTCTGAGATGACATACTAGATGGTTTCCTGCTGGTGGTTAAACATTCGTGATCGAGCCCTACATTTGTCACCTGCAAATAGAAGTATAAGTAAATGACAAGAGAAAACAAGTACAAGTAGTAACAAATGATAAACAAGACCAACAATAAAGAAAAATAGCAAGATTAGTACCATGATAAATCCCTTGTGTTGCACTTTTTTAGCTTTAATCTTCCACTTATATCCTTCAGCTTTTACAAGCACCCTCAAACCTACCCGATTCAGATCTTAGAGTTTTTATGCCAAACTCCCCCATGATTCCATATTGTTTTGCATCCACTCTTAATGCCTCCATGGAAGGGAAGGTGACTCCTTCCTCCATATTTGGGTTATCCATGTCATAATCAATGTTCTCCTCCTCAGATACACGATCATCAACTGGAATGGCTGCACCTTCGATCTCAACATCTTCATAATTCATATTTTTCTGTGATATCTAGATTAGCGCCATGCGCATTCGTGGCATCAATACTTTCATCATTCAATGAAGTGGCTTCCATTTGTCTCTCGTCCTCGTCCCTCAAGCCAAGAAAAGTGAACATATGATCCTCGGACACAGGAACATTAAATCCATCATCATTTTGTTCAATGACAAGACTAGACCAGTCCACGGCCCCGAAGTCCGTTGTCGATGCATTAGCACCCTCGTCTCCAATATTGGTGTTGGCGTCCAACATTTCCTAAATAACACAAATCTTTACCTAATAATAAAGGAGCTAAGGCTTCCTTCGTTCGTTCCTTGGTTGGTTCGTACGTCAATCGTGAAGGATTAGCTTCGTACGTCAAGTTTAGCTCGCGCGTTGTGCACATATCCATCGTAAGCTAAGGTGGTACTCAATTTTCCTGTTGCAGCGCCTTGTGTTCTCGATCGCTACACTGTTGGGCCTAAGATGCACTGTTGGGCCTGCGTAGGATGGAAAGGTTGCTCAGATGCACTATTGGGCCCTTCTACTCCTAATACAAACAATGATCCGAGAGGAACTAATCTACAGCACGAGCCACGGGGCTCTTCAGACTCCTATACGAGAACCACGTCCGAGACGAACTATGCTTGACTTACCGCGCGCCCCTGTATAAAAATCGATGGAATCCCTTGATCAAATCGAAACCCCAGCTAGAAATTGCCTAGCCTGCAGTTCTGGCCAACTTGTCATTGGCACGCCTCGAAACCCCAGCTCGAAATTTCCTAGAGTAAAGTTCTGCCCAGCTTGCCATTGCCACGCCTGAAGATCCGCTCCAGCTCGCCCAGATTGCCATTGCCAGGCCTAAAGATCCGCTCCAGCTCGACGTTCGCGCCGTTCTGCTAACCGGAACTATCGGTCGTCACTGCTTAGTCTCGCGACCCCGCGGGATACGGTAATCACTTCACCCGATGATTGCCTGTTACGAAAGAATGGTTATTACATGTTGTAAAGAAGAACTAAGACAAATACAGTTCACAAGGCCAAAAATTTCAGTTCTTCCTCAGTTCATATTTTATAGATGCTCAATCAGCTCTTGATATTCTATTGTTCAGTCACGCCATTATAATTAGTTAAAAGGACATTCTTCTCAGATTTCTTTATGCAATCCCTATTACATCATCCCTTCATTAGTCATTGAATCTGGTATTAGGCCAAAAAATGCCCGCTTTGCTTTTGTGTTGATCGGTTTAGTTCTTCCTTAGTTCATATTGAATACCAGTGATATTTATCAAACTGAGTCATCCAGAAATACCCTGCCTTATGGTGCTTCAATACGCATGCACAAAATTATATACAATAGGCAGTTTTACTAAAATGGTAGGCTAAATTTACGAAAATATATACAACACACAGATTTACTAAACTGCTCGGCAAAACATTAGCTATTAACATCAAGTGAATACACTACCTGCACAACTCTTAATCTCTGTTATATTATAATAACTGACTACCACTGATATTAATTAAACTGAGTGGTTTGTATTTCAAAATTACCTGTACATGGATGGACCTCTAGAAAAGCAACTATCCTTCCTGTATATTTGCACCAGATTGGTGTAAGCATAAAATTATAATGGCTGACATGAGTTTTCTTGTGGTTGCAGAAAATGGAACAAAACGTTGAAGCAAATATTATTGAGGATTTCGATGAACGGCCTTCAAAGAAAGTAAAATATTCTGAATCAGTTGTTTTGAATGAACCATTGTCATCACCTGCCATATCAACATCATCCGTGGTTTCTGAATATTCTGACTCGGAATCAGATAGTCAGATAAACGATGATCCAGTGCCATCACCAACCAGGTCGCCGTTATCTCCAGCGTCTGCATTGATGAATGAAGAAATAATTTCAGAAGATAGTGATAAACAAACAATTTCAAAGGATGCTGATAAGGAGTCAGATGAACCAGAACCTATAATAAATAATGTAATTTATGATTACCTCCCACAAGGTAAAATATTGTTTCTAACTTCTATACCCACTCTTTTATTATAACTATATCATGCTATATTCAATATATTATTGCTTCAATTTATTTAACTTTTTTTGCAGATTATGCATTGACCGACCAGGACGATTGTGCTCATTATGTTATAGAGGAAGCTTATAAAGAAGATATATTGGTGGAGATAGATGGCATACGTGTCAAACAATGTTATTTGGTGTGCTTGCTCGATAAAGACAAATGGCTAGACGATGAAGTAAGTAGCCTTTACTAACAATTACATAGCTTCTGATTATTAGATACCCATTACCAACATTTTTTTGTTATTATAGGTAATCAGTACATATATAGGTTGTATGAAGGACCAACTATGCGCGCAAAAATCAAAATGATGGTAAAGTGTATTATGAGAATCCCTTTGTTACCAGACTCTTAAAACGAGATGGCGAAATTGGAATAGATGGACCTAGCTGTATGACAAAGGTGGTCAAAAACTATCTCAACCATGACTTGGTAACATCAATATCCCTGATTGTCAAACTTTAGCTTTAGCAGATTTTTTAATTCGTGATTTTACATCTTTACAAATAACTCTCTGTCTTGATTGTAGATTCATCTTCCAATAAATATCAGGGACTCGCATTGGTATTTAGCTTCCATCAATGTTGAGAAGTACGAGATACAAGTACTTGACTCATTGTGCTGGAAGCACAGTCGAGCTGACCTCGCTACTACGGTTAGTTACTATACTTTTGTGGATGGACCTCGCTACAATCAAGTATTTTTCCTCAAATTTTGTGGATGGATCTATCGCTTAGGTGTATCGTTATTTTACAGCTACAAGGACTACAATATCATTTGGACATTCTTAAAAGTCAAGAAAATTTGAGTATTCATAATTGGAAAGACCTTGATGTTACTAGATGGCCAATTACAGAACAACTACAAAAACGACTCCAGAAAGACAGGTATATATAGCACATATTTTATTTATAATGATACCTATATAAAAATATTATGACTGATGTAAAGTACTTATTTTTTTCTTTTAATTATGTAGTTCATCTTGTGGTTTATTTATGCTTAAATTCATGGAATATTGGACTGGACATACACTATCTAAGCCGATTACACAGGTAATGTGTTGTTTTCTTATAATTCCGTTTCGTTTCATTGATATTATTATATGCTAATATTTGTTTGTCACCGCAGGAAATGATTACTTCTTTTAGATATAAGTTAGCCGCAATACTATTATGTTGGAAAAATAACAAGGCACCATCGACTACAATGCTTGAAATCGATGACACCAAGGAAGATCCAAATGATTGTATAATGTCGGACATGCCATTTGATAAGAATCAATCAAAAGAATCAAACACAATATATGTTGAAAACAAATATCAATCGCTGATATATGTTCTTTCTAACATGAGCCTACATGAGTTAGTCGGGGGACGTTGCAGCTATATCAAATCAATCAATTCTGCAGAAGCTTTAGAGTAAGCCACTATATATTTTGTATTGCATATAATTTTATTTTAGCAATTAACAACATATGTTATCTTATTTTCTTTTTCACAATGATTTACAGCAAAGTTTGGATACAAAGCGCTCAGCCACATCCCATTAGTTTGACTCTACGAAAACTACAAGAAACGCTACACGAAGAGTTGCCAATGGACCGCGATTGCGTCAATTTGGTCGTACGGAAAATTATGTTCGAAGACATCTAAACGGTTAAAAGGAGAGGAGGATTAATAGCCAAACATTATCTGGACATGCAATTTTGGGTATATTTTATATCCACTTCATTTTTCTGTCTACATATATATACTGATTATTTTTATCACCTTTCTAATCAATACTTTACAATTTCCAAGATTACTGCTGATTATGGACGACATCCAGAATACCGAAAAAAGTTAGATATGGAACAACTAGCTTATTCTGTTCGCAGCTGGCCTGGTATCAAGTATAGTGTTTCATCATGCAAATCGGTAAGATAACTTCACTATAAGTGTCCCCACAATTATTATTTTTCATATATCTAATATCTAGCCTTGCTATTTTCAGATTTTCATTCCAATATAATCCTACCATGATTTTATTCTATTCATACTGGATAAGGATACCAGAACTGTCTACATTTTGGATCCTACTCCTATTGATCCAGTGTATCAACTCAACCCACTAGCAAAATATGTGCATAGACTTTTAGGGATTGCTCAATACTTACCGAAAGCCATGTCAAAGGAAAGCCCTAGGTCTACATGGAACGAGAATATTTTTCTATGGCAACAAAAAGTAGTACATGATATTGCGGGTCACAAAAGGTAACATTTTTTAGAGAGAAAGACTATGTATAGAAATATTTAATGTACTGACTATTTTGACATTGAGTACTAATTTATTCTTATAATATATAGGGAATTGTCTGGTTATCTTGTTAGCCTCTTCATGTCCACATGGGAAGATGTAGAAGTGCACCTGCCATTTTTTAAGGTTAACATCTTAAGCATTTAAATATATTTTTTTATAAAATGTGATTGGTAATCTTATTCTTTTACTAAATATGATCAATGTATAGGATGGATATGAAATCAGAAAGCAGATTTTGGGACAACTATTAACATTCAAGGAGAACGACTGTGAAGACAACATGCCTGCTGGTGTCTTAGATTTCATCAATTGTATCCGGAAAACCCAAACTAACATGAATTTCAAGACCTGAAGATCGCAAGGAAACAAAGACCAATAAAGAAGCCACATCTCCAGCTGCTGCTCATCAACTATCTCCATGGTCCTAGAGGCTGTCACGCACTCCTAGAATTTAGAACTACCTAGGTTTAGCCAATAGTAATGTTTTTCTTTGTGTTCAAAACCTGGTACTTGCCTTAAAGTCGGTTATTGTACCAATACGTATTTTTTCTATCAATTCCAAGTGAGGCAAAGATACTTCATGTTTTCATCTAATATATATCTCCCATATAATCCAATCATGTTTCCTAGCTTGTGCAGTACTGTATTCACTTCAAAAAAAAAATTGTCCATTCAAGGCACTACAGGCCGCTGACTTTTCATCCTACGTTGCAGTACATGAGAAAGTGCAGACAACCTCCTAGGGATGGATCCCCAAAATAAAAGAAAATTTTATATTTAATAGAGCCATAGTATCCCGTGTAATCAAGCACATCAGGCTGCTGACTTTGCATTCTACGTTGCAGTACATGAGCAAGTGCAGACAACCTCCTAGAGGTGGATCCAAAAAAGAAAAGAAAATTTTATATTTAATAGAGCCATACGTATCCAGTATAATCAAGCACATCATGATGTTCACAATTCAGGAAAGTCATTTAGTTGATTGCAGCAAAACCAAGATATTCAGTGATGTGGTATCTTCAGGCAACAACCAAATGTAAAATAATAGGACATTATTTGGTTTCTACAAAGTCAGCCATGTAGAAGAGGAAAAAGGCCAATTCAGGCAAATCATTTAGTTGATTGCAACAAAACCAAGATATTGAATGATGTGGTATCTTCAGGCAACAATCGAATGTACAATAATAGGAAATTATTTGGTTTCTACAAAGCCAGCCATGAGGAAGAGGAAAAGATGGAGAGGCTGGAGTATATCCAGCAGAGCTAGATCGATTTGAACCCCGACGCTCTCCATGTCGCCCGCACAAGGAGGCAGCGTGGAAAAGTGTGTCGTTAGCTTCGTCGTTTCCGTGCCGATGCCTCCACCTCTGCTTTCGGAGGACACATATGCAAGGAACCCAGCAAACTCCACGAAGTGCCTCTCGGATGACGCGACGAGTGGTTCACAGGATGGAGTGGGCTTCCTGCTACCTACCAGACCATGATGAGGACGCTGCCTCTAGGTGGCACGGGCAAGCGAGGACGCACCAAGTGGCTTGTCACCGAGGAGTCGTCGCCATTGAGCCTGGCATGCCCATCTTGGCCTACACGCTGATGGAGTACCTGCGGCTATGTGATCTAATTATTTTTATAGTCACACTGGCTTGCTGTTGTCGAGCCCTGCTTGCTCTGCTTGTTGTGCGTGCTAGCTCTGGCCCTCTGCTTGCTATGGTGCAGATTATTGCAGGTTACTGCTTCATGTAGGTGTTGTTCTCGCGTGCAAGGGCAACCGACGGCCAAATAGCAATGAAATACGATTCACAAATTGAAATTGAAATGCAAACAGAGGATAGCTGATTTTTCTCATTGATGGTTCAGTTACCTGGAACTGGAAGATCCACTTGTTGGTGATGAGGAACTGGAAGATCCACTTGTTGGTGATGATGACGGTATGGAGGCAGTCCTGATACGGTGCCAGACTCAGAGATGAACTCCTACTCGGCCGCATCGCCGGACACTCAATCTCCATGCTCACCGCTGCCAGCGCACCCCCATTCACCACCAGCAGCATCCGGCAATCAGCGCAAATGAATACCAATCCAGCGCCATGCAACAACGGACGCCGGTCCAGCGCCATCCTAGATGCGATTCTTGCTCCGCCTCTTCTTGAGCTTCCTCGCGCACTTGTTGCCGGCTGCTTGAGCCGCGGCATCCCAAACACCAGTACCGACGCCTCACTGGGGCGAGGCTATGGCAAGTGGGGTGGGGTGGCGTGGAAGAACAGACCGTCGAGCCTGAGCCCCAAGCACCTAAGCGGGAGTGGTCGCTAGAATCAACCCCCGGCGGAGCTGCGCCGGCCATGGCCTGGCAACAGCGAAGCCATGGCTAGGCAGTGGAGAGACTGTGCATGGTTGCAGGGGTGGAGTAGGGACGATACTGCGGTGGAAGCAGGTCGGGGTGAACAAGGTGCTATTGGGAGCGGCCATGGGTGGATTCGAGCGATGGTGCCAGATGTGAGAGACACGGCCATGGGAGGCTCAGTGTGGTGGGGAAAATGAGTCAGAAGAGAGGATAAGTGAGAGACCAAGAGTGAGGAAGTGAGAGAGAGAAAGAAAAAAAATACAACGGGTGTTCTGACTGGAAGCGCATAATAGTTGATTTTTTATTTACCAGTAAATATGATCTTTTTCATCGGTGTATAATATAAAAATATTGCATATGTTTTCTGAATGATGCCCACCTCCAGCAACATAAAGACAGTGCCGATGATGATGAATTGGAAAGTGAAATGAAGAAATTGCCAATTAAAATTTTATTCATACCGATATGTACAGTGGTACTGGAGCGACCATAAACGTAAAACAATATCTGCTGATTAATCACAACCGGTTTAAGAAGTTCAATGAGTGTTACATGAGCGATATAATCCCTCTTGCCATATATCCTAATCCTGTTCGAATAGGAGTTCGGTCCGACTTGGACTATGCAGCCGTATCCTACTCGTACAAGGACTCGGATCCAGTTAAAATCACTTATAAATATAGGTGGCTACAATATTTCCAGAGAACCACTACGAGCAACGTTGTCTTGCCTTGCCGTGAGTCCACCGCATCTTGCCGAATTTCGTTGGAACCCCGCCATCTCACCGTGAGTCTCTCCCTTGTGCCGTCTCCGCTCGAATTTCGCCTGAGCAACGCCGTCTTTCCGTGAGTCCACCGCATCTTGCCGAATTAGCCGGTACCTCGCCATCTCACTATGAGTCTACCACTGTCTCGTCCTCTGCCGTCTTCGCCTAAATTTCGCCATTCCGCCGAATTCACTAGAACTCTTCATCCGCACTGCTTGGCCTCTCATAGAAAATAAACAAATGGAAATTAGAAAATTAGGAAAAGAACAACAAAGTATCTATTGCAAACATGAAGTATTTCATATCAGCTCATGTCCTTTTCATATTTTTGAGTTCTAATCTTACTGCTCTTTCTTCCATGTTTTTAACTGAAATTAGATTTGTTTTCCTGCATCTGGTTTGCTCAAGTAGGAAATACAGAAAAGTAGAAACACATTAGCTGCTCAAAAAATGCCAAAGCTTACTAGGACCGCATATGAATAGATGTAATATTCTACAATGAAATCACAGTTGTATTAGCTAAATGAAGGATGCAACAAATGCACACACTACCCAATGGTTATGTGATCTGGTTTGCTCAAGTAGGAAACACAAAATGCTTAGGGAGTTCTACACAATCCTTTCCATATTTTTGATTTCTAATCTTACTGCCCTTTCTTCCATGTTTTTAACTGAAATTACAATTGTTTTCCTGCATCTGGTTTGCTCAAGTAGGAAATACAGAAAAGTAGAAACACATTAGCTGCTAAAAAAATGCCAAAGCTTACTAGGACCGCATTATGAATAGATGTAATATTGTACAATGATATCACAGTTGTATTAGCTAAATGAAGGATGCACCAAATGCACGCACTACCCAATGGGTATGTGATCTGGTTTGCTCAAGTAGGAAACACAGAATGATTAGGGAATTCTACACAATATAAGATAGTTGTTTCACACCAAATTCATTGCACTAATACTGACAATATAATTTAGGATAACAGATTTCAAGCCATGATAAAAAAAAATACAAGGTTGTACCTCTGAAGTGTAAGATGGTATCGTGCACAAAAAGCTGAATATGCAAAACTGGCATTAAGCAAAAAAAAAATTAGTTGTTGTACATCACTTTGGATAGAGAGTGGCACAAGGCAGCTTAACATCTCATGCAATCTGCAATCCTGAATGTGGTTGTCATCTATGTCAAATCTTTGGCTCACTTTTAAATATGAAATAGTTCATTTAGTCTCAACCATAATAAATTCAGATCAATAACAATTCGTTAATATTATCCAGCTTTCATACTAACAGTATACAAAATCTATTGCAGGCAAGCCAATTTGTGTCACAATCTCAAGTCCATTTGAGTCACAATCTCAGGTCATGGATGCCAATGAACATAGAAGAAAAAGGGATAGAGAACGTTATGCACAAATGACCGATGAAGAAAAGCAAGAAAAACTGAAAAAACGCCGTGAAGCATGTCAGCAAAGAAAAGAAAAGGGGGCAAAAAGATGCACGGAAGAAGAAAAACAGGAAATACAGAAAAAACGTCGTGAAGCCTATCAAAAAAGAAAAGCAAAAGAGGCAGAAATATACACGGAAGAAGAAAAGCATGAGATACTTAAAAAACGCCGTGAAGCCTATCAGCAAAGAAAAGCAAAAAAGGCAGAAAGATGCACGGAAGAAGAAAAGCAGAAGATACTGAAAAAACACCGTGGAACATATATGCAAAGAAAAGCAAAAGAGACAGAAAAATGCACAGAAGAAGAAAAGGAGGGGATTCTAAAAAAACGCCGCGAAGCCTATCAGCAAAGAAAAGCAAAAGAGGCAGAAACATGCACGGAAGAAGCAAAGCGAGAGATAATCATGAAAAAACGCCGTGAATCCTATCAGCCAAGAAAAACAAAAGAACCGGAACAAAGGATGAAAGAATGTACACGAGATAGACAGAGATATGCAAATATGCAGCCCGACCAAAAAAAGACTAAAATAGACCAAATTACAGCTAACAAGATGTTGAAGCGAAGCACGCCATGCAAAGAATCAATCGCGATGGTGAATCCTGCATACATTGCAACAGAAGAAAAAGGCGGTGCATCTAACTTAAATGTAAGACATAGAAAGCACGTGACACCGGGAGAAAGACATACATTGCTTCACCTTCGTAACAAGGAATTCTCAGCAAAACAGAGAAAAGTTGTTTCTGTGTTATCACAAGAAGACACGTTCATGATGAACAATGACAACGATGACACGGAACCTCCAAAGCACCCACAAGTCATGATTAAAGGTAATACTCTGTATTTATACAATACCGATATGTTGACGAAACAATATAGATTACTTACAACTAACCATGCTTTGACAGGCATCACCTATTCATTGTGTCCAATCAGCAAAGACCTAGATGCAACACTACAATCCTTCTCCAATGATGATGAACACCGTAAGGGAGTCGAACTCATAATATCCATGATGAAAAATGGCAATGATGACATAAATCCTCTAAAGCAGCCAGAAGTCATGAATAACGGTAATACTCTAAACTTTATACAATACCCGTTCATTCCCAAAACAACATTTCCAAAACAATATAAGGTATGAACAGCTAACCATATTTTGTGAACAGATGTCCCCACAAGTCCAACAAACAAAGACGCGAATGCACCGGAACAATCATTCTGCAATGACGATCATGGTAAGGTAATCAATTTCATATATATTCTTATGGCACAGAAAAATAATCTATAAGAAAAATTACTATACATGTAATGATGAGGTCATATTTGAACGAGACACAAGTGATGATGAATACATGTTCTGTGGTCAAGGTATGCTCGATCAGTTGAAATATATCTCCATCATTTTATTACTCCTTTACTAACAAAATTATGTTACAAAACACACCAGATTGGGAAAGTGAAGCGGAAGTTGAAATCACAGAGGACGTGGATTCTAACAACCCTGATCCATATGAAGGGTTCGTTGCATAGAAAACAAAAATTTTCCTACGCGATAGACACCCGAAAGGCCAAGATCTAATCTAGGAGACGAAGTGCAACGGGCAACGAGAGGGTTAAGGAGAACACATACCCTCGAAGACTCAAAGTGGTACGAGATCAAATCTCGTTGTTGGCGTAGTCGTACTCACACCGATCCCGATAGCGAGAAGATGGCACCGCAATCCGGCGGTGCATCCGTGATCGGTCACACGTACGGTTGATGACGACCTCCGTTCCCTCGTTCCAGCGGGGCGCGGAAGTAGAGGATCCCTCGGAACTCCAGCAGCACGACGACGTGGTGGTGGTGAAGAATCCCACGGTCAGGGCTTCGCCAAGCCGGAGACCATGAAATGGAGCAGCGGGTGGAGGGAAATGGAAGTGGACAAGTGTGTGGAGGAGGGAGAGCTCTCACCCTCCTTTTATAGGAGAGGGGGAGGCAGCCCAAGGGGGGGTGCGGCCAGCCCATGGGGTGCCCCCACCTCTTCCCTCATCATGTGAGTGGACACTCCACTCACCTCCACTCATTTTCCCATTATTTCCCACTTGGAAAATCCAAAGGTTTTCTTTAATAAATCAATAAAACATTTTTATTTCTTTATTTCAGCATTTGTTAATTCTATTAACAAACATTTGCATAAAGCACCTCGAATCATTTGTTAATTCTATTAACAACCATTCGACGAAAAACCCCTTGAACTATTTCAATTTTCCCCGAAACAATTTCGGTGCTGTCCAAAATATTCTTCGATATTCCGTATCCTCTCAAATGCGTCATCGAACCTTAAGTGTGTCACCCTACGGTTCGCGAATAAGATAGACATGATCGAGACTCCTCTCCGATCAATAATCAACAGCGGGATCTGGAGATCCATGATGACTCCTATATATTCAACGATGACTCTCGTGATCGTGTGAACCAACAACGCCGTGAACTATTCCCTTTGTCTCGCGATATTTTACTTGTCCGAGATTCGATCATTGGTATCAACCATACCTTGTTCAATCTCGTTACCGACAAGTACTCTTTTCTCGTTCCCGTGATATAACATCCTTTGTGATCATATCACGTGCTTGCAAGCGGTTTCGATGTGATATCACCGAGAGGGCCCAGAGTATATCTCTCCGTCATTTGGATGGACAAATCCCACTCTTGATCCATGATCCTCAACTAATACTTTCCGAATACTCAACGACACCTTTATAGTCACCCTGTTACGGTGTGACGTTTGATGCCATCAAAGCACTCTTCCGGTATCAGTGATTGACATGATCTCATGGTATAAGGAATAAGTTACTTCGTGTGTTTGATATAACAATGTAAACTAAATGACTTGATCGCATTGCTATATTCTCTTTGGGTATATGTTCATCACATCATTCTTCTAATGACATGACCTCGTTATTAATAACATCCAATGTTCATGATCAGGAAACCTTGATCATCTATTAATCAACGAGCTAGTTAAAAAGAGGCTTTACTAGGAACCATTGTTTGTTTATTAAGCACACATGTATCAACGTTTCCGGTTAATACAATTCTAGCATGAGAAATAAACATTCATCATAAACAAGGAATAAGATAATAACCATTTTATTATTGCCTCTCGGGCATATTCCCTTCAGTCTCCCACTTGCACTAGAGTCAATAATCTAGTCTGTAAGCACTTAACACATATGGCGTTCCAGTGTTATTACCATGCTTCGCATGTGGTAAACATTATCAAAAAGATCTGAACTGTTCAGGTCCTATTGTATTTGCATGTTCTTTGCGTCTACACGCATCACTCATTCTCTAATGAGATGGCTTTGTATATATACGGTCAATTTGTGAAAACTTAATTCCTCAGCTTAAACTGATGTCACTAACATTGTGAAAATGTAGCTTCATGGTGTTAGCATTCTTGGAAATTCACCAAGTTCCGGTGATACCTTAATTCCTCAGCTTAAACTGATGTTACTAACATTGTGAAAATGTAGCTTCATAGTTTCAGCATTCTTGGAAATTCACCAAGTTCAATAAAGAACTCCTTGACACAAAATACGCTTATAATCAGTTGTCAACACAACGATATACTTTAGCCTTTGTTGTAGTATTTGTCACAATATTTCAATTTTGAAACTCTTTCAAATCCAGCATGGAACTTTCTTCCATCCTATTGTGCTACCCTTCATCACATATTTTAATTGAGATAACATTACTTAAATAAATGACAAGACTATTAGTGTAACATATTACAACTAATATTTTGTCATTGCTACATAGGAAAACATATCCTTAGCATTTCTAAAATGACACAAGGATCTCTCCCACTGTTGTCTAATCATCATATGAATTATCCTGCTATAACATTTATAGTATATGACTCATCTGGTTGTGTACATAGCATGGAAACATTACTTAGAAATCTCAATTTCAATGATGCTCATCATGTGTCAAAACACATGAATCTTGCTCAATTATTTTCCATGTGACAAGAACTCCTTCTTATCAATTTTATATTGACTTACTTCAATATTTCATCTATCTAATTTGGCTTCAATCATATCAGGCGCTTCAATCCATCTTTTATAGATATCGATGCCCAATATCTTCTAAGCCTTTCATCAATATGAAAATCTTAACCGTGTTAATTTAAAATACATATTTTCCAATCAACCATATGTCATCTACATAAAGTATTGGAAATATGTCATAACGCTCCCACTTAATTTCTTGTAACTCTACAAGCATCTTTATCATTCATGATGGAATCAAACTCTTTTGATAACTTCATTAAGGTAAAGATTTCAACTTCGTTATGCTCACTTCAACCATTGAAGTGCGCATGCCTTTCTAGCAACCTTTTGAATTTTACAAAACTCTCAGACTGTGTCAAGTACACATCCTTGAACAAACTTCCTCGAGAGGAGAATTGGTTTTGTTATTCATAATCCATATCATAATATGTAACTTTGCTAGAACTATCTGCAAAGACTAAGCATCACTACGGAAGATCAAAATCTTGTAGTAGTGAACTCTTTGAACTTCGTCGAAAACAACTTTTCGATAAGTATCCATGTCTTTGTCGCTATATAGACCCTTTTGCTATCGTTAGGCATCATTCCTATTGAAAGGACTACCAAGTCACATACTTGATATTCATACAAGGATACTATGGCGGATATAATGACTCATAGTCAATTTTACGAAGTCAGTGCCCATCATTTGCTTCCTTTATAAGGTCCAGGTCCTTTGTTGTCAAAACAACACTTTATACTTAAACCACAAGTTGTTCAAAGTACAAAGTTTTTGGACTTTTCTGGTACAGTTCGCAAACTCATTTGAAGTATCTACAACATTTGTAGTGTCTTCTACTTAGTCAAAATAGTAAACCCCGGAACAAATTCCAGTGCTGCGCTACTCTTGACATGATAACGAAGATTCTCTAACCTCGTTGAGTTTGTACTGTGCTCCCACTCACTTGTTTCGCAAGAACTACTTTCTCGGGAAATCAACCCTTTCTGACAAACAACATTTGTCTTTTGGTTCGGTGATAGGAGAAATACCCAATGTTGTATTTGGGATAACCTTATAAACATATATTTATCCTATTCTGGTTGTAAACATTTTACACATGCTATGCATACCAAAACTTAAGAAAGTGACAATTCAGGTCACTACCCAAACCATATCTTATATGTTGTCAATTTCAATGGATCATGATGGTGCTCTTTTCAGTGGAAAAAACGGTTGTCACTAATGTATAAACCACAAAATTATAATGGCAATTTTATTAATCTTACCATGTCAAACAGGGTTTGATTTTTGTCTCTTGAATACTCCAAACTAATGTGGGGTATTCGAGAAGTATAAGTTGTAGAACAATTCTCCAACTTCTCAGATGTTTTGCTAAACTTGTAACTCAAACTTTATTCTTTATGATCCAATCATAAATACTTGATTATCTTGTTACATTGATTTTAACTTCATATTAACAACCTTTTGAACCAATTCAAAATGTCAAACTCCGTTCCCTTTAAATAGATATACTCACATATCTACTCAAGTCATCGACAGAATTTTATGAAGGAAAAATTAATCCACCATCCATGACTACACATAATGGACTATATACATCAATATGTACAATCTCCACTAAATTAGTCGTCCATTCTACTTTGGCCTATGAACGGAATTTTAGTCATCTTTTGGAAGAGGTCTCACAAGCGTCAATTTATTCAAAAACAAAATGACTCCGGAAGTCCATCAATACGGAGTTCCTTCATGTTTTCCTTTCCGATATGAACTAAAATGGTGGTGCCACGATTTAAGTGAAACTCCTTTACGTCTTGCAACGTTTAGCATTTCGTCTTATAGATGTTTACTTTACCAACATCATTCCATATCGGAATATGGTCATAGTTTGAACAATCTCATTTGTTCTCACAAAAGACTAGAACAAAATAACAAATTATTAAGTTCTTCAAATAAATCTTGACTGTTTGGTTCGATACTACAATGAACACAATAACACTTTATTTATGTTCTTGTCATAATCGATTCCACATCTATTACTAGTTCCTTTTAGGCCCTTGTATTTCTTGCATTGCGTTGCTTTGTATGACAACTCATACCAACCAATGTGGTATCAAAATACCCAAAAATACTTTGTTAACTAGCAATACATCTATAACTTGTATATCAAGCATATACTCCTGAGCTGGACTTTTCCAGTTATCTTCTTTTCTGCCATATATCTATTTGCAATTCTATTTTCAATATCCCCTTTCCTTTACAGAAGAATCATTCAACATCAAACAATGCTAGTCTTACTAGCTTATTTTCTTTGGCGTGTTAGTCATATACTATCACCCATTGAGTCATACTTTGAGTTTGATTGTTCTACTAATATCACCATATTAATAGTATTCTTCTAGATTCCACTCTTAGCAATCTCCAAGTAAGGTAAACTACTTTACCCATACTTATAATCCATCCCATCATAACAATTTTATGATTAAGCTACTATAGCTCGAAGGAAGGGATTTAGAGGATAATTTTTAGCGCCCAACTTCTTGGAATTATTCAAACGCCTAGCGTCTTCAATCATTGCATATATTCAGATAATATAAGCAAACATTGTCACGCTAAATTTGCATATATTCAGATAATATAAGCAACCATTGTCACGCTAAATTATACTCAGTCATGTTGCCACAAAAAAGTTTCTAGATATCAATATATCTTTCACTTGATTGTTTCTGAAAACAACTCTTTCCAGTTCCTAAATCACCTTGATCAACAAAACATTCTTTTGAAGATAAAGTAATAAGGAAGCAACCATGACTCTGGATTCTAAGTAGGAATTATTTGCTCTCTAGATTAATCAATCATTAACCATATGGAGCTAGGTAGGAAATACCAAAAATCTACAATAGGACTCAATTTTAAATTTCACTAATACGGTACCAATCTTAAATGGTATTTACCAGATCATAACAGTTATATCTCAATTAACAATCTAAGTGTAAGGTAGTTATGTGGATGCCAATGACTACAACAAGTTGTGCAAATTCACTTTGATTTGTTGTTCATGATAAATAAGTTCAAGTTAATTCAAATTAAGTCATGAACTCCCACTCAAAAACAACATCCCTCTTAGTCGTCTTTAGTGATTACACGAACCAAATTCACTACACCAAAACCGATCATCACGTGAGATGATGTAGCTTCAAAGGCGAACATCGACATGTTCATCATATCATCCATATGACTCATGCTTTACCTTTCGGTTACGTGTTCCGAGGCCATGTCTGTACATGCTAGGCTCGCCAAGTAGAACCGTAGTATTGCATGTGTTTCAAGGCCATGTCTGTACATGCTAGGCTTGAAAACACCCGTTGTATGCGAACGTTGAGTCTATCACACCCGATCATCACGTGGTGTCTCGAAACGACGAACTTTCTTAACGGTGCATACTTAAGGAAGAACACATTATTATCTTGATATTAAGTGAGAGGGATCATCTTATAATGCTACCGTCGCTATCTAAGCAAAACAAGATGCATAAAAGGATTAACATCACAAACATCACATGTAAGGATAACGTGATATGATATGGTCCTTCTTGCACTTGATCTCCATCATGTGCATTATGGTATGATCTCAATCATTCCACCGGCGTGGTACCAAGTACCACGGTACCCCAAACTTGATTGTCCATCAATAAGAAGACAACCATATGGATACCTTCCGGTATATCAATAATTTACAAAATAGATCATCTCATAATCAAATTTGTAATATTGACCATATCACATCACATGCCCAGCAAAAACTAGTTAGACGCCTCTAATTATTTTTGCATATTTTACGTGGCTTAGGGCTTTCGATGATAGAACCGTTCATACCTACGAACATCAACCACAACGTTGATAAACACATTTTTAGCAACCCTTCGTAGATTAGATCTTAACTATAGTAGAAGAAACGGACACCCCCTTAGTCACAAGTGAGACAATTCTCGCGTACATGGTACACGTAAACTTAGTCCGGGGCAGCTTCATCCTACTATGCCACTAAGATCATAAAATACTCAAGGAGGCAATAACATGATCATCAACGCCCACATACACCTATGTGTTCTACCCGTACAAAAACATCTACGCATAGATCCGGCTCTGATACCACTGAAGGGTTCGTTGCATAGAAAACAAAAATTTTCCTACGCGATAGACACCCGAAAGGCCAAGATCTAATCTAGGAGACGAAGTGCAACGGGCAACGAGAGGGTTAAGGAGAACACATACCCTCGAAGACTCAAAGTGGTACGAGATCAAATCTCGTTGTTGGCGTAGTCGTACTCACACCGATCCCGATAGCGAGAAGATGGCACCGCAATCCGGCGGTGCATCCGTGATCGGTCACACGTACGGTTGATGACGACCTCCGTTCCCTCGTTCCAGCGGGGCGCGGAAGTAGAGGATCCCTCGGAACTCCAGCAGCACGACGACGTGGTGGTGGTGAAGAATCCCACGGTCAGGGCTTCGCCAAGCCGGAGACCATGAAATGGAGCAGCGGGTGGAGGGAAATGGAAGTGGACAAGTGTGTGGAGGAGGGAGAGCTCTCACCCTCCTTTTATAGGAGAGGGGGAGGCAGCCCAAGGGGGGGTGCGGCCAGCCCATGGGGGTGCCCCCACCTCTTCCCTCATCATGTGAGTGGACACTCCACTCACCTCCACTCATTTTCCCATTATTTCCCACTTGGAAAATCCAAAGGTTTTCTTTAATAAATCAATAAAACATTTTTATTTCTTTATTTCAGCATTTGTTAATTCTATTAACAAACATTTGCATAAAGCACCTCGAATCATTTGTTAATTCTATTAACAACCATTCGACGAAAAACCCCTTGAACTATTTCAATTTTCCCCGAAACAATTTCGGTGCTGTCCAAAATATTCTTCGATATTCCGTATCCTCTCAAATGCGTCATCGAACCTTAAGTGTGTCACCCTACGGTTCGCGAATAAGATAGACATGATCGAGACTCCTCTCCGATCAATAATCAACAGCGGGATCTGGAGATCCATGATGACTCCTATATATTCAACGATGACTCTCGTGATCGTGTGAACCAACAACGCCGTGAACTATTCCCTTTGTCTCGCGATATTTTACTTGTCCGAGATTCGATCATTGGTATCAACCATACCTTGTTCAATCTCGTTACCGACAAGTACTCTTTTCTCGTTCCCGTGATATAACATCCTTTGTGATCATATCACGTGCTTGCAAGCGGTTTCGATGTGATATCACCGAGAGGGCCCAGAGTATATCTCTCCGTCATTTGGATGGACAAATCCCACTCTTGATCCATGATCCTCAACTAATACTTTCCGAATACTCAACGACACCTTTATAGTCACCCTGTTACGGTGTGACGTTTGATGCCATCAAAGCACTCTTCCGGTATCAGTGATTGACATGATCTCATGGTATAAGGAATAAGTTACTTCGTGTGTTTGATATAACAATGTAAACTAAATGACTTGATCGCATTGCTATATTCTCTTTGGGTATATGTTCATCACATCATTCTTCTAATGACATGACCTCGTTATTAATAACATCCAATGTTCATGATCAGGAAACCTTGATCATCTATTAATCAACGAGCTAGTTAAAAAGAGGCTTTACTAGGAACCATTGTTTGTTTATTAAGCACACATGTATCAACGTTTCCGGTTAATACAATTCTAGCATGAGAAATAAACATTCATCATAAACAAGGAATAAGATAATAACCATTTTATTATTGCCTCTCGGGCATATTCCCTTCACCATATGATCATGTATACAGCAATATACCACACAATACACACATGCTCAAGGTTCAAGAAAATTGCAGATTCTGCGGTGCAAAAAAGTTCCAGTATGAAACTATCGGGTTATGCTGCAAGAAAGGAATGATAAAACTTGCCAACCCAGATACACCACCTGAACTCATGAGACTTTGGACAAACAATGAATCCGATGCAAGACATTTCCGGGACAATATAAGATTTTTCAACGGACACTTCTCATTTACTACTCTATACTGCCACCTTGACAGAGACACGACTGACATGCGAACGGCGGGTATATACACCTTGGTAATGGTGGCTCTGATCCAAAGCATCTGGAGCTATACTTCTATGATGATGATCCAAGCTTAGAACATCGGTATCGCCGTTGCCGCAAGGAAACATACGAGCAAGACAAACATGTAGTTGGTATAATAACCGACATTCTACGCGTCAACCCATACTCTACACAGTTTAGGAGTTTGGGACAAGCCGAAAACCTTGATGACTACAGGCTTATCTTGAACCTTGACCAAAGATTGGACCAGAGAACATACAACGCACCAATCACTTCGGAGGTAGCTGCAGTGTGGGTCGAAGGAAATGAAAGAAGAACTAATTTTGACAAGAACGTAATACTACATGGGAACAACAACGAAATACGGATGATTAAATCATATTATGGGTGCTATGACCCACTGTCATACCCTTTGTTCTTTCCAAGAGGTGAATTGGGTTGGCACTCGAAGATCCCAAAGGCCAAAACAAAAGAGCAAGATGTGACAAGAGCCGCTACAGAAGATAACGACGATGACGATGACCCAGGTTAATATTTCATTTATTATTATTGTTTTTGTAAATTCAATATTGATATAAAATCCTACACAAACTAAGTTTATATGTTGCAATGCTTGGAACAGATGCAAACAGTAGGCTCTGGGTAACTATGAAAGAATACTATTGCTATAAATTACATACGCGTCCAAACATATTCAACCCAATATTGTATGGTGGACGGCTCCTCCAACAGTTTGTTGTAGATACATACATTAAGATTGAGAGCTCCAGACTAGACTACATGTTTCATCATCAGAAAGAGATAAGGGCAAATCTATACCAAGTTCTTCTAGATAGCATTCAAGCTGGAGAACAAAACGGAAATGCAGTCGGAAAACGAACAATTCTCGCCTCGTCATTTATTGGAGGACCACGAGATAAACTTCGACGGTATCTAGATGCAATGGCTTTAGTAAGAAAATACGGAAAGACGGATATATTCTTGACGATGACGTGCAACCCCAACTGGGAGGAGATTACACGTGAAGTTGAGTGTGGACAGACACCACAAGACCGTCCAGATATCGTCGTTCGTGTTTTTAGGGCGAAGCTAGAAGAAATGAAGAAGCAACTATTTGAGAAGAACATTCTTGGAGCGGTCAAGGCATATACCTACGTTGTAGAGTTTCAAAAGAGGGGACTAGCCCATGCTCACTTCCTGCTGATCATGACTGGAAAATACAAGTACACGTCTCCAGAGCAATATGACAAAATAATCTCTGTTGAGCTACCTAACAAGCATAAGTACCCGGAGCTATATAAAATGGTTATCAAGCATATGATGCATGGTCCTTGTGGTGCGCTGAATAAAAACTGCCCATGCACAAAGAATCGACAGACATGCAAGAACAATTATCCAAGGCCATTTAACGAAACTACAATTCAAGGCAAAGACTCCTACCCAATGTACAGGAGACGCCAAGACGGGCGGACTGAAACAGTCCGAAAGTGCACGCTAGATAACAGGTGGGTCGTTCCTTACAACCCATATCTATTGAGAATGTTCAACTGTCACATAAATGTAGAGATATGCTCAAGCATTAAAGCCGTTAAGTACCTGTTCAAATACATCTACAAAGGACATGATCGAGCATCTGTATCCGTGACCGAGAAAGCAAATGAAGACGAATTCGATGAGATTATACAATACAGAGATGCACGATGGGTGACACCTCCGGAAGCACTGTGGAGAATATATGGATTCGAACTAAGCAAGATACACCCATCGGTCCAACAACTGCAGCTACATCTCCCAAATATGCACATGGTCTCGTATAATGCTACAGAAAATATCAACAACATTATCAACCATGATGGAAACGATAGGTCAATGTTAACAGCATACTTTGAATCAAACTGCTTAAATGAGAAAGCACGTGGAATACTATACAGAGACTTCCCAGAACATTTTACTTGGCAAAAAAGTGGGAAGTTTTGGCAAGAGAGGAAACGCAAAAGCATCTTCCAGGTTGGCAGGATGGTATCAGCGCATCCAGCAGAAGGAGAAAGATATTATCTCCGAGTTCTCTTAAACCACGTGCCAGGATCCACAAGCTACGAAGACCTACGGACAATTGATGGACAAGTAATGCCAACCTTCCGCGAAGCTGCAGAACAAAGGGGGATAATTGAGGCAGACAACACACTAGATGAATGCATGACAGAAGCAGAGTTATTTCGGATGCCATCATCCCTACGAAGGCTATTCGCAACAATCCTGTTGTTTTGTGAGCCTAGCAATGTTCGTGGTCTCTGGAACAGTCATTTCGAGGCAATGTCTGAAGACTACAACAGAAGCTGCAAATGCAAGCACACGGTCGAACAAATGGTACTAAAAAATATCAGAGACATGTTACAATCAATGGGAAAAGACATCAAGTCGTTTCCCCTGCCGGAGATCGACGAACAACATGACACAACGAATGCCATGCCTAGGGAGATGACCGAGGAGTACTCGCTCGAGGTAGACCCTAAGGACACATATTTACATGAGAGCCTAAACAAAGAGCAGCAAACATCCTATGAAGAAATCCTAGCCACAATTGACAGCCAAAAGGGAGGAGTTTTCTTCGTCGATGGACCGGGAGGCACTGGAAAAACATTTCTTTATAGAGCGCTCCTAGCCACGGTACGTGAACAAGGAAAGATTGCTCTAGCAACGGCGAATTCCGGCGTTGCGGCTTCCATAATGCCTGGAGGGAGGACCGCACACTCAAGGTTCAAGATTCCACTAAGAATAGACCCATGCATCAGTTTGTGGATTCAGAAAAGAAAGCGGGACATCCAAACTGCTAAAAGTTGCAGCGCTAATAATCTGGGACGAAGCATCAATGACTAAGAGGCAGGCATTTGAGGCGTTAGATAGAAGCATGAGGGACATAATGGAAAAACCAGATCTTCCTTTCGGTGGGAAAACGATCGTATTTGGAGGAGATTTTAGACAAGTTATCCCCGTTGTCCGAAAAGGTACAAGAGCCCAAATAGTAGACGCGTCACTAAGCAGGTCAGAGCTATGGAAATGCATGAGAAAAATGAAACTTGTGCGCAACATGAGGGCTCAAAACGACCCGGGATTCGCGGAATACCTACTACGCGTTGGAAACGGGACAGAGGAGACAAACGATAAAGGCGAAATACTTGTGCCTACAAGTATATGTGTGCAAAATAAGGCAGGTGAAAATGGCCTAGATAAACTCATCGGCGATATATATACAACTGACAGCGCTTCCCTTGAAGATCCAAAATACATCACGTCAAGAGCAATTTTATCTACAAAGAACGACTGCGTAGACAGAATCAACCTAAAAATGATTGATCGGTTCCCAGGAGAGGAGATGGTATACCACAGCTTCGATTGTGTAGAAGAAGACCCACATAACTACTATCCACAAGAATTCCTAAACAACCTTACCCCGAACGGACTGCCTATACATATGCTAAAGCTCAAGATCAATTGCCCGATCATACTACTCAGAAACATCGACCCCGCTAACGGCCTATGCAACGGCACAAGGTTGGTCGTACGTGCATTTCAGAAAAATGCAATCGATGCAGAGATTGTGCTAGGGCAGCATTCAGAAATGCGAGTTTTCTTGCCTCGGATACCATTATGTCCCTCTGACGACGACATGTTCCCGTTCCGTTTCAAGAGGAAACAATTTCCTGTCAGGCTAAGCTTTGCAATGACAATAAACAAATCACAAGGTCAGACAATACCAAATGTCGGCGTCTACCTACCTGAACCTGTTTTCTCACATGGCCAACTATATGTTGCACTTTCAAGAGCAACGGCGACAGCAAACATAAAGGTACTAACAGGTACACATGAAGAGGAGAAGACACGTGAAGAAGAGAAGGAAAAACAGAAGAAGAAGAAGACTAAGGAGACGGAGAAACTCAGTACAAGCGAGATATACACAAAAAACATTGTCTACACCGAAGTCCTCACAAAATAGGTTATGACACCTTTGTAAAGATTATTATGTGTCCACTAAATAAACCATGTTCTTCAAAGTTTCGAAATAAAGGAACTACAGGCTAGGCAAAATAGGTTCAGTCATGCTGACCTTGCAAAATATTGCTCAATCGATTCTGGTAATAGAATATTTTTCTAATTTAGCCATCCTAACTCTCAAGCATACTTGTACTGTGGGGTATTTTGTTTGGTCCATGGGTCAATAATTGGGGCAACATGAGTTCCCCAAGCGTATACAATTAGGGAACCAAGGGCTTCACCATGCCAGGATCGCGAAGCAGATTTCTAACATTTTCACATTACAGATAGAATTAGAAAACAATTTTGCAGGGATTAACTTGTATAATTTCAGGAAGCTTGTAGATGTTGCAGGAAGCACCACAAATGTGATTTTAGGGATTAGTTTTTTCCTAAGCAGTGAGGACTGAGGACAAAGAATGCTGGTCATCACCATACACATACATGCTTATATATATAGTTTCTACAGACTAACAAGCACAAGCCAGGGAAGCTGACTATATGTAAGAGAGAAACTTACAGCTGCTGGGATTCTCTGAGTGGTTGGGATGGACTCCATAATTTCCATGACCGCGGCTTCAACAGCCGACTGTTCCGCGACCTTCCGGGTGAAAAATCCGGGCAGCAAGTCGTATTTGGCGCTGTCGATTACCACCATGGATTTGAAGACGAGCTCCTGGGCAGGCCCCTCCTTCACCATGTGATACTCAGGAGTTGGGAGATCGGCTTCCTGCGCGTACTCCTGCAGCTAGCTCTTGAAGGCGTAGCATTTCACAGGCTCTGAAGACTCTTGCTGGACGCGATTCGGCTCGGGCCAACTCGGGCCGAGCCTCGAAAAAGCTCGAGCCAAAAACGGCGAGCCTCGAGCTGGCTCGACACCTAGTACGAGCCACTTCACTGAGCTCGGCCCGAGCCAGGGCGAGTTACGGGCGCACAAAAACTCGGCATCAGGGCGAGGAACCAACCTGCCGCGAGAGGACGCAGGGGCAGGGGAGAAAAACTTACCGATTCCGCCGGCGTTGGCCGCAGTCGTGGGATCCGGAGGTAGGACGGGGACCTGGGGGCGACCTTGATTGGAGGGGATGGCGAAGGCCAGCACAAGAGAGAAGGTAGCAGAAGGGGATGGAAGAGGTGGTGAGCTTGGTGTCTAGGAAGGAGATCGATGGGCGATGTCAGAGGAGAGAAAAATGTACTGGTTCGGTGTGTTTTGCTGCTACCTACTCTTATCCCGCCGCTGATTCCTACCTGTGTCGTCTGTGTGCACGTTTTCTTCTGCTAACCTGCTGGTGCTAATTGGTACAGCTCTTCTCGCTATGTAGTAGTAGTAGTACTAACCGCTAAAGATCAATTGAAAAGAGTAAAAAAAAATGATGCAAATAAAAATTATAATTTTGCACTTTAATCTTCTTTCAAAAATGTAAAAAATAGTCATGAGCCGGATGTAAAAAAACATAAAAGGAGGGTAATTTTAAGCATAGGTACAAGGAGAAACCTGAAATTGAATTATTTTTAAAAAAAAGGTCATGTTAATTTAGTAAAAGATCCGATTGTCAAAATGGTCCTTAAATTCAAACAATTTTGAAATAAGTGCTGACACGCTCAATCTTCGAGATTCGACTTTTCGAGAGGAGCTGGGTTTGCGGTGAATGTAAGAACATGCCCAAAACCGCATGTGAAGACAATGTTTTCATATAAGTCCCCTTCTATTTTTAACTGTTTGGATGTCGTCAAACTATAATCGTCCGTACAACTAAATTGAAACAATCAAGATCTATGGGCAACTCGTCCTTTAGCAATTCTTTTAGGTTTTTTGAGTCAAGCTAATGGGATATGCCTGCGAGCTTTGTACCCAGACTTTCATGTAAATCATTATTACAAAGAAAAAATAATATAATGTGTGTTGTCAAATTTTAAAACAAAATTGTATGCAATAGAAAAAAATTAATGTCGTCCTCTAAAGCTTGTGTATAAGTGATTGATTTGACGTAGCTGCAAAGTCCTCCGACTAAATCATGTAGGCTCATGGTAGAAAGAACATATATAAGTGATTCATATTTATTTCTTACAGATAATGAGTTTGATTCTTTTGATTAATTTTAATCAAATGGCATTCTCGACATTATACAATCATTTGGATCTGAAAAAATTTAATATCACTCGGTGCAACATGTAAATTTAAACAATTTTGAAAAGTATCTTCTAAATGATATTCATGTGATCGTTTCTCATGAACAATTAAATGCCAAAACGCTCGATCCTCGACATTCAACTTTTCGAGAGGAGCTGGCTCTGCAGTGCATTTGCGTAACAATTTTTTTTACTATCTCCCGGTGCAACGCACGGGCATTTTTACTAGTCAATCAAAACAGAAACATCAGTCCGCTCACGAGTCCTAACACATCGTATGGTGTGGTACTCAACAATAGACGGGTAGGCGCGCTTCGCTGCGCCGTCTGCCAGTCGTCGTGCATAACTTGTACCGTGTGATGCATCATTGTGGCGTAGCGTTCCTGTAGACAACACAGTTGCCAAAGCACAACCAAAACAGCTTCGACACGCAATGTTTAGGAATGGGTTGCTCATTTATCTGAAAGATGCATCACATCGGCAAATATGAACACACCACACATCATCAGAAGGTATACGACACACAACATTAAAGCCTACAGAATACATACCCCAGTTCACGGTATGCCACAAACAACATATAGTCATACACAACATAAATCCAGGTTAAAGAGTTTTGGGCAACACACTAAAACTAAACTAACCAGCAGAGGATCATCCAGACCATGCATTAAACGCTTTCCAAACAAAACTCATTTCAGCCGACCTCGCGGGCTGAAAATGCGATTAAGACTACAGGAAAATAAGAAGTATAAACACATCGCACAAGCATTCACCGTAGTACCTTCTCTCCCTGCAACAAAGAAGCCGTCTGAGGAATATTCATCACCAGTAAGTACCGAGAAGAAAGCAAAGTAGAGAGATAACATACTTTTTCTCAGAAGGATCTCCCAAGGGCTATTATGTATCAGTGTCATGCGCATATGTTCAGACTGACCAGAGAAAACGGAGACCTTCTCGACAAATAAAATTAAGAGGATATCAAAAAAAATTGTACGGACCGAGGTAGCCGAAGGCGGCATAGTGTGCAAGCCTACGTTAGTAGACAAGCAGTCAACACTTGTTGATTCCCAGCATCTCCAAAACCTTCAATATCACAAATGATAAGGGATACAATAACCAAAAACTGAACCTAGAGTAACTTAATTAGCAAAAGGGGGCATACCAGCATCAGTCTCATGCATTCTCAACAGAGCGATACAAAACCTGAGGTGTTTTCCCAGTAGTTATGAGTAAAACCTCTATCCTAAAAAGACAGAGCTCCTTTCATGCTAGAACTTAAGGACCTAGAGGCAAATTTTCTAGGTACAAATGAATAACGGGACAAAATGACATCAACACTGTAACTACTTCCAATTAAAGCAGCTATTTCGGCAGGCATACCAAAGAAGAGAGTGCAGTTCTCCACAACCAGAACATCGGTAGGCTTTCAACCAAAATCTCGACCCACAACAACGAAAAAATCCATCTCCAAAGAAGCGCCACAGCAGGAAGACGAAAGCTGAAACAGAACACCAAAAAAAAAGATAATTAGTTACACTATACGTCCAAAAAAATAATAGAGTTCAACGTGTTGCAACAAACACCAACCTCTGGCTTGCACCCCTACCACAACACTTCTCGTTCCTACACCTATAAGCACTTTCTTCCTCGACTGACTTCCAAATGCAACCGTCACACGGCAGGAACCATCATCCTGGATCCGTCTGTACACCTTCAATCACAATTTTGCTCTTAAATTTCTTGCCCTACAAACTCAAATTATCCTCCACCACAATGCACAGGGTTGACCACGCAAAAGAAAAGGGTGTGCGTACCATAGCGACATGCGGACTCATGCCAGATCAAATGTGGCACAATGACGACATGGACCTCGTTGGATTCAAAACGATGGCCCTATTCCAAAATAAGCTCAGCTGTGTGAGCAGATCCTACAAGCCTACATACATCCAATCGATGATTTTAGAAGAAAACGATTAATTATCACAGGAACAAAAAACTTATCATAGATTTCTAGCAGGCATCCCTCCTTAATATTCACAAGACTCCACGAAATAAAATAGCAAAAAAGAACAAATGATAAGCTGGCAAACATATACATTGTGCCAACGTAGCACATGCACTAACAGACTTACATTCAAAAGACAGGCAGTAAATACCTGTCACAAGGCCACAATTGCAGTACTAATGTCAATACCTGAGAGCCATAGCTGGCAGAAAACTCACGCATATCTGTAACAAATAACAATAAAACGGGCGTCACACATTAATCGAAAACCGACAGGCTCGAATGCTTTAAAAAAAAACTCAAGAGATAAAAAAAAAGAGAAACAATCGATTTGCGTCATCTAGAACTAATGTCTATCATCTGCTCTGAGTTAATGGCATTACCATTGCTGCCCCATAAAGCAACAATGGTCAAATCCCTATGACACGAGGAGAAGAATCAAGAACAGACAATCGACGGCATGTTCACATGAGAAAAGCAAAGAGAGAAAACCGAGATGAAGAGTACACTTATAAGTATGCCGTCATAGATCCGAAGATTAAACAAATACACAGCTCATACAGACAACTAGCCTACGCAACGCCGGTGTCTGCTGCAGATCGCGATCTTCCAGCGTCATCGGGTGGTAGAGCTGCGAAGAGGATCGCCAAGATCAGGGCTCAACGTTCAGCGGCGCGGCAGGTATTGTCACTGACTCCAACTCGTGTTCCTTCGCAGGTTAGGGGATCCAGGCGTGCTCCGATCAAGCTGCCGGTCATGTCCCCGTCGACATGGACTTGGGATCAGAGGGATGACGAAGGCTGGGTTACCGTTTGCCGTTCGCGGCGCAGTTCTGAGCGGAGATTGACCCGCCTAATAAAATCGACTACTCCTCCTAAGCACCTTCCATCACAGAGAAGGAACGTTGGTTCCCGATCGACGAATTGGAAAGTGCCCAAATTACGGGAGGGCCATAATGGAGATATTGGTCTCTGTCGGGATCTGCGAGATTGTCGCGATCAGATGTCATTGGGCGTTGATCCGACGATTATTGCGAATGATTCTTTCCTTGTTTCAGACAGACGTATCAAGGCCTGTGTGTCTGCGGGATCGGTATCTTATCATTGTGGACGTAGCGTCCGCGCGGTGCTAGGGTTCGTCTGGAGGTGCGCCGCCGCCGATTCGCCCATCGTTTGCTTCCGTGGAGCAAGCATGGCCGGCCGTGGGGGTGGCAGACAATTCGGAGGTAACTTCAATGGTTTCCGCGGTGAGTTTGAGGAGGGAGGACCCAGCAACTATGCAGATCAAGGCATGCAACCTCAGTTGCAGGGTGGCATCGCGCCAGTATTGCATCAAGGCGGTGCTAGGGTCTCGGTGGTGATGCTGCTCCGGTTGCACCGGCCATGGCCCCGTTTGCGTTCAATGCTGGGGCTGTTGGCAACTATAATCAAGGGCAGAGAGTTCAGAACCAAGCCGGTTTCTTTGGAGGCCGTGGCAGACAGAGGTATGATAATCAAGGTCGTGGTTTTCCGCGAGGTCGGGGAGGAGCAGCTCGAGGCGGTGGTTACACGTATGTTAGGCGTGATGCTGCTCCGCGAGGATAATTGTTGGTCCTAATGCGGTGGTTGCACCTGGGAATTCTGCTACTCCGGCTACTAATATCCCTGTGCCAAACTCTATTGTGAGTGCAGCTGCTTCTGATGTTCAGATTGGTGGGGTTTCTGTGGGTTCTGATCAGCGGAGGGCTATTTCCTCTAATTCTGCTGTTGGCAATCAAGGGATTTCGGGTGGTCAAGCAATGGTTGGTACTGGTGTTTCACCCACTCAACTTTCTGATGCATTGGCAAAAACAAATTATGTTGACAGAAATAGGTGCTTTCGATGCGGTTTAAGTGGGCATGCTCTAGGTGATTGTGATACGGAGATGTGTCTCATATGTGAGAACAGGATGCATTCAAATGGCACTTGCAAATTATTAACTGTGCCCAAACCACCTCTTGTTCAATACGGTTTCGCGCATGAGGAGCTCATGTTTTTTGGGGTACAGTGTTCTGATACGTATAGACCACGGCTTCTTAATCATAGATTGGCTTCATTGGTTGTCACTGGTGGGGAGTTGAGTATACCACAAATAATATTGCAACTTCAGAGGTTGGTTCCTAGGGATGGTTTTCGTTGGGAGGTGATTAGAAAGGGGCATAATATATTTCAGGTCCAATTTCCTTCAAAGCAAGAATTACAGAGACTTCATATTTTTGGCACTTTCTGTGTACCAAACAGCCCCTGTAAATTGACCGTTGAGGCTTGGTCTAAGAAAATTGAACCTGAAGACACTCTGCCTAACTTTTGGGTGAGGATTTCCGGTATTCCAGAGGATCATCTAGGGGATTATGTAGCAATGTGGTCAGTGGGTTTTCTATTGGGGAAGCCAGTGAAAATTGATATGGAATTCACTCGTGAAAAGAAAATCTTGAGGATTCTTGTGGGTTGTCTGGATTACTCCAAAATTCCACCTTCTTTTCCGTTATTTATCAAGGATGGGCTTTATAGGCTGAGGTTTGAGGTGGAGGGAGAGGAGCTTGCATCTCCTGATACGGTTATGGCAGAGAATGATGATAGAATTGATGATGATGATGGATTAGGTGATGATTTTCAAGATGCTCTTGCGAAAGAGGCGAGCCAAAAGAAAGCTAAGGGGGTGGGGTCTAATGTTGATAAGGGGGTTGATCCGATGCTTCATCAAGGAGGAGGATCTGTGGGAAAACAGAATCAGCTTGGGGCGTGATCTTCTCGCCTCTTGTTAAAGATTATTTCGCGAAGGCTAGAGATGAGATAGATTTGCTCTTCCTCTCTAAAGATGATGATGTGGTGGATAGTGATCATGGTTTTAGTCAGGGGGCTATTGGTACTGTGACTTGCCCCTCTTCTGCACTTTCGGAGTCTGATTTTACTGTGGATACACATGTGTTGGTACCAGCTACAACCCTTCAAGAGCCCATGGTCTCTGTACCGAAGGTGGCTTCGGTGGCCCCCTGCAGCAGGGAAGGCGTTGGACAGTGTGTGCTCAATGCCGTGGGCTCTGCTGCAGCGTCGCAGCACGCTGCCGCGGTGCCAAGGCAGGCTGCCGCGGTACCAGGGCACGCTGCCGCGGTACTTCTTTCTGCCGCCGTGGTTTCGGAAGAAGAAAAGGACCAAGACGAGGAGGAATTGCCTCCAGTTGTATTTGGCTCTTTCGAAAAACAGAGAGAACAAGTTGGCTTGCAGGGAAATGAATCGGTCATGGTGGCAATGGAGGAATCTGATTCTTTTAAGGGGGACTTGGACCATCATGTTGATGATGTTCACTTCCCTTGTGTTGATATTGCAGTGGATATGGACTCTGTTAATGCTACCAGAGGTTTTTCTTCGGGTTTTTCTGGTGTTCAGAGGGAATCAAATACTGCTAGGCGATTGTTCGCCGAGGAGGATATTACTGACGTTTCTATGGCTATTGAGCCACAACGGAGGCATTCTCGCGAGGAGGTGATTTCTTTTGGCGGGATTTCGGACCCCTCATTGGGGGGGCCTCGCTCGAGTGCTCGGATCAGGGCCCAGCCCGACGCGGATATTTCTATCCAGGAGAGGGCCTCTCGTCGTGCGGCTTATCGAGATGATTTGAACTCAGGTACTGCTAATTTATTGTCGTTTACTTCCTTTACGAATGATGTTATTATTTCCCGTGCCGAAAAGTTGGGGGTTTCTATGGGACATTCTATAGAGGAGGTAAACGTAGCGGTAGATGCTTTAAAACATTCCGAAAATTTAAGAAATTGTGTCCTTTTAAAGAATAACTTAGAGGCAGTGTTGCCCTCTTCCTCTTCTAGTTTAGTTATAAAAAAGGCTGTTAACTTGTGTGGAGATTTGGATCTCGAGAATGATGTTGACGAGGGAGTATCTTTGGACCTCCCTATTATTTCTCTCAAGCATGCTAAGAAATCTAGGGCTGTTGTGTCCACTGGTAGATTACCTAGGCGTAGTGCTAGACTTAATATTTCTAAAAAAATAAAGTGATAGATATGAGAGGTTTTATTTGGAATTCTAATGGGTTAGGGGACACGGCAAAGCACTTAGCTATTAGTGAGACGGTGAGAGAGAATTGTATTGATTTCTTTGCCTTATTGGAGACGGGGAGATCAAATTTCTCTTCTCAGTTTTTAAGACATCTTGTGGGGGGAGTAGATTTCATGTGGTTTTGTCTACCACCCCAAGGTAGGTCTGGTGGTATTTTAGCAGGTTTTAATCCATCCACAATCTCGGTTTTGAATGTTTTCTCCGGAGATTTTTGTGTTAAGTTCCATCTTAAGTCCAAGGAAGATGGCTTTCAGTGGGCTTTTGTGGTGGTCTATGGGGCAGCACAAGATGATAAGAAACCTGCCTTCCTTGCAGAGCTTGTGCGTATTTGTGAGGGGGAATCTCTTCCAATGTTGATTGGGGGTGATTTCAATATCATTAGACGTAGAGAGGAAAAAAACAATGATAATTTTAATTCTCGTTGGCCTGTTATTTTTAATGCAATTATAGAGAGTTTGGATCTGAAAGATTTAGAAATGTCGGGGCGTCAATATACTTGGGTGAGTAGACACCCAATCCCCACTTTAGAAAAGCTGGATAGATTTTTGGCTTCGGTGGAGTGGGAACAAAAATACCCTCTCGTGACGGTTAGGGCCCTCACTAGAACGGAGTCTGACCATGTTCCTATACTGATTGACTTCGGGTTACCGGCTCATATTGGGAATACATCGGCATTTTCATTCGAGTTGGCTTGGTTTGCACGAGAGGTTTTTTAGATATGATTAGAGAAAAATGGAATGAGGTGGCCATTGGGTCCAATCCTATTGAAATTTGGCAATCAAAAATTAGACATCTAAGGAGTTTTCTAAGAGGATGGGCTAAGCACATTAGTGGAGAGTATAAAAAGCAGCGAGATCGCTTGTTGCTTCTTATAAATGAATTAGATATCAAAGCTGAGTCATCTCCATTGAGTGAGGAGGAATGTGAGGCTAAGAGACATGCTGACGAGTTCTTGACTAGATTACGTAGAGAGGAGGAGTCTAAGTGGGCTCAGCGTGCGAAAGTCAGGCATGTTCAGCAGGGGGGGAGTAACACTAGATATTTTCATTTGATTGCTAATGGCAAACATAGAAAGAAAAAAATTTATCAACTAGAACAAGATGAAGGCACTATTGTGGGTCAAGAGAATTTGAAATGTTTTATTTCCAACTATTATAAGAAGCTTTTTGGGGCGTCGGTTCCATCTTCTTTCTCATTGGTGGAAAGTTTTACCGAGGATTTACCTCAGGTATCACCAGAAGAGAATTCATATTTAACGTCGTTTTTTCTGAGAAAGAAGTTTTTGATTCTATCTCTCAGATGGAACATAACAAGGCACCGGGTCCAGATGGGTTTCCGGCTGAATTTTATCAGCATTGCTGGGAGTTTATCAAGGTTGACTTGATGGGTATGTTTGCTCAATTGCATGCGGGTGATCTCCCGATATTTAAACTAAATTATGGAGTCATAACTCTACTGCCTAAGAAGGAAGATGCTTGTAGGATTGAGCAATACAGACCAATTTGCCTTTTGAATGTTAGTTTCAAGATTTTTACTAAAGTGGGGACCAATAGGGTCACAGACATTGCTCAAAAGGTTATCAATCCATCTCAATCAGCATTTCTTCCTGGTAGAAATATTCTAGAGGGAGTAGTTGTATTACATGAAACCATACATGAGCTTCATAGGAAGAAAATGGATGGAGTGATTTTCAAAATAGACTTTGAAAAAGCATATGACAAAGTGAACTGGGCGTTTCTTCAACAAACTTTGCGTATGAAGGGTTTTAACCCCAGTGGTGTGATTGGGTGGCTCGTTTTGTGCAAGGGGGGAGTGTCGGTATTAGAGTGAATGATGACATTGGTCATTTCTTTCAAACTCTAAAAGGATTAAGACAGGGAGATCCTCTGTCTCCGATCCTTTTTAATCTAGTAGCAGATATGTTGACGGTACTTATCAATAGAGCTAAAGAGGACAATCAGGTGGGTGGTTTAGTGCCACATTTAGTGGAGGGTGGAATATCGATTCTGCAATATGCTGATGATACTGTCCTTTTCTTGGAAAATGATCTTGAGAAGGCTGTCAACATGAAACTCATTCTTTGCTTGTTTGAACAATTATCGGGTTTGAAAATTAACTTCCATAAGAGTGAAATTTTTTGTTTCGGTAAAGCGTATGAACATTTGGATGATTATCGTCGCATATTTGGTTGTGAGGTGGGTAACCTACCTTTTTCATATCTTGGTATACCAATTCACTATAGGAGATTGCTCCTTAAAGAGTGGAAGGTAGTTGAGGACCGTTTCGAACAGAAATTGAGCTCGTGGGCAGGAAAATTGTTATCCTATGGGGACCGTTTAGTCCTAATCAATTCGGTGTTATCTAGTCTACCTATGTTTCTTTTTTCTTTCTTTGAGGTTCCTGTTGGGGTTCGTAAGAGAATAGATTTTTATAGATCACGCTTCTTCTGGCAGAGTGTTCATGCCAAGAAGAAATATAGATTGACAAAGTGGAATATTGTTTGTCGACCAAAAGATCAAGGTGGACTAGGTATAGAGGTGCTGGATGTTAAGAATCGTTGTCTTCTAAATAAATGGTTGTTTAAAATTTTAACGGAACAAGGAGTTTGGAATGAGTTACTAACAAATAAATATTTGGGTGACAAGCCGTTAGCTGAGTTGGATGCTAAGCCTACTGATTCACCTTTTTGGAGGGGTATTTTACGGGGTAAAGAGGATTTTTTCAAGCATATTAAATTTTCAATTGGTAATGGTGAGAAAACTAGGTTCTGGGAAGATTGCTGGTTAGGGAATTCACCTTTGGCAGTACAATATCCTACTCTTTATTCAATTGTGAGTAATAAAAACATATTGGTGTCAACTGTGCTTGGCCAATCACCTCCTGCTTTACACTTTAGGCGTGCTATTGTTGGAGACAAGTGGAATAGATGGTTGCATCTAATGGAGAGGCTAATGGATGTTAATATTTCGGATAGTGAGGATAGTTATCGCTGGTCTCTCACCACTAATGGGAAATATACAGTAAAATCCTTTTATGAGAATGTTATGAATGAAGAGGTTCAATATCTTAATAAGTATTTGTGGAAAATTAAAGTCCCCTTGAAAAAAAATATTTATGTGGTTTCTATCTAGGAAAGAATTGCTCACTAAAGATAACTTAGCTAGGAGAAATTGGGGTGGGTGCAAGAAATGCGTGTTCTGTGGGGAACCCGAAACAAACACTCACCTTTTTGTATCTTGTCTTTTGCTAAGAAAATTTGGAGGTTGATTCATTTTACTTATAGCATTTCACCTCCATCTAGTATTTCAAATTTGTTTGGAAATTGGTTGTGTGGAGTGGATAAAATTTCGAAAGCACTCATACGCATAGGAGTATGTGCTCTACTTTGGGCTATATGGAAGCATCGGAATGATATTGTTTTTAACGGTGAGAAAGTTGGGAATTTTTTGCAGGTAATACATCAGGCCAATTACTGGATGCATCAATGGTCTCTGCTTCTTCCAGAGGACCAGCGTGCTCGTTTGGTTGGTGGATGCACACGAATGATGGCGGTCGTTCAGGCTATTTACAGCAAGGGTGGCTGGTTGCACTGTAAACGTCTGGGACATGCTTAGCAAGATGGAGGGAGCTACTTTCGGAGAGTCAGGAGAGTTGGATGGATGTACTACACTCGTTACCTATATAGGTTACTATTGTGTGCCTATGAGAGTGTGTGGGTTGTAAGATATTTTTGAATGATATTTTTTCAATAAAAAGCCGCATGCATCACTCAGATGCAGAGGCTGGGTATTCCATTTCAAAAAAAAAAATACAGACAACTACATCACCCATAAATTTATCACCTGCAAGATAGGTCTTATAGGCGACGTTTGCAGGTATATGAAAGTATTGATGCAAGGGGCAGATTGCAGGATGCGTGAAAAAGGATTAAAAAAAAGTTGACAGAACATAGTGGAAAAGAATGAGGACGAGATCATAGGGTCGGAGCAGACTTGGGTGTAAACGACAGTGACATCCCAAACCCGGTATTCAAGCTTTCTAGTTCAGGAAAACAACAACAAATGGTGTCACCTGGATCAACTTGAGATAATCCATGTTCTTCATGAATTTAATAGACAGACAATTCGTGAGTACGACTTGTAAACTAAAATGAACTCAATAGTCATAGCACACTAAGAATGCCTACAAATGAACCGAAACGGCGAAAAAAAATACAAACATTAGTAGTTATATATACCATTTTTGTGCGACAAACGTTGATTATTATTTCGAAGGAAACCTTCATATTCTCCTGAATCCAAGTCAGAAACTTGAGCTAATGTGTTTACTTAGAAAGAAAAATATCTTCTTCCACCTACATTTACTCACACCTGAGACATACGTCTACCAGTTTTGCTGCATAATTTAATATTAGCTCATGAAGTGGCATACTTCATCAGATGGAATTGCTGCCATATATACATATTCATAGGTGATATAAGGCAACCATGGGAAATCAAGAGGGGATGTGTTTGAGACAAAATGTTCAACATGAGCAAGAGGGAAGAGATATTTAATTTACATTGTTTATTTATGTGATGCATAGCTGTAGTGAACAAACGTTCTCAATCACAGAAGACAAAGCTGCTAATGTATCTGTAAAACATTCACGACCAATCAAGCTTTTGAAAATTTATACGCAGTACTCATCAATAAGTAGATGCAATTGAATGACACAGCCTTAGCTGCCCATGCCCAAATTGGTAGGGAGGATGGAAAAATTGGGGGAGAAACTTATCTGCGATGAAGGGGATCTCTCGCAAATTATCATTCATCTCAGCGCGCTAGCATCAAGCAGCAGCACAACTTTTCTCACATGTTGCAGCGGTGCAGTGGAAGTGGTGGGAAACAGCAGCGACGCCCTACTCTGCCTCCCACGCGCGAAGACACGCGCCTCCTCTGTTGCTCTGCATCAGCTTCTCACGCCCTCGCATCCTTCTCCACCACTCAGCGCCGTCCGAGAACCTCCCTCAACTCCTGCCCCAGCAACGTCAGTCCCCGTGGCTCCTCCACTCAAAAGCCCCTGAGACCCCGACCTCCGCCTCGAGTGACGCCACCACGCCATATGACCCTGCGCCTCCCGCGGCGCCTCGACGTCCAACGACTTCCCGCCTACACCACCCCTCTAGTCTGCTAGAGGAGCACTTCCCCAATCCGCCACCGCCCCTCGCGTGGTCGGGTGGTATCGAGGCGAGGCTGGGTAGGTTGCTCCGTCGTCGAGGGAAGAGAGATGGCCAGTTCCATCGAGGTCTTCTCTCTACTCGACCTCGCTGCTGAGCGCCCGGGCACGAATCCGATCCGCGGCAAATAGCGGCAGCACCGCTCCTTTTGAGTCCAGTGATTGGGGCAGTGGTGGGATCAACGGGTGGGGGAGAAGTGAATGGAGGAGGAGACGGTACAGGGAGGATGAGAGTTTCTGGAGCAGCAGGGCTGCACGGCGGCTGCGCGGCGGCGGTGGACGATGAACCCAGCCGCCTATGGAGCGAGAAACAGAAGATGTCGGGGCAAAGTTTTGGGGTTGGGGAAAGGACAGCGCTGGGCGTCCCCCGGGGGATCAAACTTTTCCATCCCCCGGGTCCCCCAGCCAACACGTGTCCATTTTTTTGTCCATATCCCACTTTTGCTCCCGTAGCAAAAAAGAAGTCCCGCTTTTGCTCACATATAGCAAAAACTGTTTCACCCCCAAAAAGAACAGGACCTCGCCGGAGACTTCGCCGGAGACCTCGCCGGAGTTCCTGTAGCAATTTTTTTTTTGCTACAGTAGCAAAAAGTCGATTTCACCGGAGCAGTCACCGGAGACTTTTGCTCGCCGGAGAGCAAAAAATTTATACTATAAAAACAAAAAAAATAACCTTATTGTAGCAAAAAAATTATGCTATTAGAACAAAAAGTCGGACCTCGCCGGAGTCACGGTAGCAAAAAATTTGTACAAAAAAAGCAAAAGAAAAAACCTATTGTAGCAACCATTTGTACAGAAAATTAGCAAAAAAAACTTCGGAAGCACAGCAGCTGGTCTTCGGGAGCATCGCTTCAGCTCCATTGGAGCACTCTCTCGCGCGCCACTCCGGGGACGAGAAAGGATGGCGCTGAGGGCAGTAGCACCGCCCATCGCCTATGGTAGCACCGCCCATCGCCTACGGTAGCATCACTCAGCACTCACGGGCGAAGGCCGCTAGTAGCAACCTCAGCCCACCGGCGGTGGCCCACCGTCGCAGCACCGGCGGCGGCCCCCGTAGCAGATACATCCCACTGTTGGAGCACCGGCGGGCGGCGGCCAGGAGCAGGACGGCGGCGCGGAGCTCCGTCTCATGGCGGCAGGGCCTTGGAGGGCGGGCGACGCGGAGCTCCGACTGCAGCAGCCGCTGGCCGGGGCGGGGACGAGGCGTACGCCAAGGCGTCCGAGCGCCGGTGTTGCTGCGGCGGGACGGCCGCCGCGAAGGGCGACGCAGAGCGCCCGTGCGTTAGCGAGCTGCCTCGGCTGCTAGCGTCGCTATTGCTGCAGTCGGCGCCGGCTCTGACGCGGTCGGCGGCGAGCAGGAGGAGGCGGTCCCCGGAGGCAGGGCGCGCAGACGACGAGCGCGTTGGCGTACGGGTGGAGCTTGCACGACTTGGAGCTCCGACCACCATGGCTGCACGACTTGGAGCTCCTACAGGCGGAAGGTGGAGAGAGGAGGGCGCCGTAACGAACAGGGTGGGGGGCGCGGGATGGTCTTCGTCCACGGCGGCCACGGGGGAGGAGCTCGACGGCGACGGCGTCCACGGTGGGAGGAGCTCGCGTGGGGTGCTGGTTTCCGTTCTGTAACATGGGAAGAAGAAAAGGGAAGAGATAAGGATAAGCGGTAGGCAGCTAATCGTTGGCTCCCACACAGGGGACGCGTGGCGGCGTGCGGAGGCGGGGGATGCAGTCTCGTGATCCCCCGGGTTAAAGCCAGCGTTTCCCTTGGGGAAAAGGGTTGTGCGATCTATTTCAGGTTTTGCTAGGTGTGGAAGTGTAAACTTGTTAGCGGGACCCACAAAGCAGTGGCACCAGGAGCGCAGATACCCTGAGAAGCCTCCGTCGGCTCCAGGCTTAAAGCCTTAAGTTAAAGTTAATTTTCTTGTACCATAGCGCTTTACACACCTACCACGATCCAGCAGCGCCAACCATCGCAAGAAAAAAATATTGACCGAGCATCTGATTGCAAATCGAGTTAGCTTTGTAAGGGCATCTCCAGCGGGGCTGCTCAATTGCCGGACAAAAATAGGACAAATGTGTCCATTTGAGCAGCCGTCCGAGAGCCGCAGACACGCGTTTTTGGAGGTGCACCCAGCGGGGTACCTATCTAGAACGGACAAATGTGAGTAGAGCCTCCTCAGTCATTCCGTCGAGCAGCTGAACGGCATAGACGCAGAAGGTACCGCCCACCAGCTCGGCGACCTCCTCCCGCCGCTACCGCACTCGTGGAGCCCGCCCGGCGCCGCCCGCACCACGCCGCCCGCGCGCCCCGGCGAGCCGGCGGCCAGGACGCCACCGCCCCTCGCCTCCCTCCCCCGCGCGGCTGCAGAGCCGCGTGCACGACACCTACCTCCACGCCGCTGAGGGCGGGCACGGCGTCTCCCTTAGCCCGCGTCGGGCGTCCATGAACGCTGATGACGCTCGAGTAGTCGTTCCCTCCTGGCCGGCGAACCGGGGGATGCGCAGGTTGTCGCCTCGGACGGCGAGGGTGGGCGTCGTCGGTGGCCGCGGCGGATGCGGCTCGTCACAGCGGCTCGCCGTGTCCGGCCGCCGGCGCAACTGCGAGCTGGGCGCAGAGAGAGAGAGGCAGTGTGGAGGGGAGGTGCACGGAGATGGCATCGAGGTGCTCTGCTGAAAAATAATGGGGGAAAGAGAAGTTGGCAGGGGAGAGAAAAGTGGTGGGACCAGCGGACGAAACAGACACGGATTCTGTCCGGAGGCTGCTCATTTCTCGACCAAATTTGGTCTGGATTTGAGCAACCTCGGACAAAAAACGGACCCAGGCCTGAGATGAGCAGCCCCGCTGGGGCCTCGTTTTGTCCGGGGCTGCACCTCTCGCCGTGTCCGCCATCCTCGACTCGTCTTGACCTGAGAGCCAACGTGGTAGCGAACGGGGATGTCGCGCCGTGGCGGAACTCGGTCACCCACAACGTACCGCGCACTGCACTGCCATGCAGTACTTGGTGCTCTCGTCCCTCTCGAGATCGCAAAGGTGCTCACGCTCACGTCGACTCTGTAGGAGGTGAACCACCGGCCCCCCATGTCCCACCCGATGCTGACGCCGCATCCTTAGTGTGTGTGTCCGCCGATGCCAACGACGACGCCGCTCTGTTCAACGTCGGGACCCCATGGGATGAAGCCTCGAGGGACGCCTACGTCCGAAGGAAGTCATGAAGGAGGACGTCGACTGATGCGCTTTCGGCCGCAGCACGAAGACTCCAAACCCGCGGGCCCCGTTCGACGGGGAAGTTGCTGGGCGGGCAGTAGGCCTTTTCGCCGTGAAGCTGGCCAGAAAACCAAACTGGTTTGCCGAGACGGTCGCCGAGGAGGTGTGCAAGATGTAAGGCGTGGCACGGCATGCTGACAAGCTGCGGTGGCGTGTCCTAGAGTCCTTTGCCAGGGAGATGATCTCGACAACGCAGACCAAGGAGCTCCTCGGGACGGTCGACGATGTCGTCGCGCCGTCATGGCCGGGCATCACTATGTGGCATGCACGCGCTGTCCCCAGTCGATGACCCTGAGACATTCGAGCGCCTGGGCGTCAACACTGGAGCTGCCGCAGATGATGCAAGGTGACCCGACCTCGCCATGCCTGCTTCCATAATGAATCGAGGTCTAAATCCTATTTGGAACTGGGGAGGAATATTTGGATTTTTGTTGCAGAGGAGAATCGTTTGTTGATGATCTTTGCAGCTTAGGTTGAAGACCGAAGGTGAGTGATACATCAGATGGCTTTTCTCGCTCAGATTTCGCATCAGCAATGGCCAAAGTTCCAGACGAACTACTACTAGCTACTAGGAGGCATCTTGCCAGGCTTGGTTAATGATGCCCCTTTGGGGTTATCTGAAGGCACATGTTATAGTTGCTGATTGGCTCTCTCTATCTAATAGAATAAGTTGAATTTTTTGTTGAGGTTTAGAATTACATAAAATATTCGATGTTTCCATGGTTATTGCAGTTTGTGACGCCCCGAGATCAGGCACTATGCAGATTTCAGCATTCCCGCCAAAATCCACATAATAACCGATTTCAGGTTGCCACTTGTGATAACATTACAACAGTTCACGGATATTCCGCAACAACAACAGAAGAGATATATACAAGACGACTCAAACGAGTCAAGGATACAACTGATACAATACAAAGATCCAAATAACAGCGGAAGAAACAACATAGCGTCCGACTACGGACAAGATACAAATTGGACTAAGAGTCCTGAAGATAACCGATGGCGTCCAATCCCTGCTGATGGGGGGATGCTAACCCGGTATGCCAAGATCCGAGGAGTAATCCGGCCCAGAGATCATGAGTAGGATACAGCTGGGGATAAAGATGTTTGTGGAGGCCCAAGCTCGTGGGCCTAGTGACCCGGATTATGGGTGTTGTAAAGGAAAGTTAGGGTTAGCACGCCGTGTCTGGGTAGGACCCGGGTGTGCCTTGTAAAGTAAGCTGGGGGGGGTACGGGTACTATATAAACCGACCCCCGGGTATAGTTTGAATAGAGATCTAGAGATTTGAGAGCCTTAGCAATATCGAGCGGTATCGAGCATCTAGTGTAAACCCTAATCGAGTTACTGTATCGAGAATAGAGATCCGGCGACTTCGATTGCCGGCTGTCGTATCAAGTTGTATCATGTCTTCCTTTGAGCTAAACCCTCTCCCGAACGCCTGTGTCGACTTGCCCAAGATCAGTTACCCTGGTAACATCTGCCGTGATTATCCCACGACAGTTGGCGCCCACCGTGGGGCCTGCGTCCAAAGGTGTCTACATCACGGGAGAAGCTCGGAAGGGCATGGAGAATCTCGTCATCGGCGAGATCTACATCGACCACGAAGGAGAAAAGGTGGTGGACGATTCCGGCTGGGGGCCGGAGTCGGACCACCTCGAAACCGGATCCGTCATAACAATCAGCCGGATCAACGTCTTCATCGGTATGGTATGTGCTTCCAATTCGGTCCCTGACAACGTTGGATCTGATTCTATGCCAGGAAAAGCCACGTCTACCCGATCAGATGATGAAGAATCGACGGGAACGACATATCCCGCGGAAGAACCCGTCGCGGAGTGGGAACAGCCGGAGGAGCCGGCATGGACCCTACGCGACCGGGCCCAAGGAGAAGATGACACCGGATCTATCCTAGATCTACTGGAAAACCGGTATGAGGAGAACGATGAAGAGCAACGGCCTGAATTTACACCGGATGTCACGCGCCGAGTTGCAGTCTATGCAGCCCCCGCGGCTAACCAAGGAAACACAGCCGCGGCGCCAGTCGGGGCAGTGGCCCAGCAACAGGGCGTGGTCAACGGAGACCCGGTCTTGACCCGGGTCGATGGAGAGTCAGCATCGGTCACCAGTCGAGCGGCAGATGAGGAGCAACACGCCAACATGTTCGGGTTTCAAGCCAATCGGACACCAGGGGCGGGTCCCTCAAATCCGCGTCACCCGGCCCTGTTCGATAATAATTTGATCTTGGATCCTACAGTCCTCGCCACTGTTATCACCCCAGAAAACGCGGCAGAGCGTGTTAGAGATCTGGACGTAGCTCGTCGTGCATTGGAACAGCAAAGGAGGCAAGTGGAAGCAGATAGACAGGGGATGGCCACCCGGCGGCGCGAGCTAGACGCGTTGGAAACCCGGCTTCGAGAGGAAACGTCCAGGATACATCAAAGGCACCACACCAGGTTACCGGCAACGGGCGGGGTTATTAATCCGGCTAATTTGTTCATCACGCCTCAGGACCAACCGATACCAGTGGTGAACCGGGGAACCGCACCCCAACAGGCAACAGCAGCAACACATCCGGCGAATGAACGGACCGGGTTACCCCCACCGCAAACTAGAGTCACAACCGGCAACGATTTACTGCCGCCGCCACCATCACGATTCCGCATGCCAGCCGGCCACTACAACAATCCTATGGACAACGTATATGCGGCGACACTCGCATTGAATCAAATACCTGTGGGAGAGTCGCCCCATGCAGAGAAGACCCGGCAAGCCATCGAGCTGTTGCACACTGCGGTGGCACAGCAAGCCAATTACCCGGATCACAGAAGCGGAATGCACGGGACGCCATATGTCAGCCAGCAGCAAGGGAATTTACAAACAAGTTCGGCGCGGCGGAGGGAAGAGCAGCAGCAAATGCCGCCTCCTCCCCGCGCTCAGGCAGTATCAGCAGCACAGGCTGTCGTGGACAGTTCTAGGGCTCGGAAGGCCGCGGCCGGGTCCGCAGCGCCTGGGCCTCCCGCAGCACAGCGCCCAGACGCGCCCCCCGCGGCATCACACGTCTCCAGGGCAAGGCCGGCTTCAATCATTCTTGCAGGGCCCAAGTGCCTCTCGGACAATATTAGAGCTGAACCTTACCCGGAAAAGTTCAAGGAGCCAGGGAAAGTAGTGAATTATGAGCCAACCATGGATCCCGAAACATGGCTAAGCAGCTACGAGATGGCAATGTCAATCCGCAACGCGTCCGAGAACCTCCAAGCCAAATTCATGTATCTGATGATGTCTGAAGGAGCAGCAAAATTATGGTTCACCAATCTACCAGAGGGATCGATCAAGTCTTGGGAGGAATTGAAGACCGCATTTATCAAGCACTTTCACGGAACCTGCAGGAAATTATTCACCATTGATGATCTAGAGCGATGCGTCCAGAAGAAGGGAGAATCGGCGCGCAGTTGGGTGCGCCGGGTTATGGAGATACTTCACTCATCTACAGACATCCAGCCCAAAGATGCGCTACAAGCCATGGCAAAAACATGCAAGTATATACCTTTAGTGCAAAAGTTAACCCGCATGAAGTCCAGTCGAAATGCGTCAGAAGTCACAATGGGAGAATTGATGGACGCGTGCAACAAACACGCTGCGACAGATACCACGGAAGAAGAAGCTGATGACAAGAAGGCAAAAGCAAACACAAGCGGTAATGGAAGAACCGGCAACAGAACAGCGTCAGGAAACAATGGAAGTAGTCAGAACAAGCGTCCCTTCGAAGGAGGCTCCGAGTTTGTCGCCAATACAGAAGCCGGGTCTTCAAGACCCAGAGCAGAAGGAAATTTCAATACCGGGAATCACAACGGAGGAAACTACCAAGGGCCGCCCCGGCCGAGTAATAATTGGGACATCTTCAGAATGGCATGCCCAAAACACAGCAGGAACGGCAGGCCGGCTAACCACTCCTTGGAACAGTGCGCCGACTTGCAAAGATGGAAAAACGAAGAAGTAAACAGGGCTATGCGAGGTACAGGGCGGGGAGGAGGGCCGGGTCCAGGGGCAAACCCGGGCAACGGCCCACCCCCAGTTGGTAACCCGGCGGCTGGAAATCAAGGCAATAACCAAGGGGGAGCTGGAGGCTTCCAGGCTAACCCCAAACAATTGGGTCAATATCATGTGCATACCACAGGAGGATCTAACAAGGACAAAAAGATACTAAAACAAGCCGTCAACTCAGTTTCGTCAGCCGTCCCGAGATACTTGAGATGGTCAGAACAGGAGGTAACATGGAGCAGAAGGGATCACCCAGAAAGAGTGGAACACCCAGGAGTCTTGGCACTAGTAGTCGCGCCGCAAGTTAATGGGTACGAGTTAAAGAAGGTTTTAATGGATGGTGGAAGCAGCATCAATATATTGTATTGGGAAACCTTCCTACGCATGGGCCTCAAGGAATCTCAACTGCAAAAAAGCTCAACAATTTTTCATGGAATAGTGCCGGGTCATTCAGCATGCCCCGAGGGAAAAATCGCACTGGAGGTAGCTTTCGGAGAATCAAAGGATAACTATCGAATTGAGTGGCTCACCTTCGAGGTAGTGAAATTACGCAGCCCCTATCACGCGCTGTTTGGAAGGCCGGCTTATGCCAAATTCATGACCAGGCCGTGTTATGTATATCTGCAGCTAAAAATACCGGGTCCCAAGAAGACTATAACCATACACGGAAATCGAGACATAGCCGCTGAATGCGACGAAGGAGATGCAGCAATGGCCGAGCAGGCTTGCAGAAAGGAAGAACTCAAGCACTATCGGTCCCAAGCAGACCCGGAGGACAGAACTACATCAAAGCCAAGTACTGAAGGCGAAAAAGCAAAGTCCAAGGTCACGCAAGATGCTAAAATGGTGGCCTTAATCAAAGTTGACTCTCCCAAGCAGTCTGCTGTAAAGGAAGAAGTTACACGGCCGCCAACAACTAGCAAAGTCATGGAGACACCCTACCCGGGTTGGCTGGCAAACCCGGTACTCATCAGGAAAAAGTCCAACTTATGGAGGATGTGCATTGGTCAAGCCGGGTCAGGGCCAGTGCTTACAAAGAACTAAGTAATGTAACGGGCGGCAGGTTTCAGACGCGCTCTTTTCCTACCCAGGGCACCTAAGGGGACTGGAAGGTTTTTAATGAGGCGGCCTGCTGACCCAAAATTTCTGGTATCAATAAAGAGATGGTTATCAAGTCCTATGTCTTTTCGCCTTTATCACAAGTAAGTAGTATCCATACGACATCGATAATTCAGTATCATCAAAAGCATCGATTGCATGTAGGTCTTGGGGGTTGGTTGCCCAGATAACCAACCACTAACCCGAATGACCCGGCATAGATAGCTATAAGTTATAAGGGCCGATTCCTCGCAAACGAGCACGGCTGCAATCTTATGACTGGGAAAAGAAGCCAATTTTTCTTGACTTATCTTACTTAAGCTTGATGTGACTCGCACTAAAGTGGCATGATTCGTTCGCTTACGATTACAATCAGCCATGGAGCCCAATGGGACTTGCCTGACACTGTTCTCGTATGGATGTAACAACATGGTATCCACGCGAAAGCCGGCTTATAGTATAAGATAGTCAAAAGGGTCATCTAAACCACAAGTTTATGCAGAGTACAAGGCTGATAAGCCGGAAACTCAGTGATTATCAAGCATAACTTCAGTATTTGCATGAGATGGTTTTAGGGTTTCGCCTTGGTAGGGAATGATTTGTCCTCTGAGAAAGGCCACACACTCATGACTCGTCCTTTGGGTCATGGGGACTGGGGACTTCGTAACAGAAACAAACCACTTTGATACCAAGGTTCAAAACGGCCCTATCATCCGAGTCGTGGGAACTTCAAGAGAATTTCATTTATCAAAGCCCCTGGTCTCGGAAAAAACGAGTCTTATGAAGGGAGCTAAAAAGAGAGATAGATATCAAGAACAAGTTCAGAAGAACAGCAAAAAGTATGATTATCAAAAGGCTAGGAAAGCCGCGAAAATATGTCACCAAATAGAAGTATATTACAAGCTTTTGCATTGGTATTAGAAGTGCACAGGCGCACCATTAACATAATAAAATAGCTCAAACAAAAAGGTCCCACATGACTAAGGTATTATGGAATCCTTACTCTACTCGGCCTCCTGAGCGCGATCTTCCGGGTCTTGCTCCTGGACCTGCTTCTTAGCTTTTTTGGCAGAGCCACCCGGACTCACCGCGCCAGGGCGGATAGGAGGAAGGACGGACGGTGTAGAGGCGGACGGCCCTGATTTTAAGTCGGCCTCCCTCTTCGAAGTCGCCTCCTTCTTCTTAGCCGAGTAATCAGCCCACTTCTCCAAGAGGTCAAGGGGCGGGGGTGCTTCCTCTGTGATAATCTTGTCATCAGCGTCATACGCAGCCATTAGTGTATTAAGGTTCAAGCTATCGGCTAGAGTGGTGGCAGAAGGGCGCACTGCCGACTGAATGGCCTTGAAATCCTTAGGTGTAAATTTGGCGCCATCCGCCTTGAACTCAGGAAACCCGGAGATTATCTTCGCCGGGTCAAGCTTCGGAAAGTAAGCTTTGGCCAAGGTCAAAGCCCGCACTATACCAGTACGGCAGGACGAACGCTTCCAGAGTTCAATCCATCCGGGTACAGTGGAGCAGGCTTGGACAAGGTTCTCTTCACCCGGATAGGCTTCCGTGGGCCAATTAATGGCATTCAATATAAATTTGGTGCCGGCAAAGAAAGTCCGGAGCACACTCTTCAGGGTCCTAACCTTGACAATAGCATCTTCCTCTGGAGCTGCAAGGTTCGCACCTATAGTGGAAACAGAAGCAAGAACGTATCAGTAGCAGCCGGGTATGAAATTAGTCGGCAGGCAAAAACTTAACAGGCAGGCAAACACTTACTAAGTAAGATCTGATAAGTATCGGAGACTTGATCAGATAACTTCTTCAAATCGGCCCGAGCGGCGAGGCACTTCTCCTTGTATTTGGAGACATCCCTCTTCAAAGTTTTCATATTCTCCTCAAGGATTTCTCGGCGTTTTATCTCGGCAAGAAGGAGCTGTTCAGTCTTCAGCAAGGTTTCATCAGACCGAGTTACATGTGCCTGTAAGTGTAAAAAGGGTGCAAGAACCAGCTGAGTGTTATGGCAAGAAGAATATGCTGAGAAGTACCAAGCATAACTTTTGCAAGTTATACTCGGAACTTGGGGACTAGATAGGGAATATAAGATAACAAGCGCTCTTACCTGGTGCTCGGCAGCCATGCGCTCTAAAGTCTCGCTCTCCGAAGCCTTCATGGTGAGAAGCTTGTCCATCAATTGTTCGAAAGTATCTTTATTCGTGTCAGAAGACTCGGGTCCTTGGAATTTCCTAGAAGAGGTTTTCTTCTTAGAAGGAGGTGGAACCCGGGTCATCTGCACGTTGGAGTCCGACGCTCCTTCTGCACCTAAGGCGGTGGTCTTTCTCTTGCTGGCATGAGAAGCAATTGGATATTCGGCTTCCTGCTGATCCGGTTTAGTCGGCGATGTCTGTTCTTCATCGCCAGACGCGGTTGCAGTTTTGTCAGCCGGGTCCCCCTTACCCGGGCCCTTATCTTCCGAATCCTCTTGATCGCTGACAGCGACCGTGGCCCTGTAGATGTTATCACAAAGCAGCTGAATATGCAGTCAGGAAAAGATGACGAAATACCTGGAAGGGGATTCTTACCCGGTATTCACCGCAAAGTCACAAGGAAATCCATCGTCAGACTCGGGGGAGGCTGGAAAATGTCAAGTTAAATGTTATGCGAGAATGCTTTGAGGAAACCGTGCTAACCAAGAAAAGATAGAGCAAATACCAGCTTGCCGAGTGGGGAGCGGTGAAGAACCCGGGTTAAGGGCGTCGTTGCCCGGGTGATTTCGAGTCGACCTGCGCTTAGGCGTGGGCGACCCCTTCAAGATTGGCCAGTGGAATAACGTCAAGAAAGGTTCAAGAATATCATTACGGTAATATAAAGAGAATGTGTGAAGGGGGATGAAACCTTGGAGGCGGCTCCTTGAGCTTTTCTTTTAGACCCGGCTTTGGTTGCCGGCTCCGGTTCTTCCTCATCACTGGCAGATTCCACCTTGCCGTCCGAATCTTCTTCCTCGTCATCTTCTTGTTCTGAATGTCATCAAGGTTACGGTTGGAAATGAAGGGGTTGCGGTGAGTTCAAACGAGTCAAGTAAAACTCAGAGAGTACCTTCGTCTGAGTGAACAGCTTCTTGCTCCTCTTGACCTTCGGAGCTAGGGGGGTATTGGTGTTCCAAAAGTCGTCATCATCCTGAAAGGCGTTAAAGTACGGGTTATCAGTTGCATCAAGTGGAAAGAGCGAAAGTAAAGGCTTCAGAGTCGGGTTTTACCTGGGGGGCCGGGTTTTCAAGTGTGAAGGGCTCTAACCCGGATATGTTCCGGATTACCTCGAGCTTCTCCGTAAGAAAACCCTTGATGGTCTTCAGGGTATCGCCAACTGCGAAGACGTTGTCAGAATATCGTAGTGGATCAGAGGGTTCCCCGGAGTACTCGCACATCAGCTTTGTGCGGATGGAGTTGGGTTGAATTCTGAAGTCGACCCAGGTCTTCACTAGGTTGAGCCCAATGAGGCCCTGGGCTCTAAGAGTGGCGAGTTTGTATAGCAGGGGTTGGATTGCCTCCCTATCTGAGTCGGGGGCAAAGGCACTGAATTTATCGGAGATATCAAGGAGACCATCAGAATAACCCGGCAGTTTCTTTTGGCCGGATGGGGAAGTGTCCTGGCAGTAGAAGTAAGAAAGCTGCCAGTGTTTGACATGAGAATTAAGGGTGAGGGATGGCATCGGAGAGTTCTTGCGGCGCTGGATCGAAACCCCGCCGCAAGTAAGAAGCGCCCCATCACCGCTTTCGCGGCATGGTTTGCATTGATAAAGCTCGATAAAAAGAGCTAGGTTTGGTGGAGTGCATAAATAGGATTCAGAAAGGACAATGAAGTGGGTGATATTTAGCACGGAGTTGGGCCCGATGTCGAAGACGCGAAGGCCATAGTGACTAAGAACGTCACGGAAAAAAGGATGACCGGGTGGGCGAAAACCCCGGGTTACATGTTCCACAAAGCAGATTACCTCGTCTTCTGTAGGGGTGGGCCGGGTCTCCTTACCCGGCACCCTCCATTGGATATCTTTCTGAGGAGGGAGAACTCCCAGCTCTACTAGCTCCTCCAACTTGGCCTTCGTGACCATCGACCGTCCCCAGTTGGCGGAGATGGTGTTGGTGGCTTTGGTCTTGGATGGGGTTTTCACCTGTTTCTTGGGAGCCATGTTGTTGACCTGCAAAGCGCAAAGTAAGAAGAAGATTAAGACATGAAAGTTACGAAGCGGCCGAGTATCAGTTGGATGGTATTAAGGTATGGAAGGAAATCCGGGTGTTAACCCGCAGAACCAAGTTCGAAAGTTCCGGGTATTAAGTATTACGGAGAAGTTTATGGGGTTTAAATGGTAAGGAAGCCTTTTGAATACAATGGGCAGTGGCTTAAGCGCCAAACGAGAATAAAAGGAGTTAAAAAGAAGCGGTCAGGCCGGGTGAATGGTGCAGAGGCGGAAATCTCGGGCAGTATGAACCTAGATTGGAAGCTCTCTTTTCAAATTTGTGGTAAAGGTAATGATGGTGGGAAGTAGGCGAGTTGGTTGGAGTATGCGCTTTATCCTTTGTGCGAACTAAAAGAGACTATGGGTAGCCTAATCCGGTCTAGCCAAAAAATCTGAGGCGGACGGATCTAGATCTAATCTGAGAAGAGAAATCGAATGTTGCGAGGGAAAGTTGATGAACGCAAAAGGCTTACCGGAGGAGATCCGAGGGAGGCCTTGCGGAGGCAGATGGCGCACGCCTGGTGTCCCTTTGTGGTTCTTGCTGGGCCGGATGAGAATTTGCCGGCGGATCTTGGCGGCGGCGCGGATCGACCGGTGGCGGAGTGCAGCCTTCGGGCAATGGGTTCCGGTGACGTGCGTGGAAGGTCCGTGGTGGCGCTCAGGAAGAAAGGGAGCTCAAGAGGAGAAAGGAGTGAAGTGGGGGAAATGAGCCGTTAGGGTTCGAGTCATCCCTAGGGAGCTTTTTTATAGTGCGACTGGATAAGCCCGGCTCGGTGAGTGGAGGCCGGGAATTGTGGGAATAAAACGGCTATTAATTTAAAGTTCCAGCGAGATACGCGCCCGGTATTGAGTAAAGCATCCGGATAAAGAAAGAAGGGGATTCGTCCCGCGATGATGGGGTTAATTGTCGAGCATAGGATCTTGGTGTTATGGTTTGGATCCAGAAGTTTGAACCAAGGTGTTTGGAGGGAAAAACCTGAGTTATCGCATGGCCACCAAGGAGCAAGGCCTAGCTGGACGTTGAAACATCTTAACCCGGTTTCCATGTGCCCGTATGATTGATATCTTTTCGGGAATAGCAAGCGCTTCAAGGAGATCCGTGAAGCCCAGGCTATTCTGGGGACTACTGATGGGGGGATGCTAACCCGGTATGCCAAGATCCGAGGAGTAATCCGGCCCAGAGATCATGAGTAGGATACAGCTGGGGATAAAGATGTTTGTGGAGGCCCAAGCTCGTGGGCCTAGTGACCCGGATTATGGGTGTTGTAAAGGAAAGTTAGGGTTAGCACGCCGTGTCTGGGTAGGACCCGGGTGTGCCTTGTAAAGTAAGCTGGGGGGGGTACGGGTACTATATAAACCGACCCCCGGGTATAGTTTGAATAGAGATCTAGAGATTTGAGAGCCTTAGCAATATCGAGCGGTATCGAGCATCTAGTGTAAACCCTAATCGAGTTACTGTATCGAGAATAGAGATCCGGCGACTTCGATTGCCGGCTGTCGTATCAAGTTGTATCATGTCTTCCTTTGAGCTAAACCCTCTCCCGAACGCCTGTGTCGACTTGCCCCAAGATCAGTTACCCCTGGTAACATCTGCCGTGATTATCCCACGACACCTGCCCAGGCCAAGCCGGAGGGATTCCCAAGCTAACGTCGTCAGACTTCAAACCTGTTGACTGCAATGTGGAATATGCAGCCACGAAAAAGATTCGTGGGTCAGTACGGTTAAGTACTGGCAAGTGGATAACCCATACTCACAAGATTCCAGCGTAACCAATCATCACAAGATACAAATACTTTGGGTACAACGGAAAGGAAGGGATTATTGCAAAGGAGCGGCAGCGGGCTGCACTAACTAACTACAGAGACGCGCTACAACATCCGGGTAAAATAAAGGGATAAGATAGCGCGACAAAACCAACTATCACTACTCACCAAACAATACCCATCCAGTGTTACCCCCTACTAAGGAAGCAACCCCAAGGAAACTCACACTGTTGATTAAGGTGACATTCATTTTCATGGTGGAGGTAATCTATATTACTAGTCAAGTTATCATCGTTAAGTGTAAGTTGTCTGAGTACTTGTTAGCCAGCACTTTCACCAAGTCATCCATAACCACGGACAACACGGCTTCTCGAGAAGATTTAACCCTGCAGGGATGCACAAATTTGGCCGTACACGTAAGAATGACCCGCCAGATGGAAAGGCCCTTCCACCAAGCGAGGCACTCAGCACAACCCAACTCTTCATCGCATCAAGCCCAAAGAACCACATGTTGTGCGTGCGCGGCTAATCGAGCCCCCACGAAGAAAAGGGGGACCCTCATAGCACTCTAAGACCACGCCGCCCTAAATGCCGACTACAAAAGTTCCACCCTGGCGCCAAGGGTTCGCACCTGCATATGCATGCATCAAATGGAAAGCCCGAACTAAGTGGGGCGATTTGGACGAGATGCGAATCGAATCAGAATTGCGGTGGGCGCCCATACTCGCTTCCCACATGCGGTTAGTGCGCTCATCATGGATCAATGGACAAGACCCTTTTCCTAATTAGGGTCGACACTAGCAGGCTTCAAAACCACGTCGGGCCTCCTGCCGGTGCCTTATCATCAAATTATTATTACCCAAAGCATTAACATGTTGTTGATTCCGATCCTGGTTCTAGCGGAAGCGTGGTGGGCCCATAACCCACAGGTCCCAGGATCGAAACCTGGCTCTGATACCATTTGTGACGCCCCGAGATCGGGCACTATGCAAATTTCAGCATTTCCGCCAAAATCCACATAATAACCGATTCCAGGTTGCCACTTGTGATAACATTACAACAGTTCACGAATATTCTGCAACAACAACAGAAAAGATATATACAAGACGACTCAAACGAGTCAAGGATACAACTGATACAATACAAAGATCCAAATAACAGCGGAAGAAACAACATAGTGTCCGACTACGGACAAGATACAAATTGGACTAAGAGTCCTGAAGATAAGCGATGGCGTCCAATCCCTGCCCAGGCCAAGCCGGAGGGATGCCCAAGCTAACGTCGTCAGACTTCAAACCTGTTGACTGCATTGTGGAATATGCAGCCACGAAAAGGATTCGTGGGTCAGTACGGTTAAGTACTGGCAAGTGGATAAACCATACTCACAAGATACCAGCGTAACCAATAATCACAAGATACAAATACTTTGGGTACAACGGAAAGGAAAGGATTATTGCAAAGAAGCGGCAGCGGGCTGCTCTAACTAACTACAGAGACTCGCTACAACATCCGGCTAAAAGATGGGGATAAGATAGCGTATCAGAACCAACTACAACTACTCACCAAACAATACCCATCCAGTGTTACCCCCTACTAAGGAAGCAACCCAAGGAAACTCACACTGTTGATTAAGGTGACATTCATGTTTATGGTGGAGGTAATCTATATTACTAGTCAAGTTATCATCGTTAGGTGTAAGTTGTCTGAGTACTTGTTAGCCAGCACTTTCACCAAGTCATCCATAACCGCGGACAACACGGCTTCTCGAGAAGATTTAACCCTGCAGGGATGCACCAATTTGGCCGTACACGTAAGAATAACCCGCCAGACGGGGGATCAACCCACCAAGCGAGGTACTCAACACAACCCAACTCTTCTTCGCATCAAGCCCAAAGAACCACGTGATGTGTGTGCGCGGCTAATCGAGCCCCCACGAAGAAAAGGGGGACCCTCATAGCACTCTAAGACCACGCCGCCCTAAATGCCGACTACAAAAGTTCCACCCTGGCGCCTCGGGTTCTCACCTGCATATGCATGCATCAAATGGAAAGCCCGAACTAAGTGTGGCGATTTGGATGAGATGCGAATCGAATCAGAATTGCGGGGGGCGCCCATACTCGCTTCCCACATGCGGTTAGTGCGCTCATCATGGATCAGAGGACAAGACCCTTTTCCTAATTAAGTTCGACACTAGCAGGCCTCAAAATCACGCCGGGCCTCCTGCCGGTGCCTTATCATCAAATTATTATTACCCAAAACATTAACATGTTGTTGATTGAATTGAAACCCAACTATCAAACTAAACAGGTGATAAGACGGACAACAAGACTTGAGCGCAAACAACACTAAGCATGCAACTACGACACGGGGGCCAACAAGGTAAACAAGCAACAAGTAATAGGAAGTGGAAGGAAGGCTATATCATGGTTGCAAGGTAAACATATGATAGGATCAAGACACAAGCATCGAATCATAAGGCTAGAATAAAGGCAACGGGAAGAATCGGTAACAAGTGATGACAGGCAGCCATAGGTAGCAAGTGAGTATACTTGCCTGGAATCCAGCAAGTAGAGGTACATCCGAAGAACTTGTCGTTGCTCACATCATCTCAACGTCCTATCCGGGAAGAAGCAACGAACTAGCACAACACCGGATGCAACAATTACTTCTACGACAAAAGATCCAGCATGATCAAGATATGGATGCATGACAAGTTTAAGGATGCATCAAAGATAAACTAGTTGACATGGTGAATATATTTAAATGGGCCTATATGCAATTTGGATTGCATATGGAAAAGCCCATGAATTAATGTTGAATTAAATGATCTACAAATAACCATCATGTGAAAGTTGATTAGAATAATGCATGGATGATGAAAGCAATACGAAAACAACAATAGCTTCAGTTTGAAAGGGTGTTTACCAAGTTTGGAATTTTATTTATTAATTTATGAACTTTGGCATTTTAAATGATTTAAACAAACATTTGTTGTTTTCACCAATTTTAAATGTTCAAAACAGATAACAAAATTTGTATTTGGAAAGAACACAAAATTTTAGATGGAATACATATTTCATTTGTTGAATTTGGATTTTAGATGAGCAAGGTATTAAATTGACAATTTTAAATGCATTAATTAGGAAACAGTTGTTTTCAGCAATTTAAATTATTCAAAACAGAAAACAAAGTTTATATTTGGAAAGCTTATTCGATTTTGCATGGAAAACATATTTTACATGTTGGAATTGGATTTGAATTGCCCAAGTTATGAATTTTGCAATTTAAAAGGTTTAATTAAAGCATTGAATTATTGCACCACTTTTAATTAGGAAAAACAGTAAACAATTGTATTGAAAAGGTTGAAAACATGTAGCAAATGTTTCACTGAACATTTTGAGCTATTAAACATAATGTTTGGGTTATTATTGAATTTATTATGCAATTTTCCATAACCTTTTTTATTCTGCCCTTTTTAGTAAACAGAGGGAAACATGTTCAAATTCAATTCAATTATGACCAAATAAAATACCAATGTGTAGAGTTTGTTAAGACAAATTTTTAGAGCCCAAGTTTGCTCAAATTGGATGAACAGAACTCTAGTTACGAAATTCCAAAGTTTCAACTTTTAATAGCCATTTAGGTATTTCATTATTTAGTGCAAAAATTATTACAGAAACATGTTGAAACTTTGACATTAACATGAAGAGCACAAAATTATGAATCCACAGAAACTTGAATCATTGAAATTGCAGCAAAATTCAATTTGTTATGGATTTTACAATTAAGGCTCAGATCTGTTTTTCTGGAATTCGAGAAAGAAAAGAAAAAAGGAGTAAAAAGGGGGTGGCTTTGCGCCTTGGGGGGGGGGGGGATCGAACCCAGGATGTCCAGCGCGCGCGCACGGGGCACAAACCACTACGCTGCTTGCTCGGTTTTGTTTGGAATAGGCTGCGTGGCCTTTTGAGGTGAACAAACGACGTGGATCTGAAACTGAAAAGGGTTCAGTTACGGAAATCGTGGACGGCTTGACGAACGACGACTGCAGCGAGCGGGTGTGTGGGTGTGCGTCGCGTGCTCGGGCACGCGCGGGCGAGGTGGACGTGGGTGCGAGAGGAGGAGGGACAGGAGGGAGAAGGGCGCTCACCTCGCTACTGTCGACGAGGGGCTCATTACTGACGGAGTTGAGGCACAGATAGTCGCTGCGCGCCGGAGAGGAAGACGTGCACGGCGGGGAGGGACAGCCCGGGGCATCTCCGGCCCCGATTTCCGGCGAGGACGAAGAGGGTGGTGCCATGTTTCCATTCCCGCCGTCACCTCGGCTCGACGGACACCATGGCGAGGGGGACATGAGAGGGGCTTCGGCTCTCCCTCTCTGTTAAGAAAAATTCAGAGGAAAGAACAAAAAAGACAGTGGAGGGATAGAGATGGCGGCGGATGGAGGAGGAAGAAGGGTGGAGGAGGGCTAGTGTTTGGGAAGGAGGGGGAGAGGGGATTTAAGGGAGGAGGGGAGCAGGTGGAGGTGGGGGCCATGGAGGTGGACAGGGACAGCGACCTGTCTCTATACGGACGAAGGAGGAAGAAAAGGGTTAGGTGGGCTGGTTCGGTTAGGCTTGGTGGGCTGGGTGTTGGGCCTGGCTGCCTCCCCCTTTGGGTTTTCTTTCTTTTTCTTTTGTTTCTCTTCTCTTTTTTTTGTAGGAAATAAAAGAAGAGAAATAGATATCGGTTTTAGGGTTTTATTTTTTATGAAATAATTTTTATTGATTTACAAAACAGTGAGGCCAAGGTTTGTGAACTTTATTTTCAAAAATTTCAAATTGCCAAATTGATTTGAATTTGTCATTTTAATTTCAAATAGTGTTTCATAAAGAATGGTTTTTTTGAAATACCCAAGCAAAATTAAATCCAATCAACTTATATTGAAAAAGAATTTGAGTTTGAAAAACACAGTGCATTGTTTGAAAATTTTAAATTGATTTGAATTTTTGTTTTGTCTTTGATTTGGTTTGCAAACAAGGTGCAGATGATGCATGTGATGCAATGCCAAAAAAACAAAACAACCAATTTTCTAAATTAGGGATAACACCCCAGGTGTTACAGACGACACCACTAACAAGGGATTGCGCCCTCGCAATCCAACCCCTAACTCGGGAGAAGAAATAAGTTCGACTATCGATTCTTCATGCTTCCAGTTGATCTCCTCGACACCACTAACAAGGGCTTCTCGACACCACTAACAAGAGATTCTTGCTCGGAGTGACGACGATGTTCTTCTACCAGGAATCTTGCGATGATCGAACCTATTAGGTTAAAGGCTCAGAAAACGTCCACCCACGTAGGATCCTAAAACTTTCAAAGATTGAGAGGGAGAGAGACTCCAAAAAAAATAAGATGAGAGGAGAAATAGAATAGAGATAAGGAGAAAACAAGAATCCTATTGAGATGTTTCCAAAAATAGTTTTAGCAGAAATAGTTTTTGACACTCTAGAAACAACGACCGTTAGCGAGGTTATCCTACAGGCTTTGCGGACCCGTTGCTTCGATAACCATTCGTATCGAAACAACTTTGGGAATCGGAAACCATGCTCTGATACCATTTGTGACGCCCCGAGATCGGGCACTATGCGAATTTTAGCATTTCCGCCAAAATCCACATAATAACCGATTCCAGGTTGCCACTTGTATTAACGTTACAACATTTCACGAATATTCCGCAACAACAACAGAAGAGATATATACAAGACGACTCAAACGAGTCAAGGATACAATTGATTAGAATGATGCATGGATGATGAAAACAATACAAAAACAACAATTGCTTCAGTTTGATATGTTGTTTACAAAGTTTGGAATTTTTATTTATTAAGTTATGAACTTTGGCATTTTAAATGATTTAAACAAACATTTGTTGTTTTCACCAATTTTAAATGTTCAAAACAGATAACAAAATTTATATTTGGAAAGAACACAAAATTTTAGATGGAAAACATATTTCATTTGTTGAATTTGGATTTTAGATGAGGAAGTTATTAAATTGACAATTCTAAATGCATTAATTAAGAAATAGTTGTTTTCAGCAATTTAATTTATTCAAAATAGAAAACAAAGTTTATATTTGGAAAGCTTATTCGATTTTGCATGGAAAACATATTTTTTACATGTTGGAATTGGATTTGAATTGCCCAAGTTATGAATTTTGCAATTTAAAAGGTTTAATTAAACCATTGAATTATTGCAACACTTTTAATTAGGAAAAACAGTAAACAAATTGTATTGAAAAGGTTGAAAACATGTAGCAAATGTTTCACTGAACATTTTGAGCTATTAAACATAATTTTTGGATCATTATTGAATTTATTAAGCATTTTTCCATAACCATTTTAATTCTGCCCTTATAGTAAACAGAAGGAAACATGTTCAAAATTAATTCAATTGTGACCAAATAAAATACCAATGTGTAGAGTTTGTTAAGACAAATTTTTGGAGCCCAAGTTTGCTCAAATTGGATGAACAGAACTCAAGTTATGAAATTCCAAAGTTTCAACTTTTAATAGCCATTTAGGTATTTAATTATTTAGTGCAAAAATTATTACAGAAACATGTTGAAACTTTGACATTAACAGGAAGAGCACAAAATTATGAATCCACAGAAACTTGAATCATTGAAATTGGAGCAAAATTCAATTTGTTATGGATTTTACAATTAAGGCTCAGATCTGTTTTTCTGGAATTCGAGAAAGAAAAGAAAAAAAGGAGTAAAAAGGGGTTGGCTTTGCGCCTTGGGGGGGGGGGGGCATCGAACCCAGGATGTCCAGCGCGCGCGCACGGGGCACAAACCACTACGATGCTTGCTCGGTTTTGTTTGGAATAGGCTGCGTGGCCTTTTGAGGTGAACAAACGACGCGGATCTGAAACTGAAAAGGGTTCAGTTAGGGAAATCGTGGACGGCTTGACGAACGACGACTGCAGCGAGCGGGTGTGCGGGTGTGCGTCGCGTGCTCGGGCACGCGCGAGCAAGGTGGACGTGGGTGCGAGAGGAGGAGGGACAGGAGGGAAAAGGGCGCTCACCTCGCTACTGTCGACGAGGGGCTCGTTACTGACGGAGTTGAGGCACAGATAGTCGATTCGCGCCGGAGAGGAAGACGTGCACGGCGGGGACAGCCCGGGGCATCTCCGACCCCGATTTCCGGCGAGGACGAAGAGGGTGGTGCCATGTTTCCATTCCCGCCGTCACCTCGGCTCGACGGACACCATGGCGAGGGGTTCATGAGAGGGGCTTCGACTCTCCCTCTCTGTTAAGAAAAATTCAGAGGAAAGAACAAAAAAGACAGAGGAGGGATAGAGATGGCGGCGGATGGAGGAGGAAGAAGGGTGGAGTAGGGCTAGGGTTTGGGAAGGAGGGGGAGAGGGGATTTAAGGGAGGAGGGGAGCAGGTGGAGGTGGGGGCCATGGAGGTGGACAGGGACAGCGACCTGTCTCTGTACGGACGAAGGAGGAAGAAAAGGGTTAGGTGGGCTGGTTCGGTTAGGCTTGGTGGGCTGGGTGTTGGGCCTGGCTGCCTCCCCCTTTGGGTTTTCTTTCTTTTTCTTTTGTTTCTCTTCTCTTTTTTTTGTAGGAAAGAAAAGAAGAGAAATAGAAATAGGTTTTAGGGTTTTATTTTTTATGAAATAATTTTTATTGATTTACAAAACAGTGAGGCCAAGGTTTGTGAACTTTATTTTCAAAAATTTCAAATTGCCAAATTGATTTGAATTTGTCATTTTAATTTCAAATAGTGTTTCATAAAGAATGGTTTTTTTGAAATACCCAAGCAAAATTAAATCCAATCAACTTATATTGAAAAACAATTTGAGTTTGAAAAACACAGTGCATTTTTGAAAATTTTAAATTGATTTGAATTTTTGTTTTGCGTTTGATTTGGTTTGCAAACAAGGTGCAGATGATGCATGTGATGCAATGCCAAAAAAAGAAAACAACCAATTTTCTAAATTAGGGATAACACCCCAGGTGTTACAGACGACACCACTAACAAGGGATTGCGCCCTCGCAATCCAACCCCTAACCCGGGAGGGGAAAGAAGTTCGACTATCGATTCTTCATGCTTCCAGTTGATCTCCTCGACACCACTAACAAGGGCTTCTCGACACCACTAACAAGAGATTCTTGCTCGGAGTGACGACGATGTTCTTCCACCAGGAATCTTCCGATGATCGAACCTATTAGGTTAAAGGCTCAGAAAACGTCCACCCACGTAGGATCCTAACACTTTGAAAGATAGACAAGGGGGGCAGACTCCAAAACAAATAAGATGGGAGGGGAAATAGAATAGAGATAAGGAGAAAACAAGAATCCTATTGAGATGTTTCCAAAATAGTTTAACAGAAAATAGTTTTTGACACTCTAGAAACACGACCGTTAGCGAGGTTATCCTACAGGCTTTGCGGACCCGTTGCTTCGATAACCATTCGTATCGAAACAACTTCGGGAATCGGAAACCATGCTCTGATACCATTTGTGACGCCACGAGATCGGGCACTATGCAGATTTCAGCATTTCCGCCAAAATCCACATAATAACCGATTCCAGGTTGCCACTTGTGATAACATTACAACAGTTCACGAATATTCCGCAACAACAACAGAAAAGATATATACAAGACGACTCAAACGAGTCAAGAATATAACTGATACAATACAAAGATCCAAATAACAGCGGAAGAAACAACATAGTGTCCGACTACGGACAAGATACAAATTGGACTAAGAGTCCTGAAGATAACCGATGGCGTCCAATCCTTGCCCAGGCCAAGCCGGAGGGATTCCCAAGCTAACGTTGTCAGACTTCAAACCTGTTGACTGCAATGTGGAATATGCAGCCACGAAAAGGATTCGTGGGTCAGTACGGTTAAGTACTGGCAAGTGGATAAACCATACTCACAAGATACCAGCGTAACCAATCATCACAAGATACAAATACTTTGGGTTCAACGGAAAGAAAGGATTATTGCAAAGAAGCGGCAGCTGGCTGCACTAACTAACTACAGGGACTCGCTACAACATCCGGCTAAAAGAAAGGGGATAAGATAGAGTATCAGAACCAACTACAACTACTCACCAAACAATACCCATCCAGTGTTACCCCCTACTAAGGAAGCAACCCAAGGAAACTCACACTGTTGATTAAGGTGACATTCATTTTTATGGTGGACGTAATCTATATTACTAGTCAAGTTATCATCGTTAGGTGTAAGTTGTCTGAGTACTTGTTAGCCAGCACTTTCACCAAGTCATCCATAACCGCGGACAACACGGCTTCTCGAGAAGATTTAACCCTGCAGGGATGCACCAATTTGGCCGTACACGTAAGAATAACCCGCCAGACGGGGGATCAACCCACCAAGCGAGGTACTCAACACAACCCAACTATTCTTCGCATCAAGTCCAAAGAACCACATGCTGTGCGTGCGCGGCTAATCGAGCCCCCACGAAGAAAAGGGGGACCCTCATAGCACTCTAAGACCACGCCGCCCTAAATGCCGACTACAAAAGTTCCACCCTGGCGCCAAGGGCTCGCACCTGCATATGCATGCATCAAATGGAAAGCCCGAACTAAGTGTGGCGATTTGGACGAGATGCGAATCGAATCAGAATTGCGGGGGGCGCCCAATCTCGCTTCCCACATGCGGTTAGTGCACTCATCATGGATCGGAGGACAAGACCCTTTTCCTAATTAAGTTCGACACTAGCAGGCCTCAAAACCACGCCGGGCCTCCTGCCGGTGCCTTATCATCAAATTATTATTACCCAAAACATTACCATGTTGTTGATTGAATTGAAACCCAACTATCAAACTAAACAGGTGATAAGACGGACAACAAGACTTGAGCGCAAACAACACTAAGCATGCAACTACGACACGGGGGCCAACAAGGTAAACAAGCAACAGGTAATAGGAAGTGGAAGGAAGGCTATATCATGGTTGTAAGGTAAACATTGGATAGGATCGAGACACAAGCATCGAATCATAAGGCTAGAATAAAGGCAACGGGAAGAATCGGTAACAAGTTATGAAAGGCAGCCATAGGTAGCAAGTGAGTATACTTGCCTGGAATCCAGCAAGTAGAGGTACATCCGAAGAACTTGTCGTTGCTCACATCATCTCAACGTCCTATCCGGGAAGAAGCAACGAACTAGCACAACACCGGATGCAACAATTACTTCTACGGCAAAAGATCCAGCATGATCAAGATATGGATGCATGACAAGTTTAAGGATGCATCAAAGATAAACTAGTTGACATGGTGAATATATTTAAATGGGCCTATATGCAATTTGGATTGCATATGGAAAAGCCCATGAATTAATGTTGAATTAAATGATCTACAAATAACCATCATGTGAAAGTTGAACAGAATGATGCATGGATGATGAAAACAATACGAAAACAACAATAGCTTCAGTTTGATATGTTGTTTACCAAGTTTGGAATTTTTATTTATTAAGTTATGAACTTTGGCATTTTAAATGATTTAAACAAAAATTTGTTGTTTTCACCAATTTTAAATGTTCAAAACAGATAACAAAATTTATATTTGGAAAGAACACAAAATTTTAGATGGAAAACATATTTCATTTGTTGAATTTGGATTTTAGATGAGCAACTTATTAAATTGACAATTTTAAATGCATTAATTCAGAAATAGTTGTTTCAGCAATTTAATTTATTCAAAATAGAAAAAAAAGTTTATATTTGGAAAGCTTATTCGATTTTGCATGGAAAACATATTTTACATGTTGGAATTGGATTTGAATTGCCCAAGTTATGAATCTTGTTAGCCAGCACTTTCACCAAGTCATCCATAACCGCGGACAACACGGCTTCTCGAGAAGATTTAACCCTGCAGGGATGCACCAATTTGGCCGTACACGTAAGAATAACCCGCCAGACGGGGGATCAACCCACCAAGAGAGGTACTCAACACAACCCAACTCTTCTTCGCATCAAGCCCAAAGAACCACATGATGTGCGTGCGCTGCTAATCGAGCCCCCACGAAGAAAAGGGGGACCCTCATAGCACTCTAAGAGCACGCCGCCCTAAATGCCGACTACAAAAGTTCCACCCTGGCGCCAAGGGCTCGCACCTGCATATGCATGCATCAAATGGAAAGCCCGAACTAAGTGTGGCGATTTGGACGAGATGCGAATCGAATCAGAATTGCGGGGGGCGCCCATACTCGCTTCCCACATACGGTTAGTGCGCTCATCATGTATTTTTTTATCTGTTTTGAACAATTAAAATGGGTGAAAACAATAAATGTTTGTGTAACTCACTTAAGAAGCCAAATTTCATAACTTAAGAAATAAAAATTCCAAACTTGGTAAACAACATATCAAACTGAAGCTATTGTTGTTTTCTTATTGTTTTTATCATCCATGCATCATTCTAATCAACTTTCACATAATGGTTATTTGTAGATCATTTAATTAAACATTAATTCATGGGATTTTCCATATGCAATCCAAATTGCATATGGGCCCATTTAAATATGTTACCATGTCAACTAGTTTATCTTTGATGCATCCTTAAACTTGTCATGCATCCATATCTTGATCATGCTGGATCTTTTGCGTAGAAGTAATTGTTGCATCCGGTGTTTGTTCTAGTTCGATGCTTCTTCGCGGATAGGACGTTGAGATGATGTGAGCAACGACAAGTTCTTCAGATGTACCTCTACTTGCTGGATAACAACAAGGAGTATCCAAATAATGATACCTCAAAGTATGGATAAGTTACCACACATGGAAGGTGTGGGAACTTTCTCAAAGACGAACGGAATATTTTCACCACCGAAAACGCAACAAGTTTTTCTTACGAAATCCGTTTTCGAGAAACCAAGGCTTGTCATGAAGATCACGACAAGCACTAAAACCCAAAGGAGACAAAAGCCAAATAAGAACCAAGAAAGATGATATGCAAAGTATGCAAAGGTTTGAGCTCTCCATAACGATTCGATCGAGTTACTCACTTGAGAGCCCCTCTTGATAGTACGACTATCTATCCTATAACCCGGTCTCCCAAAGACACGAGACCGGTAAAATAGAAAACCTATCAAGATTATACCTTTGCCTTGAGCATTCCACTTGAGCTAGATGATGACGATCTTGACTCTCTCAAGTTGGATCTTCTTTCTTGATTGCGCTTGCTAGCACAAACTCCGCTTGATGAAGACTTGCAAGTTGCTCCCCCAAACACCATTATGGGAGAGACTAGCTCCCCCATACACCATTATGGGAGAGACCCTTCGGCAAATCTTCACAAGGCCACAATCTCCAAAAGGGTGGCAAGCATCAAGCATAGGATATCTTCTAGATGCTTCACTTGAGCTTCCACGTCAAGCTAGATGACAAACACCGCTTGACGACGACATATACCATGGGCTATATGAAATCTTCCTTTTGGTTCATGCCCATGGAAAGATACCTAACCACACATAGAGATGCGACACACACATATCATGGGTTAGTTCACAATGCTAATTTGACAATTACTTACCATACCATGAGATACACAATCCCACTTGGTACAACTTGTAGCTTTGTGTGTTGATCGCTTGCTTGATCAACCTTGTATCTTTGCTTCTCACTTATAAAGATGATGTCTTGAAGATGACAATGAAAGATCACCTAATCCTTTTCTTCAAGACATACTAGCAATAAGATCAACACAAACCATGACCATTCTTCATATAAATCCTTGAAAGTAACAATGGCCATCAAGGAAGCTAATAGAGTTCAACACATGAACTCCATTATTTCCTATGGACAAGATCTACAAAGATAACTCAATGCAAACATTAGTCCATAAGGATTGTCATTAATTACCAAAACCACATATGGGGGAACCATGCGCTTTCAATAAGTAGCTCCAACGTTGGCGCCGGTCTTCGGCTTATTCCATTCTATTAAGTTGATCGGGACTAGGTCTCCTACAACAACTCCGCACTGATTTAGGAATTTGTGATAAGTTTCTGCGGGCTCCAGTGGTTTGCCATCAGCAGCAACTGTATCGATCGAGAACCTTGCGGTATCTTTCAACCTTGCGGCCGGGCCTCGTTTCGACTTTGACTCAGTACTTGCGCTAGCTGTTCCGGAGGGCGCCTAAACGGGAAAATAATGATTCGTTAGTAAGTGCAATACAAATTAATTGTTGCGTCAACAGTGACTTGAGATATACATTGGCAGAGTTTGTTCTAGAGGGCACTTCTGCATCCTCGACGTTGTCGTCGTCATCATCTACTACATCTTCTATATTCTCAGCTCCGTTACCGGAGTCGTTCAAAAATTGATTGCTAAACTCCTGTCCACCGTCGTGATCATGATATATGGCCGTTGCATCTTCAAAAATCATCTGACACATGTATCTTTTCTTCTCCGCCTCACCCATTCCCTCGAGCTGATCGGCGTGAGGATCATGTGCAGGTTCTTGGGATCCATAGCTCAACACCTGCTAGTAAAATTTATAAAATGAAGAAACACTTAGCGAAATTATTTCATCGGACACTTAGCGAAATTATTTCATCGGACACTTAGCAAGATTATTTCATCGGACACTTAGCGAAATTATTTCATCGGACACTTAGCGAAATTATTTCATCGGACACTTAGCAAAATTATTTCATCGGACACTTAAATCTAGCTAATATATTTTAAATTTATATGTCCAAATATTTTTCTAGCTAGTATATTTTAAATTTCAACAGAAAAAATTCTCTAAGTCTAACTAATTAAAATTACTATAAATTCTAATTCTAGCTAATATATTTTAAATTTATATGTCCAAATATTTTTATTGCTAGTATATTTTAAATTTCAACAGAAAAAATTCTCTAAGTCTAGCTAATTATAATTACTATAAATTCTAATTCTAGCTAATATATTTTAAATTTATATGTCCAAATATTTTTCTAGCTAGTATATTTTAAATTTAAACAGAAAAAATTCTCTAAGTCTAGCTAATTATCTTTACCTAATAATAAAGAGAGGAAGGCTTCTTCCGGTCCAATTTTTTTTGGATGATTTTACCCCTTGTTTTGAACATAATTACTGAATCTGCCACCGCTAAGTCAAAGGAACGGTTCGTAGGAAAAGGAAAAACCTATCCATCCAGAAATCCCCTCCTCCCCTGTATCTCTACCGCCGCTTCTGACCTCTCGATTGAGCTGCACTCCCATCGACGCGAGGACGGAAACCCCTGCTCGAGCGCCTCCCTTTGGCGGCGCATCCGCTACCTAAGCGTCTCCCGCACGGATCCCCACTTTCCTTCCCACCAAGCCCCGTCTCTATCCATGCCCGCGGCGGAGGTGTTGTCCACTAGAGGAGAAAGGGACTGGTGGGTCATCGGAGTGCATGGCGGTGAGCAGCTGCCGGAGTCGGACGATGCGAGGCCATCCTTGAGAGAGGGTAGAAGGCCGGTGTCCTGCAACGTGGGTCGACATCTATGTCTAACGCCTAGCATAGCGTGTTGCTCGGGGTCGATGAGCCCCGTGGTGGTGGAGCTCGAGTTGGGCAGATTGGGGGGCCTGGCAGTCCGCGCTCGAATCGTGCTACGGCGGCCCGCGGAGCCTGTGGACACAGCCTAGACCGGAGGAGAGCGTGCCACAATTTGCAGATTGGCCGACCCGCCAGACAAGTGACGCTCCGGCCGGCGCTGCCCCTCCCGGGACGTTAGTGCACATGGCCGTGGCCCTTTGCCCGACTCCTTGCGGGGCATGGACATTTAGCGCGGTGAAGCCGGCGTCCTACAGCATGCGCACCACATGCCATGATTGTTGCGCTGCTCCAACTCGACGATGGCGGGTGCGCGCTTTCCAGTCTCACTGGCATCCGGTCGTGTCCTATGCAGGTGCTTGGCGAGGTCGCCATCTACAAGCTCGCCATAGGCTTCCCTGTCGTGATTTTGGAGCTCAGTTCGTACCTACTGGTTGAGGTGCATAGCAAGAACAGGAGCTGAGCAGGAATGGAAGCCATTCTGGTTAAAGCTCTGCGCTGCCTCCAATTTCAGGCTGCGAGCTGCGTCCGGTTCTGGCTTGGTTCAACACGGTACTACTCCGGCGGTAGCAAATGTTGTTTCACATCGCATGAATCAGCAGTCTCATCAACCAGTCAATCCCGTCCCGATTTCGTTTTACTTCATGCAATGAAACTGATCCCATTTTTATGGTCTCATTAGCCTCTCGCTTGGTCGTTTTATGTGGAGATGCATATGCACGTATCTGCTACGTATTTGCTACTAGATTCAAGGAATATTTGTTAGTAAATCGTTGGTTCCATTTGTTCCGGTTTCACATATATGACTTCATCCTGTATAGGATAATACGGTGCATTTTTCCGGGTTCAGACGCTACAGGCAATTTTACTTAAACTGCATTACCATTTGGTTGCCACCTCCGGTGTACAGGGCTGAGACGGTTCTGCATTGGGCATTTTGCCTCCAGTGACCCCCGCGTCGCCTCCCCGAGCGAGGCGACTGGGGTGGACCCTCCAGCCGGCGCGCGCCTGGCCACAGCCTCCCCGCCTCTCGCCCCCGCCGCCGGCAGGCGCTGTCGGGTTCTGCCCGCGAGGTGTCGTGCAGGGCCGGTGGCGGCGGGCGCGACCCTCCCCAGCGCGGGCCCCCTGCTCGGGCGACCGTTCTGGTGGCGGTGCACTTCGGCCCGAGGCTTTCCGGAGGTGGACAGGTGGTGGCGGAGCGCAAGGGCCGTCCCTTGGCGGCGGAGGCGTCTGCATGGTGGTGCCTGGCCGGCGGCGCCCTAGATGCCCCGATCTGGGTCCGGGCGGGCTGGCCTCGGGCTCCCCTGCGGCGTCTCCGGCTGGATAGAGTCGAGGTTCGCGATGAGGTTGGAGGAGACGTTCCCACGTCTGCTGCTCGGCGGCAGGAGATTCACGGGCCCGTTTTGGGCCGGGTCGGGCTTGCTGCCTCGTGTGCTCCTGCTGCTGCGTCCGGACTGCTACTGCCTTACGGCGGTGGAGGTCGATCTCTTCCACGTGGTGACGGAACTGCCGATCCTTTGTTGTCGATGTCTTCCCTCGGTCCGGCCGACCTCGCTTTTCTTGCCACAGTGAGAAGCCGATGATGGTCCTAAGACGGTGGTGGCGCATGTTGGTCGGTGGCGAGTTTGGTGGATCCGGGGATGTGCCCGGGGTGGTGGTACGTTGGGGCCACGAGAAATCCTTGTTGGTGTTTGCCGCACCGGCGCGACGATGCTTGCGGGCGCTGCCATCCTTCTTGAAGGGCGTCGGATGTCCCCCTCGGTCACTCCCCTCCGTGTGGCGGGAGAAATTCTAGGATCTGTCCGGGCAGTAGCGTCGTCGTCGTCGCAGTCCTTTGTGGAGGTGTTGCTGGATACACGGCACGTCGAAGGTAGCGGAGTATGGTGGATTTATCCTGTGGGCGCAACGATTGCGGGACATCATCGTGTTCGTCGATCTGATGCTTCTAGGAGCGGAGTGTGGTGGATTTTTTTTCTTTCTTTTATTGTTCTTTTGGGCAGGTGTGTGCTATTTTGCCCCAGCAGAGGTCTCAACGTTGTATTATGTGTTTGCTATATTAATATAGCGGGGCGCAAACCTATTTCGGCTATAATAATTGTTATGGTAAAAAATGCACGACCTTTAATTTTTAGAAGTATCTCTTGTGACAAAATTCAGCGTTTAATAGAGATCAACAATGGATATGCTTCTCTATTTTATTTTCGCGACAAAAAAGGAAATTAGGAGACACAAACATTCATGCTTAACTAGCAGCAAACATATAGGCATGTAAAGTATATCAATTTTCTCTAAATAATTGTCCATTGCTTAATTAACAGCAAAGATCAATGATCTATAACATTAAAAAAATTAGATATCGTCGATAGACTTTGGGTCAAATTTGGATTTTCTTATTTTTTTTCTTCCGTCGCAACGCACGGGTATTTTTTGCTAGTCTCTACCTAATAATAAAAGGAGTAGGGTTTCTTCTCACAATTTTTCGTACGTTTTTCGTCCGTCACCTCTTATGTTTTCGTCGGTCACTAATTATGTTTTCTTACTTCGCGTACGGGACAGCAAGTTGTAGAGATGATTCCGTGTTAGAGACAAATTCAGTCGCCTCCTCCCCTGGCGGCCAGGGACTCCTCCGTCTCACACAGTGTATAAATCAACAATCTTAGTCCTCGTTCTGATTTAGATCGGGAGTTCCGCCTAGCAAGCGCTTCCGGCCTCTGTTTTATTGTACCTCATCCCCGACCTGGATCTTTGTTGAAGCTCAACGGATCCGCTAATTCCCACCTCCGTCGCACCTGCCCCACCCCTCCGCCGACTCCCCGCCTGGTCCTCCCGCCTTTCCCTGCTACCCGTGCGCCGTCCGGCAAGCGCGACGTCCGCGAAAAGCTGACAGCCTAGCCCGTGCCGGACTTTGCGCATGACGGCAAGACGAACACGAGCGCGACGTCCGCGAAGCCGGAAGCCTCGCCTCTGGTCGTCGATGCGGCGCCAGACACTTCGCTCCCATCCTCACGGGGCAATCTGTTGCGAGTTGCCGTCGGTGTCTATTCCATGGAAATCTTACAACGATGCAGACCGCCCCTGTGAGTCCTCTCTGCTCCAACTGCAAGATGCATAGCTCCAAGCGTGCTCCCCGACTTGGATCAGATCTGGACTATTCATTTCTTGCCAATCTTGGTGATGCAAGGGGACTGACCACTAAATTTGGTCCAACTAGCTCGCTGGAAGAAGGAACAAATAGGATCTTCAGGTCACCTAATTACATACAGGCGTACAGCCAAAGATGCCGGTAGAGAAGAAAGGTTTTTTTTCCTTCAGAAGGGGAATTTTTTGGAGCTTTAAAGCGGTGACCCGTTGGACAGTTCTGGATTCTAAGGGAGTAGGTAATTGGACTGAACCGAGTGGATCAGCAACAAACGGTATAGCACAAAGAAGTGAAAAAAAACATGGTTGTTGGATGCTATAATGTAAATTAGACAATTTTTTCCCACATATTTGCATAGGTGTTGAAACTAATATGTATTGTTGGACCTATTGATTTACTCATTATTCTTGGATCCAAAAATTGTTTGAATGGATTTTCCTACATTCTATCAAATAGTGAAGAGATATGCCTCATAATGTGTGGAAATATGCTTAAAAATAAAATGTGATGAGAAAATGTATTTTTAAAAGATGCTCCAAAGGAAACTACTACAATGACTAATACCTAATGTTTTAAGCCGTCTTGAAGAATGTCAGCAGCATGTACATCTGGGTGGGAGAACATGATATAGTGTATCCTTCCTTCATGTCAAATAGAAAAGAAGAACCGAGGAGGCGACCGAAGAATCTCGTGATGCCGCCGGTTAATCCGTCCTTTCGGGATAATACAGGTAGGAACCTGGACGCGTTGATCAATGCATGACCATATTATGGTTGATTCTTTTTCTGGATGGTCTTTGAGATCATACGAGATTGTGTGTTTGGTGACGTTTGTGGCTTTCTATTCTACAACCTGGACACAGTCACAGCGGCACACGCTCTGCTGTCTTGCTGCATGCAACGTTTTCTCGGTTTAGCGCATCATGAATTAAAATCAACCCGTAGCAACGCACGGGCAAATTTGCTAGTAATTACTAAAAATTCTAATTCTAGCTAATATATTTTAAATTTATAAGACCAAATATTTTTCTAATTCTAATTCTAGTTAGTATATTTTTCTAGCTAATTAAAATTACTAGCTAATTAAAATTACTAGCTAATTATAATTACTCTAATTATAATTACTACAAAATTCTAGCTAATTCTAGCTAATTATAATTACTAGCTTATTAAAATTACTCTAATTATAATAGTTACTCTAATTCTAGCTAATTATAATTACTAGCTAATTATAATTACTCTAATTATAATACAAATAGAAAAAAAACTCAAACAAAACTCACCTCTGCCTCTGCCTCTGTGACGTCACGCCTACGTCACAATGGGAGCTGGCGCGGCGTCGGGGCAGAGGGACCTGGCGGCGTCGGGCAGAGGGAGGCGGCGTCGGGCGGCGGCGTGGGCGTGGCGTCGGGGCAAAGGGAGGCGCGCGCCGTCGGGCGGCGGCGTGGCGTCGGGGCGGCTGCGTCACGTCGGGGGCGCGGGCGCGCGTGGCGTCGGGGACGCGGGCGAGGCGGACGTCGTCGGGGGAAGAGGGTGGCGGCGACGAAGCGGCGTCGAGGGCGCGCGGCGGGGCCACGGCGGCGAGGAGGCGACGGCGACGAGGAGGCGCGCGTACGGCGAGGCAGGGCTTCGCCCAGGAGGAAGAAGACACGCGAAGAATAGGCAACTGAAAAATTCGGCTAAAGACTGACAGAGAAGACCCCCTGGTACAGGTCTTTAGTACCGGTTGCCGGTGCTAAAGGATTTTTAGCACCGGTTGTTAACAACAACCGGTACTAAAGGCCTGTACCAGGGGCCACATTCAGACTGCGCGCCCCTGTGCAGGCCTTTAGTACCAGTTGTTGTTAACAACCGGTTCTAAAGACCCTTTAGCACCGGTTGTTAACAACAACCGGTACTAAAGGCCAGTACCAGGGGCCACATTCAGAAAAAAAATTGTTTCCTTTTTCTTTTTCCTATTTCTTTTTTTATTTTTCTTCCTTTATTTTTCTTTTTTGTTTCGCTTTTCTATTTTCTTTTACATTTATTTATAAAATCAAAGTAGACTTAAAAAATTGTAAAATCAAATATTATAACAACATATTTATATTTTCTCATATTTTGTGTAAAAATTGTCTAAATGTCATTTAAAACAATAAAAAAATAAAAAATAAGATATTTATCAAACTAATTTGAAAATATAAAGATATTTTTTTGGTTCCTTTTTCTTTTTCCTGTTTCTTCTTTTATTTTTCTTCTTTTATTTTTCTTTTTTGTTTCCCTTTTCTGTTTTCTTTTATATTTATTTATAAAATCAAAGTAGACTCAAAAAATTGTAAAATTAAATATTATAACAACATATTTATATTTTCTCATGTTTTGTGTAAAAATTGTCTAAATGTCATTTAAAACAATAAATCATTAAGTTAAATGATGAGGATGCTCCATGGATACGGCAAATTGTAAGAAAAGCGGGGACACAGGGGAAGAATTGATGTGTAATAATTTATTGTACCAAACTTTGTTGAATGGATCATGCGAATTATATTATCTCTGATGTGTTTAAGACTAACTCCTTTGCAAAATATTTGAGAAAACGAGTGGAAAACATGAAAAACAGAAGGTTACTTAAATGTCTCAAAACCTTGTGAGATAAAATATCTAATTTCATAACTTTTATTAAAAACAGAAAACAGACGCGCTAGCGCGCCGCAGTGTCGCCGGAATACAAATTCTTTTATTAAAAAGAGAAAACAGACGAACACTACTCCTCGTCGTCGTCGTCGGGGAACTCGTCGGTGACCTCCTCCGGGTCATCGTCGTCGTCGAACTCGTCGGTGACCTCCTCGTCGTCGTCGGAGGTGCATGATGGTATGTCCGAGATAGGCCCCCACCTCGGATCGTCGGAGGCCCAGACTTCGCCGGCGTGGTCGGCCCGACGAAGCACTTGCAGCGCATTCGTCCTCGCCTCCCGAGCGGCAACTAACGCGAGGTGGCGTTCGAGGTGGCGCTCCGCCCGCTCAGCCGCGCGGGTCTGCCAGAGCTCCTCGTCGGTGCTCTCCTCCCCCGGGTTGTTCCGGTAATACTCGCGGACGATGCGGTCTTCCCTGGCGTCGACTAGGCCCTGAAACGCGCGGTGGCGAAGGTGGAGGTGGTCGGCGGCAGTGATGATCTGCGGCTTCGGCGCCCTGGCCTCCGCTTCCCAGACGGTGTGGCAGTCGTTGAAGTTCATCAGCGACCGCGGGCGGTTGAGGCACCAGGCCGCCGCGTCCCAGGCGCGGGCAGCCTCCGCCGCCGTCGCAAAGGAGCCGAGGGGATGCGGTCATCCCCCAGCGGATATCTGCGCTGAACATTCCGTTCTGCCTTGCTCGGACACCGCGGAAGCCGGTGATCCTGTTCCTCCTCGGAGGCATGGTGGAAGCGCGACGGTGAGTGGAGAGGAGTGGGCGCGTGGAGAGAAGAAGACGCGCTCGAGGCGCGACAGTTTATACCGCCCCCTCCTGGCCACGCGTCACAACTCCCGCGCCACGCGCCACCCTAACACAACAATCGTATCGCCATCATACAGCCCCATCGTGGCTACTGGGTGCAATATGCATACCAAATGCACGGCAGGACGTATGATGGCGAATCCGGATGTTTTGTATTTGCTCGATGAACTGAATATATGATGTATCAAACCTTAAAGGGGGTGTAGAACAAAACAATCGATATCGCCATCGTACAGCCCTACCGTGTCTACTGGGTGCATATATGCATACCAAATTCACGGCAGGACGTACGATGGCGAATCCGGATGTTTTGTATTTGCTAGATGAACTGAATATATGATGTATCAAACCTGTGTAGAACAAAACAAACGGTATCGCCATCATACAGCCCCACCGTGTCTACTGGGTGCATATATGCATACCAAATGCACGGCAGGACGTATGATGGCGAATCCAGATGTTTTGTATTTGCTCGATGAACTGACCGGTGTATGAAGGTGGGCTATATATAGGGTCCTCTGGCTCACAAAGTGTTGAGCTAGGGTTTTGATCCAACGGTTAAGAAACACCCTCATCCAACGGCTCACAACAGCTCGAAAGAAACACACCCCGGATCCAACGACTCACAAGATCTTGAAAGAAACACACGATCCGTGTGATTCTATCTGATTGGTCCAAACGAAACCCTAACCCATTTAGTCCCGGTTGGTGTCCCCAACCGGGACTAAAGGGATGATCCGTTTCTATTTTTCTTCTTGCCTTTCTTCTGATTGCGCCGTAACCATGGAACATCTTCATCATTTAACTGAATGCTTGGATCATCTTTGACTTTGAAGGGAGGAAATCATTTATTGTAATCTTCTGACATGTCTGTCTTGTCCTTGACTCCCACGATGTTTCTTTTCCCTGAAAGAACTATGTGGCGCCTTGGCTCATCGTCTGATGTATTCGCTTCCTTATCTTTTCTTTTTCTCGGTCTGCTAGACATGTCCTTCACATAGAAAACCTGAGCCACATCATTGGTAGGACGAATTGATCATTGCAGTACCCAAGATTCTTCTGATCCACTGTTGTCATTCCGTACTTCGGGTCTACCTTCACGCCTGACAGGTTGAACTATTTGCACCAGAACAAAGGGACCTTAAAGGAAGGTCCGTAGTCAAGTTCCCATATCTTCTCTATGTAACCATAGTATGTGACCCTTTGCCCGTTGTCGTCTTTTGCATCAAACCGGACGCCACTGTGTTTGGTTGGTGCTCCTTTTATCTTGGTCTGACGTGTAAAATATGTTACCATTTATCTCGTACCCTTTAAAGGTCAATACAGTCGAAGATGGTTTCTTGGCCAAAAAGTATAGCTCATCTTCAATAATTTTGTCATTAATGAGACGTCTTTGCAACCAACCGCCGAAAGTCTTCGCGTGTTCTTTAGCAATGAAATCTTCAGGTGGCTCCGGGTATTCCGAGCGTAAAATATCCTTGTGTTCCTGGATATATGGAGCCGCCAAGCTGGAATTAACTAGAACTGTGTAGTGTGCTTGAGTGAAAGATTGCTCGTCCATACATGTTGTTGATTTCTTTCTTAGCGTGCCTTTTCCACGCAATCTCCCCTCATGGCGCGACTGAGGAACACCGATCGGGTTCAGTTCAGGAATAAAGTCAACACAAAACTCAATAACCTCCTATGTTCCATAGCCCTTGACCATGCTTCCTTCTGGCCTAGCACGGTTTTTAACATAATTCTTCAAGACTCCCATGAACCTCTCAAAGGGGAACATATTGTGTAAGAATACAGGACCGAGAACGGAAATCTCTTGGACTAGGTGAACTATGAGGTGCGTCATAATATTGAAGAAGGTTGGTGGGAACACCAACTCGAAGCTGACAAGACATTGGACCACGTCCTTCTGTAAACTTGGTAGAGTTGCTGGATCGATTGCCTTTTGAGAAATTGCGTTGAGGAATGCACATAGCTTCACAATGGGTACTCGCACGTTTTCTGGCAGAAGCCCCCTCAATGCAATCGGAAGTAACTGGGTCATGATTACGTGGCAGTCATGAGACTTTAGGTTTTGGAACTTTTTCTCTTCCAGGTTTAGTATTCCTTTTATGTTCGACGAGTAGACAGACGGGACCTTGATACTGCTCAGGACTTGGAAAAAGATCTCCTTCTCTTCCTTGTAAGAGCGTAGCTGGCAGACCTTTGAAATTCTCTGGATTCATCAGGTCGTCTCGTTCGTGCATACGTTGGTGCTGCAGCCGTGCTTTTGGTGTATCTATCGACTTCTTCCCATGCACGCCCAATAAGTTTAGCAGGTTCACGCAAATATTTTTCGTCACGTGCATCACGTCGATCGCAGAGCGAACCTCTAGTAATTTCCAATAGGGTAGTTCACAGAATATAGATTTCTTCTTCCACATGGCTACGTGGTTGTCGGCGTCATTCGGAACATATTGTGCGCCAGGACCCTTACCAAAGATTACTTTTATATCTTTGACCATGTCATATATATCAGTACCTTTAGGGAGGGTTGGCTTCCTCCGTGTATCTGCCTCGACTTTGAAATGCTTTCCTTTCTTTCTTATGGGATGCCTGTCTGGAAGAAATCGACGATGCCCCGGGTACACATTCTTGCCTATATGTATACTTTCAGTCTCGCCTAAAAAGTTCGTGCATGCGCTGTATCCCTTGTTTGACTGTCCTGAGATGTTACTAAGAGCGGGCCAATCATTGATGGTTACAAACAGCAACCCTCGTAGGTCAAATTCATCTTGTTTGTACTCGTCCCACACACGTACACCTTCATCAGCCCACAACTCTAAAAGTTCATCAACCAGTGGCCTCAGGTACACATCAATGTTGTTGCCAGGTTGCGACGGGCCTGAGATAAGCACTGGCATCATAATGAACTTACACTTCATGCATAACCAAGGAGGAAGGTTATAGATACATATAGTCATGGGCCAGGTGCTATGACTGCTACTCTGCTCCCCAAACGGATTCAGGCCATCTGTACTCAGACCAAAACTTAAGTTTCTTGCGTCACGTGCAAAGTCCTCGTACTTATCGTCGATGTTTCTCCACTGCGACCCATCAGCGGGGTCTCAGCATATCGTCTTCCTTACGGTCTTCTTGTGCCATCGCAGCAACTTGGCATGCTCTTTGTTTCGGAACAAACGTTTCAACCGTGGTATTATAGGAGCATGCCACACCACCTTGGCAGGAACCCTCTTCCTGGGGCGATCGTCGCCTCAACATCACCAGGGTCATCTCGCCTGATCTTATACCGAAATGCACCGCATACCAGGCAGGCAGTTAAATTCTCGTGCTGACCGCGGTAGAGGATGCAGTCATTGATGCATGCATGTATCTTATGCACTTCCAATCCTAGAGGGCAGACAACCTTCTTTGCTTCATATGTACTGCAGGGCAGCACGTTATCTCTTGGAAGCATCTTCTTCATTATTTTCAGCAGATTTTCACATCCCTTGTCAGATAATCCATTCTCTGGCTTCCATTGCAGCAATTCCAGGGTGGTGCCCAGCTTTTTCTGGCCATCTTCGCAATTTGGTTACAACAATTTTTTGTGGTCTTCTAACATGCGCTCCAACTTCAACCTCTCGTTTTCACTTGCGCAGTTTATCTGTTCTTCACGAATGACCTGACGAAGATCATCATCAGACTCATCAACAATGTCCTCAAGTTCAGGCTCGTCTTCCCCCATTTCAGGATCACCGTGTTCACCGAACATAGGATAATTATCATCATCCTCTTCTTCTTCATTGTCTTCCATTACAACCCCTCTTTCTCCGTGCTTGGTCCAACAAAAATAACTGGGCATGAAACCTTCTTGCAACAGGTGGGTGTGTATGGTTCTTGAGCTAGGGAAATTCCTCTTATTATGGCATTTTTTACATGGACAAAAAATAAATCCATTCTGCCTGTTTTTCTCAGCCACATTGAGAAAACTATGCATGCCATTAAGGAATTCGGGACGACGTCGATCACTGTACATCCATTGCCGGTTCATCTATATTATATAAATTTACCAACAACCATTATGCTAAATCATCATGACTAAATTAATTAATTAATACAAAAAGTTCATCACACGTTAAAACCAAACTAGCGCAGTGACCATACATATATAGTTCTCATAAAAATACACACTGAAACCATCCATAAAAACTCTCTCTAATTAATGCATTTAAAAACCAACAATGCGATCAAATCGCAACAAAGGTAACAATTGACCCGACGGCATAATGATATCAAGCCTCTTTACTAATTGCATATTTTCTAATCTTTCTAATCTTCAGGCGCATTGCGTCCATCTCGCTCTTGTGACCATCGACGACACCGGCAAGAACCTTTTCCAAGGTCATCTTCTCTTTCAGTTTTTTCCAACCTTTCTTCAGTTTTTTTCAATCTTTCTTTCAAGCCAAGATTTTCTTGTTCAACTAAGTATAACTTCTCAACAATAGGGTCGATTGGCATTTCCGGTTCCACTACCTCCTAGATAAAAATATCTATGTCAAGTTGGTCGGCGTAATTAATTGTCATATAATCAGGAAATGAAAATGTGTAGTTATAAAAGATAATATACCACATCCGAATCATAGACTGGACGAGGGCCAACGGGGACGGATATCAAAACCATGACGCTATATGTATAAAAAAAATCTTACACAATAAGAAAATTACATACAAGTAAATATGTAAATCATACAAATCAAAATTTGTTTTGGTAAATAAAAACAATAGGCTCACCAAGGTTGTGTTGGTGACGGGGCGATCGACGGCGGTGAGGAAGGGGACAAGGCGCGCGACACTAAAAAAAACCACAAATCATAATTAAATTTGATCTCAAATTGCATCAAATTGTATACATAACAAATGAATAACAAATTCTAGCTTAGGCATTTCATCAAACACCTAGCTAGCACAACAAAAATGAAATGAGCAAAAAAACGAGCAAAACTTGCAATGCCGGAAGAGGGAATGTTGATGCTAACCGTAGAACCGATGGGTACCAACAATCTTGACAAATGATGGAGAAAAATAGGGATGGATTAGAGCTCACAAGAGGAAGGAGAGAGCAAAAATGGAGTTGAGCTCGAGCTGGAAAAAATGGAGCTGAGCTCAGGGTGGAATATAGGGTTTAGGGGAGGGCTTTAGGACCGGTTTGTCGATGCATTAGCACCCTCGTCTCCAATATTGGTGTTGGCGTCCAACATTTCCTAAATAACACAAATGATTTTAAAAGAAATAAGTGATTATTGCATCTTAACCGTGTCATTTGTGTTTATAAAAAATGTACTTCAATATTAATTGTTATTTCTATTCAGATAATAGATATTATCATTTTATATAATAATCAAAAACTGATTCGTCAGAATTAAATTTACAGTCAGTGTGAATATGCATGCAGGTGGAGGCCACAAATTATGACATGACTTGATTAATACTTCTGGTAATAATTGTACTTAGATCGAGTGAAAAAACATGAAACATGACCCTAAAGAACAAGGGACCCTGTTGTCGAGCTTAAACATGGCTCGCCATCTGTGTGTCCACAACCATATGGTAATAAACGTACATGCATGTCCACACTCCCTGTAAGGGCAGGGTTTGAAAGAGCAGAATAAAGATTGAATACATCACTACTGGAAAATCGAATTTCGCCGGCTATCTCCGTCTATGCCGAGTGCCAAAGTACGGGACAGTCGGCATAGTACGTGTACGCCGACAACATGCCACAAAAAACTCGGCATAATTTCACACTCAGCAAACAGCTCGTACGCCGAGTGTGCCCTGCAGAGGACACTCGGCATACCCAGAAAATATCGGTGTAGCACGTTTGTGCCGAGTGTCCTCTGCTGCAGGCACTCGGCGTACCAATAGACCACGGCAAATCCGCAAAAGACACTCGGCACAAATATTGTACTCGGCATACGAGGGAGCCACGTGGCGGGCCGTGTGTTCCGACCGTGCCGAAACGGTGTTGTGGGTTTGCCGAGTATCTTTGTAACGCCCACTCGACAAACAGAACACGCGCGAAAGGGTTCGTCCGTTTCGCGCCCTTACGTTTGAAAGTTTGCCGAGTGTCTTAGTGTACCACTCGGCAAACTTGTGGATGAAATTTTTTCTCCTTCGCGCCAACGCTTCCCGCCTCACAGTTCGAAACTTTGCTGAGTGTCTTACTGATGACTCGACATATAAATGTGCACTCGAATGTTTCCCCTTCGCGCCAACTCCTCCCGCCCAGTTTAGCGGTTTGCCGAGTGTCCCGTGCTTTGGCACTCGCCGAAGACGTGACAAAAACACACAATCCGTGTGCACAACTTTGATCCAACGGCTCACAGCCAGTTGAAAGATCCAACAGCTCGAAAGAGCACGAAGAAAACACACGATCCGTGTGCTTCTTCCCGCCATTTCTCACTATATATATACATCTAGGTTAGCACATATCTGCAACCCATCCCACTCTCACATGGCTTCCACCGTACCCACTATATCCTACTCGGAGGCGGAGGAGCTTTGCGCCTCGAACTACTCCTGCCCTCCCGGGTACGGCGTCCCCGCCTGCTGGATGCTGAGCGCCGGAGGCGTGCCGGTCCCTCCTGTCCCTCAAGGTGTGGCGCGCCGGGCGGCCATCACGAACCACTACTACTTCGAGATGACACCGGAGGAGCGGATGAATCCCCGTTGGGATCCCAACTACCGCCCGACTTGGGACGCCTTCTTTATCAATCGGCGTGAGAGGGCGCTCGCCAGGTACGAGGAGGACGGTCCGCCTCCTTCGAACTTCAACGAGGCTAGTCGTCGGCTGTGGTGGCGCGGCCGGACTCTCCAGAGCGTCATGAACTACATCAGGGACGGCGATAACCTCCGCCTGCGCTACCCTCACTTCCAGTCCAGACGTGCTCCCCTAACAACGTTTGAGCCCCCATCTGACGACAGCGACGACGACGGCGGCGACTTCGACGACTACGAGTACATGTATTATAGGCCTAGGCAGGAGTATGACTAGACCTGAGCCACAAATTGGCTAGGACAAATGGTTTGTCCATGTATCCTAGATTGTTTAGATCGACTGCCGTGTATCCCGCCTCCTTGGAATTTAAATCTAGTCGGAAAATTCAAAAATAATCGTAGTGTGTTCAGCCCCCTCTGCGTGAGCCGGAAGGGGGTAGCAAAGTGGAACTAGTTGCTTGGTTGTGTCATGTTAGGCCCAAGGAACACCCAAGACAATGTTAGGGCCCAAATATTTGCAAGATTCCCCACGTTACGTCAGATCCGGGAGTTTCGGGGTGTGAGCAGTCCTGGGACCCGGAAGAGAGAATCCGACGCCGGTGAGGCCCCAACACAAAGAGTGATGGTATCTTTGGCACCGAAGACCCATGAAACACTCTAACACACATGGCATGGCAAAACATTGGTTTAGTTGCGATTCAGACGCTCCAGAGCCCCTCTCTGGAGATACCCTAGCCCCGGTGTAGAAAAAGACGGAACTGGCGTTCAGCCCCCTCTACGTGAGCCGGAAGGGGGTAGCAAAGTGGAACAAGTTGCTTGGTTGTGTCATGTTAGGCCCAAGGAACACCCAAGACAATGGTAGGGCCCACCTCTTTGCAAGATTCCCCCGTTATGTCAGATCCGGGAGTTTTGGGGTGTGAGCAGCCTTGTGACCCGGAAGAGAGAATCCGACGCCGGTGAGGCCCCAACACAAAGAGTGATGGTATATTTGTCACCCAAGAACCATGAAACACTCTAACACACATGGCATGGCAAAACATTGTTTTAGGTGGGATTCAGACGCTCCGGAGCCCCTCTCCGGGGATATCCTAGCCCCGGTGTAGAAAAAGACGAACTGGCGTTCAGCCCCCTCAGCGTGAGCCGGAAAGGGGTAGCAAAGTGGAATTAATTGCTTGGTTGTGTCATGTTAGGACCAAGGAACACCCAAGACAATGGTAGGGCCCACCTATTTGCAAGATCCCCCCCGTTACGTCAGATCCGGGAGTTTCGGGGTGTGAGCAGTCCTGGGACCCGAAAGAGAGAATCTGACGCCGGTGAGGCCCGAACACAAAGAGTGATGGTATCTTTGGCACCCAAGACCCATGAAACACTCTAACACACATTGCATGGCAAAACATTGGTTTAGGTGGGATTCAGACGCTCCGGAGCCCCTCTCCGGGGATACCCTAGCCCCGGTGTAGAAAAAAACGGAACTGGCGTTCAGCCCCCTCTGCGTGAGCCGGAAGGGGGTAGCAAAGTGGAACTAGTTGCTTGGTTGTGTCATGTCAGGCCGAAGGAACACCCAAGACAATGGTAGGGCCCACCTCTTTGCAAGATTCCCCCCGTTACGTCAGATCCGGGAGTTTCGGGGTGTGAGCAGTCCTGGGACCCGAAAGAGAGAATCCGACGCCGGTGAGGCCCCAACACAAAGAGTGATGGTATATTTGGCACCCAAGACCCATGAAACACTCTAAAACACATTTCATGGCAAAACATTGGTTTAGGTGGGATTCAGACGCTCCGGAGCCCCTCTCCGGGGATACGCTAGCCCCGGTGTAGAAAAAGACGGAACTAGCGTTCAGCCCCCTCTGCGTGAGCCGGAAGGGGGTAGCAAATTGGAACTAGTTGCTTGGTTGTGTCATTTTAGGCCCAAGGAACACCCAAGACAATGGTAGGTCCCACCTCTTTGCAAGATTCCCCCGTTATGTCAGATCCGGGAGTTTCGGGGTGTGAGCAGTCCTGGGACCCGGAAGAGAGAATCTGAAGCCGGTGAGGCCCCAACACAAAGAGTGATGGTATCTTTGGCACCCAAGACCCATGAAACACTCTAACACACATGGAATGGCAAAACAATTGTTTAGGTGGGATTCAGACGCTCCGAAGCCCCTCTCCGGAGATACCCTAGCCCCGGTGTAGAAAAAGACGGAACTGGCGTTCAGCCCTCTCTGCGTGAGCAGGAAGGGGGTAGCAAAGTGGAACTAGTTGCTTGGTTGTGTCATGTTAGGCCCAATGAACACCCAAGACAATGGTAGGGCCCACCTCTTTGCAAGATTCCCCTGTTATGTCAGATCCGGGAGTTTCGGGGTGTGAGCAGTCCTGCGACCCGGAAGAGAGAATCTGAGGCCGGTGAGGCCCCAACACAAATAGTGATGTTATCTTTGGCACCCAATACCCATGAAACACTCTAACACACATGGAATGGCAAAACATTGGTTTAGGTGGGATTCAGACGATCCGGAGCCCCTCTCCGGAGATACCCTAGCCCCGGTGTAGAAAAAGACGGAACTGGCGTTCAGCCCCCTCTGCGTGAGCAGGAAGGGGGTAGCAAAGTGGAACTAGTTGCTTGGTTGTGTCATGTTAGGCCCAAGGAACACTCAATACAATGGTAGGGCCCACCTCTTTGCAAGATTCCCCCTGTTACGTCAGATCCGGGAGTTTCGGGGTGTGAGCAGTCCTGTGACCCGGAAGAGAGAATCCGACGCCGGCGAGGCCCCAACACAAAGAGTGATGGTATCTTTGGCACCCAAGACCCATGAAACACACTAACACACATCGCATGGCAAAACATTTGTTTAGGTGGGATTCAGACGCTCCGGAGCCCCTCTCCGGAGACACCCTAGCCCCGGTGTAGAAAAAGACGGAACTGGCGTTCAGCCCTCTCTGCGTGAGCCGGAAGGGGGTAGAAAAGTGGAACTAGTTGCTTGGTTGTGTCATGTTAGGCCCAAGTAACACCCAAGACAATGGTAGGGCCCACCTCTTTGCAAGATTCCCCCTGTTACGTCAGATCCGGGAGTTTCGGGGTGTGAGCAGTCCTGTGACCCGGAAGGGAGAATCTGAAGCCGGTGTGGCCCCAACATAAAGAGTGATGGTATCTTTGGCACCCAAGACCCATGAAACACTCTAACACACATGGAATGGAAAACCATTGGTTTAGGTGGGATTCAGACGCTCCGGAGCCCCTCTCCGGAGATACCCTAGCCCCGGTGTAGAAAAAGACGGAACTGGCGTTCAGCCCACTCTGCGTGAGCCGGAAGGGGGTAGCAAAGTGGAACTAGTTGCTTGGTTGTGTCATGTTAGTCCCAAGGATCACCCAAGATAATGGTAGGGACCACATCTTTGCAAGATTACCCCCGTTACGTCAGATCCGAGAGTTTCGGGGTGTGAGCAGTCCTGGGACCCGGAAGAGAAATCCGACGCCGTCGAGGCCCCAACACAAAGAGTGATGGTATGTTTGGCACCCAAGACCCATGAAACACTCTAACACACATGGAATGGCAAAACATTGGTTTAGGTGGGATTCAGACGCTCCGGAGCCCCTCTCCGAGGATATCCTAGCCCCGGTGTAGAAAAAGACGGAACTGGCGTTCAGCCCCCTCTGCGTGAGCCGGAAAGGGGTAGCAAAGTGGAATTAGTTGCTTGGTTGTGTCATTTTAGGACCAAGGAACACCCAAGAAAATGGTAGGGCCCACCTATTTGCAAGATTCCCCCCGTTTCGTCAGATCCGGGAGTTTCGGGGTGTGAGCAGTCCTGGGACCCGGAAGAGAGAATCCGACGCCGGTCAGGCCCCAACACAAAGAGTGATCGTATCTTTGGAACCCAACACCCAAGAAACACTATAACACACATGGCATGGCAAAACATTGGTTTAGGTGGGATTCAGACTCTCCGGAGCCCCTCTCCGGAGATACCCTAGCCCCGGTGTAGAAAAAGACGGAACTGGCGTTCAGCCCCCTCTGCGTGAGCCGGAAGAGGGTAGCAAAGTGGAACTAGTTTATTGGTTGTGTCATGTTAGGCCCAAGGAACACCCAAGAAAATGGTCGGGCCCACCTCTTTGCAAGATTCCCCCCGTTACGTAAAATCCGAGAGTTTCGGGGTGTGAGCAGTCCTGGGACCCGAAAGAAAGAATCCGACGCCGGTGAGGCCCCAACACAAAGAGTGATGGTATCTTTGGAACCCAAGACCCATGAAACACTCTAACACACATTTCATGGCAAAACATTGGTTTAGGTGGGATTCAGACGCTCCGGAGCCCCTCTCCGGGGATACCCTAGCCCCGGTGTAGAAAAAGACGGAACTGGCGTTCAGCCCCCTCTGCATGAGCCGGAAGGGGGTAGCAAAGTGGAACTAGTTGCTTGGTTGTGTCATGTCAGGCCAAAGGAACACCCAAGACAATGGTAGGGCCCACCTCTTTGCAAGATTCCCCCCGTTACGTCAGATCCGGGAGTTTCGGGGTGTGAGCAGTCCTGGGACCCGAAAGAGAGAATCCGACGCCGGTGAGGCCCCAACACAAAGAGTGATGTTATATTTGGCACCCAAGACCCATGAAACACTCTAACACACATTTCATGGCAAAACATTGGTTTAGGTGGGATTCAGACGCTCCGGAGCCCCTCTCCGGGGATACGCTAGCCCCGGTGTAGAAAAAGACGGAACTAGCGTTCAGCCCCCTCTGCGTGAGCCGGAAGGGGGTATAAAATTGGAACTAGTTGCTTGGTTGTGTCATTTTAGGCCCAAGGAACACCCAAGACAATGGTAGGGCCCACCTCTTTGCAAGATTCCCCCGTTATGTCAGATCCGGGAGTTTCGGGGTGTGAGCAGTCCTGGGACCCGGAAGAGAGAATCTGAAGCCGGTGAGGCCCCAACACAAAGAGTGATGGTATATTTGGCACCCAAGACCCATGAAACACTCTAACACACATGGAATGGAAAAACATTGGTTTAGGTGGGATTCAGACGCTCCGAAGCCCCTCTCCGGAGATACCCTAGCTCCGGTGTAGAAAAAGACGGAACTGGCGTTCAGCCCTCTCTGCGTGAGCAGGAAGGGGGTAGGAAAGTGGAACTAGTTGCTTGGTTGTGTCATGTTAGGCCCAAGGAACACCCAAGACAATGTTAGGGCCCACATCTTTGCAAGATTCCCCCGTTATGTCAGATCCGGGAGTTTCGGGGTGTGAGCAGTTCTGCGACCCGGAAGAGAGAATCTGAGGCCGGTGAGGCCCCAACACAAAGAGTGATGTTATCTTTTGCACCCAATACCCATGAAACACTCTAACACACATGGAATGGCAAAACATTGGTTTAGGTGGGATTCAGACGATCCCGAGCCCCTCTCCGGAGATACCCTAGCCCCGATGTAGAAAAAGACGGAACTGGCGTTCAGCCCCCTCTGCGTGAGCCGGAAGGGGGTTGAAAAGTGGAACTAGTTGCTTGGTTGTGTAATGTTAGGCCCAAGGAACACTCAAGACAATGGTAGGGCCCACCTCTTTGCAAGATTCCCCCTGTTACGTCAGATCCGGGAGTTTTGGGGTGTGAGCAGTCCTGTGACCCGGAAGAGAGAATCCGACGCCGGCGAGGCCCCAACACAAAGAGTGATGGTATCTTTGGCACCCAAGACCCATGAAACACTCTAACACACATGGCATGGCAAAACATTGGTTTAGGTGGGATTCAGACGCTCCGGAGCCCCTCTGCGGAGATACCCTAGCCCCGGTGTAGAAAAAGACGGAACTGGCGTTCAGCCCTCTCTGCGTGAGCCGGAAGGGGGTAGAAAAGTGGAACTAGTTGCTTGGTTGTGTCATGTTAGGCTCAAGTAACACCCAAGACAATGGTAGGGCCCACCTCTTTGCAAGATTCCCCCTGTTACGTCAGATCCGGGAGTTTCGGGGTGTGAGCAGTCCTGTGACCCGGAAGAGAGAATCTGAAGCCGGTGAGGCCCCAACACAAAGAGTGATGGTATCTTTGGCACCCAAGACCCATGAAACACTCTAACACACATGGAATGGAAAAACATTGGTTTAGGTGGGATTCAGACGCTCCGGAGCCCCTCTCCGGAGATACCCTAGCCCCGGTGTAGAAAAAGACGGAACTGGCGTTCAGCCCACTCTGCGTGAGCCGGAAGTGGGTAGCAAAGTGGAACTAGTTTCTTGGTTGTGTCATGTTAGGCCCAAGGATCACCCAAGATAATGGTAGGGCCCACATCTTTGCAATATTCCCCCCGTTACGTCAGATCCGGGAGTTTCGGGGTGTGAGCAGTCCTGGGACCCGGAAGAGAGAATCCGACGCCGTCGAGGCCCCAACACAAAGAGTGATGGTATGTTTGGCACCCAAGACCCATGAAACACTCTAACACACATGGAATGGAAAAACATTGGTTTAGGTGGGATTCAGACGCTCCGGAGCCCCTCTCCGGGGATACCCTAACCCCGATGTAGAAAAAGACGGAACTGTCGTTCAGCCCCCTCTGCGTGAGACGGAAGGGGGTAGCAAAGTGGAACTAGTTGCTTGGTTGTGTAATGTTAGTCCCAAGGAACACCCAAGACAATGTTAGGGCCCACCTCTTTGCAATATTCTCCACGTTACGTCAGATCTGGGAGTTTCAGGGTGTGAGCAGTCCCGGGACCCGGAAGAAAGAATCCGACGCCGGTGAGGCCCCAACACAAAGAGTGATGGTATATTTGGCACCCAAGACCCATGAAACACTCTAACACACATGGCATGGCAAAACATTGATTTAGGTGGGATTCAGACGCTCCGGAGCCCCTCTCCGATGATACCCTAGCCCCGGTGTAGAAAAAGACGGAACTAGCGTTCAGCCCCCTCTGCGTGAGCCGGAAGGTGGTATAAAAGTGGAACTAGTTGTTTGGTTGTGCCATGTTAGGCCCAAGGAACAACCAAGACAATGGTAGCGCCCACCTCTTTGCAAGATTCCCCCTGTTACGTCAGATCCAGGAGTTTCGGGGTGTGAGCAGTCCTGGGACCCGGAAGAGAGAATCTGACGCCGGCGAGGCCCCAACACATAGAGTGATGGTATCTTTGGCACCCAAGACACATGAAACACTCTAACACACATGTAATGGAAAAACATTGGTATAGGTGGGATTCAGACGATCCGGAGCCCCTCTCCGGGGATACCCTAGCCCCGGTGTAGAAAAAGACGGAACTGGCGTTCAGCCCCCTCTGCGTGAGCCGGAAGGGGGTAGCAAAGTGGAACTAGTTGCTTGGTTGTGTCATGTTAGTCCCAAGGAACACCAAAGACAATGGTAGGTCCCACCTCTTTGCAAGATTCCCCCCGTTACGTCAGATCCGAGAGTTTTGGGGTGTGAGCAGTCGTGGGACCCGGAAGAGAGAATCCGACATCGGTGAGGCCCCAACACAAAGAGTGATGGTATCTTTGGCACCCAAGACCCATGAAACACTCTAACAGACATGGAATGGAAAAACATTGGTTTAGGTGGGATTCAGACGCTCTGGAGCCCCTCTCCGGGGATACCCTAGCCCCCGGTGTAGAAAAAGACGGAACTGGCGTTCAGCCCCCTCTGCGTGAGCCGGAAGGGGTAGCAAAGTGGAACTAGTTTCTTGATTGTGTCATTTTAGGCCCAAGGAACACCCAAGACAATGTTAGGGCCCACCTATTTGCAAGATTCCCCTTGTTACGTAATATCCGGGAGTTTCGGGGTGTGAGCAGTCCTGTGACCCGGAAGAGAGAATCTGAAGCCGGTGAGGCCCCAACACAAAGAGTGATGGTATATTTGGCACCCAAGACCCATGAAACACTCTAACACACATGGAATGGAAAAACATTTCTTTAGGTGGGATTCAGACGCTCCGGAGCCCCTCTCCGGAGATACGCTAGCCCCGGTGTAGAAAAAGACGGAACTGGCGTTCAGCCCCCTCTGCGTGAGCCGGAAGGGGGTAGCAAAGTGGAACTAGTTGCTTGGTTGTGTCATGTTAGGCCCAAGGATCACCCAAGACAATGGTAGGGCCCACATATTTGCAAGATTCCCCCCGTTACGTCAGATCCGCGAGTTTCGGGGAGTGAGCAGTCCTCGGACCCGGAAGAGAGAATCCGACGCCGTCGAGGCCCCAACACAAAGAGTGATGGTATGTTTGGAACCCAAGACCCATTAAACACTCTAACACACATGGCATGGAAAAACATTGGTTTAGGTGGGATTCAGACGCTCCGGAGCCCCTCTCCGGGGATACCCTAGCCCCGGTGTAGAAAAAGACGGAACTGGCGTTCAGCCCCCCTACGTGAGCCGGAAGGGGGTAGCAAAGTGGAACTAGTTGCTTGGTTGTGTCATGTTAGTCCCAAGGAACACCCAAGACAATGTTAGGGCCCACCTCTTTGCAAGATTCCCCGTTACGTCAGATCCGGGAGTTTCAGGGTGTGAGCAGTCCTGGGACCCGGAAGAGAGAATCCGACGCCGGTGAGGCCCCAACACAAAGAGTGATGGTATATTTGGCACCCAAGACCCATGAAACACTATAACACATATGGCATGGAAAAACATTGGTTTAGGTTGGATTCAGACGCTCGAGAGCCCCTCTCCGGGGATACCCTAGCTCCGGTGTAGAAAAAGACGGAACTGGCGTTCAGCACCCTCTGCGTGAGCCGGAAGGGGGTAGAAAAGTGGAACTAGTTGCTTGGTTGTGTCATGGTAGGCCCAAGGAACACCCAAGACAATGGTAGGGCTCACCTCTTTGCAATATTCCCCCCGTTACGTCAGATCCGGGAGTTTCGGGGTGTGAGCAGTCCTGGGACCCGGAAGAGAGAATCCGACGCTGGTGAGGCCCCAACACAAAGAGTGATGGTATATTTGGTACCCAAGACCCATGAAACACTCTAACACACATTTCATGGAAAAACATTGGTTTAGGTGGGATTCAGACGCTCCGGAGCCCCTCTCCGGGGATACCCTAGCCCCGGTGTAGAAAAAGACGGAACTGGCGTTCAGCCCCCTCTGCGTGAGCCGGAAGGGGGTAGCAAAGTGGAACTAGTTGCTTTTTTGTGTCATGTTAGTCCCAAGGAACACCCAAGACAATGTTAGGGCCCAAATCTTTGCAAGATTCCCCACGTTACGTCAGATCCGGGAGTTTCGGGGTGTGAGCAGTCCTGGGACCCGGAAGAGAGAATCCGACACCGGTGAGGCCCCAACACAAAGAGTGATGGTATCTTTGGCACCCAAGACCCATGAAACACTCTAACACACATGTCATGGCAAAACATTGGTTTAGGTGGGATTCAGACGCTCTGGAGCCCCTCTCCGGAGATACCCTAGCCCCGGTGTAGAAAAAGACGGAACTGGCGTTCAGCCCCCTCTGCGTGAGCCGGAAGGGGGTAGAAATGTGGAACTAGTTGTTTTGTTGTGTCATGTTAGGCCCAAGTAACTCCCAAGACAATGGTAGGGCCCACATCTTTGCAAGATTTCCCTCGTTACGTCAGATCCGGAAGTTTCGGGGTGTGAGCAGTCCTGGGACCCGGAAGAGAGAATCCGACGCCGGTGAGGCCCCAACACAAAGAGTGATGGTATATTTGGCACCAAGACCCATGAAACACTATAACACACATGGCATGGCAAAACATTGGTTTAGGTGGGATTCAGACGCTCTGGAGCCCCTCTCCGGGGATACCCTAGCCCCAGTGTAGAAAAAGACGGAACTAGCGTTCAGCCCCCTCTGCGTGAGCCGGAAGGTGGTAGCAAAGTGGAACTAGTTGCTTGGTTGTGTCATGTTAGGCCCAAGGAACAACCAAGACAATGGTAGCGCCCACCTCTTTGCAAGATTCCCCCTGTTACGTCAGATCCGGGAGTTTCGGGGTGTGAGCAGTCCTGGGACCCGGAAGAGAGAATCCGACGCCGGTGAGGCCCCAACACAAAGAGTGATGTTATCTTTGTCACCCAAGACACATGAAACACTCTAACACACATGGAATGTAAAAACATTGGTATAGGTGGGATTCCGACGCTCCGGAGCCCCTCTCCGGGGATACCCTAGCCCCGGTGTAAAAAAGACGGAACTGGCGTTCAGCGTCCTCTACGTGAGCCGGAAGGGGGTAGCAAAGTGGAACTAGTTGCTTTGTTTTATCATGTTAGGCCCAAGGAACACCCAAGACAATTGTAGGGCCCACCTATTTGCAAGATTCCCCCCGTTACGTCAGATCCGGGAGTTTCGCGGTGTGAGCAGTCCTGGGACCCGGAAGAGAGAATCCGACGCCGGTGAGGCCCCAACACAAAGAGTGATGGTATATTTGGCACCCAAGACCCATGAAACACTCTAACACACATGGCATGGCAAAACATTGTTTTAGGTGGGATTCTGACGCTCCGGAGCCCCTCTCCGGGGATACCCTAGCCCCGGTGTAGAAAAAGACGGAACTGGTGTTCAGCCCCCTCTGCGTGAGCCGGAAGGGGGGTAGCAAAGTAGAACTAGTTGCTTGGTTGTGTCATGTTAGTCCCAAGGAACACACAATACAATGGTAGGTCCCACCTCTTTGCAAGCTTCCCCCCGTTACGTCAGATCCGGGAGTTTCGGGGTGTGAGCAGTCGTGGGACCCGGAAGAGAGAATCCGACATCGGTGAGGCCCCAACACAAAGAGTGATGGTATCTTTGGCACCCAAGACCCATGAAACACTATAGCACACATGTCATGGCAAAAAATTGATTTAGGTGGGATTCAGACGCTCCGGAGCCCCTCTCTGGGGATATCCTAGCCCCGATGTAGAAAAAGACGAACTGGCGTTCAGCCCCCTCTGCGTGAGCCGGAAGGGGGTACAAAAGTGGAACTAGTTGCTTGGTTGTTCATGTTTACCAAGGAAACACCCAAGACAATGGTGGCCCACCTCTTTGCAAGATTCCCCCCGTTACGTCAGATCCGGGAGTTTCGGGGTGTGAGCAGTCCTAGGACCCAAAAGAGAGAATCCGACGCCAGTGAGGCCCCAACACAAAGAGTCATGGTATCTTTGGCACCCAAGACCCATTAAACACTCTAACACACATGGCATGGAAAAACATTGGTTTAGGTGGGATTCATACGCTCCGGAGCCCCTCTCCGGAGATACCCTACCCAGAGTAGAAAAAGACGGAACTGGCGTTCAGCCCCCTCTGCGTGAGCCGGAAGGGGGTAGCAAAGTGGAACTAGTTGATTGGTTGTGTCATGTTAGGCCCAAGGAACACCCAAGACAATGGTAGGGCCCACCTCTTTGCAAGATTCCCCCCGTTACGTCAGATCCGGGAGTTTCGGGGTGTGAGCAGTCCTGGGACCCGGAAGAGAGAATCCGATGCCGGTGAGGCCCCAACACAGAGAGTGATGGTATCTTTGGCACCCAAGACCCATGAAACACTATAACACACATGTAATGGCAAAACATTGGTTTAGGTGGGATTCAGACGCTCTGGAGCCCCTCTCTGGGGATATCCTAGCCCCGGTGTAGAAAAAGACGAACTGGCGTTCAACCCCCTCTGCGTGAGCCGGAAGGGGGTAGAAAAGTGGAACTAGTTGCTTTGTTGTTTCATGTTAGGACCAAGGAACACCCAAGACAATGGTAGGGCCCACCTCTTTGCAAGATTCCCCCGTTACGTCAGATCCGGGAGTTTCGGGGTGTGAGCAGTCCTGGGACCCAAAAGAGAGAATCCGACGCCAGTGAGGCCCCAACACAAAGAGTCATGGTATATTTGGCACCCAAGACCCATTAAACACTCTAACACACATGGCATGGAAAAACATTGGTTTAGGTGGGATTCATACGCTCCGGAGCCCCTCTCCGGAGATACCCTCCCGGTGAAAAAGACGGAATGGCGTTCAGCCCCCTCGTGAGCCGGAAGGGGGTAGCAAAGTGGAACTAGTTGCTTGGTTGTGTCATGTTAGGCCCAAGGAACACCCAAGACAATGGTAGGGCCCACCTCTTTGCAAATTCCCCCGTTACGTCAGATCCGGGAGTTTCGGGGTGTGAGCAGTCCTGGGACCCGGAAGAGAGAATCCGATGCCGGTGAGGCCCCAACACAGAGAGTGATGGTATCTTTGGCACCCAAGACCCATGAAACACTCTAACACACATGGCATGGAAAAACATTGGTTTAGGTGGGATTCAGACGCTCCGGAGCCTCTCTCCGGGGATACCCTAGCCCCGGTGTAGAAAAAGACGGAACTGGCGTTCAGCCCCCTCGACGTGAGCCAGAAGGGGGTAGCAAAGTGGAACTAGTTGCTTGGTTGTGTCATGTTACCCAAGAACACCCAAGACAATGGTAGGGCCCTCTTTGCAATATTCCCATTACGTCAGATCCGGGAGTTTCGGGGTGTGAGCAGTCCTGGGACCCGAAGAGAGAATCCGACGCCGGTGAGGCCCCAACACAAAGAGTGATGGTATCTTTGGCACCCAAGACCCATGAAACACTATAGCACACATGTCATGGCAAAAAATTGTTTAGGTGGGATTCAGTCGCTCCGGAGCCCCTCTCCGGGGATACCCTAGCCCCGGTGTAGAAAAAGACGGAACTGACGTTCAGCCCCCTCTGCGTGAGCCGGAAGGGGGTATCAAAGTGGAACTAGTTGCTTGGTTGTTTCATGTTAGTCCCAAGGAACACCCAAGACAATGGTAGGGACCACCTCTTTGCAATATTCCCCACGTTACGTCAGATCCGGGAGTTTCGGGGTGTGAGCAGTCCTGGGACCCGGAAGAGAGAATCCGACGCCGGTGAGGCCCCAACACAAAGAGTGATGGTATCTTTGGCACCCAAGACCCATGAAACTTTCTAACACACATGTCATGGAAAAACATTGGTTTAGGTGGGATTCAGACGCTCTGGAGCCCCTCTCCGGAGATACCCTAGCCCCGGTGTAGAAAAAGACGGAACTGGCGTTCAACCCCCTCTGCGTGAGCCGGAAGGGGGTAGAAAAGTGGAACTAGTTGCTTTTTTGTGTCATGTTAGGCCCAAGTAACTCCCAATACAATGGTAGGGCCCACCTTTTGCAAGATTCCCCGTTACGTCAGATCCGGGAGTTTCGGGGTGTGAGCAGTCCTGGGACCCGGAAGAGAATCCGACGCCGGTGAGGCCCCAACACAAAGAGTGATGGTATATTTGGCACCCAAGACCCATAAAACACTCTAACACACATGGCATGGAAAAACATTGGTTTAGGTGGGATTCAGACGCTCCGGAGCCCTCTCGGGGATACCCTAGCCCCGGTGTAGAAAAAGACGGAACTAGCGTTCAGCCCCCTCTGCGTGAGCCGGAAGGGGTAGCAAAGTGGAACTAGTTGCTTGGTTGTGTCATGTTAGTCCCAAGGAACACCAAGACAATGGTAGGCCCCTCTTTGCAAGATTCCCCCGTTACGTCAGATCCGGGAGAGTTGGGTGTGAGCAGTCCTGGGACCCGAAGAGAGAATCCGACGCCGGTGAGGCCCCAACACAAAGAGTGATGGTATCTTTGGCACCCAAGACCATGAAACACTCTAACAACATGGAATGGAAAAACATTGGTTAGGTGGGATTCAGACGCTCCGAGCCCCTCTCCGGGATACCCTAGCCCCGGTGTAAAAAAGACGGAACTGGCGTTCAGCCCCTCTGCGTGCCGGAAGGGGGTAGAAAAGTGGAAATAGTTGCTTGTTGTGTCATGTTAGGCCCAAGTAAAACCCAAGACAATGGTAGGGCCCACCTCTTTGCAAGATTCCCCGTTTACGTCAGATCCAAGTTTGGGGTGTGAGCAGTCCTGGGACCCGGAAGAGAGAATCCGACGCCGGTGAGGCCCCAACACAAAGACTGATGGTATATTTGGCACACAAGACCCATGAAACACTCTAAAACACATGGCATGGCAAAACATTGGTTTAGGTGGGATTCAGACGCTCCGGAGCACCTCTCCGGGGATACCCTAGCCCCGGTGTAGAAAAAGACGGAACTAGCATTCAGCCCCCTCTGCGTGAGCCGGAAGGTGGTAGCAAAGTGGAACTAGTTGCTTGTTGTGTCATGTTAGGCCCAAGGAACAACCAAGACAATGGTAGAGCCCACCTCTTTGCAAGATTCCCCCTGTTACGTCAGATCCGGGAGTTTCGGGGTGTGAGCAGTCCTGGGACCCGGAAGAGAGAATCCGACGCCGGTGAGGCCCCAACACAAAGAGTGATGGTATCTTTGGCACCCAAGACACATGAAACACTCTAACACACATGTAATGGAAAATCATTGGTATAGGTGGGATTCAGACGCTCCGGAGCCCCTCTCCGGGGATACCCTAGCCCCGGTGTAAAAAAGACGGAACTGGCGTTCAGCCTCCTCTGCGTGAGCCGGAATGGGGTAGCAAAGTGGAACTAGTTGCTTTGTTGTGTCATGTTACGCCCAAGGAACACCCAAGACAATTGTAGGGCCCACCTCTTTGCAAGATTCCCCCCGTTACGTCAGATCCGGGAGTTTCGGGGTGTGAGCAGTCCTGGGACCCGGAAGAGAGAATCCGACGCTGGTGAGGTCCCAACACAAAGAGTGATGGTATATTTGGCACCCAAGACCCATGAAACACTCTAACACATGGCATGGCAAAACATTGGTTTAGGTGGGATTCAGCTCCGGAGCCCCTCTGGGGATACCCTAGCTCCGGTGTAGAAAAAGACGGAACTGGTGTTCAGCCCCCTCTGCGTGAGCCGGAAGGGGGTAGCAAAGTGGAACTAGTTTCTTGGTTGTGTCATGTTAGTCCCAAGGAACACCCAAGAAAATGGTAGGTCCCACCTCTTTGCAAGCTTCCCCCCGTTACGTCAGATCCGGGAATTTTGGGGTGTGAGCAGTCGTGGGACCCGGAAGAGAGAATCCGACATCGGTGAGGCCCCAACACAAAGAGTGATGGTATCTTTGGCACCCAAGACCCATGAAACACTCTAACACACATGTAATGGCAAAACATTGGTTTAGGTGGGATTCAGACGCTCCGGAGCCCCTCTCCGGGGATACCCTAGCCCCCGGTGTAGAAAAAGACGGAACTGGCGTTCAGCCCCCTCTGCGTGAGCCGGAAGGGGTAGAAAAGTGGAACTAGTTTCTTGATTGTGTCATGTTAGGCCCAAGGAACACCCAAGACAATGGTAGGGCCCACCTATTTGCAATATTCCCCTTGTTCCGTAATATCCGGGAGTTTCGGGGTGTGAGCAGTCCTGTGACCCGGAAGAGAGAATCTGAAGCCGGTGAGGCCCCAACACAAAGAGTGATGGTATCTTTGGCACCCAAGACCCATGAAACACTCTAACACACATGGATGGAAAAAACATTGGTTTAGGTGGGATTCAGACGCTCCGGAGCCCCTCTCCGGAGACCTAGCCCCGGTGTAGAAAAAGACGGAACTGGCGTTGCCCCCTCGCGTGAGCCGGAAGGGGGTAGCAAAGTGGAACTAGTTGCTTGGTTGTGTTGTTAGGCCCAAGGACACCCAAGACAATGGTAGGCCCTCTTTGCAAGATTCCCCCGTTACGTCAGATCCGGGAGTTTGGGGTGTGAGCAGTCCTGGGACCCGGAAGAGAGAATCCGATTCCGGTGAGGCCCCAACACAAGAGTGTGGTATTTGGCACAAGACCCATGAAACACTCTAACACACATGGCATGGAAAAACATTGGTTTAGGTGGGATTCAGACGCTCCGGAGCCTCTCTCCGGGGATACCCTAGCCCCGGTGTAGAAAAAGACGGAACTGGCGTTCAGCCCCCTCGACGTGAGCCGGAAGGGGGTAGCAAAGTGGAACTAGTTGCTTGGTTGTGTCATGTTATCCCCTAGGAACACCCAAGACAATGGTAGGGCCCACCTCTTTGCAATATACCCCCGTTACGTCAGATCCGGGAGTTTCGGGGTGTGAGCAGTCCTGGGACCCGAAAGAGAGAATCCAACGCCGGTGAGGCCCCAACACAAAGAGTGATGGTATATTTGGCACCCAAGACCCATGAAACACTATAGCACACATGTCATGGCAAAAAATTGGTTTAGGTGGGATTCAGTCGCTCCGGAGCCCCTCTCCGGGGATACCCTAGCCTCGGTGTAGAAAAAGCCGGAACTGACGTTCAGCCCCCTCTGCGTGAGCCGGAAGGGGGTATAAAAGTGGAACTAGTTGCTTGGTTGTTTCATGTTAGTCCCAAGGAACACCCAAGACAATGGTAGGGCCACCTCTTTGCAATTCCCCCGTTACGTCAGATCCGGGAGTTTCGGGGTGTGAGCAGTCCTGGGACCCGGAAGAGAGAATCCGACGCCGGTGAGGCCCCAACACAAAGAGTGATGGTATCTTTGGCACCCAAGACCCATGAAACACTCTAACACACATGTCATGGAAAAACATTGGTTTAGGTGGGATTCAGACGCTCTGGAGCCCCTCTCCGGAGATACCCTAGCCCCGGTGTAGAAAAAGACGGAACTGGCGTTCAACCCCCTCTGCGTGAGCCGGAAGGGGGTAGAAAAGTGGAACTAGTTGCTTTTTTGTGTCATATTAGGCCCAAGTAACTCCCAATACAATGGTAGGGCCCACCTGTTTGCAAGATTTCCCTCGTTACGTCAGATCCGGAAGTTTCGGGGTGTGAGCAGTCCTGGGACCCGGAAGAGAGAATCCGACGCCGGTGAGGCCCCAACACCAAGAGTGATGGTATATTTGGCACCCAAGACCCATAAAACACTCTAACACACATGGCATGGCAAAACATTGGTTTAGGTGGGATTCAGACGCTCCGGAGCCCCTCTCAGGGGATACCCTAGCCCCGGTGTAGAAAAAGACGGAACTAGCGTTCAGCCCCCTCTGCGTGAGCCGGAAGGTGGTAGCAAAGTGGAACTAGTTGCTTGGTTGTGTCATGTTAGTCCCAAGGAACAACCAAGACAATGGTAGCGCCCATCTCTTTGCAAGATTCCCCCTGTTACGTCAGATCCGGGAGTTTCGGGGTGTGAGCAGTCCTGGGACCCGAAAGAGAGAATCCGACGCCGGTGAGGCCCCAACACAAAGAGTGATGGTATCTTTGGCACCCAAGACACATGAAACACTCTAAAACACATGGAATGGAAAAACATTGGTATAGGTGGGATTCAGACGCTCCGGAGCCCCTCTCCGGGGATACCCTAGCCCCGGTGTAAAAAAGACGGAACTAGCGTTCAGCCTCCTCTGCGTGAGCCGGAAGGGGGTAGAAAAGTGGAACTAGTTGCTTTGTTGTGTCATGTTAGGCCCAAGTAACTCCAAAGACAATGGTAGGGCCCACCTCTTTGCAAGATTTCCCTCGTTACGTCAGATCCGAAAGTTTTGGGGTGTGAGCAGTCGTGGGACCCGGAAGAGAGAATCCGACGCCGGTGAGGCCCCAACACAAAGAGTGATGGTATATTTGGCACCCAAGACCCATGAAACACTCTAAAACACATGGCATGGCAAAACATTGGTTTAGGTGGGATTCAGACGCTCCGGAGCACCTCTCCGGGGATACCCTAGCCCCGGTGTAGAAAAAGACGGAACTAGCATTCACCCCCTCTGCGTGAGCCGGAAGGTGGTAGCAAAGTGGAACTAGTTGCTTGTTTGTGTCATGTTAGGCCCAAGGAACAACCAAGACAATGGTAGAGCCCACCTCTTTGCAAGATTCCCCCTGTTACGTCAGATCCGGGAGTTTCGGGGTGTGAGCAGTCCTGGGACCCGGAAGAGAGAATCCGACGCCGGTGAGGCCCCAACACAAAGAGTGATGGTATCTTTGGCACCCAAGACACATGAAACACTCTAACACACATGGAATGGAAAATCATTGGTATAGGTGGGATTCATACGCTCCGGAGCCCCTCTCCGGGGATACCCTAGCCGGTGTAAAAAGACGGAACTGGCGTTCAGCCTCCTCTGCGTGAGCCGGAAGGGGTAGCAAAGTGGAACTAGTTGCTTTGTTGTGTCATGTTAGGCCCAAGGAACACCCAAGACAATGTAGGGCCCACCTTTGCAAGATTCCCCGTTACGTCAGATCCGGGAGTTTCGGGGTGTGAGCAGTCCTGGGACCCGGAAGAGAGAATCCGACGCGGTGAGGCCCCAACACAAAGAGTGATGGTATATTTGGCACCCAAGACCCATGAAAACTCTAAACACATGGCATGGCAAAACATTGGTTTAGGTGGGATTCAGACGCTCCGGAGCCCCTCTCGGGGATACCCTAGCCGTGTGTAGAAAAAGACGGAACTGGTTCAGCCCCTCTGCGTGAGCCGGAAGGGGGTAGCAAAGTGGAACTAGTTTGCTTGGTTGTGTCATGTTAGGCCCAAGGAACACCAAGACAATGGTAAGGCCCACCTCTTTGCAAGTTCCCCCGTTACGTCAGATCCGGGGTTTGGGGGTGTGAGCAGTCCTGGGCCGGAAGAGAGAATCCGACGGTGAGGCCCCAACACAAAGAGTGATGGTATCTTTGGCACCCAAGACCCATGAAACACTCTAACACACATGAATGGCAAAACATTGGTTTAGGTGGGATTCAGACGCTCCGGAGCCCCTCTGGGGATACCCTAGCCCCGGTGTAGAAAAAGACGGAACTGGCGTTTCAGCCCCTCTGCGTGAGCCGGAAGGGGTAGCAAAGTGGAACTAGTTTGCTTGTTGTGTCATGTTAGGCCCAAGGAACACCCAAGACAATGGTAGGGCCCACCTATTTGCAAGATTCCCCCGTTACGTAGATCCGGGAGTTTCGGGGTGTGAGCAGTCCTGGACCCGGAAGAGAGAATCCGAAGCCGGTGAGGCCCCAACACAAAGAGTGATGGTATTTTGGCACCCAAGACCCATGAAACACTCTAACACACATGGCATGGAAAAACATTGGTTTAGGTGGGATTCAGACGCTCCGGAGCCCCCTCCGGAGATACCTAGCCCCGGTGTAGAAAAAGACGGAACTGGCGTTCAGCCCCCTGCGTGAGCCGGAAGGGGGTAGCAAAGTGGAACTAGTTGCTTGGTTGTTCATGTTAGGCCCAAGGAACACCCAAGACAATGGTAGGGCCCACCTCTTTGCAAGATTCCCCCCGTTACGTCAGATCCGGGAGTTTCGGGGTGTGAGCAGTCCTGGGACCCGGAAGAGAGAATCCGACGGTGAGGCCCCAACACAAGAGTGATGGTATCTTTGGCACCAAGACCCATGAAACACTCTAACACACATGGCATGGAAAAACATTGGTTTAGGTGGGATTCAGACGCTCCGGAGCCCTCTCCGGGGATACCCTAGCCCCGGTGTAGAAAAAGACGGAACTGGCGTTCAGCCCCCTCTGCGTGAGCCGGAAGGGGTAGCAAAGTGGAACTAGTTGCTTGGTTGTGTCATGTCCAAGGAACACCCAAGACAATGGTAGGGCCCACCCTTTGCAAGATTCCCCCGTTACGTCAGATCCGGGAGTTTCGGGGTGTGAGCAGTCCTGGGACCCGAAAGAGAGAATCCAACGCCGGTGAGGCCCCAACACAAAGAGTGATGGTATCTTTGGCACCCAAGACCCATGAAACACTACACACATGGCATGGCAAAAACATTGGTTTAGGTGGGATTCAGACGCTCCGGAGCCCCTCTCCGGGGATACCCTAGCCGGTGTAGAAAAAGACGGAACTGGCGTTCAGCCCCCTCTGCGTGAGCCGGAAGGGGGGCAAAGTGGAACTAGTTGCTTGGTTGTCATGTTAGCCCAAGGAACACCCAAGACAATGGTAGGGCCCACCTCTTTGCAATTCCCCCGTTACGTCAGATCGGGAGTTTCGGGGTGTGAGCAGTCCTGGGACCCGGAAGAGAGAGAGAATCCGACGCCGGTGAGGCCCAACACAAAGAGTGATGGTATCTTTGGCACCCAAGACCCATGAAACACTCTAACACACATGCATGGAAAAACATTGGTTTAGGTGGGATTCAGACGCTCCGGAGCCCCTCCGGAGATACCCTAGCCCCGGTGTAGAAAAAGACGGAACTGGCGTTCACCCCCTCTGCGTGAGCCGGAAGGGGGTAGCAAAGTGGAACTAGTTGCTTGGTTGTGTCATGTTAGGCCCAAGAACCCAAGACAATGGTAGGGCCCACCTTTGCAAGATTTCCTCGTTACGTCAGATCCGGGAGTTTCGGGGTGTGAGCAGTCCTGGGACCCGGAAGAGAGAATCCGACGCCGGTGAGGCCCCAACACAAAGAGTGATGGTATATTTGGCACCCAAGACCCATGAAACACTCTAACACACATGGCATGGCAAAACATTGGTTTAGGTGGGATTCAGACGCTCCGGAGCCCCTCTCCGGGGATACCCTAGCCCCGGTGTAGAAAAAGACGGAACTAGCGTTCAGCCCCTCTGCGTGAGCCGGAAGGTGGTAGCAAAGTGGAACTAGTTGCTTGGTTGTGTCATGTTAGGCCCAAGGAACAACCAAGACAATGGTAGGCCCCTCTTTGCAAGATTCCCCGTTACGTCAGATCCGGGAGTTTCGGGGTGTGAGCAGTCCTGGGACGCGAAAGAGAGAATCCGACGCCGGTGAGGCCCCAACACAAAGAGTGATGGTATCTTTGGCACCCAAGACACATGAAACACTCTAACACACATGGAATGGAAAAACATTGGTATAGGTGGGATTCAGACGCTCCGGAGCCCCTCTCCGGGGATACCCTAGCCCCGGTGTAAAAAAGACGGAACTAGCGTTCAGCCTCCTCTGCGTGAGCCGGAAGGGGGTAGAAAAGTGGAACTAGTTGCTTTGTTGTGTCATGTTAGGCCAAGGTAACCCAAGACAATGGTAGGGCCCACCTCTTTGCAAGATTCCCGTTACGTCAGATCCGGAGTTTTGGGGTGAGCAGCAGTGGGACCCGGAAGAGAGAATCCGACGCCGGTGAGGCCCCAACACAAAGAGTGATGGTATATTTGGCACCCAAGACCCATGAAACACTCTAAAACACATGGCATGGCAAAACATTGGTTTAGGTGGGATTCAGACGCTCCGGAGCACCTCTCCGGGGATACCCTAGCCCCGGTGTAGAAAAAGACGGAACTAGCATTCAGCCCCCTCTGCGTGAGCCGGAAGGTGGTAGCAAAGTGGAACTAGTTGATTTTTTGTGTCATGTTAGGCCCAAGGAACAACCAAGACAATGGTAGAGCCCACCTCTTTGCAAGATTCCCCCTGTTACGTCAGATCCGGGAGTTTCGGGGTGTGAGCAGTCCTGGGGCCCGGAAGAGAGAATCCGACGCCGGTGAGGCCCCAACACAAAGAGTGATGGTATCTTTGGCACCCAAGACACATTAAACACTCTAACACACATGGAATGGAAAATCATTGCTATAGGTGGGATTCAGACGCTCCGGAGCCCCTCTCCGGGGATACCCTAGCCCCGGTGTAAAAAAGACGGAACTGGCGTTCAGCCTCCTCTGCGTGAGCCGGAATGGGGTAGCAAAGTGGAACTAGTTGCTTTGTTGTGTCATGTTAGGCCCAAGGAACACCCAAGACAATTGTAGGGCCCACCTTTGCAAGATTCCCCCGTTACGTCAGATCCGGGAGTTTCGGGGTGTGAGCAGTCCTGGGACCCGGAAGAGAGAATCCGACGCCGGTGAGGCCCCAACACAAAGAGTGATGGTATATTTGGCACCCAAGACCCATGAAACACTATAAACACATGGCATGGCAAAACATTGGTTTAGGTGGGATTCAGACGCTCCGGAGCCCCTCTCCGGGATACCCTAGCCCGGTGTAGAAAAAGACGGAACTGCGTTCAGCCCCCTCTGCGTGAGCCGGAAGGGGGTAGCAAAGTGGAACTAGTTGCTTGGTTGTGTCATGTTAGGCCCAAGGAACACCCAAGACAATGGTAGGCCCACCTCTTTGCAAGATTCCCCCGTTACGTCAGATCCGGGAGTTTTGGGGTGTGAGCAGTCTGGGACCCGGAAGAGAGAATCCGACGGTGAGGCCCCAACACAAAGAGTGATGGTATCTTTGGCACCCAAGACCCATGAAACACTCTAACACACATGGAATGGCAAAACATTGGTTTAGGTGGGATTCAGACGCTCCGGAGCCCCTCCGGGGATACCCTAGCCCCGTGTAGAAAAAGACGGAACTGGCGTTCAGCCCCTCTGCGTGAGCCGGAAGGGGTAGCAAAGTGGAACTAGTTGCTTGTTGTGTCATGTTAGGCCCAAGGAACACCCAAGACAATGGTAGGGCCACCTATTTGCAAGATTCCCCCGTTACGTCAGATAGAGTTTCGGGGTGTGAGCAGTCTGGGACCCGGAAGAGAGAATCCGACGCCGGTGAGGCCCCAACACAAAGAGTGATGGTATTTTGGCACCCAAGACCCATGAAACACTCTAACACACATGGAATGGAAAAAACATTGGTTTAGGTGGGATTCAGACGCTCCGGAGCCCCTCTCCGGGGATACCTAGCCCGGTGTAGAAAAAGACGGAACTGGCGTTCAGCCCCCTCTGCGTGAGCCGGAAGGGGGTAGCAAAGTGGAACTAGTTGCTTGGTTGTGTCATGTTAGGCCCAAGGACACCCAAGACAATGGTAGGGCCCACTATTTGCAAGATTCCCCCCGTTACGTCAGATCCGGGAGTTTCGGGGAGGTGTCTGGGACCCGGAAGAGAGAATCCGACGGTGAGGCCCCAACACAAAGAGTGATGGTTTGGAACCCAAGACCCATGAAACACTCTAACACACATGGCATGGCAAAACATTGGTTTAGGTGGGATTCAGACGCTCCGGAGCCCCTCTCCGGGGATACCCTAGCCCCGGTGTAGAAAAAGACGGAACTGGCGTTCAGCCCCCTCTGCGTGAGCCGGAAGGGGGCAAAGTGGAAATAGTTGCT